>CM053766.1:136806091-136831297 GCA_028658305.1 Pachyuromys duprasi | reverse complement strand
AACAGTACAACAGGAAGAGAGTCCTCCACATGCCGCACCTCACCTGACCCGAACCAAATCCTGTCGTTGGCCCAGACTGAGCCTCCCTCCTTTGTCCCTCTTCTAGTTGAGCCCTGACTATGATTTCAGACTGAGCCTTGGTCCCCTCTCTAGGTTGAGCCTTGACCCTAGCTCTAGCCTATGTCCTGGTCCCTTTTCTTTCTTCTTTATATTTTTTTTTAGTTTGCTTATTCATTTTTACGTGTGTAATTTGTACACGTATGGCTTGCCTATTTGTGTG
The DNA here is from genome assembly GCA_028658305.1 of Pachyuromys duprasi. NCBI lineage: Eukaryota > Metazoa > Chordata > Mammalia > Rodentia > Muridae > Pachyuromys > Pachyuromys duprasi. Next base: position 136,831,017 of record CM053766.1, on the reverse strand, counting down.
CGTGTGCTTCCGTGTCTGGTGTCCACCAAGCTCAGAACTGGGTGTCAGATCCTCTGGAACTGGAGTTACAGGTGGAGGTGAGCCGCCGTGCGGACCCTGGGACCTGGATCCTCTGCCAGAGCAACAAGCACTCTTACCGGCCATCTCTTCAGCATGCCCTCTCCACCCCATCCTTTCTCTAGGTTGACCTCTAACTCCTGGTCCCTGCCTTCAGGGGTGCCTTCGAGGTTTTATAGACAAGACCGTCCCCCATATCAGCTTCGGCCTCAGTGGCCTGAGATCAGTAGTGGCCATGGATAAGAGACAAAGCCATCGGCCCACCTGCCCTGGCCGTGAACCCCTCGACATGGCTCCTCCCCCAGCTGGCTGCCAGCACTGCCAAGCCTGCTTCTCCTAATTGGCCTCCTATCTAATTCCCGGAGTCATGTGATCGAGGTGGGGGCTGTGATATTTATAAAATCTGTGTCCTTCTTGATAAAGCCAGCCCTTGGGGACCAGGTTCAGAGCCGCCGTTTCCATCCTCTGAACCCAAGAACTTCAAACCACATCTGCCACACAGGGGCCTCATCACAGTGCACCTGTCACCCATTGAAGTCACAGCTCCTGCACACGGGCACCGCCCCCTCTCTGATGCCTTCGCAGCCTCACAAAGCTGTTTCAGGCAGCCAGAACGCCAGCTGAGTGGCAGGGGCAGCCCGGGAGCTTGAGGGTGACTCACCGTGGTCTCTGAGCGAATGGCTGCTTTGTCCTGCACGTGGAACGGAGCTCTCCCCCGCAATCTGCAGCACTGAGGTGGGAAAGCGGTGGGCGGGAGGCACGCCCGCACCACCAGCGTCACTTGAGGAAGAGCCCTGGACTGCTGGTCCCGGTTTTTGACCTGCACTCTGAATTATCTAGACTTCTGGATTAAAACAGTCCTACAGGGCAGAAACAGCCTCACATTCTGCAGGCACGCCAACCCCACCCCCGCTTTGCCTCTGCTTATGTTCATGTTCTGCCTGTCATGGCGACTCCTTGTCTTTTGGGGGTTGTTCTTTGATCATTTGCTAACACCTTTCTCCTTCTATTTTCTGCCCTGCCACAAAAATGCTTCCCTTTGGGGTGTTCGCCGCTGAGCCCTGTGTACCAGGTTCTGAGGAGGAAGAGGGACAGTCCGACAGTCCCTGCTATGACAGGCCATCAGTCCATGACTTTAGAGTAGGGCCTGAGTTCCCTTATTTCCTCCCTTCCTTCCTCTTTTTTCAGTTCTCACTCTGCAGCTCTGGCTTGCCCGGAGCTATGTACACCAGACTGGCTTCTTCCTCGGAGACCCTTCTTCTGCCTCGTCCTCTGCCTCCCAAGTGCTGGGATTAAAGGCACACACCACCATGCGTGCTGAGCTGCCCTAGCTCTCATATGCTGTCACCTTGGGCAAGTTGTTCAAGCCTTCATCCTTGCCTGTCCTATGGGTGGCTATGCAGATGCTCTGAGGTCATGTGTGGGTCAGGAATGAGAACGGCACACCCATGTCCGTGTTTGGGTTGGAGGGCGCAGTCTGAGGTTAGCCTGGGCCAGAAGAAACACCTGCCTGGGGAAAGGGGATAGCTTCCCTCTGAGAAGGATGTTACAACCAACAGGTGGTCAGGCAGGTGGACACCAAGAAGACCCTTGTATAGCAGGGACTGCTGTCACCTCTGAGGCTGAAGACACACAAGCGGTGACAGTGACAGAATCCTGTGCCTTTGAGCACCGGGCACTTCTGTGGGATCCAAGGCTGCATGCAAAACCACCAGAAGCCTCGTGAGTCTTGTTGTGAGGGACCCCCACTCCTGGACCATGGCCTGTGGTCAGCTTAGAGGGCTGGGCTTGGAGGTGGGGCTAGGTGATGGGAGAATGGGGCTGGTGGCGGCCTCCTGGCAGATGACAGTGCCAGGCAACTAGGATGGGAACAAACCAACAGACTGGATTCAACGAGTCACACTGGCAATGGCCAGCCTGGCTCATGGGCCAGAGAAAGAACAATGAAAGGGACAGGGAACCCCAGAGTCTAGCTCAGGTGTAAAGGATGGACATGGCGTCAGAGTAAGTCTGCCCTGGGAGGGGCAGGTCATCCATTCTCTTTCCATCGGCATTCTTCCTATCTCAAGACTCTTAAGTGTATGGAAGGTGTAGACAAGTTAAACAAATGAATGAGTTTGAAGAAAATGAAGTGGGGTGATGTGGGTTTGGGGGCCACCTACCTAGACCTGGAAGGAACCAGGGAGACTTTTGTGAACAGGCAGCATTTTGGGATAAGCCTTGAATGAAACAGGGGTGCAGCCATGTGAGGGTCCCTGGCACAGCATGCCTGGTAGGGAGAACAGCCAGTACAAAGGCCCTGAGGAGAGAGAGAATGCTAAGGGCTTAATGGCCTGTGCTTGGGGGTAAGGATGGAGTGGGACTACAGAACCGCCAGCCATTGGGAAAGAACGGACGATTAAAATGGAGCAGATGAGGCGTGTCAGGACTGGATGGAGAGGCGGAGGAGGCCGAGGACCCCAACTCCGTTCCTTTGCTGGGTGTCTGGAGCTGGTTCCCCTTTTGGGCCGTTAGGTCAGGAATGGATATTTGCATTGGGGATTGAATAAAGGAGATGTTCTGGTTAGCTGGAGCCCACCCTCCTGGGGACCACGGGGCAGGGATCCAGCTGGGACACAGCCACAGTGGAAGTCTGGGTAGCCCTGTGGCTGTAGTGACTGGCCTCACCCCAAATCCGCCTGAAGATGGGACCACAACCCCTCCAAACAGCAGATAAGCAATTTGAGAAACTGAGCCGGGAGACTCCGTGTCTCCTGTGGTTTCCATGTGTGCGTTTCATGCACATTGTCCCGGCATTAAACGAGCAGGGCTGTCCATTGTCCAGAAGCTCAGAGAGGGACGTGACGGACCCACTACCACACAGCAAGAGCACATTCCAACCCTGGCTCAGAAAACCCTGAGGCATCTGGGGGCAAGCCCCGGGACTTGTCCCTTCTGCTCCACAGCCCCTGCCAAGCTCCTCTGTATCTATAGGTAAGGCTGCTTCAGGGGGTCTGGCTCCCCATTTCATGCCACGCTTGCTTGTTTGTTCATTCTCTGAACCTGTGAGTTCTTTTCCAGCCTCGGGGCCATTGCATGCCCTGTGCTGTCTCCCGAAACTTGTGGATTCCTCCTCAAGGCATCAGCTCAAATGTAACGTGCTACAGCTGGCTTTGTGTCAGTGTCCGTCCTTTCCGGCCCCCACCATTTCCCAGGCTCTGGCCCCCGCCACCACTCTCCTCCATCTGTATGGCTACGTTCATGATCTCTTTCCCTTAAGAAACTGGCTGGGCTCATGGGCCTCAGTTCTTAGGGTCCCTACTGGGAAAAGCACAGGAAAGTGGGTGTCACTCTGTGCCTCTGCCTTGTGGGGCTGTGAAGCTCTGAAGTTGTAGCCTGCCGGGGTCCTGACGCCTGCCCCCTACTTCCTGAGATGGACTTCATGTCCTCAGTCCTGCTGAGGGGTGACGTCAGTCCTTACGTCTCTTCTGAGCTGCTCTGGGCTTGCGTGGGCTCTGGGTGCGTGCACGCACATGGCCCTGGGCACACACACGTGTGCGCACGGGCCTCCGTGAGTAATTCCAGTGGTACTTCCAAACCTCGTCTCCATGGAGAGGCCGCCCCCACCCACCCAACCCCAGGTGGCTGCCTTTGCCACTCTTCTGGCTCCCCCACCCGCTCCTCCATGCCCCAGATTCAACCTGCCTTGGCTCCCACGTCCCCAGGCCTCAGGCTTCTACAAACTCAGGGTTGGGGGGCCTCTCCCCAGACACACCCTCTCATTCAGAATCGGTTCCAGGTTCCAGAAATGCCTATTGAGGCCATGGAGAAGAAGAGTGGGTGCTGGTGGACAGCTGCCTGTTTTGGATTGTGGTTCCTTCACCCTGACGATAATAATGCTTCGCCTGAGGGAACTGAAGCCCCACTGCAGTCCTCAGAGCATCTAGGAGCTGGCTGCTCTCATATGTCTTCCCCTTTCTTCTGCTGCTCAGCTGCCCTGCCGTTACACACGCGCGCGCGCGCGCGCACACACACACACACACACACACACACACACAGAAGGGGTGGGGGGAGGAACACGCCTGCTCTCTGCCCTCCTTGCTTCCACTATAAGTTCGAGAGACACACCTCTTACTTCTATCCAGATACACTTCCAGAAAGCCCTTCCTCACTTCCCTTCCCCTGCTCCATGCCCAGAGGACATGTACTGACTTACTAGTAGATAAACAGCTGAGTGAATGTAGAGCTCTGACTCTGGGCCCCAGGACACTAACCCCTGCTTGTCTTGCTTGTCCTAGGCACGCTCCACCATGAGCACAGTGCCGTTGCTCCGGACCAGAGAGTCCCTTGTGTTGCATGAAGAGCCCCACTGAGATAGTGTCATATCCTAGGAACAGCTGCCCTCCAAGAAGGAAGGGGTTCTGTGGAGAGGAGGCAGGAAGGCGCCCCAAAGGCCCCCTCAAGGTGACCTCCTTACTGTCCAAGCTCAGGGGCCCCAGCCTGAAGGGAAGGGCAGCACATGCTCGGCCAGCTCCAGACCTCCTCCAGGTCTGACAATGCTGCACCTATGGGACTCCTAGAAAGCATGGACCCAAGGCCACCACAACCCCAGAGAGGAGGAGAGAAGGTGTAATGCGCTTTCTCCAGTAACTCCTGCCCTAAAGCAGTCTCCCCCAGCCTCAGTTTCTTCCTGTGACAAACAGGCAGCCGTGCTGCCCTGCTGGGTCTGTGCACTCAGTTGGCTCCAAAGAGAGGAGGCTTGTGTGAGCTGTGACTGCCACCCTGTGCCGGGAAGCTGGCCTATGCTCCAGGAATGGGTGCTGGGACGAGAAATCACTCTTGGAGGGACAGAGGAGTGGCCATCTTCAGTGTCACACTGCAGGGAAGTAAGCTGAGGCCTGGATTAGGTCCTGACCTCAGAGCAGTTTGGATCAGGCTCTGAAAACATAAACGGACGGGGTGGGGGGGAGGGGTGGATCCCCTTGCCCTGTGGCATCCTGTGTCTCCAAGATCAGTACACGTGAAGCCATTTGTTAAAAAAAAAATGTAGCCTGAGGTTTCACCCAGTTTAGGTGACTTGATGTGGGTAGTCTGAGGCCCCCTGCACCCCACCAACTTGAAGATCATTGCCAGAGAAAGACTAGGCAGAAGGGCTTGATTTCCACTAACAACTTGTCATCACACTCCCGCCACCAAGCTGCCCACCCGTAGGGTAGCGATGTCCCCAGTGCACTGAGGGGCGTGTGGGTGTGTGGGCATGGGCGTTGGTCGGGACCTGCTCCCTCACTGCCTTCGCATTTCTGTTAACATTCCTTTCTGACTTTTGGAATTCAACACTTACCACAATGCTTTCCAGACTTTCCCCTTAATGTCAACATGGAGCTGTGAATGGCTCACCAGGCTTGGGTTCAGCTTCATCCACAAATGTTGATGTTTTCATTATCAGTCACTCCTAAATATTTTTTTTTCATTTCCTGTTTGGCTCATTTCCTGACCCATGAGTTACTTTTGGCTTTTGTGGGTTTTTTAATGTGTGTGTGAATGTAGGCAGACACAGCACATATAGAAGTCAAAGACAACTTTAGGGAGTCAGTTTTCTTCTCCCCCTGGGGGTTCTGGGGCTTGAACTCAGGGCATTGCTTGGCAAGATCTCTTAACTTCTGGTCCATATTACCAGCCCCTGTTAGTTATGTTTCTCTTTTTTTAAAAGACATGGTCTCACTGTGTAGCTCCAGGCTAGCCTGGGATTTGCTATGTATACCAGGCTGGCCTCAAGCTCAAAAACTCCTTATGTGGCCAGGGCTGGCCTTGAACTGCTGATGAAGATGATAGCACACGCCTCCACAACCAGCTTGTATTGTGTCTTTGGTATTTATCAGAAGGCTTGCTTTGTAGCTCAGAGTTTTTGTAAACGTCGCATATTGGTCTGAAAACAAACACCTCTTTTGCTCCCTTGAGGATTAAGCAGTTTCTGTGTTCGTAAGTAGCGATGGCACTTGTGCGGAGAGGCCATCCAAGGGCTGTGTAAGCCAAGGGGAGAATCCTGCTAAGTTTGTGTGCTCCAGGGATGGCCTCCTGCAGGTGATTCTCAGAGATGTAAACCTTAGGGCATCCTACCCCCGGGGATGGGGTGGGGCCCACATAGGCAACGTGGAGGGTAAAATACAGACCTAAAATAGGTAAAAGCCCTATAAAAGGCCTTTATAGACACTCAGAGTGAGATTAACCCGATGCGGTGCCATTAGAAAGCAGGCCCCAACCCTGCCACAGGGAAAAGTGTGACAGGGACTGTGAGCATCATAGAGCTCATAGCAGGTAGAGTCTGGCTGCAGCCCAGTCCCCTACTGTGTGTCCTGGCTTGACTCATTAGTCCCCTAGGCTCTAGGCAGCAGGTGTTCTGATCACCCACAGTTCATAGGTGATGAAACAGACACTAAGAGGCTAATGAATTTACCTCTGGCTCGAGGGCTACAGGTGGTGGATCAAGTGGATTCCTTCCCTCCCCTTCTTATTTTCCCTTCCCTTTCCTTCCCCCTTCCCCTTCCTTCCCCCTTTTCCCTTCCTCTTCCATTTCCCCTCCCCTCCCCTTCTCCATGTTGCTGCCGCCACCTTGCCACCCCTGCATTGATATTCTGATGGCACGGGTGATACTGTGAGTCTTGTGTCAGGAGTGTAAAGGGGACAGGGGACGTTGCAGAGTCTCCTACAAACACCGTTTGGGGGAGGGGTGTTTGAGAACTGCTGTGGCCCACCCACTCCGTCAGGTAAAAAGTGGGAGACAGAACTCAAAATCTGCACCGTTGGAAGAGCAGTCTTGCTTTTTTGGGGGGAGGGGGGGCTGTGGAGATGGAGGCATGGGACAGAAGGAGAAGTGGATGGTAGGACCTGTGGGGATGGAGTGAAAAGGCTATGATGAAAAGAGCCTGCCTTTCTAGGGGGAAGGGAGGGACAGCTGGACTGGGGGATTAGAGTCCGATACCCTGTCTGGAACCCCAGAAAACCAGGCCAGCCTAGCAAGAGGCCAGACAGATCTTCCTTCTCGCTGGCCCCCATCAGCAACAAGCCCCACCCGGTCTGGCAGATAGGTGATAGGGTCTGGCAAACAGGTGATGCTAGGTGCAAGGCACAACCAGCTCCCTCTCAGCCCTGGGTGGCAGAGGCTGGTGCTCTTGAGAAAATTATGTGTCTGTTCCGAGAAACCAAATGCCCTACAATGAATCCAATTAGATTTCATAGGCACATGAAAATGCGATCCATCTTAAACACACTCTGCAAACCTCCGGCCACAGATGAATATTTCATTCTGTCTCAGCAGCCAGAGCAGACCAGCGGCAGCCAGTACCTCCCTAGCAAGCAGGGCTGCATGTCCCCATAGAGGAGGGGTAGTCCAACCTGAGCCACTTAGGCTACTGTGACCTCAGGCAGTGTCTTCACCTCCCAGATATTGCAGTGGTCCCCATCCCCCACTACCCAGGGCTGAGCGTGGAAGTTCATGTTCATTCATGTCACTGAGTCAGCCAGTGTCAGCATGGTTGAGGACATAGCTTTAAACAGAACAACCCAAAGGTAGCTTCAGAGCTCGTAACCCAGGAGGTGTGGAAACAGGCATGGACTCAAAGACCACAGCAGACATAGGTGAGTTGTGCTGCTATGGTGAGGAAGAAAAGGGACCTCCCATGCAGGCACAGGGTCAAGGAAAGTGTCCCCAGGCCAGTGATGTTTGTACCAAGCTGCAAATTGGGATGAGTATTCTAAGACGCTGGCTCTGTGCATGCAAAGGTCCTTATGAGCTCGAAGAACAAGGAAGCCATCGTGGCTGGAGTCAAGGCCAAGGTTAGACTTGGGTTCCTGCTGCACTGGAGTCCCACAGACTAAGAAACTGTTCCCAGCTGCAAATGAATGTGAAGGCAAGCCCCGTCATCTCCAGGGGCTCAGTTTCCCCTCTGCAAAATGAGGCCCATGCAAATCTGTGACATGGCTCTGTACCAGGGAGGGACTGGGTGCTGTTGTTATCATGACAGTAACTCGGGTGTATCTGGCTGACTCTGAGTACCACATCCTGCGGTGGCTCAGGGTGGAGAGGAGCCAGGAAGGTGGCTCTGTCTGGGTTGTGTAGCTCCAAAAGGGAGCCAAAGATGCTCCTGGGTAATTGTTTTCTTGGTCTGTGCTGGTATAGAAGCCGGGGCTTTTTATATGCTAGGCAAGTGCTCTACCACTGAGATAGATCCCCAACCCTTGAAACAGACTGTGTCTTACCATGTAGCCATGAGTTTGAGGTCCTCCTGTCTTCACTTTTGGAATTGCAGGCATGAATAACCACACTGCAATTTTTTTTGTTTGTCCGGTTGACTGGCTTTTGCTTTGTTTTTTCAAGACAGGGTTTATCTGTGTACCAGAGCCCTGGCTGCCCTGGCCTCAATTTGTAGGCTAGGCTGGCTTTGAACTTGCAGAGGTCTGCTTGCCTCCGCCTCTTGAGTGCTGGGATTAAAGGTGTGCACCACCATGCTGGGCAAGCACCTTACTAACTCCAGTCTAGGTAATTTCCAATGAGTGGAAATATGTCCGCCCACTGTTCAGAGAGATAGAAGTTCAGAGTCAACCTCTGATGAGGACCTTCTCAGTGTATCTTAAAATGGTGGAAGAAGGGGCTGGAGTGGAAGGATGGGGAGGGAGCAAAGGCATCAAGTGAGTACTCATAAAAAGGGTCTAGCCATAGGTCCTACTCCCAATAGCATCACAATGGCAATTAAATTACATTCCGATGGATATTGGCAGGAGCACACAGTCATACCACAGCAGGATGCAACATAGAGACTGGGTGCCTGAGCTGCCTGGGGGTGGAGCCAACTGCTAGGGAGGTACTGAGTCACACTTGTCCAGAGTATGCATACTAAACCAACACTTTTCCAGAAGTAGGAGGTGATTATCGATTGCTGTGTATTCCCCTCCCTCCATCCAGTAAACATTTGTTACCTGGAGGTTTCTGTGGTTCTGGAATTTCAGAGCAGTTTAGCCAGACAGTCCTGGCTCAGGGCCTCTTGTTGGGCTTGTTATCTGAAGGGGAGAGTGGGGCGTGGGGCTGGAGATGGGGGCTGGAGGATCTGCTTCCAAGCTCACTTGCAGGGTCACACAGCTGCCTGAGTGGGCACCTTCTTCCCCCAGAGCAAGAGACCAAGATAGCAGGGTTTGGCACCTGCACTGTCCTTATGACAAGTGTGGAAACAGGTTGGACAATGACCCTTAACTGCACTTCCCAGTGCCAGGTATTCCTGCCAAGCCTCAGTTTCCCCCCAAGGACAAGGGTTTGCGTTTGGTGTTTTCTCGATCCCTGCAGGCCAGAGGTGGGGTAAGGACAGAGTCAGCACGTCAGGTCATCTGTGGGGCCTTGTGGTGTAGAGGAAGGAGACCATGGTAACCCAGGGCTCCCAGAGACACTGAGGAAGGCTGTGGGTTCTCCTTGAGGTTGGGGACACCATGCCTAGTTACCAGAAATTTCTGGTGTTGCATTCCTAGCAGACAGGCTAACAGGGGTACATTCTTCCACTCTCCAGAATACCTGTATGAGTGAGATCCTGTTTTGCCATCTTCTTTTTCAATTGGTTTTTCCCCCCTAGGATTTATTTATTTTCATTGTATGCGCATTGGTATTTTTTGCCTGCATGTGTGTCTGTGATGGGGCCAGATCCCCTGGAATCAGAGCCACAAACAGTTGTGAGGTGCTATATAGGTGCTGGGAATTGAACCTGGGTCCTCAGGAAGAGCAGCCAGTGCTCTTCTGTCGATTTTTTTCTAAATGTTTTTCTAAATGTGTGAGGGGGTAGGAGGCATGCTTATGTATACACATGCATGTGGAGCTCAGAGGTCAACTTTGCTTTTAGTTATGGTGTCTCTTATTGACCTGGGCCCCTGATTTAGACCAGGCTGTCTAGTGAACCCCAGGGATGTTCCTGTCTGCTTTCCCAGCATTAGGATGGAAAGTGTGAGCTGCTACACCCAGCTTTTTTGGTTGCTTGATTTTGGTTTTTCAAGACAGGGTTTCTCTGTGTAGCCTTGACTGTCCTAGAACCCACTCTGTAGACCAGGCTGGCCTCGAACTCAGAGATCCACTTGCCTTATACCTTCCAAGTGCTGGGATTAAAAGCATGTGCCGCCACCGCCCAGCCTACACCCAACTTTTTTTTTAAAAAGTGTGGGTTCTGGGGATCAAACTCAGGTCCTTGAGCTGACAAACACTGATCTCCAAGCCCAACAGTGATCTCCCAGCCCCCAAATGCTCTTCTGAGAGTCAGTGTTGAGGGGAACAGGTGTGACAGATCAGGGCCTTCCATAACCTGACCCCAGGGACAACCTGTAGATGCCCAGCTTTCCCAGCACCTCGATCCTTTGACTGTGATGTGTCTATGCTTTTCACTTTTGTTGCATGTTCTCCCCTAACCAGGCAGGGTGGCATATACCTGTAATCCCAGCACTCAGGACCCTGAAGTAGAGGGGCAGTGAGTTTCAGGCCAGCCTTGGCAACCTAGAGAGACCCTGCCTCAAAAAACAACACTAGACAGAAAAAGGAGCATCTTCCATGTACCCATTTCTTCAGGAATCTTCCTTGTTGTTCTGGGAAGGTCTCCCTGTCAGGAAAGCGCTTGCTGAGCAAGTGTGAGAGCCCGGGTTTGGTCCTCAGAGCACACAGAAATAGCCACGCTAGAATCGCAGCCCTGGGGAGACAGAGACCAAAGAGATCCCTGAGGCTTGCTGCAGAGCCAGTCTAGTGTGCTTGGTGAGGTCCAAGTCAGTGAGAGACCCTGTCTCAAGAAAAACAGAACAACAACAGCAAAACCAAGGTGAACAGTACCTAAGGAGCGTGAGAATGACCTCTGGCCTCCACACATATATAACACCTACATACATGTACACACACACAGGTTGGGGGTGGAGCTTATTGTCTCAAGGATCTGGCTGCGCACCTCCTCTGGGGAACCCTGCCATTCCCCAGTGAGTGCTAATCTCTCCCCATGCTGGGCTGTGCCTCTAGCTTCAGCACTTCCTGGGATGTGTTTTTATGTGCTATCTAATTGCTGTGTGCTTCTCTGCCTCCTGCACTTGACCACAGGCTTGAGGGCTGGGACTGTGTGAGTCAGAGCAGGGCCCATAAAGGCAGGAGGAATTGAATTAAATGTGCTGGCAATGGCTGCATTCTGACTGCTCTGTTCTGCCATGTGCCGGCCTGACCTTCCAGGATGGTCCCTCAGCGAGGGGCTGAAATGAAACAAGCCTGTAGGGTCTGCCCACTCCTAGTCAGAGCTTTCAGCCGGAACGCAGGTCAGCGTACCACCATACCACCTTCTTCTCCAGAGCCCTCAGGCCAGCCGGGTGAAGTCTTACTGAACAGGCACTTAGAGACAGTGTGCCCTCAGCATGGCACCATCCAGAGGCTTTGGGAAATGGTGGCAAGTTAGACATCTGAAAGCTGAGGGGCATCACGGGCTATCGAGCCAAAGTGCCTGGGTTCAGATCTTAGCCCTGCCCAGTGTGTCCTTGCTCAGACCCTTCTCTCTGGAGACAGAACTCAAAGACGTACTCAGAGGACTGCTGTGAGAGTCCAACTGTGCATGCCAACTGCTGTGGGCATGCAGGAAGCAGGGGGCAAGGCCTCAGAAACGTGCCCCGAGGGACTTCGGGCTTCCTGTAGTTGTCCAGCCACTCTATGGCACCCACAGACACTTTAAGGGTGTTCTGCTTTCATGCTCTTCCTGGGGCTTTTTTTTTTAATAAAATGATTTTTTAAATGTGCATTGATATTTGCCTGCATGTATGTCTGTGTGAGGTGACAGATCTCCTGGAACTGGAGTTACAGACAGTTGTGAGCGGCTGTGTGGGTGCTGGGAATTGAACTGGGGTCCTCTGAAAGAACAGCCATATTTTAAGCTGAGCTTAAAATGTACACTTAAGCCCCTACGCTGCCGTGTGTGCATGTGTGTGTGTGTGTGTGTGTGTGCGTGCGCGCGCGCGCACACGCGCCTGAGGAGGCCAGGAGAGGGTGTTAAAGTCTTTGGAGTTGGAGTTTTACGCATTTCCAGGATGCCCATCTTGTTACATGGGTGCTGGGATCTGAACTCTGGTCCTGGTGATTATATGAGTGCTTGTAACTTGTAACCATCACCATCAAGCCATCTCTCCAGCCCCACCTGCACCTCCTTTTTACTTCTTGTTTTGAGACAGGGTCTCACCAGGTTGCTCAGGTTACGTAGCTGCAGCCCAGACAGACACTGAACTTCCGCTCCCAGCTTCTCAAGCAGCGTGTGCACCGGGTCAGGCCAGCCATTTTAAAGTTGCAGTGGGCTGGCCTGGAGCACATTTCCAGTGCAGACCAACCTTCAACACCTCTGTTCCAGGGTTCCTCCTGAACCCCTACCAACCTCACACCCATTATTAAGGTGTCACTTCCCTGCACCCTCTCCCTGCTCCCGGCAACCACAAAGCTGCCTTTTGTTCTCCAAGCTTGCTCTGCTCTGGAAATTATACATGTCACGTGCCTGACTTTTCTCAGGCTCTGTGCCCACTGTGGCTAAGTGTCAGGACGTTGTCTCTTTTGATGTCAGAATAATGCTCTGCCATGTAGCCAGAGCCCCCACCTTGTAGGTGAGGGGACCGTGGCTCAGGGAGGTACTTGTGTATGGCTAGAGGGGCGGGGCGAGACTCTAGCCACAGTAGGATGGTGCCTGAACCCGATGTTGCTGGCCTTTAGCTTTAGCTGTATCCTATCCTACTGGTCCATACAGGCGCCTCCTGGCTGAGGTCATCACCTCCACTGTCAAACTGAGAAAAGTGGGCTAGGGAAGGTGACCTGCATAAGTGCTCGGCAAGTCCACCACACCAGTGTCCCAGCCTCCACAAGCTCAACGAATACTTCCTCACTGTGACAGCTGAGGGATGACAAGACCGGCGGGGCCCTGATGGCAAAGGGAGATGATGAGCCCCTGCTCCGCCCCAAGAGCTGTCTCCAGAGTGACGGCTGGGCTGCCCTGCAACCCCGGCCCCTCCAGAAGGCTGCAGAATCTCCACCCCAGGGTGGGGTTTTGGCTCTAACTCATCCTCTTTCCCAGTGAACAGCCCAGCTCTCTCTAGGCCTCTGCCTCGGAGCTCTTCCTCACCTGACTTCCCCATGCTTTTAGCAGCTTTTCACTCTGGCCTGGCCTGACCTGGCCTGGCCTGGCCTGGCCTGACCTTGCTTTGTGCCAGAGACAACTTGGAAAATGACGTAGGTATGTTCCTTTTCCTTTTGTAGCAAAAGAGCAAGACGTTAAAAATGTAAGCTGCTCTGAAGAATAACCAGGGGACCCTGGGAATATTTTGAAGGAAACCTTCAGAATTGTATGGATAAAGGTCCTGTGGCCGAAGAGAACAGGCCACTGGAGAAATAACTACAGAGATTAGAGAGTCAGCTCAAGGAGGCTGGAGTCGTGTGGGAGAGTGAGAAAAGACCTGAAATTGATTTAGAGGAACCAAGTAAAGGGATTTTATGTTGATTTTGCCAAGGAAGTCTGATGTTGCCTCTCTGTGCGCCTGTTGAGTATATTCAGGGGCTCGTAGTTCTTACTGCTATTTCCGTGTCTTTTAGTCACCAGTGAAGAGATAGGGGGCTGAGCATGGGCCCCCATGACCTCTCACATCTCATGTGAACCTAGGAAAAGTTGCGTGGGCCGCAGTCACCCCAGGACCTTGCTGGCATCAAGCTTCTCACCCCACAAACCCAGGAACCCACTATCCGCATCCTGGGCTGCTGCACAGAGCTCACTGCCAGGAAGACCCAAGGGACGGAGAGGCCAGGGCCTGCTGTGGAGACAGTGTGAGCTACACATCCCGGCAGCCTGCCATCCTGGCCGCCAAACAACTGGTTGATTGAATGTCACGCTTTTCAAACAGTTGCCATGGACACGAACTTGGCAGGAAACAAGAAGGACCCGGTACGCAGTCAGGATCACATAGCTGTCAGGGGGAGTTGGAGCCTGGGATCCCAGTTCGGTGGGTGATAGCAGATGCAGCCGCACCTAACTGTCGTCCTCCCAGCCTGGATCTTCAGCCACCAGAGCTGTTTCCTCCTCTAACATAAGTGTTTGTGTGTGACAAGCCACCCCAGAGTAAACCTGTATGATGGCACACAGATTCTTGAAGTCAGGAGCAGCCTTGCAGCCTGGCTCTTGCCTGGGTCCCTCAGGAAGCCGAGTCATGTCACCTTGGCGGGTCTCAGTTCCTCCCAGCCTGACTCAGGGCTCAGCAGGCAGCCAACTTGCCGAAGAGAGTGAAGCAGATGCCACCCTGCCTTTCCCAACCCGGTCTGAGAAGCCACACAGAGCCACTGCAACAATATCCTGTGGGTGACACCCAGGAGAATATGATAGGAAGTGAGGTCACACTAGTATGTTTGACCGGAAAAGTGGGACTGAAGAACACCACGGCACGGCATTCGATAGACAGTGGCGCTCTCCACCCAGCCTGTGGATCAGCCTGGCTTCCTAATTTAGTTCACAGTCTCCCAAGACTTCCTGCCACTCCTTCACCTCACACCCTCTTACCTACCTCTCCAGGCTCTAGGCAGAGGGCTAGCAGCACAGAAAGGACAGTGACACCTGGTGTTACAGTATAGGAATAGTGTATCTGGTGGCACACAGAGAGGGGTTCCAGGGGTGTGATTAGAGATGGGTTGTGGATGTGGAAGAGCTTGATGCCCTGGGCCTCAAGGAAGTCAAGAAGTTCCTGTAACCGACAGAGCATCTCAGACAGGACCAGGCAGAGCAAAGGGGAGGAAATCAAATTATCAAAATGAAGACCCCTCGGCGAAGGCAGAAAAAGGCTGGCATTCTTTTCAGGGCCCAAGGGAGTCTTGGAAGGGATCTGCCTCAGATCCCTGTGCTGGAGCAACTGAGGTAAGACTGTTGTAAGTTCCGGGTCAGCCTGTACTGCACAGAGGGAACCTTGGCTTAAAAAAGAAAAAAATGGAGCCAGGTATGGCGGCGCACGCCTGTAATCCCAGCACTCAGGGAGGCAGAGGCAGGTGGATCTCTATGAGTGCAAGGCCAGCCTGGTCTACAAAGTGCGTCCAGGACAGCCAAGGCTACACAGAGAAATCCTGTCTCTAAAAAACAAAGCAACAAACGAAGTGGAAAGATGGCTCAGCAGTTAAGAGCACAGGCTGCTCTTCTACAATTCCCAGCTTTAATTCCTAGCACCCATATAGAATCTCACAACTGTCTGTAACTCCAGTTCCAGGGGATCCCATGTCCTTGTCCGGCCTTCACAGGTACCAGGCGCGCACAAGATGCCCAGGCATGCATGAGACAAAACACCCAGACACATAAAAATAAAAGTAACAAAAATAAACTGTTTTGTTTTTGTTTTTTGGGTTTGGTTGTTGTTTTAAGGAGAGCATCTGCCCATGTGTGAAGTAGGGGGAACTGACCCAGGCAGGGCTGTGGAGGTGGACAGGCAGGACTGGAGGACATGGTGAAGACACAGCTCTTGAGGAAACTTTTGCTGTTGGGCCCGCTGGAGTGAGTGGAGAGCAGCATATGCCCTGGTTCCTGGCCTGAGCTGGTGGGAGGGGCCGGTGAAGTAGATGGGGGTCTGTCAGACAAGCAGAGCAAGACGCTGAGGAAGCAGTTAGGTGAGCATGGAGTTTGAGGGGCATCCTGGGTGGCATTGTGCTCCAGGATATCAACCGTGACAGAGTGTGTGGTGTGGAGAGGTAAAGTTCATTCAGTTCCTGCACTCAGGGTGGGAAGGCAGCAGAAGAAGAAGGAAGAAGGGCATCCAGAGACACCCACTCCAACAGCATGAAGGGCCTAGTGGCCCTGAAGAACCCATCTTCCCTTCAACACATTACCCCATCAGAGAGCTAACCAGGGGCTGTGTGCCCCCTGGCCCACTGCGAATGTGCCAGGTGTTTGGCTGTTCAGCCCCATCCACTCCTAGCTTTCACAGCCCCACTGCCCACGTGACTTCTCTGTCTTTGCCTTATTGTTGGGGCTCAGCGCGGGGCAGAACTGTCTGTCCCCTTCTTGAGTCTCTCCCTGTTTTAATGCAAACTTAGAAGCAACTTTTCCAAGAGCTGCAGATACATCCTTTATGAAAGTGGTGAGGGAAGGGAGAGCAGGAGGGCAGAGTGGGGACTAGCTAAAGAGGGTTAGAGGGTCAGCCAGTGTGGGTGTGCTTCGTCGTGACAGTCTGGACTGAGCAGAGAAGAGGGATCTGTAGAACATTGTGGACAAGGGTAATGACGTGCTCAGATAAGCTTTGCTTCTTGAGTCAGTCTGGGTTCTGTCCCTGGCCTCTTCCCTACTTCTCTCTCCCGTCCTCATGGGTTCCAAGATGAGGTATGGCAGGGTTGAGACCCATCCTGTGGCTGGTGGCCGGCAGCAGGTGGTGGCTGAGGCCACGGAGGCACCACAGAGCCCAGAGGGCTCCCTGAGGCAGCAGCATCTCCCTCCTCTGAGTTTCCGTGAAGGCAATGAGGCTTATATTAATGAGAAGCAATTATGAGCACCCGGATGGGCCTAAGTATAGCTCATTGAGAAAGGCAGGACACGGCAGGCAGCCACCTCCCCTGCAAGGCCACGGATGCCTGTTTTAACACTCCATACAGTGACGCTCTACCACCCCTGGGTGCTGGGCTGCTGAGGGGCTGGCGTGCAGCAAACCCAGAGCCCTGAGAGACTGTGAGCAGAAACTTAGACCACCCCTGCTCAAATCCCTGCTGTCTTAGAGACAGGATGAGGTCACAGCAAATGAAAGCAGACACAGGATTGGAACCCGTCTCCAGCTGCATGCCAACACTCCGCTATGGTGGGCAGCATTCTAGCCCACAAGGCTTGGCCTGCCCCCAAGGAAGGGGAGGAGGGGTGTGACAGCGCAGCTAGCCCTCGTCAGAATCTCATAAAGTGAGCTTCGTTTTGACGCCGCAGAAGAGGAAACAGGCTCAGGGAGCCGATTTAGTCAACACCGGTGCCCCACAGTGAGGTGGCACTCCTCAGAGACACAATAACACTGAGCTTATGTCAGGGTCCACAGGAAACTGACTTGGGCCCGGCAGTGTGGGTGTGTGTGCTGAGGTTTCCTGGGGAGCCTCTAGGACGGCTTTGGAAGAGGCCAGCACACTTACCAGGCTGAGGGAAGGGTCGGACCTCAGGGCAGCGCAGCACACTGCGCTGGTCCCACGGGGAGCTGGGAGCAAGGGCCTGTAGGGGCCTGTGGAACAGGGATGAGGGCATCGTGGAGGCGACCAGTTGTTCCATGCAGGCTGCCCCGGGGACGGCACGGAGCCCTGCAAGGATTTCCTCCTGACTTAGAGGGGTTTGTAGTGGGAACTTGGCTGTGAACCATCAGCAGCTGGAGCCGGAGCTGCAGAAGGGCCGGTCAGAGGCCACCAAAACATGCCGTGGCCACAGTGCTGCAGTGCGTGCTTGTTATCCCAGCACTCGAGAGCCCGGCATATGAGGGCTTCTCGTTCCTCTGCTGAATGAGGAGAACCTGCCCTGCCCCCCGTGAGCTCATGAGCACTGATAAGCACATGCTGGTGGGCGAAGACCAGTGCTAACAAGGCATGGCCATCTGGAAAGGAGGGGGAAAACCCTTATCAAAGAGCCAGGGGAGGGGAGTTATCTCCGTGGTCAAGAGCACTGGCTGCAGCCTGGCGGTGGTGGCGCATACCTTTGATTCCAGTTAGGAGGCAGAGGCAGGTCAGGTGAGTTTGAGGCCAGAGCTAAACCCTGTTCCAAATAACCAAAATGAACAAACAAACAAAACCACTAGCTGATCTAACAGAGGGCCTGGGTTCAATTCTTTGCACCTGCATAGTGGTTCACAACCATTTGTGGTTCCACTTCCAGGGAGTCTAGTGCCCTCTGCTGGCCTCTCTGAGCACGAGGCATGCACATGGTACACAGACGTGCACGAAGACAGAACAGGCATATGTAAAATTTTTTAAAAAATGAATAGGTGTCAGAAAACAAACCAACTGTGCAGGGACAGAACGGGGGACGATATTTGCATATTGCCATACTGATAAGGGTTTAAGGTCCAGAGCTCAACAAGAATGACAAACAGCTCAATGAGAAAGCAGCCAGAGGATGTCAGTAGACATTTCTCCAAAGAACAAAACAGGAATGGCCAAGGGTCTCCGTGACAGGGTGCTCAACATCTTTATGTATGATCGAAATGCAAGTCAGAGGCACAGTGAGAAGCCTGATGTGGTGGCAGATGCTTGCTGTCCCAGCACCGAAGAGCCTGGGGCAGGAGGATAGTGAGCCTGAGGCCAGCCTGGGCTACACTCTGGCATTCTGACCTCTAAAAGTTGCCCTCCCTGGCTCACGACTTGGCAACTGGGTGACCTCTGTTTCATCTGACTGTGAAGGCTCTGTCCATGTCAGACAAGAACCTCGGGATCTGGTCCCACCACCCAGATCTGCCATGACCCTCTCTTTACCTCAGACTCTTAACTTTATGTCAGCAAAGGACTCGGGTGTGTTTGGGATCCCGCCATGCATGACTTCAGCAATAGCCCAGATGCCTCTGGATTCCAAGTACAGGTCAGATCAACCTTGAGGCTCCTCTGAGCAGGACTCACGGGGCCTAGAAACCTGGCTGCCCTCCATGATCCAGCCAAGAAGAGGCCCAGAAACAGAAAAGGATGGGGCTAAGTTAGGAACTGGTGTTTTCAGGATGGTCCAGGGAATCTGCTCAATCCAACTGCCCTGTTTCACAGATGGGCAAAGTGAGTCACAGTGACTCCACCCATTGGCCACTCTCTTGTGAGGCCTGGCCCTGTCCTTGTTCTAAGGCTGAGCCTCTCTTGACTCTGAGTACTCTGTTGCTGGCTACCACTGTATCATCCCAGATGGCAAAGATGAGCCTGTGTGCTTGTCGGCCTCCCTGATGTCAGTGGCCCCAACACACAGCCCAGAGCTCATAGTCGTTTGACATCTAGGGAGGGACAAAGAGTTCACGGGGGCACGAAGATCCCTCTGCTAAAGGTGATCTGGACAACACTGTCTTTGGCCACAGGTAAGGTAGGTTTTAACTAGCTAGCCCTGCTCTTTGGAAGTCTTTCTCCTCCTCTTCCTCCTTCTGGTTTTTAGAGACAGGGTTTCTCTGTGTAGCCTTTGCTGTCTTGGACTTGCTTTGAGGACCAGGTTGGTCTTGAACTCACAGAGATCCGCTTGCCTCTGCCTCCCTGAGTGCTGGGATTACAGGTGTGCACCACCTTGCCCAGCCTCTTTGGAAGTCTTTTGGGCCCTGGAAAAGGCCTAAGACATGTAGTGCTGAGGAGACCAGAAGACATGTCTACCAGAGCACGGAGACCCTGGACTCCGTCTGGGGACTCTGAGATTCCCTGTCTTGAGGGGTGGCTGTTGGGGGAAGGGTGGACAGAGCTTTGGATAGGGGTGCATGTGTGTGGTGCCTTGTGGTGACAGTCAGGACAGGTGGAGCATAGAAGTAGGCAGCTCCGTGCCCACGTTCCACAGTGGAAGAAGGAGGACCCCAAGAACTGGGAGTCAGGATGTTGCTTTCTGGGTTCCCGGGAACACCTGTCCCTTCAGGCCTGAGAGAAGGGTGTCCTTTACTTGCTGTTTGGCTGGCTGCAGTCATAGCTTTGACCGTGAGCAGAGGGTGCAGACCTCGGCATCTGCTCTTGTCCTTGGCCCTCTGACGGCAAGGGCAGACTCCCCTGCCTTAAACCACTCTCGGCCTGCCTCATCCTGCTCCCCGCCCTTTCCAGTCCAGTCCTGTTAACCAGCTGATCTCTCTTTGTCTTCTCTCCCCAGGACAGCTGCTGCCTGGGACGGGTGACCCAGGTGCCCCACTAGGGCAAAGGCCCCCGCCCCACGGGCCGGGATCATGAAAGGCCTCGGTGACAGCCGCCCCCGCCACCTCTCCGACAGCCTGGACCCACCTCATGAGCCCCTCTTTGCCGGGCCTGACCGCAACCCCTACCTGCTGTCGCCCACAGAGGCCTTCGCCCGGGAAGCCCGCTTCCCTGGGCAGAACACACTGCCGGGGGATGGGCTCTTCCCGCTCAACAACCAGCTGCCCCCACCAAGCAGCACCTTTCCCCGAATCCACTACAACTCCCACTTTGAGGTGCCCGAGGAAAGCCCGTTCCCTAGCCATGCCCAAGCCACTAAGATCAACCGGCTGCCTGCCAACCTCCTGGACCAGTTTGAGAAACAGCTGCCCATCCACCGAGATGGCTTCAGCACCCTCCAGTTCCCGAGGGGGGAGGCCAAGGCCCGGGGTGAGAGTCCTGGCCGAATTCGCCACCTGGTCCACTCGGTCCAGCGCCTCTTCTTCACTAAGGCACCCTCGATGGAGGGCACTGCGGGCAAGGTGGGTGGCAATGGCAGCAAGAAAGGTGGCCTGGAGGACGGAAAAGGCAGAAGGGCCAAAAGCAAGGAACGGGCCAAGGCCGGGGAGCCCAAACGGCGAAGCCGCTCCAACATCTCAGGCTGGTGGAGCTCAGATGACAACTTGGACGGTGAGGGCGGTGCCTTCCGCAGTGGCCCTGCCTCGGGGCTGATGACTCTAGGCCGACAGCAGGAGCGCACCCAGCCCCGCTACTTCATGCACGCCTACAACACCATCAGCGGGCACATGCTCAAAGCCACCAAGAACACTACCACGGAGCTGACTGCCCCGCCGCCCCCGCCTGCGCCCCCTGCCACCTGTCCCAGCCTTGGTGTGGGCACCGACACCAACTATGTCAAACGTGGCTCCTGGTCCACTCTGACCCTCAGCCATGCCCACGAGGTCTGCCAGAAGACCTCAGCCACCCTGGATAAAAGCCTGCTGAAGTCCAAATCCTGCCACCAGGGTCTGGCCTACCATTACCTGCAGGTAGGGTGAAGGTGGGGCATGGGCGGCTGTGGTCTGGGGTATCAGCAGGAGCACAGGTTCACTGGTGAGGTTGCTTTGCTGCGTGCTGAGCGTTGCTTTGCTCAGCTTTGGAATCAGAGGTGGGAGCCTGTTAATAAGAGGAGCCCTGTACTCACAGTATTCTCAGCAGGTGTATTAATTAAGCCCTTGGGAGCCCAGCCCCAAAGAGACTGAAATATGCCCCTGCCCTTTAGATGACAGATCTGGAAGCTGTGCCGTCCCTTCCCTCCCCCCTCCACACAGGACCAACACATGGCATTCTAATGGCCAGCTTCCTGCCACTCCTATGAGACTGGATTCTCCTGGAGGACACAGACCACATCTGATGCAGCTATATGCCCCCCAATGCCCAGGACAGGGAGGAAGGGTAGATGGACAAGTGGGTAATGAATAAGCACACCACTTCCTGAGGACCAGAAACAGACGGGGGTCAGCGTGGGTGAGGGGCAGCCTAGGGCCACCACCTTAGAGGCCTGGCACAGGGTCAAGGGGGAGCCTTCCTCTTTTCACATGAGGTTTGCACTCAGGAACTCTCTCAGTGGAGCCTCGAGGTCTGAGGGTAGCTGAGGGCCGGCTTCAGCATTGCTGTCGCACAGTGAGGTGGGCCAGGTTCTGCAGGGCGGGTTGTGTAGACAGAACCCAGTGGTAGAAGGAACAGTGCCCATGTGGAAAGGGCTGCTCGGGTAGAAAGCACTTGTCCCCAGGGTGAGCGAGCGAGGGCCTGGCTGACATGAAGAAGTCACATCAAATGCATTACGAGAAGATGAACTCCAAGGTGTGACAAGGGCCAAGTTCTTGTCATTCTACATAAAACTCCAGGGACAGCGAGACTATGGGGAAGGGATGCGTTTTTGCAGAGACGGGAAATTGGAATCTGGGCAGCCTCTTAAATAGGTGCAGGAGTTTGGAGGCTGTCAGTCTGATCCCTTAGTTTAGACGTGTAAGGGAAGTGTGACCTGCACCCTTTCCGCATGGTGTGGTTGGGTCCGAGACGCCAGGAGAGGCCTCTGGGCCCCAGGGTGTGTACTGCCTGCTGGATGACAGAGTGAGCAGGCCGGTTGGCCACAAGTTCTGAGCAGGGATGCTCCAGGCCCCGTCCCCAGGGATTGTGTGAAGGGGGGATGGACCAGCTGGTGATTTGGGAGGGAGAGTTCACAGGTGACTAGCTGGCTAGGTGGTTGGCTGGGGTTTGAGGGAAGGCTGAGTTTGGAGGTCCTCGGCAGGAGGGCAGCCACTGGCATCATGGGTACAGGAAGGGTGTGGTACCATCCCGCCATGGTGATCAGGGAGCGTGCATTTGAATCCTTGAAGGAGGGCTTGCTGTGTGCAGAAACATGGGGATCTGGCATTCTCTGGTGTGCATCCTTGAGAAGGTGTGAAGTATGCTGGGAGTGTCTGCTGAGGGCCACCGGAGACCAGCGAGGCTTGTGCCTGCCCTGAGTGTGCTAAGGTGTATATAGAGGACACGGCTCTGGCTTCTGAAGCATGTACGGGTCAACATGTGCCCAAAGTGACCATGTACCCAATAGTGTGAGTCAAGGGACCAAAGAGCATAGACTGTACACCCTACCCCAGAGCAGCTGACAGTGACGGCCATGGAAGGGCAGCGGGGTCCCCTTGAAGCCACTTAGAACAGGGTGAGCAGAGATGCCCTCCAAGCTGTGAATTGTACTTCCCTCCATCACAGCCCTGTTCTGTGGATGGGGGTCCCTGAGGTTTGCAGGAAACTGAGCCATTTTCCAGTTTCCCCATCTAGAACAAAAATGTTAATTGACCCAGAGACTTCACAGTTGTTGATGTGCTGGGAGTCTCTGATCCCTCTCAGGAGGCCTCCATTGTAGTGCCAGGCTTGGATTCAAATCTTGGGGGCTCTGTAGGTGGCTGCCCTCCCTTGGGCCTGCTGTTCCTAGCACGGGCTCATAAACCGTCCCTTGGAGTGTCAAGTGCAGAGAGGGGACATAAGGAGGGCCCAGTAAGCGTAGCTGCAGTGAGGCCATTGTGATCAGCTTAAATCCCGGAAGTGTGAGTTGGAAATGGATTGTGTAAGGCCAGGCACTGAGGCTGTGAACCCGGGTCCAGGCCTTCCTGATTCTGAGTGATGGAGGACAGGAAAGCCAGCAGAGAAGGCCCAGGTTGTCAAAGTGAAAACCGGTCTGTGAGAACCCATTCTCCGAGTGATGGTCTGGAAGCCAAGCTGACCACTACATCCCATCTGAGTCCTGTCTCTGGATATTCCAGGTGCCCGGCGGAGGTGGAGAGTGGAGCACCGCCCTGCTGTCCCCTCGAGAGGTGGACAGCACCACGGAGGGGCCCATTCCGTGCCGGCGCATGCGCAGTGGCAGCTACATCAAGGCCATGGGCGACGAAGACAGTGATGAGTCCGGCGGTGGCAGCCCTAAGCCTTCACCCAAGACTGCAGCTAGGCGTCAGAGCTACCTGAGGGCCACGCAGCAGTCCCTGGGGGAGCAGAGCAACCCCCGCAGGTAGAAGTACAGCCCTGCTGTAGCCCCACCCCTTCCTGTACGCCCCGCCCCTTGGGAATACCACCGCCCTAACCTACCAGGAGCCCTGGCCTGCCAGTATCTCCCTGAGGAAGGTCTCAGAGCAGCTGTGTCTGCTGGGTGAGCCTCACACTGTGCACTGTGTCTCCTGGGAGCCTGGCCTGCCTTCCCTTTGGCCACGCTGGGAGGGCCCGGCCCTGCAGATGGACCCTGTTTCTCAGCCTCAGGCCCAGGTGAACACTCCGCTAATTAGGGCTTCCTCGTGCTGCTGACACTTTGTCTCCCAACAAGCCCCACTTACAGTTAAGCCCTGCCCGTCGTCAGAACCGGAGTTACTGGCTCAAGTAAATTCTGCCGTAAGAGCCATAAGCACAGGGAAGTTCACTCCCGTTGAGTTGCCCAGCGGGTTCACCCTTCATGACTAGAGCCAGGCCTTGGTGAGAAGGATCAGTTATAGTAATGGTCACTGTCTGTTGACCTTGGCCTTGCTGGCTGCTTTCATCCAAATCCTGAAGGCCTTACCCCAGCCCAGCAATGTGTCACCCCTCATGGAATAAGTGAAGAGCATGAGAATTTTACAGACTTTGGACCGGCCTTCAGGGCCTCCAATTTAAAACAGGCAATTGCAAGGACGTGCTGCCACCTTGAGGCCACAGTGGACATGACAGTTGAGGGCTGCCTGTTTGCCATCGATTTTATGTGGTCTCCCACAGGCCTGAGTTCTCCCTTTGCTTGGAGCCCCCACCTCGCCCAGGCGGGCAGTGCTTCCGTCTTTCCCTTTGCCACTGAGTCTTCTCCCTCCTGGCCTCAGTTCCCGGGTTAAATAGTGGATGGGCTGAGCTGCGTCTCCCCCTCTGCCTCCCAGGAGCCTGGACCGCCTGGATTCAGTGGACATGCTGCTACCGTCCAAGTGCCCCAGCTGGGAGGAGGACTACAACCCCATCAGTGACAGCCTCAATGACTCCAGCTGTATCAGCCAGGTAATGGTGACGAGGAAGCCGAGGGGCCCCATGCTGTCCTCTGCCTAGAGCTGCTGCCTCCTGTTCCGGGCTTGGCTCAATGTGCCCTCCTCAGAGAGGCCTTTCCTTGCCACCCGGCATACGGTAGTCCCCCACGCTGTTCCCAGACCCTGCTTAATATGTCACTTGCTGGAATTATATGTTTCCTGCTTTCTCTGCCATTCTGCCTCTTGACTTAGGGGTCTCCTTATGTTCCTTGTAGGTTCCCATCACCTAGCCCAGCACCCAGCCAAGCAGAGGCTCATTAGGTATTTGGGTAGCATGTTGTCCCTCACCTCAGACATCTTACCTGCTCTCTCCTCTCCACCTTCCTCTGTCTGGCCCCTCCTGTCTCTCTCTCTCTCCCCTCCTCCCTGCCTTCTCCCCTTCTCCTCTCCCCTCCCTTCTCCCCCTCCCCCCCCCCCCGCTCCACCCTCCCTCCCTCCCTGCCTACCTTTTTCTCCCCTCGTTC
>CM053766.1:136740744-136805991 GCA_028658305.1 Pachyuromys duprasi | reverse complement strand
TTACATACATCCCGGGAGAAGACAGTCCTGGGTAGCATATCTGTGTCTGGGCTGGGTTGCCTGCCCAGGTGTAAAGAGGCAGGCAGAGCACCCACGGTGCCAGGAAGAGAACATATCCTCAGTAATGCCAGCCCCAGAAGTGAGCTTCCCACGCCTGAGGAAGCCAAGCCAAACATCTTTGAATCAGAATCTAGCCAGGGTAGAGATGGGGGGTGGGGAGGTTGGGGGAAGAGGCTTGGCCTTCATATAACCTGTACCCTCTCTCCTGCAGGTTTTTGGACAGGCTTCCCTGATCCCCCAGTTGTTTGGCCATGATCAACAGGTAAGTATGTTTGCCACTCTCTAGAGTGCAGGGCTGGGTCTTGGGCCTTCAGCGGTTGAAGCACCCAGCCTAGATAGGTCCAAGCAGAGCTGCTGTTAGAAGGGCAGCCCTGTGAGGACGGAGTTGAGGTGCACATCCTCGGCATCCTGACCCGTCCCCTGTGCCATCACTTCACTGTGTCTTTGTTTGTTCTTAAAGCTGGGGAAGCATGAGCTAGGTCCTGAGGGTGGACAAGAAGTTGGACAGGGCGATGGAGCGTCTCCCGTAATGTCTCCTGTCTCCCCCTGCAGCCTAGCTCAGGCCAGGGAGACTGGTTGGTCAGGCACTCCCAAGCTGGTTTGGTATCAGCTAGATGGTGATACTTTTTCCTCGAGGCTCTGCTTCGCTCCTCTCTCCCGGATCCTGGGTGAGACCGGCAAGACTTTTGTTTGGACAGGTTGGGGCCTGGGATGCATTCTCTGACAGGTTCCAGATCCCCTGGTTTTTGCCTTTCCAGAGCCCCAGCAGGGCCTTTCAGGCTATGGGGGTGTTGACATGAGTGTGGAAACTTTTCAACTTTATAAAAGTTGGCAGCTGTGACGCCGGTGTGGCTGTGGCACTGAGTGACACTTCCTGTAGACATCCATCCCTGAAGGTGGCCCTCTCCTTCCAACCCCAAGGCTAGAAAGTGGGGCAGGAAACGTACTCAGAACTCAGCCTTCATCTCCATCAGGAGCGAGCACATCTCCCAGGGCATATACCACAGTGGCAAAGCGTGCGCTTGCTGTTTCTTCGATTCCAGCCACAGTCCCTGCTGTGCCCCTCCCCCACCTCACAGGACAGTGCATTACTCCATAGGGGTGCCCTGCAGGCCAGGCCGTTCTCCATCCTGTGGTTTCCATAGCTGTACGATAAACATGTGACCTCACAGGAAGCCCCCGGGGAGGCTCACGCAAACTCCTTGACACCCGAGGGCAGTTTGGGAGCATCTTTGCAGACATTTATAAATACTTGCTTGCTCCACACAGCCACCTGCATTATCAGGTGCCCATGACGGGCGACCCTCTGCTGGTCACTGTGAACTCTGAGCAGGTGACGTGTTACCTCGCGTCATCTTGGTTTTGTTGTTTTGAGGCAGGGTCTCATATCCCAGACTAGCCTTAGTCTTTCTGTGAGGCCCACCGAGCCTTAGCATCCTGATCCACCTGCCTCCACATCCCAGGGACTGAGAGCGGCAGCTGCACCCAGCTCCTGTATAGTTTTGACAGAACTTTGAAATTAAGGCTGTGTTCAGCCCCATTTTATAGATGGGAAAACTGAGGCACAGAGTGGGTGATTTGCCCACATTCGTATTATAAGGGAAATGATGGGCCTGCAACTGAAACCTTGGTGGTCTGCTTTTGGAGCTCCTCTGTTATGGTGCAGTTCCAGAGCAAGACCTTGTTGCCCTGGGCAGTCACAGATGCTCTCAAAATATCCCAGCTTGCAGCTTTGAAAGATCACACCAATGCTGTAATGTCCTCTGTAGGTGTATTCTGGGTATGCCATGTGGCCTGATTTTAACTTAGACTGTCCAGTGGAACTGGTGGTGGCCAGTGTTCAATCTATGTTTGTCCCTATGGCTTCTGACCCAGTGAAATGTGGCTAGTATGAGTACCAAACTTTATTCCATTCTAATGATTTAAATCTAGCTGGCATGGTCACATGTGGCTCATAGCTACCATTTTGGACAGCACAGTGTCAGACCTTTCCAAACACCTTCCCAGTTGTGTGAGGGGCCATCTAGGTATGTGACCTAAAGGATGCATAGGCCATTCATTACCCAGGCCGTTCCATTTCCCACAGACAAGGAAAGGCGTAGTGAGGAGAGCACAGGGCTGCTGAGGTCATGCTGCCGGGTTAGAGCCAGCCCAGATCCATCGCAGCTCAGTCTGCTCTGCCTCTGCCCCTAGCTATGGGCCTCTCCGCTTCCACCTAGTGTCCATCTGTGGCTGGCTGACTGCAGCTTATGCTGTGTGGCTGGGAGCTAACACAGTCTGAAAGGGGAGTCAGTAAGACCTTCTGGAATCTTCAGAGTATGTGTGGTGAGGTCTGTCTGTGTCACATCTCGAGCTTCCAACTTGCAGGATCCTGGGTGGTCATCTCTGGAGGGATGCTTAGGAACTGTGTAATTGGAGATGGCAAATACAACCATTCTCCATACTGCCCTTGTAGACCGTTATCCTCTCTGCCGCTACCCTCATTCCAACCCATCCTCTTCCGCCAGACGACTGCATCAGCTCATCTCTAGCCTCTGCCTCCTCTCCAGACTTTCTCCCCACAGCACCCAAGGGAATACTATTCCTTATATTTGGAGTGCTGGTTCTGTTCTTCCTCACTAGGTACCCTTGACAAGTATCTTCCTCTCATTGGCCCTTGTGGGTTTGCTTTTTGTTTGGTTTGTTTGTTATGATTTATAGGCATTATTAGATTCCACAGTGGTAAATATCCACCACACCTGATAAACCCCCTTACTGTGATTCGGGGCAGACAATACCAATGGATCGCAGACCTCTTTCACGCTGAATTCAGGTGTAATCGTAAACTCTTTCAGAAGATTAGTACAGACAAGATTTAATCTTGTCAACATCCTGTAATAGTCCAGCATTCTTCTCACTGTAGATGGAAAAACTGAAGGCCTACACGGGTGAGAGGGGCTGCTTACTTCTTAGGAGCCCACTTGTGCCCTGAGTGAGGCGGGAAGAGGAGAGATAAGTGAAGGGTCAGCCAGGAAAAACCTCCAGCCCCGAAGCTGAGTAGATCCGCAAAGACTGGCAACGCCGGCCTCTGATGCCTGCCTCTGTCTGCACAGGTCCGAGAGGCAGATCTGAGCGACCAGTATGAGGCAGCCTGTGAGTCGGCCTGCAGTGAAGCGGAGTCGACGGCGGCAGAGGCACTTGACTTGCCGCTGCCCAGCTACTTCCGCTCCCGCAGCCACAGCTACCTTCGAGCCATCCAGGCAGGCTGCTCGCAGGAGGAGGACAGTGCCTCCCTGCAGTCCCTCTCCCCACCGCCCAGCACCGGCAGCCTCAGCAACAGTCGCACGCTACCAAGTGAGTACCACAGTGCAGGAGGGTTGGCATTTTGTTTCTTTTTGTACCGTTCACAGGGGGATCTCGGAAATGTCCAGGTGGTCAGCCTAGAGAGATGCTGGGGAGGAAACCATAGGTCACCACAAAGGATGGCCTTGAGGCTGAACTTCCCACCAGCTGGCAAACTGAAGCCTAAGTGGCTG
Organism: Pachyuromys duprasi; assembly: GCA_028658305.1. NCBI lineage: Eukaryota > Metazoa > Chordata > Mammalia > Rodentia > Muridae > Pachyuromys > Pachyuromys duprasi. The sequence continues at coordinate 136,802,416 of CM053766.1, read as the reverse complement.
GCAGAAACAGGTTGTCCGATGGGCAGATGATGGAGAAGGCCCTGCCATCCTCAGCTTGTTCTGACTTCTCTAAAGAGGGCCCCAGTATGAGCAGGGGAAGGAGCCACTCTGTGTGTGCAAGCCAGGCAAAAATAGAAAGTCAGGCCAGGAAAACAGTATGAAGTCTGGGTTCGTTGAGACAGCCTTGAGTTAGTCCTTCTTCCATCTTCCCCATCTCTTACCAGACCTAGAGAGTCCTGGGGTACTGCAGTATGCGGGAAGCTGACCTGCATTGCTCTCACCATGCACAGGCCCTAACTAAACACCATCTGCTGGGGCATGACGGGCTCAGCTCTATGACAGTCAAGCACAGTGGGGTTGGGATGTGTAAGGAGAGATGGCTGCTTTAAGTGCTCAGCTAGTATTTGATGTCATTAAGTAAACCGGAGTCCCGCATGTGCACAGGTAACCAACACTGATTAAACCAACTGGTCTGTTCAGGGCACAGAGCAGAACAGTACTGCACCCTACACCCACACCCTCTACAGCTCCCTCACCCTACCCCTAATGGTTATCTGAGGGCAGATCCCTAAACTCTGGCCCCTTTTAGACCTGAGGGAATAGCCTTGTTGTTAGATATTCAGAGTCCGGTCTAGTCCAATTTCAGAACTTCAGACTAGTCTGCCACAAATCCTATGTGGCTGCCCCTGGGGCCTTCCATGGCTGGGAAAGCCTGGTGGGGTAGGTGTCGTGGTTGGTGTTTTCTCTGCTTCTTTTTCACTGTTGTTTCTGGTTCTACTGGTTTTGGGTCTCTGAACAATCGAAGCCACAGTCTGGATTTTTGTCCTGTTCAGAAGGGGCTTGCTGGTACTTTCTTTCCTGGCATGGGCAATGCTGCTTCCTTCTCCCCTTGGCTTCTCCACCACTCAGCCTTTTGGCTGGGCAGTTTGTCCGAGGATGGAGCCCTCTACAAACAACTGCAGCCCTCTCCCTGTGGCCCTTTAACTGTCTGAAAAGCCATGCGGTTGCCTCTTGGAACATGGAGTATGGACTACTTCCACTAGTAGGCCCGCTGTCGTGTAGGCCGACCAGCTACTCCACTTTAGAAGTCTCCAGGCTGGGGTGGAGGCTGCCATTCTATGGCCTCCAAATCCAGGGAGCCCTGCCAGGCTGTCCCAGAACTCTGCTGCAGCCCCATGGGAGTCTCAGGTAAAGATAATTTTTTCCATATTCTCACACCCCTGAGAAGTCTTTTGGGGAGGGGGCATTGATTTTTTTCATTGTTGTTGTTTTTGAGACAGGGTTTCTCTGTGCACTCCTGGCTGTCCTGGAACTTGCTCTGTAGACCAGGTTAGCCTCGAACTCAAGAGATTCACCTATCTCTGCCTTCCAAGTATTAATGAGATCGGCTTAGAAGGATACACAGCATCCACAGAAATTCACTGCAACTAAAACCTCACTCCCCTATTTCCTCCAACCCCCATTACTAATGAGTGAATGGACCAAAGATGCGTGATTCCTGCATACCCCAGAACCCAGAACTAGGTGGTCCCTCTATGGCTTAGCTCTTGCTTCAATAGAACAGAACAGACATACTACAACAATGTACATTCTCATGTTTGTCAGTCTCGTTCTTCTCCTGGGACCGGAGGTCCTCCTGAGATCAGTAGTCTAGCCAGGATGTGTTCTTCTCATGAGGGCAAAAGACAAGAGAACAAGTCTAACTAACAATCCAACCACACTCAAGACCCAACATAAGCAAACATGCCATTGGCCAAAGCAACTTGTATAACTGAGCTCGAAGTCAAGGGTGAGGACCCTCTTATTCTTGTAGAGGAGACTGTTTCCCTATGGCAAAGAGTGTGAACACCAAGAAGCAGAGGCAGTAATTCAGTCTGCTACACCCCACACATATAGTCATGTCTCTCTCATACAGAAAACACTTAGCCTACCCAGGATCCCCCAGTTTCGTTCATCCAGTATCAAGATCCATGATTTGTGCCAGATCTGGTTGCAGCTCCTCTTGATCCATCAACCTGTGATCCAAAAACCCATGTCACCTTCCCTGTAGCCCAACATCCTCTACCCCCAATGAAAACATGACTTCACAAATAGAGACAGAACTGCCACTCATACTCTGTTCAGAAAGGAGAGAAGGGGACTCAGAGACTTCCTGACTCAGGGTGATTCTCCAGCCCTTCTGGGCAGCCTGATGTGAACATCCTGAAGATAGGTGAATATTCCCCAAGATTTCCTACCCTGAGTAATGAACTCTGGGCCTCTGCCTACTTTTTCCCTGGGAACAGTAGTATTCCTCTTCTTTAGCTGAAGCTGATTGGCTAGCTCAAACACAGTTCATTTCATTTAATTAGTGCAAGTTAATTTCATGTAACTCTTTATGCCAAAGCCATGTCCACAGCCACTTTGAGTCAGGCCTCCTTTACTTAATCACTATGCTGGGCATGCTGGGATTCTGTGGGACCAACCATTGAGCTTTCTGACAGCTCCTCTGACCACCTGAGAAGTTTTTATTTATGTGAATGTGTCTGCTTTTCTGTATGTGCACTATATGAACACAGGTGACCATAGTGGCCAGAGAGTGTGCCAAACCCCTTGGAACTGGAGTGGACTGGACTTATAGGAGTTATGAGCCAAACCCCATCCTTTGCAAGAATATCAAGTGCTTTGGTTTTCTTTTTCCTTCCTCCTTTTTTTTTTTCTGTCCTTCTTTCCTTCTTTTGAGATAGGATCTCACTTTGTAGCCCTGGCTACCCTGGAACTCTATGAGGAGCAGGTTGGTCTTAAACTCACAGCAATCAGCCTGCCTCTGCTTCCTGAGTGCTGAGATTAAAAGACTATGCCTCAGCACCTGGCCTGTGTGGGATTTTAACAGGCAGTGACTTTGTTTTGATCTCTATCCCGGGCTATATCTTAATTTGAGAATGATCTACTAGCTGGAGACTGAAGTTGACAGATCTATTTTCCAATTCGGCAGTTTCTAGGCCCTCTCTATTTCTCCTAAGTATCCCTGACAGCCTGGATGTGTCTTTGTGAGTTCTTCTCCGTGTAAGGCCTTATGCAAAGGAGCCAAACCTTGCCCAAGTGTATCTGCTCACTTCAAGACACTATAGGTGAATGTCCCTGGACTTCTGACCCTCACTGAACCCAGGTATCTTTTTTCAAACTCCTCTAAGAGTTTGCTCATCATTTCCTCCCTGCTTGGTCCTGGAGCCGATGTGATATATCTTGGATGTTATTGTAGCCACACTCTACTCTGTTTACCATCTCAGCATTGCTGCGGAACAAACACTCATAAGTTTTCAAGTCAGTTGGCTCTGCTCCGTGTGTCCTGTACCCTGGGCCCAGGGGCTGTTCAGGAGCCAGTGTCCCAACCAGGCCTGTTCTTCCCACAGCGGTGGCAGAAGGATAGGAGGACAGCCTCGCTTGTAGCATACTTTAAGTCTCTCGGTTTCACATCTGCAAACAACCAGTTGACTAGATCCAAGTTTATGCCACAGAGATTTGTAATACATAGCAAAGGGCAGGAATAAGAATTGAGGATCTTAAGAATTAAGGCCATTGATTCCATCTCTGTCTGTCCATCTGTCTCTGCTTAAATCTACATTAAAATACTTATCTTTATTATGTGTATGTTTGTGCATGATGTGTATGTTTGTGCATGATGTGTATGTGTGTTTATGAGCATGTGTACAACAGCTCAGGTATGGAGGTCAGAGGACTACTTTGTGGAGTCAGTCTCTCACACTTTTTCTTGTTTTTAAATTCCAACAGCGTATCACTATGTAGCCTTAGCTCATCTGGAACTCACAGAGACCTGCCTATCTCTGCCTCTCAGGTGCTGAAATTAAAGGCATTTACCAGCATGCCTGACTCCTTTTTTTTTTTTTTTTTTTAGGATTTTTATTTTTACTTACCTGTATTGTACACATCTGTGCGTGTGAGTGTAGATCCCTGTGAATGGTAGAACAGGGCACAGCGGCCCTGGAGCTAGAGTTACAAGTGGTTGTCAGCTACTCTGTGTACCGGGAACTGAATTTGGGTCCTAGGCAGAGCAGCCCATGCTCTTTACTGCTGAGCCATCTCTCCCGCCCTTCTTCCTGCCTTCATGTCGGCCCCAGGGATCAAACTCAGGCCACCAAACCTGCATGGCAAACTGCTTTATCTGATGAGTCCCTATCAGCCCCTGAATATTTAAAGAAATGAATTCTATCTTTGCTTCAGTAAAATGATAACAATCCAACCAATCACAGAACACACACGCACACAATGAATACATGCGTCACACTATGCGTTCACACGCTGCACACACTGCACATTCTGGATGGACCAGCATTTGGTATTAAATGTAGTGATGTAGGGCCCCAGTTGTTCTGTTTGGAGGTTTTTGCACAAACAAATATAATCAAGAAAGTATTGTGCAACAGTATCTCATACCTGCCAAGACACATGTGTACAGACATACAGAAAGACTGGTGCTCCAAGACCTGTATATAGTATGCAAATGGGTTTAGAAGGATAACTCAGCTGTGCAAACACAAGGCCCTGAGTTTGGACCCCTAGTGTGTGTGGGGGTAGTAACACACCTATCTTAGTGTTCTACTGCTGTGAAGAGACACCATGATCAAGGTGAATCTTTTTTTTTTGGGGGGGGGTGTTAAGACAGGGTTTCTTGGTGTAGCCTTGGCTGTCCTGAAACTAGCTCTTTGGACCAGCCTGGCCTTGAACTCACAGAGATCCAGCTGCCTCTGACTCTCGAGTTCTGGAATTTAAGGTGTGTGCACCACCACCAGGCTCAAGGTAACTCCTGTAAAGGAAAGCATTTAGTTAGGGGCTTGCCGACAACTTCAGAGGCTTGGTCCGTTCTCATCACGACAGGCAGGCATGGTGCTGCAGAAGTAGCTCAGAATTTCACATCTTGATCCTCAGGCAGCAGGCCATGGCGGGGTGGCGAGAGAAAGGCAGACAGGCCCTGGGCCTGGCCTGCACTTTGAAACCTCAAAGTCCCACCCCCAGCGACACACTTCCTCCAGCAAGGCCATCTCTCCTAGTACTTCCAATCCTTCTCACGCATTCCACCAGTGAGGGACTAAACGTGCAAATGTATGAGCCTCTATTCTGGTTTAAACCAACACAGCCCGTAATCCTAGCTATGAGGAGGTTCTAGTCAGCCAGCCTCGCCAAACTGGCGAGTTTCTCAAAAATAAGGTGCAGGCTGAAAATGGCACCCATCACAGACACACCCACCCAGGTGTGCACACACGCATAAATATGTGCACACAAAGAAAGGTGTGAAGACGCAGGCACACCAATCCTCCCCACACACATGCACACCTAATTCAGCAGACCCCTGCACACAAAGTATAAGCCTGTGTGTCTCCGTCAAAGCTCACACCCGTGGAAAGCCTGCCTCAGCAGATGACCCCCAGGTTTCCCCGCAGCAACCGCCACATACCTGCTCCTCTTGTGCTGGGCAGGTAAACTCACCCGCCTCCTAGGAAAACCAAAGCCACCAGATGTCCAGGTCTCCGGCCAAAGCTGCAGCTGACCCATATGGTACTGCTGCTTAGGACACTTTGCCACCATGTGCTGAAAAGTCACCACGGTGCAGTTTCTACTAGAATGAGGTCCTTTCCGTCCATCTGCCAGACAAACGTCAGTGGTAATCATGTAATTTGATTGTGTCCGTATTGAGAATTGCACTGCGTATGCTCCTACAGGGCACCCTTAATCAGGGTAAGACCTGTACAGCCATACATGGCAGTTCTGCGTGTACTCACCCCTCTACACAAACTCACACCAACATGCAGCCACTGTGTCCCGCTCAGAAGGTTCCCCTCCTGACTACCCTGCCCCCCATCCGTACTGAGCCCGAGTCGCAGAGAGGCACATAGCTCTTTGTCTCTCCACCCTGAGCACATGTGCTCACAGACCAGATGCAGGCAGGTGGGGAGGAGTGCGGGCCCAGCAGAAGCTGGCGGAGGCAGGGGACGTGGCTGCCCACCTACTCCTCGCTGCTGGCGGCTCCCCAGCTCTATTGCTAGCACCGCCACCCTCCCTCCCCCCTCCTGACCCAGTTTCCACATTCCAGAAATAGCTCTGGCAGGTGACTGGCAGGCGGTTCGGCAGAGGCTGCCGCTTGTACATGGCCGTCCACGGCCAGAGGACGCCTGGGAGGCGGCACGGCCTGTGTGCGCCCCTGCCTCTGGCCCTGCCCCTCCCCTCTTTACGCCTCCGAAAGCAAGCAAGAACAGCTCCCCCATCCCGTCTGTTTCTCCCTCAGCCCTGTTTCTCTTCCTTTCCTTCCTCTCAGCTTCGGGCTTCCCCCTCCTCCTCTCTGTGTGTCTCCCACTCCCTCTGAATCACATCACAGATTCAAAAGCTGAGCTATCACACAGGGGCCTCGGCAAGTGGCGTGGGGACGGGAGGACTGCCGTGTGGCGCCCTGATCCTGCCGGTTACATTCTCTGTATCTTCAAATGTGAGAACGGTCATGAGTGTGTGCTCTCACACACACACAGGACCACTCTCTGCCCATACTGGAAGCTCCTGGCAGAGCTGGATGCGCTCCAGGCCAGGAAACAGCCCTGCTCCCTGCTCAGAGGCCCAGGGTGCTTGTTTCAGTGCTGCCGCGCACATTGCCTGGCCCTCCCCGGACCTCATATTGGCTATCTAGACCTTGGGTGTGAGGAATGGTATCTGTGACCACCCAAGTCAAAAGCTGCTTTCTCTCCCCTCCCCCCCACCACCCATCCCTCTGAACTCTTCTGGTTTCTTCGATTCCTTTTCCTTCCCCTGCATATATACATAGGAAGGGAGGCTGACAAAACCCCATGGTCTTGTCTCCCAAACCTAATCTCTGGCTATTACACACCAAGGATTCCTGTCAGTTCAGCCTATCCAATCCCCAGAGTGTAAGGGCAAACGCCCTGTAATTTGTGTGTCATTTCTGATCCCTGGAGCTAAGGATTGAGATTTAATTAATCTGAGTTAAGCAGATTAAGTGTGCCACCATCAGTTAGTGATGTCTGCTATGGCCAGAGTCACACACACCTGCTCTTCCTGATTTTAACCCAGTTAGCCATACACACATTCAAAGACACACTCACACACCCATGAAGTCGGAGTGGGGCGGTTCACAAAGCCACTGCAGCCTAGAGAAAATGTCAAAGTCAAGGTCACTCAGCAGATAGGTCAAGGAGGTGTTTCTGAAAGCCTTAAGTTCTTTGTAGGGGTTAACAAGGAAGCAACCCAAGGACTTGACAAAGAGCAAGCGAACCATCTGGCTTAGGAGCAAGACGATTTGAAGCTGTCACACTGGTCAGGCAGGGACAGTGGCCCTGTCAAGACCATAAAGTCAGAGGTGATAGGATTCAAGAGGCCTTCTCTGGAAGAATGTCAAATTTTTCTACTGCTTCAGGCACCTCTCCTGAGAGGGCACTGGGTAGAAGGCAGGCTTCCCCCTGGGTTCTACCATGTCCTTGTCCCAGATGTTCCTAGGTAATTGAGTGCCTACTATGTGCTGAGTACACAGATTATCACAGTTCAGATTTTTAAGCAATCCAGAGAAATGGTGATCTGACAGGCCTCCAACCCAGCTGTCAGTTCGGGACAGAACAGGATAGTAATATCTGGAAAGGACCCTTCACCCTCCCTCAGGAGGATCAGAGGCCTGTCTGCCAGCCCTGCATCTCAGGCCTGGTTCCAGCTAACTCCTCTTTGCAGGAAGGCTCACCTGACTCGGAGCTCCCGGGCAAGGGCCCAGTCAGTACCACAGCAGGTTCCCACACATTTTACAGGACTCTAAAAAAGTCAACGCCAGAAGTGTCCTGCCATTCTCCCAGCACCAAGGTCCCACACTTGGTGAAGTCCCAATTGAAGCTGCCCATGAGTTGTTCTTTTCAAGAGAGAGTGAGCTGGATTCAGAGGGTCAAAGACTTCATTGTGAAAATTCTGTTTCCCCCTAGTTTTTCTCCAGGGGCCACACAGCACTGGCAAAAGAGAAAGATTATAGAGTTGGAAGGGTGGAGGTGGGCTGACTTGGGATGTCATGGCCCAAGTCAGAATTTACTTTCCCCTTTCCTAAGTAAAGCAAACGAAACTGGGTAGCATGGTGTAGCCAACTACTGCTTTTAAAGTGCTCAGTGCTGGCATCAAATGAACTTGTTGCTCTCATCATTATGTCTTAATGCAAAAGGAAGCTGTGTACAAGAAAGTGTTACCTTTTTCATTCCTCACAGCCCTCCATCAGATCCAAATGCAAAAAATGGGCACCGGGCTTGGCACCCAGCAAGGATCTGTGCCTGGCAGACCTGCTGCAAGCAGAGTGCCTGTCTGTGGGAGGGTAGGGGACTCAGGGAAGAAGCAGGAATCAGTGTGCTTTTTGTCACGTTTTACAGAGAATGACAGGAACTGAAAGGCTGTGAGGTCACACAGGTGTGATGCTGAACTCATCCTTAGGACCCTTAGGAGTACAGCCAGGGACGGGGAGAGGGAGCAACCAGAAACTGAGAGGTTGAGGAGTAGCTAAAAAGCCCACGGTGGGCTCCCTCGTAAGCCTCAGTTTCCCCACCCGCAGCCAGGCATCGCCGCCAGGGTGAGCCCGCGGAGCCGCGCCGCTCCACCTCCGGTGCAGACCTTGCTTTGCGTTCCTGCTGGAACCGGTTTGGTGGGGCGGTTCGAGAGGGCGGAGCCCCTCCGCTCGGGCATGCGCGAGCCGGCGTGGGCGCGCATTCCCTTTCAAGACCGGCCGGCCAGGGCGTGGGCCGCGCGGTACGCGTGCGCGCCTGCGCGGCGGCTCCGGCTCCGCGCGCCCCCTGGCGGCCCGGGAATCCCGGGCGGCGCGCGCGCGGCTGACGCGAGGGGCGGGGCCGGCGCGGGGCTTTAACCCGGAGGCCCCGCCTCTCGGGCGTACAAAACCGGAGCCTCGGGCCGGGCCGCGTGAGGGAGGAGGGTGAGTGCCCGCCGCTGGCCGCAGCTGCCGCCAGTCAGTCCGTCACTCCGTCCGTCTGTCCGACCCACGTCGTCGCCACCGCCGCGTCCTCAGCCCGGACGCCCGGGGCCCGCCCAGCGCCGCCCGGAGCAGCCGCGGCCCCGCGAGGAGACGGGCGCCGCCCCCGCCCGGCCCTGCCCTACCCCGTCTTCCCGTCTGTCCGTCTGTCCGCCCGCCCGCGCTTCCGTCCTTCTGTCGGGCCGCCGGCCCTCCGGCCCGTGTCCCCGCTGCGCCCGCTTTGTCTCTCCCTAGCTCGCTGTCTCTTTGTCTCTGCCCTCGCGCTCTCGGCCCCTCCCTCGCTCCGGGATCTCGGGTCTCCTCTCCCAGCGAACCTCTCCTCTCTTACAGCCACGGGTTCTGGCACTCCCATTCTTCGGGACTCCCCCCCCCCCTAGATCTTCTGGGGCCTCTCAGAACACACTCTACTCCTCCAGGCCTCCCCTGCGCTCACCACACGTCCTCCGGGGGTCCTTCTTGATCCCTGTGCCCCTGATTACTGGGGCTTGCCTCCAACTAGTCCATATTTCCCCGGGGGTTTCCCTCTTCTCCCATATCTGCCAGAACCTTTTACATCCCTTAGTGGTCTCCTTGAACCCTCAGTATCTTCCCAGCTCCCTAACTTCAGAGCCTCTGCCTTTCCTAGATTTGTCCGCTGTCGCTGTCACCGTCTCTCCTTGTTCTCCGAGCGCCCCACTTCTCTGGACCCGGTCCCCCGCCTTGCTCTCCGTGCCTCTTCCACGAGTCTGTGTCGATGGTCTCATTGCTGTCTTTGGCGCTCACGGCCTCCGACTGAGCCTGCTCCTCTGCCTGGGGGTCTTGCTCCCTTGCTTCTCTGCCCGACCCCCTGTCGCCCCTTCTCTCTGCTCCTTGTCTCTCCCTCTCCCTTTTCTGTCTCTGCCGGGTCTCTGGGTCTCTGACCCCCATCCGGCCCTCATGGCTTTGTGTCTGGAGCTCTTGAAGCAATGTGAGTGGTGGGGTGTCCGGGTCGGGCCGGGCGGAGTCATCCCGCAGGCTGGCCGCGGCAGAGGCTCCATGGGGTTGGCGCTGGGGCAGGGGCTGGCGCTGGGGCAGTGAGGCCGTGGGGCCTCTAGACCAGGGGGATAAGGATGGTGGGGCCAGGCTGTCTGGCGAGGGGGGGAAGGGGCCTTCCTGCTCTGAGGCTTCTGCTTTAGTTGCTTGAGTGTGTGGAGGACGCCCCGGGCTGGGTACCCCTGCTGGCTTGGCCCTGCATGGCCTGGCACTTTGTGATTGCTTGTGGGCAGGCTTGGGCTATTTTGGAGCCTACGGCAGGATGTGATATCACTTGGGCGTTTATTTAGACCCAGCTGGGGGTGGGGGCTGCGTTCTTGTCAACTTGAGTAATGAAATTTTGCAAGGGGGTGTGGCTTCTCAGACAGCTGAGCTATAGAGGTTGTGGTCAGAACTTTTAGGCTACCCTGTGTGAGCAGGTGAACAGAGGTCTGAGAAACTTGGTCTTGCTGAGACCAGGGTGAATTGGAGAGAAATTGACCTTCCTATGACCACCCTTGATAATTGTGCTTGACTGTCTTAGACTCAGATCTTGGTTACACCAGCTCCAAAGGGTTTGACTTGAGTCTCAGTTCCATCTGTAAAAGGGATAGTGGGAGTTGGGGAACCAAGGGTTGTCATGAAAATCAAATGAGGCGTCTGTAGACATGATTTGTAAACTGTCAAACCTGCCTTTAAACAGCCCCAGAGAGAGAGCTTGCCTGAGAAGGGTACACAGCTGTTGTCTGCAGAGCAGGGAGAGTGATCCAGGCCCAGGCCTCAAGTCTACTCACACCTGGCTAAGAAGTGTGGCCATCTTTCCAGAATTTCCCTGTGCCATGTTCTTCTGAAGTCGATAAGTGGGTGTGCCCAGAGAGGCGCCTGTGCTAGGGAACGCTTGGGTTTTCTGTGTCATCTGTTGTTGAAGGTTAGACCCTGATAGGCATGACACCTGGAAACAAGGTCAGCCAGAATGTGCTTGTGAGCCATGGCTGCTTTTCTCTGCATGGAATACAGAGGCTCTGGTTGGAAGGTTCCGCTGAGAGCTGGGGTCTGCTGTCAAGGGCCCTAGGGTGTTCTAGAACTTTGGAACAGAGAGTGAGATCCGGTGTTGTAGTCTCCACGTTTTACAGATAAGGTTGGGTCTAGAAGAGCCAGGAGGACCCATGGAGGCTTGAACCTGAGTCCTGTCTCCTGGCACTGTCAGAAGTCACTACCTTGCCGCTCTTACCTGTCCTTGGTGTATGACAGTCACTAACACCTGTGGATCTCCTTCTATGTACCTTGTAGTAGACACAATGCATGATTGCCTGCATCCGGGAGGTAAAGGGGCCTCGTGGCTGGCCCAGAAGTGGAAGTCAGGATCCCAGTCCTTACCGCTCAGGTGGTGGCTGTTCCCTGAGTGTCAGCTTCCTAATCAAAATTGGAAAACAAGTCTTGTCCTAAAACTTGTTCTAAAAAACCGATAGGATCTTTTTCTTTTCTTTTTCCAGTTTCAAGGCAGAGTGCCAAGGTTTTGTTCCAGTTCTGGTGCTAAACTGCTATGAGACTTCAGACAGTTGGTCTCCCCTGGGATCTCCGCTTTTTACTCTGAAGAATGGGGGAGTTGGGTCCTTATAACTGACATTTCAAATTCTCAGGCCAGCGGTCCATCCCTGCGCCTTACCGTTTAAAAGTATGCCTGAGCACAGAGCACAGGGAGAGTGTACTGAGTCCTGCCCGCTGTACGTTAATGGCAGCTGTGGGCTTTTATGGGTGGGTTGGAAAGGCTTCCTGAAAGGGGCAGTATTTGAGCTGAGTCAGCATACCAGACCTAGTAGCCTCTTATACAGGTGTTACAGAGTGGAAATAATGTGGGCTTTAAAGCCTTTCACACCAGCTTCTAATCAGTCTTATCATTTAATGCCCGTGCTGTCTTGGGCAAGTTACTTTCTGTGACCTTTAGTTTCCTCATCTGGACTCTGAAAAATCATTTCTACCATAGGACTGTGGTGACAATTAAATGAGAACATCTATATATATAATTATTTTATTATATATATAATAAAATCCTATACACAGTAGGTCCTCAATAAATGCGAGATTCTCTCCTCATAATATGTGGGTCAGATTTTTCTTTGTGGAAACAAGACATCCCCAGCCTCGTCCCTCACCCTTGTGGTTGGGCTCAGGTAACACAGAATGAGCCTTGATTTGTAAGCAGTAGTAGGACTGACACCTCCAGGCCCAGTGAGGCATTGTGTGGGTCACCATCTCTTTCCTGACCATTGCTCCTCACAACCCTCAGAAGCCAGTGAGGTTCTCCCTGTTTCACAACTGAGTGAGGAATAGGGCCCACTCTGGGTCTTGCTGCGTGGAGCATGGCAGTGTCCGGGCAGCCTCAGGTCTCCTGGCTTCTTTTGCAGCATTACTTCAAAGTCGCTGCTTCTGCTTGGTAGCCTGCCACCCAGCTGCCAGTTCTGCTTGGGTCTGTTTGACATTTCCCCAGTCTCTGAGCTCATCTCACATTTAAAGGCTTGGATGGGGTGGGGACTTGAGTCATCACCTTCCCTGGCTTTTCATCCTGAGCAGCAACCAGACACTCCCCAAGGGCCACTGCCTGATGTGGATGCCACATGCCTACAGGTTTTCCTCCCAGAAGCTTGGGGGACTTGGGAAAAGTATCCCCTGGCTCTTAGGGGTGTCTCTGAATGTAGCTCTTCACTCCCCACGGCTCCACACTGAGAAGCTCCTGCCTGGCTAAGCCTTTACTTGTGCCTTCCTGTGCCCTCTCTGGTACAGACTGTTGTTGCCCAAGGTTGTCTACACCGCCAAGTGCCATTGGAACATGAAGTCCTGGCCCTGTCTGTAAGCTCAGTTCTAGGTTCATACTCTTGCCTAAAGTGTGACTTTAGCAGGTCGCTTCATCCTCCCTGCTCCAGCCTCTTCATATATAGAATTCGGATTCTTCATCTCTATAGATTTCCGTTTCCTGAAGCTCTGTCCCCAGAGGTCCTCCTTTGTCAGGTCTGGGGCAGAAGTCAATCCTGTCAAGCAGTCTGAATTGGAGAGCCTGTTGACTACACACTAGGAAAGGCTGAACTGGGAGTGGCTGGCACTTAGTGATAGGCTACTTATTCCTGTTGTCTGGACCTATCGAATTCCTGTGCCTTGGTTTTCTACCCACCTTATCGGGTGATCCCTTGAGAAGTGATAGTTGCTACTATCAGCGTTGTTTTGGGCAAGCCTAGGTATTTGTAGTAGCATGTCACCTTCCAGCTGAACCCTTCTGGCAGCGCACTCTCAGGGCAGGGCAGGCTAGGCTAATGGCTGTGGAGTAGAGCACCTGAGTAACAATGAAATCCAGTCAGCAGCAACTTAATGAGGTTGATGAGAGGTGTAGTGTGAAGGCCACTCAAATTCCCAGGCTTCCCAGTGCTGGCTGGGCTGCCTTTCCTGACTCAGCCTGTGCTAGAATTAGCTGCTTTCCTCCCCTAACCATTTCTGGAAGACAAGGCCGCTTTGAAGACAATAAAACTGAATTCTAGAGCTAGGTTGTTGTTAGTAGGGAAGCAAGTTTGGGGAATAAGAAGGATTAGGATCCCAGAGCAGGGCTGACTGAGAGCCAGGTCAGAGCTGTGGCTTACCCTCCCCCGGGGCCTCTTTCACCCCTGCAGGGGCTGGCCTGGTTTGATGAGCAGTTGGACTGGGATGAGTTGGGAGTTGACTTGGATATTGGGAAACCTCCCTTACTGGGGAGGTGGGGGGCTGCCTTCTCAGCCCAGGCCGGCTCCCTCAGAGTGAAAGGGGAAGAACAAACAGACTAGTTCTCTGGTCTTGGGGAACTTGGGGTCTGATGAGAGACAAGGCCTACAATTACAGAGACTGTGTGACAGTCTGTAATTAAGTGGCTGCTGAGGAAAGGCATTGTCTGAGAAGGAAGAGTGTAAGCCAAAGGAATAAGAGCCCTTTGAGGGGGCTGAACTGGCAGAGGCAAAGGGTGGAGCTGGCATTCTAGAGAATGACTTGCTCAAGGCAGAGGGGTGGGGTTGGAAGTTAAGTGTGTGTTTGGAAAGCTGAGTTTGCTTGCTGGTTTTGCTGATGCCTCCGGGCTCTGGCTGGACCATCTAAGAGGGACCATGGAGTTGTAGGCAGCATTGAACATCAGTAGAGTATGTGTAGAGCCAGGAAACTGGGATAGCACAACTGAGGACCCCTTCAAGATTCAGGCTGAGTGACTGGGAATGAATAAAAATGATGACAGGGAAAGAGGCTCTGCAGCACCCAGAGGAGACCCAAGGCGAGGTAAGGGTGGGGCCCATGAGAAGAGGCACTGCTCCCTGAGAGCAGCCCAGCAGGGGCTCCAGATCCTGGGGAGGGTGTGTGCTCCTGGTTTGGAGAAGGAAATGGCACTGTGAACATACTCCTTATGCACCTGCTCTGGGGCAGGCTCGGAGCCAGAGCCTCCAGGGGCAAGTGGACTTATCAAATCCCGTCTTACAGATAAAGGAAACGTGGCTCCAAGTCAAGGCTGGCAGGCTCCAAGCCTTGGCTCTTCCCACAGAAAGAACTTAGAAAGGAAATCTCTGCTCTCAGGGGCCAGGGGAATCTGAGCTCTTGCCCCTTGAACAAGGGCCATTTAGACACATAATTTAAACTTCACAGAGCTCAGTTTTGAAAGAGACCAGCTTGCTTTATGCAGCAAGTTCCAGGGCAGCCAGAATGAAACCCTATGTTTAACAAAAGAAAAAAAAAAATTCACAAAGCTTTCTGAGGATCCTTAATGTCAGGGTTAAGCGTTGGCTTAGAATCTCTGCAAGGTTAGAGGGTGAGAGGCACCAGGAACCCTTACACCCTTTAGAAACTACTGAGCTGGGCTGTATGTGTGTGCCACTTCTTTTAGAGATCCCAGCCAGAGGAGTCAGTCACTCAGAAGTTGGGAAGAGTCATCACAAGGTACTTAACACTTAAAGAACCCGGCCCGGATTCCTCGGCTTCAGGTCAGGGGAGATAGGAGAGGGATGGTACTTACCAAATGGCCACTGTAGAGAGCACTTGGTTCCTGGTGTGTAGCCAGAAAGTTGATCATCTCCCACTAGTCATTCTTTTGGTGTTAGCATCACCATCCTCCCTCCCTCCCAGTATTGAACTTGATCATGAGGCAGAGCAAGCACCACGCAAACCCCATCCTTCCAGCCCTTCCCTTGTCACTAGTAAACATCGTAGCATCTGCATGCCAGGCTAGTTAGGCAAATGTTCTAAGTCTAACTGTATGCTGGGCATGACAGCTTTTCATACCAAAATCTTTGTTTTTTGTTTTCGTTTTTCAAGATAGGGTTTCTTTTTGTGTGGCCTTGGCTATTCTGAAACTCACTCTCTAGACCAGGCTGTTCTCTGAGATCCGCCTGCCTCTGCCTCCCGACTGCTGGGATTAAAGGTGTGTGCTAACACCAACTGGCTTCATTCCAAAATATATTTTTTAGGGGGTAAGGACCAGTTTCGAGACAGGGTTCCTCTGTCCTGGACTCGCTTATAGACCAGGCTGGCCTCAAACTCATAGATATTCGTTCCCAAATCTTAACAGAGGTTGTTTAAAGAGATTTTCATGATTCTCTGGAACACAAATGGCCTGAGAAATGTCACTAACATAGTGGGCTAGAGTGACCTGTGCTGTCCCTTGGAGTTGTGGTAAGTTCCCTAGATTGGCGCTTGTCAGGTGCTGTCACAGGAGCTTTCAGACTCTTCCTGTGTTTTTGTTATTTCTTTGCAGCTCATTGCTTCTGGATCTTTAATGTTTGTGTAGCCTCTTTTGCTTTGCAAAACTTTTATCCATTGTCACCTCAATAGACCCTTATATGATCCTACGAAGCCTTTGCAGTTGTATCTGTTTATTCCAGAGGAAGAAACTGAGGCTCAGTCATAGAAAATGACTTGGCCACAGTGACTGTGTGAGCTCATTTATTCATCAAGTTTTTACCAAATGTTACTGCATGTCTGGCAGTGAACCAGCCCCAGGGACATACTGACAGGCAGAGCTCCCTTGGAGACTTTAATCGGAAAATGCAGCAGCATCAGAGCCTAGGCTCTGTCACTGCAGACCCCTGTGAGTGGGACCCAGGGATCCAGAGTTTCACCTGTGACACCTGAGCTTAGAACATGAAGACAAAACTAGTCAAGTTGCAAGTTTCTGCAAACTGATCTTAAAAAAAAAAACAAAAAACAAAGTTTTTTAAATTATTAATGGGACAATGAGGAAAGGTGTCTCCCAGAAGGCCATCTGCTGGGCCTCCAGGACTGAGTTCCTGGTCTGACTTTTCTTCAACCTCCAAAGATTTGATTACAGTCTGCACAGGTGTGGAGCCCTGTGGCCATGTGCAGAGCTGGGGACCCTCCATGCCGCCTTTAATATTAAATGATGAGATAAAGGCTGGTCCTGGGGTACCAAATCCAGGAAGTGCTGTGGCCCACCCTTTCAATTCCCATGAGTAGAAAGCAAACCTGGGTGTTAAAACCCATGGCGAATGAAACAGCCACCCGTGCTCCAGCAAACCTGACTTCATTTCCCCAGTCCCTCCTGGTAGGAATCCTCTTTTAGCTCCACATGTTCAGCATTTAAAGCCCTCTTTCAGAGCCTTCCTAGGCCTCAAGGCCAAGTTTGTTCTTCAGGTTTGCCTTGATGCACATTCCTACTACCACCCCATCACATGCCAGAGCCCTGTGACATCTAGGCTTCCTCAATATATACTCAGAGATAACTTCAAGATCCAGCTGCCTGAGGCTTGGAGAGAGGGCTCAGGGTAAGAGTGCTTCTTGCTTCCAGAGGACTCAGGTTAGGCTCCCCGAAGTCACAGATGACTTATAACTGCCTCTGACTTCAATTCCAAGGAGTTGGACTTTTCTTCAGGCTTCTGCAGGCACGCATGCTCTCTCGTGCTCTCTCAACACACGTACTCTAAGAGCAGAAAATTCTTTTTTGTTTTGTTTTTTTGAGACAGGGTTTCTCTGTGTAGCCCTGACTGTCCTGGACTTGCTCTGTAGACCAGGCTGGCCTGGAACTCACAGGGATCTGCCTTGCCTCTGCCTTACCAAGTGCTGGGATTACAGGTGTGTTCCACCATGCCCTGATGAGAGCAAAAAAAAATCTTAAAAACAGAAAAATCCCTAAGCTCCTGGCTCTGCTGTTCAGGAGAGTGGTGGCCAAGATCTGCAGGGAGGGACCTCTGTAAATCTTTCTGAAGTTAATTTTGTGTGTGTGTATATATATATATGTGTGTCTATATATTTTGTAAATATGTGTGTGCATATACACACACACAAGCACAGACTTATGCAAACTTTCCAAGCACAGGTACTCAGTGAAGACAGTGTCTCTAGCCTAGATGCATAGTCACTGTGCCTGGGCTTGTTGTTTCCCTCCAGAAGGCCTCTGCATACATGTACATACTCAGTCACTGCTACACTAACAGCTGGGTCGCGATCATGCCTTGTCTTGCATCACCTCTGCTTGGTGCTCTGTGCCTTACCGTTTCTCTGTGGGCACACACAGGTCCATGGTCGTCTTTTTGTCATGATTGTGTGACTCTCCACCTGTGGCAGACTACCACTTGTCATGTCGTCTGCTGCTGGAAGCAGTGAGGTCTTCCCTGAGTAACTGCATGAGATTGTAAACACAGAAGCCTTTCCTGCAAGGCAAGTAGCTGTTTGAGTCTGTACACTTTTTTTTTTTTCAGATATTTCCAAATTGCCATCTTTTCCATTCTAAACACACATTTTCAATTTTTTTTAAGGGAAGGGCTAGATAAAATCTTAATACTTGTGCTCAGGCTAGCCCTGGACCTCTTAATCCTTCCATCTTAGCCTCCCAAGCACTCAGGTGACAAGTGTACACCCCCGCACCTGGCTGGAAGTGTTCACAGTTGTAGAGTAACCGTTTGGATTCACATTCGTTTTCTTAGTTAGGAAACCACTCTTGCACACACACACCTCTAATCCTAGCACTTGAGAAGCGGAGATCGGTGGGTCTCCAGAGGCCAGCCAGGGTTTAATAAGACCCCCACTCTTCCAATCCCGCTCCTAGTTACAGGGGAGCAAGGCCTGGAGGGGGGAAAAGGAGCTGCCTGTCACTGGGTTAGGTGGAAGGAAGTAAACAATGAGGGAAATACAGAGGGTAAGGCAGCACAGGAGTAGACAAGACTGGGTGAGGGAACTCTGTTACTATACCTTGGAAACTGTTTGTCACATGGCCCTAGGAAGAAGCCTCCCCCCTGCCCACCAGTCTTCACGTGAGTCTCCCTGTGTGCTGTACTTGTGTGGCAACAGCAGGGCGGATAAGCTCCTTCAGATATTTCCCCTTTTAGGACTGGTCACTACACCCCTGCATCCCACCCTCTCTGGGTGTCTCTTTTCCTCATCTAAATAGTGGGGAGGCTTATAGTTGCTTTTCTCATCCTCCCTGGCCTACTGGGAAGATCTGGCAAACCAGCCAGTAGGGAATATGGTAAAATGCCTGAGAGTGTGGCAGTTCTAGGCACTGGGGACCTCAGAGGGTCTGAAGTTGGTGCCAGCCCTGGGTGGGCCGCTGTAAGGCTCAGCAAAGGGCTGATCAGCCTGCAGTCCTGCAGCTTCAGGCCCCTTGGCGGTGTCTTTGTTAGCACTACAGAGCCAGATTGCACTGAGCTTCCTGAATTTGCTCTGCCCCAGGTTGCTGGGATCTCTACAGTACAAGTGGAACAAGGGAGCTCAGGTGACGGATGCGGGAGAGGTAGTCAGGGAGACCACAAGTCTGTCTTTGTGCCACCTCTGAGGTGGGCCCCCAACAGGTCGTTTCTGCTGCTCCTTTCCAACCAGGGAGAAGCGCCTCTCACATTTGGTAGGTAGGAAGAGAGACCCTGAAGCTCGCACCCTGAAGGGTCAGAAGCTGGGGGTTCCTCTCCCCTAGATCTTAGCGTCTTTCCCACATTCTTTTTAGTTTCACTTTGGCTTTGAAAACCAAACATCAAAGCAGGAAGCAGCGGTTTTAAATCCTGCCCGGCTGGGAGGGTATATGGGGGACCCAGGCAGAGCAGGCCACACTAAAATGGTTCCTACTCGTGTTCTGAAGGTCTGGCTCATGGGTGGGGCCCAGTGGGGAGAGGCGCCAGGCTATAGACAGTGGCGCCTTGGCTAAGCAGTCTGGGAGTGGGCCAGTAGGACGGGTTCCCTGGTGAAGTCAGTTCATCCGGGTGTGGTCCCAGCATCAGGCCCCCCAGGTGGAAAGCTACTGCCTTTTAAACACTCCGTTCTTCCTGGGCAGGGCTGAACAGAACTGGGCCTGGGAAAGAAACCAGGGCCTCAGAATTCAGCTTTAATAGAACCTTTCACCTCCCTTAAGGTAAGAGCAAGCTCAAGCCTCTGCCTTGAAGCAGTTTCCTCTGGGTGTCCAGCTTCCCTGAAAGCCCTTTTGCTCTGTTCAGTCACCTCTGCATGGCTTCTCACCTCTTTTAAGGTTGATAGGTGGCTTCTGGCTAGATCATCCCTGCTCAGAAGTGCCCAGGGTCTTCATTTGTTTCTCTGCAGGGCGTGGGATCGCCTGGCACTGTCCTTCAGTGGTATGGATTTGAGTTCCTTAAAGTTGGCAAGAGTATCTTCACAATCAGTGTTCCGGGCTGAATTGGTCTCTACTCTGAGGAAACCTGTTGAGCACAGTTGTCAGGAAGCCCTCTGTTGAAGGGCTACACTGATAGTCCACCTTACCATGCTACACCCTGTACCACAGAAAGGTGGCGCACTGACGGGTCATACCTTTAGGCAGACCTGTAGTTGAGAGCATAATTTGGAATTAATCTTCTGAAATCCTGTCGCCTGAGCTCTCAGGTTTTTTGCCTATACAGTGGCTCCTATCACCTGATTAGTCTAATCCTGATGACAAGAGAGGCCTGGTGCAGAGGCCATCCTGATACCTAGTGGACTCCACCCGCCCTGGAGAGGAATAGGTGGACTGTAGACTACACTATTTGGAGAGTAGCCATTAGCTGCTGATTGCTAGTACAGTGCTTTGGCTGGGGATCTGAAGGACTCAAAGAGAAGGGCTTTTTTTTTTGTTTTTGTTTTGTTTCTTCAAGACAGGAGCTCTCTGTGTAACAGCCCTGGCTGTCCTTGACCTCACTTTGTAGATCAGGCTGGCCTCGAACTCAGAGATCCACCTGCCTGTGCTTCCCAAGTGCTGAGATTAAAGATGTACGCCACCATGCCTGGCGTAAACAGAATTTTTGAGGGAGGCAAGGACAGGCTTTCCAGAGGGCAGGATTGGCTCAGCTGGAGAGATGCCCTGCCTAAGTACCTGCCCGGTACTGAGAGCGGGGCTCATCTGGGCAGTTTTCTGTGAGCTGAGGCTGAAAGCCTGTCATGCATGTGTTGGAAGCAGATTGAATAGTTTGAGACTCCTAGAACCTTCTGTCTTCCCAAGCTTCCCACGCTTCATGACGTGGCTGTTGCTCTGCTCAGGGGTGTGGTCACAGTCAGGAGGTGTCTGCTACCTGTGCCAAGGCAGGAGGAATAGGGGTGGGGCTTGCCTGACAGCACCCAGTGGAAGCAGGAGTAAGCTACAGCTTGCTTAGCAGCTTCCTCAAAGGAAGGGCACACAGAGCACACGTGATAGAGTGGGAGTAGTCCTGGAGAAGAAGGCTGGCTGGTCAAGCCGATGGTCCCCACTCCTTAGCCTTACCTCTACTCTGCCTTTCAGTCATGTACTGACTTCCATCTTAACTTGACTGTCTAAGCAGGTAACAGGTAGACAGGATATCATATGATTGTGTTGAGAGGCAGAAGGAGACAGACAGATGCAGAGAGGGACCTGCTTGGGAAGCTTGGAGGACATCACTGGGAGTATGTGATGGAGTGAAGATGGAGAACAGCCCCGTTATGACCCTGGCAGGGAGTGCTTGCTAATTTCCTGAAGGACTGGGCACGTTTAGATAGGAGAGTAACCCTGCTTAGCTCTGAGGTAAGCAGCTTCTTTGGCTCCCTGTGAGAGCCAAGGGCCCTGAGGTTTACTATTATGATAATGAAAGAACAGGCCATCTGATTTTTGAATGAGTCTCAGAACTTCCAGAGCAGGAATGGAGGTGCATGCCTACGATCTGAACACCTCAGGAGACCCGGGACAAGCTTTCACCTTCAAGACCAACCTGGTTTACATAGCAAGTCCTAGGCCAGTCACAGTAACACCAAGACCCTGCCTTTAACAAACAAAAATAAACAATCTTGCAAATTCACTTACTGTTTTTTATAAGTCACTAACATTTCTTCAGTAGCCCAAAGTATTGCTAACTTTCTTCACTGCACTACTCACTTCATTGTGCCCTGCTGCTGAGAGAGGCAGGTGCTGCTTGCAACAGTGAAGGAACAAAGAGGTAAAGTGACTTCCCCAAGGTCACATAGCTCAGTCAAGAGCTGAAGTCCTGCTTCACTGTGCCTTCTGTCTAACCACACCGCCTTTGTTTAGGAAAGAAAACAATGTTTCTGGGCTTTTAGTGTTGTTTTGTTTTGTTTTGCAAAGTTGCCATCCCCAAATGAACATTTTAAAAGTTTAGGTAAAAGAGCAATTATGGGAGCTGGCAAGAAGACTCGGGGGAAGCCTGCTGACCTGAGTGTGTACTCTGGGACCGTATGAAACTGGAGGAGGGCCAACTCTACAGAGTGGGTTTCTGGTCTCCCCTGGCATGCCTATACAAACAAATGCTTTTTGTTGTTGTTTTCTTTTGTTTTTTGTTTGTGTTGGTTTTTGAAACAAGGTTTCTTCATGTAACAGTTGAGCCTTTCCTGAAACTAGCTTTTGTAGACCAGGCTGACTTTGAACTCTCGGAGATCTGCCTGCCTCTGCCTCCTGAGTGCTGGAATTAAAGGCATTGCCACCACTCCCAGCATAAATGTTTTTTTAAAAAAAGCCAGCTGTGTTGCAACAGTGAGGTTAGAATAACTTCTTTCTGTTTCATATATCCTAAGTAGATATCATAAGTATGCTCTGTAGTTTTGAAGTTTTGTTCTAATGTCGTTGCTGTCTGGCTGCTTCTGAAAGTAGATCCATCACTCCCTGTGCGTCTCCATGCTTTGTCTTCTAATGAGTTAATTTTCTGTTTCCTAATTTCGGGGGAGAGAGGCATATCTCAAACCAGCCCCTGTTGGTAAACACACCTTTCTCGGGTAGAAGATGGGTGGAGTACACTCACCTGCCAAGCCCAGCATCGGGCACGCTCTGACAACAGATCAACAGAGAGCAACGTGGTGAAATAGAGGCAGGCCTAGAATTTTAAATATGTCTTTGTGACTTTGGAATGCAGGGTGAGAAGAATCAAAGCCGTTTGGTACTGCTCATTAGTCCATTTCCCAGTGGCACCGAGCGTATTCTAATTGTTCCACGCCCCTCCCTACATCTCTAATCGCACCTGCTGCCCCAGCCCCCACTACCCTTCAGTCTCTGATTTGACCAGTCTGGGTACCTTATTCAGGAGCCCATTTTAAGATGGAGATACTTGAAAAGTGGAAATTCAAAGGAGCCCGTGAATAGTTAGCTCCTGTGATGGTGACTCTGTCTTCATGTACCCTGCAGAGCTATGGTTGGGATCCAACAGACTGGTAAAGGACTGCTGCTCTCTGGGGAGGGAGAGTGCCTTCTCCAGAGCACCTAGTGAACCCCACCCCCTGTGGAAGCAGGATCATGGGCTGGGGACTCATCACTTAGTCACTCGAAGTAGTATCTGAGCCACATCTGTCCCTCCATCTTGGTCGAGGCTTCCTTTGGCAAGGGACAGTACTTCCCAGAATTAGTGAGACAAAATAGTGGGTTTCCCTTTTCATCCCTAATTATCTTGCTCAGTGTCTAGATGTGTTCCATGCAAAGTAATCAGACCTCCTTTGTGGAAGCGGTGGAGTCTAAAGACGACTTGCCCAAGTCTTAGATATAAACTCCAAACTTGGCTGAAACCCAGCCGTGCTTACTCTGTAAATTTCCTCTCTCCAGTATTTGTCTGTTGGGCAGTTTTTGAAAACCTGGACTGGGGAGTGAAGAGCTGCCTGTGAGACACTGCGTCAGACGCTCCCGGGCTGGTCCTCCGGATGGGGGCGAGGGGTGGGGCGAGGGTTCCTGCAGATGAGGGATGATGATGCTGTGTCTTAGAATAGTATCCTAAGTTATTTCCACAGTGATCGTCTTCCCAGGGACAGCAGAGCCTTACGCTTGGCAGTTGTTCTCCACTGGACCAAGACAGGCAGCACCAGTCACAGTCTTCCTGCTGTTCAGGGATGCGGCTTTAGGGTCCTTCTCAACACACAAAAACACCAGTCCCCAGAGGTAGCATATCCAGCTAGACCTGTGCCATCCCCAGCCGGGGCGTTCTCCAGTTTTTCCACATAGGTGGTAGTCCTAGGAGGGGAAGGGACTGTTCAAGAGGCAAGTGATGTCACAGGTCTCTTTGTGAGAGTAGAAGAGTCTAGCAGGACAGCCAGAGGCCTAGGGACAGTGCTGGCAGAGCACCTTCCCGAGGGGTAGAAGCTGTCCAGCTACCGACTGCCCTCTCAAGGTGCCCATGGGGTGCGACCTGCTGGGGAGGGGAGGGCAGACTTACCTATTCTAGACTCTGGGATCTGTCAGTCTTGCTGACAGGAGCTGGTATTTCTTCTGATCGCAAGACTGGATACCATGAAGTTGGGCCTTGTAGGACAAACACCCATGGGTTTGTGCTTAGCTGATAGAACATAGCTTGCTAAATAATGCTAAACAAATGCCTCGGCCTCTCTGGGCCTCGGCTTTTCCTTAGCAGCCTTAGCAGCCAAGGGGAGGACAGCAAACACATCTTGAGGGTTCAGATTACAGGATTTGTTTAAGGGCCTCACACTGTGGCCTTTGAGAGCTGTCTTCCCAATGCCATGCCATGATTTCAGAGGTGCTGGGAAGGGAGCTCAGGGCACTTCTCTCAGATTCTGCTTGCCTGTGTTTCTGAGCCTGAGATGGAGCCAGGGGAATGCAAACCACAGGTCTCTATCTACAAGGAGCTCAGGGTCTGAAGGCACAACGCAATAAACAAACAGGCTAGCAAAACCAGAATGGCCCCAAAAGCCTGTGTTCACTCCCAGCAGGGGTGCTGGCCTGGAGGAGAGCCTGGGTGAGAGCTGGGAGACTGCAAGAGGACGAGGGAGGAACACCCCGTGCTCTCCTCACTAGAGAAGGTGCTGCAGGAGCAGTGCCCAGGCACCTGGAGGTGTGGTTATTGTGACTTGGCAAAAAATACAGTATGCTGGAAAAGGGTGGAAGGGAGCCAGAGACGGTGCCAGTAATGCAGTGTGTGTGCTGGGGATGTCTGTGGGCACATGGACGGGGACTGAACCCTCAGCCTGGCCCCACAGAGAGTGACCCTTCACAGCAGAGTTTCTGGAAAGCCTGGGATTGAGAGGCAGCTTTGTTGGCTCCTGGAGCCATTGGAGTGACAACTCCCCCATTGCCATTTATCATCTGTGGTGAACTGTGCCTGGCCAGGGACACCTGACCTCCGGGTAGTTTCTGCATCTTAAGACCCTGGATGGTCGGATAATAAATATCTCACTAACGGTGGAGACTGTCATCTCTAGGACCTCACACTGTGACTTTTGGGCACCAGAGAGACATGTAAGCCGTGCCTGTTCCTTTATCTGTCTTCCTGCCGTCCACAGCACCTCTTTCAGATTCTGCTGCCTGTGTCCCTGAACCTACAGGGCCACATCAGAGACGGAGTCCTTTCGAAATGTCATCAGGATTCTCTAATGTTAGGAGTACAAGTATGAGCCATACACCCAAATACTATTACTTTTCTTAAGTTTTTTTTTAATTGTGTGTGTGTATGTATGTATATATGTACACTAATATGAATAACTTTGAGGAGTCAGTTCTCTCCTCCTACAGCTTGGATTCTTGGGACTGAACTCAAGTTTCAGGTCTAGAAGCAAGCACCTTCACCTGCTCATCTAACTGATCTTTTAAGAACCAGGACTCCATTTCCTGCTTCCTGGTACTGTCCCACAAGGTGGTTCTGTGTGTCCTTTCTGCAAGCACTTCCTTGATTGCCTTTCATTGGGCTCCAGTGTGACCTTGTTCCTTACGCAAGAAATGCCTAAATCATCCAAGTGTTACCTGAAGTTCAGGGTGCCAGCTTTCCCTGGTCTGGGCAGTAAAGCCTGAAACATGTCTGTGGTCAGCCAGTCATTAAGGTATTTTTTACACAGGCTGTTTTCTTGTGTAACTGTGGGATTTCAAGCCCAGGATCACGGGTGCAGGTTCTGAGGGGGGCCCTCTCTTTCCTGTGCCTGCATCCGCTGGGCTGTGTCTGCTGACCTGACCTGAACTGGAGTTCCCTAGTCAGCGCTGCATTCCTTTCATCCTCTGTCAGGTGCCCAGGGTTCTTGGCTCCTGCTTCTGTTATCCGATACACCACCTGTCACTCCAGGCACAGTGAATGAGCCTGTTAACACCACCTTTCTATTCTGGGATGCACTTGGTCATTCAGAATGGTGAAGAGAGCCCAGCCATCGAGTTGTACAGGGCATGGCAGTGTCTGGCTTTGCACACTGGATTCAGAGCCTGTGACAGTTGATGAAAACCTGGGTTTTGTGACCTGTCACTAAAGTTTGACATCAGCATTCCACAAATGAGGTAGTGTTGTGTTTTGTTTTTTTAATTTATTACAATGTATTCACTTTGTTTCCCAGCTGTAGCCCCCTCTTTTGTCCCTTCCTCAGGTAGTTTTTTGAGACTCATTTCAAGTAGTGCATTGTAGGCAGGGCTCTGGGGAAACTAGTAACAAGGTTGATATGCTATAAGCCAATATTTGGAAAGCCAGGACCTATTTTCTACAAACCCCTTCCTCCCCCCCCCCATTTCTTATCTGGCCAGGCAGGCTGTGCATATCCAAGGTTGGCACTGGGCTGGAGTACTGGCATCTTAGAACTGTCTTATTGGCATCTGTATCTCGTGGTTATAACTTAAGTACACAGTAGGAAATACATGGTTAGTTCCTGCAGCTTGGAAACTAGGCCTCTTCAAGACTTCTGGAGGAGTTGGTGATAAACATGTCCTAGTGCACAGAGCATTCACTGTATTAGGGCTCTGAGGAGAGCTAACTGGTATGTGGCAGGTTTTAGCACAGGGTGAGCAAGAGGTAAATGTCACCCCTTCAGGTTGCTAATGTGCTGGAAATGAATTTTGGAAACAACTTAGTTTGTGTATGGGGGGTGGCTGTCCGTGGTGAGGGGCTGGGAGTGAGTGAAGATGAACAGACTAAGGATAGACCAGGTTGCAGGTGGGAGAGAAGCAGGGCTCTGTAAAGTAAGCTTTTGTCCTAGAAGGACAAAGTTTTGCTGGTGGGGGCAGGAAAGTCCCCAGGCATCTGGAAGTGACAGGATGCTTCTCTACGGGAGCAAGGCTGATGTGAGGGAGGAAAGGATGCAGATTCATGCTGAACTCACTCCACTTGAGATGGCCTTGGGCTTCCCCCGTGGAGCTGCCAAGCGCACTGGGCTCTGAGATAGTAGGCTGACGTGTTGTCAAGACCTCTCTCTGGCCCAGTCCTGAGGGACTCCACAAGGGACTCTTCACAGCCAGGCGAGTTCCCATTGTGAAGCAGCCCTTGGAAGTTGAGGAGCCTGCCGAAAGGAGGCCACCGTCTTCTGTCCCTTGGCCTCTCCCAGCTCCTCTTCACCTCCTAAAATTTTACCGGGCTGTGCCCTGCCTAGCATCTGTCCTGCTGTTCGTTGGCCTGACCTGCTGTGCTCCTTACCAGGGGGTCTGGCCATCATCCAAACTTTGTCTTCCAGAGGGACCTCGTCTGTCTCCCAGAAGGTAGGCAGGCACACTCTGTTTTGTTCAGAAAGCATGGTTTCGGGAGTGGTAGTGCTGTGCCCGTGAATGGTGAAAAGCATGTGGCCCCTCCCCACAGCATTGACTGTCACACCCCTTTTGTAGATAGTCAGAGCTGTGGGCTTCTTTACGACCCTCACAGAGTGGTGTAGAAAGGAGGGGATGGTACCCCTGGTTCTGTACTTTCTGGGTATGCCCTCTGTGAATTGGGACAGTAATAAGTGGAACCTGCCTCATGCCTTGGTTTGAGGACCGCATAGCAGAAGCCAGTTCTTACTGTTCATGGTAATTGTGTTCCCAGGACCATTGAATACCAAACCCTGACTACTGTGGGAAATACAGGGTCCCTCTAAACCTCTGGTCATAATTTCTCCCAGCCAGTTAGTACATAATCTTATTTCATGTGTGTTTCCACCAAAAGATTCATTATTTGACATCAAATTAGTTTACTGATTTTGAACTCCTGGTCAAGAGCAGCGTGACGCACACCTGAATGAAGTGTATCTAACACGTATTTTTCCCCATGGACATTGGGTAGCCCTTCTGTAGTACATGTGGGATCTACTAAACATGCCTCCAGCAAATCAAGAAATTGGGAAAACACAGCAGTGAACAGCATGAAAAGGGCATTTGCTGACTGGATGAGAGCCAGCATGAGAGGCAGAGTGTCACCTTTATCTGCCTCTGTTGGGTATGTGTACTTCAGATATGTGTCAGAATGACCGTGAAAGCCCCCAGGGCTTGTGGTTACAGTTGATTCAGAGTTGCTAGACCACTGGAGCTCTTGCTTAGGCCTGGATTTCATTACCCTCATCGCTGCGGACAGGGCCAGCCTCTTGAGCTTCGACACCTGTATGATACCTTTTTTTAAATCCCAAACCTTATTTTATTTTTTAATTAATTAATTATTAGTATTTATTACAATTTACTCACTTTGTATCCCGCCTATAGCCTCCCCCCCATCTCCTCCCAGTCCTACCCACCCTCCCTCTTCTCACCCTATGCCTCTCCTCTAGTCTACTGATAGGGGAGGACCTCCTCCCCTGCTGTCTGACTCTAGCCTATCAAGTCTCATCAGGACTGGCTGCATCATCTTCCTTTGTGGCCTGGTAAAGCTGTGGACACCCACACCCACGCGTGCACACCCAGGGAGAAGTGATCAAAAAGCCAGCCACTGAGTTCCTGTCAGAAACAGCCCTGCTCCCTTACTGGGGAACCCACTTAGAAACTGAAGCTTATGGGCTTCATCCTAGCAGGGGGGTCTGGGTCTTCTCCATGCATGGTCCTTGGTTGGAGTATCAGTGTTGCAGGGCCCCCTGTGCCCAGATTTTTTAGCTTTGTTGGTCTCATTGTAGAGCTCCTGTACCCTGCAGGTCTTATAATCTGGAAACAACATAGATGTACCTCAACTGTATGACACCTTTGAAACCTATTGGCTTCTGTGGACACTGGGGCCCAAAGCAGATGCAGATACTAGAGTCCTTGAGTGGACTGGGTAGGTTGGACCTTTGAGATTGAAAGGTATCATGATGTGCCCTGAGTTGGGTTCTTTCAGGGGCCAGGATGGAAAGGGGACAGAAAGTTCCAAGCAGGAGGCAAAAGTCCAAGGAGCAGCAGTGTGTGGATGACATAGGTGAGGGTAACTGTAGATGGAGAAAAGGGTTGGAAAAGCAGTTGGGGACACCGCTATGAGAACAGCCCTTTTGAGCACCCTGTGATTGAAGAACATTCCGTGTAGTGCCTTGGCTCCTCTGTAATGCACAGTGGGTATCACCTTGGGACTTGGGAGAATGTTGGCATCAAGGTGTTGCCCTCCAGTGTTGTTGACTTGGGGCATCTCTGAGAGAGCAGTCTGTCCCTGCTCCTAGCTTTACTGTACAGAATTCTTCCCTAGCTTCCCAACTTCTGAGGTAGAGACAGGAAAGAGAGAGAAACCTGAGATTGAATGGTTGCATCTTTGAGTAGGTTCTGCCATAGCACAAAGGAGTGTCTCGTCCTAGCTTAGGTTTGGCAGCTTCTTGTTGAGTAGAGAGGGAATGGGATCTTCAGGCTTAGCAGCACCACTAGAGGGGAATAAGGGTACTTCTGTTTGAGGCCACCCCTGTCTGTCATGTGGAGCCTGGAGCTGGGTGGAGCCTCCTTCATCTCTGTAAGGTTTCCTTCCTGTCTGTGACTCCTGGCCTCCATTCTCTGAGGCTTCTAGGTCCTTTCTCCACTATCACCACCATGCCCCAAGAGCCAGCAGCCTGAGGACAGCAATGGCCTTAGGATCATCCAGCCCAGCTTCCAAGCAAAACACTTGTAAAAGCTACCTTCTTAGGGGCCCCTGTGGCCTCCAGATCCTTAGAAGGCCCCTGAGTGTCTGAATCTCTGTTTTGTTAATGCAGGCACTTTGGCTTTAAAAAGCAGAGTGTATACATTCATCTGACCTGAGAGTGGATAAGATCTTAATGGTTTGGTTTTTTGAGAGAGTCTCATAACCCCAGCGCATCTTGAACTTGCTATGTACTAGAGGCTAGCTTTGAACTGCTGATCCTCTTGACTCTACCTTTCATGTGATAAATCATGGGTAGTGCCACCAAGCTTTGCCTGCAGGGTGGAATCTTGAAGAATAAGGCAGAAATGAAATATACTGGTCAACTGCTTCAAAGAAATGAGGGTTGGTTTGGGCATCAAGGATGCTGGCTGCATTGAGACTGTGTTGCAAATTGGCTTCTACCTTGGCATGAGGGGCCTGCATGGCTAAGTGGTGGGTGGGCAAGCATGTGATTGGGGGATATGAGTCATCATGCTGTGGCTTAGCAGACTCTTCATTCAAGATCTTTGAAATGAAGTATAAGGATCAGCTGGAACAGACAGTTATACTGAAAGTGCTCTGCCCAGCCTCCTCAGGGAAAGCCCAGTAATGGACCACAAGTTAGTTGTTAGACACATAAGCTGTGCTGTAATCCACGGCACCTGCCACAACTTCAAGGGCAGGGAGGCAGCAGTCATTCCCAAGAAAGAGCTGCGCTGCCCAGTTCTGCCTCCTTACGTCTCTACGCCGTGTGCCTCCCACTGAAGCTGACAGATGGTACCTCTTCAGCCTCTAGGCTAGGCACTGGCACCATGATCAACCGTGGAGGGAGGATCCGGGGTGGAGGAGCTGATAGGACAGGAAGTAGGATAAGAAAGGTTCCTTCTGGAATAGGGACATTTGTGAAGGCACTTGAGCATGTGCTCTGTGTGGAGGAGACACACTGACAGTGGGAGGAGTGGAGGATTGGAAGCGGAAGAGAATGGTTAGTGGAGACCAGAAAGGGCCCTGAACCAGGGAGTGCCGAGAACCTTGGATCCACGCAGGCATGGAGACCGGAGGAAGACATCAGGTGTCCGTTTCTACTTTCTCATTATTTCCATGAAAGTGGGCTAAGCTCTCACTTTTGTTAATTTCTTATTCCATGTATTTGTGTGTGTGCACTACAGTGTGCATGTGGAAGCCAGAGGACAACTCGTGGGAGTTAGTTCTCTACTACCATGTGGGCCCTTGAGTCAAACTCTCAGGTATTAGCCTTGGCTGTAAGCACCCTTACCCATTGAACCACACTGCCAGTCTGGGTAGGGTCAAAGCCAGTGAGCCCCTTTGATCCTTCTCTCTCTCCCACCCCCAGCACTGAAGATACAGGAGCACATGGCAAGACCCAGCTTTGATGGGGTGCTGGGGATCTGAGTTCAGGCCTTCATGGTTACACAGCAAGTACTGTTACCCACACAGAAAGAGATGGCACTCTGAACCCTGTCGGCCAGGCACAGTGAAACCCCTGACTTCAAACAGGTCCTGGGATTATGAACACAGACACTGCACCGGGACACATTTTGATTTTTAGCAGTTGAAGGTTTTGGGTAGCAATAACGAGGTTTGTTTTCTCATTCAACAATTGTTTATTGACACCCGTCAGTGCTTGAGTCACTATCCTAAGCCTGGGCCAAAATGAAGTTACCACTACTGCCTCTGGCCTGTCGAAAGTGACAAGTAAATCCTTAAAGGTGGGAAAGGTACTTTGAAGCAGGTTCCTAGGTCACAAGAGAAGAGGAAGTGACACTTAAACACGGAGGAGCTGACGTGGGAGAGGTGGCCAGAATGAGGTGCTAGCAGCAGTCAAGGTCAGGCCCTGGCCTGTGTTCACATGAGGGAAATGAGAACAGTCTGGTGTCAAGTCAGGGCCCAGCAGAGGTATGCCTTTCCCCTGGGGAGCCCCAAATCCTCTCTGCTAGGCTTAGCCCTTATCTAGCTGTGTCCTGGATCCCAGAGACAAAGAATCCAAGATAAGTTTACTTTTCCTGTTATCTGCCTGTCCAGCCCTACTGCCTTTGGCCCAGCCTCTCACACATTTACTTTCCCTCTAACTCTCTGTGTGCTTCAGCCAGAGCCTGGCCATTTGCAGCCCTGAGAGCTAGGTCTCTGCCTCCTGTCTAGATACTTGGCTGTGGTAGCGCCTTGTCTCCTGGGAGAAAGCACATTTTTGCAACCACCATACTGACTCAGCCAGCTTCTGCCCACCTCAGAGATGAGGACAAGGACTCTGTCTAGTTCTGAGTTCTCCCACTCTTAAGAGGTGTATTCTTTCTTGATCATTTTGAGCAAATCAGAGCTACCTTAATTGTGCGGATCTTGGGCAGAAATCCCACCGGACCCCCACTCTACCCCAACTGAAACCCGCTTCCTTTGGGAGTTTTAGGCCAGACACTCCCATTCCTGAAAGCCTGGTACGTCAGCCCTGTGTGCCAGGCTCTGGTGGGATTGCTCTGTCTGTTCATTTTGTTATGGAATGCCCCTCTCCCTATGCTGCTCACAGACTGAGTAGCTGGGGACTTACAGATCTGGCCTAGTTCCCTCTCCTAGATGCCAATAGACTCACTCCATGCTTGGGCCATGCAGAGCCTAGCTTCTGTGATGTAGCCTATGTCATCACTCCTTTTCTGCAAGATGACTGTGGGATTTAAACTTGGGCGTGTCTGGTTCGTGCTGCTCCTGGCTTAAGGACCTGTACCAGAATAGTATAACTTCAGACAAGTAGGAGGATTCCAAGCAGGAATCTTGCCCTCAGTCACAGTGGTACATCTGTCCCAGGGTGAGAGTGTGGGTGCTCAAAGTTTGCCAAGGGCTGTGTGACTGGTATGCCAGGTGGAAGCACTTGACTAGATGAGGACACAGGAAAACCCAGGAAGCAAACTCCTCCCCTGAAGCCAGGTCTCTCCCTAGTAGTAGGATCTGGACTTGGGATACATCTGCCTCAGGCCCCAGATCCTAGCACTGGGGCCTCAAACACCTGTAGCTGGACCCAGCTGGGACTGTCTCAAGGCCTGGGAAGCAGTAAAATGGGCTGTGCAGTCCAGAAAATGTGGTTGCCGCTGAGCCCTGGAAACTCTGGGCACATTCTCTGGCCTTTCGGAGCTGTGTGTACCTCTCTGTAAAGTGGGTGTGGTTGATACCCCCTCCTTACAGAGCCCCAAAGCTGCTAAACACAGCTACACAAATGACCCAGCTTTAATCTGTCAGCCAATGTAACAGGGCCTTCTCATGCCCTGGGGAGGGCAGAGGAAATGGGAAGGTCTTTCTTTTTAAGACTTGAGCCCTTCGCCCACCTCTTGTGTAGTCTGTCTTCTAGCCCAGAAATGTAGCTGTCTCCCACACCCTCAGTGTTCTCCCTTAATTTAGTGACAGAGATGCAAGGTGGGTGCATGTGAGGAAGCCTGTTTCCTCCAAAGGCCCAAGCAGAACTGGGATGTTTGCGGGTGGGAAGCGGGAACTGGCAGGAAACACCCAGGCACATCACTTTCACCGTGTGCTAGCTGCCAGCCTCTTGGCCACTTCAGCTGTCGCCTCTGCTACGCCAGCACCACTCGTCTTCAGTTTTAACTTACTTGGTTGCAGGTTTGTATGCAGGAAATTATACAGAGGTAATCTCTATTGCCCAGTAGCCAGTTTCCAGGAATCTCATAAACTATAGAACAGCATTACACCAGGATGCTGGCAGAGACGAAGACCACCGTCTACCCCAGATTTTCCTGTTTGTGTGCACATGCTTGGATGTGTTCAGTGAGTGCAGCTTTCTTCTATGCAAGTTTTTCTAATGATGTCATGGTCACAACGGCTCTGAGTGGGGCAGTCGCTGCAAGAGTAGATCCCTTTTATTTTACTGACATCCCTCTTCTCTTCTCCCCAAGTAAACCCTTCAGCCCTGGCAGATACTACCTCTTTTCATTCCCCAAAATCTGGTCATTTCAAGAACGTTCTAAAACTTGGGTCATTCGCTATGAAGTCTAGGGAGTCATTTTAACCACCAGGCACAAGTGACTGAGATTCACTCGAGTCGCCGTGTGGCTCATTCTTCTCAGCCCCTAGCAGCCCCTCAGCGTGCAGATGTGCTGCCCTCCAACCACTTAGCTACTTGTCTTCAGCTTCTGGGCTTTACAAATAGAGTTGCCTGAACATGCACGTTTACTTCTGTGTGCTACTTGCCTGCTTATTCTTGCTGGGAATTTTGTGATAATTGCATGTTTTCTAAGAAAATGACAATCCTTTTTGCAAGGTGGTTGTGTGTGTCACTCAGTTTCTCTGCAACCTTAGTGTTTGATTATGATAGTTTCTCATAGCCATTCTGTCAGGTTGTGTAGTGGTATTCTCTACACAACTTTTTGCTGTGTCCCTTGTCCAGCCTTTGTGGCACTGGTCCTTGTTTTGTGGACTATCATTGAATGGATACCATCTCTGTGATGAGTAGCTCCTGCTCCTAGGTAGGGGCTTGCTTGGGTCCCTATAGGAGAAGGCATCCAGGACCGGGGTAGGGTATTGCATGCCAGCCCCAGGTGACTCAGACCTATGGCAGTGCCGGTTTTCCTCAGTCTTAGCAGGAACAGAGAAGGATCAGGCCTGGTGGAGTCTTGGGAGCAGCAGGCTGATGTGTGGGGTCTTTAGAGGAGGCAAACATGCTTGAGAATGGCAAAGTGGGTGTATTGCTTTGGCCATATGGGCCAGAATGTCCACACAGGGAGCTGGGGATTTAGCTCAGTGGTAGAGTGCTTGCCTAGCAAGCACAAGGCCCTGGGTTCGGTCCTCAGCTCTGGGGAAAAAACACACACACACCAGAATGTCCACACAGAGGGAGTGGAGAGGGAAAGTAGAAAAAAGGCTAAGAAGCTACAGGAGCCAAGGGGCCACAGAGTGACGCTGGGGAAGACAATTCTTCTATTGTTACTGCCTCCTCCTGACGCTAGTCAGCCTTGTGGAGAGCATCTTTAATTAATGTGGCTTCCCCACTAGAATGGGCCTTACAAAAGCCTAGACAGGACCTATGTGCCTGTATTGGTCATTACTATGTGTAACTCATTCTCTTGCTTCACAGTGCTCTTGCTGAGGTCAGAGCTTGGCCAAGCCAGGCAGGCCTTAGTCCTGGAGGGGCCTTTCAGGGTTCGAGGCCTCCCCTTCACCTTGCCCTCTCACCCGTCTACAGGTTCATCATGCCTAGTGGCATATAAGAAGACCCCACCACCGGTCCCTCCACGTACCACATCAAAGCCGTTCATCTCAGTCACCGTCCAGAGCAGTACCGAGTCCGCTCAGGACACCTACCTGGACAGTCAAGACCACAAGAGTGAGGTGACGAGCCAGTCGGGCTTGAGCAACTCATCGGACAGCCTGGACAGCAGTGCCCGGCCACCCAGTGTGACACGGGGTGGGATTACCCCAGGCCCTGAAGCTCCGGAGCCACCCCCTAAGCATGCAGCTCTGAAGACTGAACAAGGGACACTGACGAGCTCTGAGTCCCATTCCGAGGCCATCCCCAAAAGGAAACTGTCATCAATAGGAATACAAGTAGGGGTCCCTTTTGCACTGTCTTCTGTCTACTCTGTGCACCGGCCTGCGTGTAATTACATCTCGTGGAGGCCCACTAGGTCTCCCGGGAAGAGGTCTTTTTGTCTGTCTATTCTGGGCATCCGCCCCAAGTGGCTGAACCAAATTCACCTGTAGCCCCATTCACGTGTCCAGCCACCCGGGCTGCAGGTCCATAGCTGTGGACATGTTTCTGATCCTCCAGTGGGTTATCCCAGTGAATGTAGTTACACTCAGCCAGCAAGCTCCTGTACACTGTTTGCTGTCCACTGTCTGTCTGTCCACTCCATCCTTTGCCCTGCCAGACAACTCATGGGAGGTGGGGCTGGCTTAACAGTTCTCTAATCCAAGGTCAGCTCGGTATGGAAGCCATGGCCCCGCTTGGCAGCGGGAGCATCGTGGAGCATAGACGCTGATGGGCTAGAAGCCTGGGACCAGGGCTCTTGAGCCATGGGGGTTGTTCAAGGGGAACTTGACCCAGAGCCCACTCAGGCGTTGGGGACAGGTAGGTCGCTTGAAGCACCAGACCCGTGGCTGAGAGTGTGATGGCAACCTTAGTGCCTCCCTTCATAGAAGAGGGTCCCAGTAGGCCAGGCCCCGTGGCCTGAGCCCAAGTCCCATCTGGAAGGCAACCCCCTTGCATATTCATATCCATGGTCCCAGCTTTCCCTTCACTGCCTCCCAGCAACCAGCATCAGGTTGCCTGTCTTCTGCCTCACTAGCTGAGTGAGGCAAGCTTGGGCTCAGCATCACAGTTCTCAAGAATTGATCTAAATCCAGGAAGTCCTCTGCTAGGCGCTGGACCTCCAGACTGCAGTAGAAGGCAGTGAGTGAGGCCAGGCCAGCTACAGTGGATGAAGGCGAGGGCAGAGATGTGGGAAGTGGAGCACTTCCAACCCAGTGGGAGAAAAAGGTGGATGCGTTGCAGGGAAGAATGGGATCCGGTTGATGGCAGGGGTGTAAAGGGGAGACTGAGCAGAACAGGACATTCCTCATCTTTGGCAGGGTTCCCAAGAGACAGCTCTGGCTTTGGGTTCCCCCAGGTACAGGAAGTTGACAGATTCTCCTGGCTCTGTCCAGCTGGGCTTCTGCCTGCGTGCCCCACACTTGCTCCCTACAGCCTGTCCCGGTGGAATTCTCAAAAACATGGAAGGTTGCCCAGTATTTGATCCTTGGTTCTGACCACCATGTCTTTGCAAACCAGATTCTCTTCCCTTCTTCGAAGGCCTGAGAGCTGGTCAGGACCAGCTTTGATTCCTGTACCCAGAATGTGACACGGGGCAAGGACTCTTACTGTCTTCAGAGCACCCCCTTTACCTGGCTTCACCCCATTTTGTCACAGCCCTGGAGATGGCTGAGCTTCCCAAGCTGACTCTTGCCAAAGGAAGTGTGACTTTTTTCCAGTCCCAGAAAGCTTCTCTGATCCCCGCACCTAGAATTCCATCTCCCGAGGCTGTCACTTTCATCCCCCCTGACACCTCAAGCCCTGGGCCCCCTTGTTTTGGAGCTGTGGTGGATGGGTTCAGCCGGCTGCTCCGTGGTTGGACCAGGGCATGGCTGCTGCCAGATGTCCTCCCCTCTACATAGCACGTGTGACAAGTCCAGGGACAGAATATCCCATAGCATTGCTGGCTCTGGGTTCTGGGTTTGAGAACTGCTGTTTGTGCTTGACACTGAATTCAGGTGCCACCAGGTCCCCTCTCAGGCTGCAGCTACAGGGTTAGGGGATGATCTTTGCCTCCAGACAGCCCTTGGCTTCAACTACACCAGATAACGGCTGTGGCTTTGTGTGTGTTCTCTCCCGTCGTCCTTTTCTCTCTCTGACCGTGTAAAGGAGAGGACTAGAAGGAACGGTTCCCACCTCTCGGAGGACAACGGACCCAAAGCGATCGATGTGATGGCGCCCTCCTCAGAGTAGGGAAAGCCAGTCATCTCCACCCCCTCCCGCCTCTGCGCGAATGAGCAGTGCCCGGCTTAACCTGGCCCTACTTGGGCCCACGTGCAGTGTCTGCATGCCTCGTGTCGCCTGTCCACATGTCTGTCTGCGTCGCCCCACTAATGTGAATTTCAGCAGCAAGTGTGGTGTTTGTTTTTACTCTTGTCTTTGTCTCCGTGCCGTCGCTGTCGTTGTCCTTCAATAAGGTTGACTGCACTCAGCCAAAAGAGGAGCCCAGTCCCGCTGCCAAATTCCAGTCCATCGGGGTTCAGGTAGAGGACGGCTGGCGGTAAGTCGGGCAGAGGCGGCTGCTCTCCCCTCTCCTCCCCCCCTCCGCCCTCACCTCTCCTGCTCTCCCTAACCCACTTCTCCTTGCTGGATTTCTAATAACCAAGCTGGGTGTGGGTGCGGGTGCTGGCTCAGGTGTGGGGGGCTGGGCAGGGCAGGTGGGTGGACACATGAGCGCTTGCTCTGAGACCACTCACCCCAAGGGGAGCAAGGCTGCCCTGGGCTGTAGCCCCTAGCTCCCTGATGTTGGTGGTCTTCCTGGCCCCACTGCAGTAAACAGACAACCTTATGACCTTGTCCTTGTGTGTGTGTGCGTGCGCGTGTGGGCATGGGCAGGGTGGGCAAGGGCTGAGCAGAGAATGAGCGGGGGCTGTGGGACCCGCTTCAGGCGCATGGTGAGCAGATGATGCATCCGTTTCTCTGTCTCCCCGTGTGTCCGGGTCAGGTGGCTGCTGGTTTCTGGCCCTCTTAGTGACTCACTCCTTCCTGTCCCCATCCTCCCCCAACAGAAGCAGCGCCCCCTCTCACAGCATGTCCTCCCGTCGGGACACTGACTCCGATACCCAGGATGCCAATGACTCCAGCTGTAAGTCATCTGAGAAGAGTCTCCCAGACTGTACCCCACACCCCAATTCCATCAGCATTGATGCTGGACCCCGACAGGCCCCCAAGATTGCCCAGATCAAGCGCAACCTCTCCTATGGAGACAACAGCGACCCTGCCCTGGAGGCGTCCTCGCTGCCCCCACCCGACCCTTGGCTGGAGACCTCCTCCAGCTCCCCAGCAGAGCCAGCTCAGCCAGGGGCCTGCCGCAGGGATGGCTACTGGTTCCTGAAGCTCCTTCAGGCAGAAACGGAGCGGCTGGAAGGCTGGTGCTGCCAGATGGACAAGGAGACCAAAGAGAACAACCTCTCTGAAGAAGGTGGGTGTTACAGGGTGACCTCGGGTGTCACTGTCACGCCAGCCCTGGAGCCTCTCGGGGAGGATCGGAGGCTCTGTTCTCGGGCTCTTCTTGTGAGCCTGCCTCTCAGTTCATTCCTCCCACCTGCTCTCATCCCAGAGGACCGTTATGATGCTAGCTGCCTGGGGTGCTCATCTGTTTCTGATGTTCACCTATAACAGCATCCATACCTGGAGAGGACTGGTGTGGTAATTAGTGGAGAGGTCCAGATAGAGCACTGGACACAGAGCTGCTGCCCTGATTACACCTTCCCAGCTCTTTGCTGAGTCTTTGCACTGCTCACCATGTGCAGACATCTGACCCCTCCGCAGGAGGAAACTATAAATGGTGACACAGAAATTTCTGCTTTTCCAGTTAGTTTTGGTCAATACTCTGAATACTTTTTTTAAAAAGCTAAGAAATTACCTCCGGCAAAGACTGCCTGCACTGGTGCCGGCCTGGCACAAGGGTTCATCCGCTAGCACTACCAAAACAGAAGGAGTGGGGGAAAGGAACTGATGCTGTGCAGGGAACCTGAGTCAGGACATGCAGTTGGAGGCAGCCGTTGGGGACCTTCAGGCTGTCTCTCTGTACTGACCAAGTTCTGCCAGAGCTCAGCTTCCCAGTTAGAAGGACAGGCCTTCAGAATGTGATAGACTTGTGTCCCAGTGGCCCTGATGATATATTCTGAGGACACCTTTGATGATTCAGAGGGCGCTGGTAGAGTCAGTTTTCACTGCCCGCTGGGCCTCTTCCCAGCTTTGATGTCACACCCACCTTGGGGCAGGCAACTTTTGAAGTGCGTACCTAATACATTTAATAAGGATGTGTTTTTGTTTGTTTGTTTTAATTCAAACCAGTGGCAGAGATCAGAAAGTGCAAGAGTCTGACAGAAGGCAGCCAGCCTGTTCTGTGTACACTGTTCTATAAACACCTGTTCTGTGTACACTGTTCTATAAACACCTGCTCTGTGTACACCTGCACGTTTCTTTGCACTGTGATTGCCTTCTCTTTCTTCTGCAAAATTAAGTCACTAAGTGTTGATTTCTTAGGCTTTCCTGTTTTTCCTGGTTCCTTTGTCTTGCTTAGGCCATGTTCTCTGGGTCTGTTTCCAGCTGTGGGCGTTCTCCTTTTCTTCTTCAGGCATTGCCATTGGTCTTTCCCCGCGGGCCACTTTGCTCTTCAGGTCACCTGCTGGCTGCTTGGTCTTCATCTCACTGTTCTAGACTAAGCTTTATTCTGAGAACTTTTGGGATACCTGGCATGTCTTTCACACCTCATAGTTTAGGTGTAAAGTTGACACTTATCCATATAGCATTTATATACACTCATGTGTGAGTGACAATGCAGAAGTGAAAGTGTGGTGACTTGGAGCATTTCCTCAGAACTGCAAAGGCTCCATCCTGTCGTGCTTCCATTACTTGTGATGAAAAGTTTGAAGCCATTCTCCTGTCTTTGGATTTTATCCTTGAAAACTTTTAAGATTTTACTCTGGTGAAACTTCTTGGCAATATGCATGAAATGGGTCTTTATTCATTTATTTTTCCAGTAATTAATTGGGCATGCCTGGCTTGGAGGCTTGGTGTATGGCTTCATAGAACTAGTCTTGTATTGATTTAAAAGAAAAACAGGGGGACTGGAGAGATGGCTCAGAGGTTAAGAGCATTGGCTGCTCTTCCAGAGGTCATGAGTTCAATTCCCAGCAACCACATGGTGGTTCACAACCATCTAAAATGAAATCTGGTGCCCTCTTCTGGCGTGCGCAGGTGTACATGCAAACACACATTGTATGCATAATAAAAAAGGAAAAAAACAGGTGTAGGCATGAATGGTGACACAGTAATCCCCGCACTTGAGAAGCTGGCCGGGGCAGGATGCTCACTGTACAAGACCCCTGAGCTGCTGCTTCAGTGTCTTTTCCTATTGGCTATGATGAAGTATTACAACAAGCGGTGACATGTACTAGCACTTGCCACTGAGTCTTAACAGCCTGAGTTCAATCTCTAGGATCCCCCACCACCCCTACAGAAGGAAAGAACTTATTTCTACACTTTGCCCTCTGGTCGCCCTATATGTCACATACATACTCAAGACACAAGTAAATAGGCAAATTAAACCTGGGCTAGATGGCATACACCCCAGCACTTGGGAGGCAGAGGCAAGTAGATCTCTGTGAGTCTGAGGTCAGCCTGGCCTACATAGCGAGTTCAAAGCCAGCCAGAGTTACATAGTAAGACTCTGTCTCAAAACAAAGAAAACAAAACCTGACAAAGGCAGCTTAATGGAGAAAGGGTTTATTCTGGCTTACAGTCCAAGAGAATAGTCCATCATGGCAGGGAAATTGGGGTAGCAGGAGCTTGAAGCAGCCGGCCTCTGCATACCCACAATCAGGAACGGAGCCACACATGCTTGGTGACGCTCAGCTTTTTTTTCTCCACTTGTATAGTCCAGAATCCCAGCCAGGGAGTGGCTCACCCACCAGGGGTGGTCTCTTACTTTAATCAGCAAAAATCAAGATGCCTGACAGGCATGCACAGCTACCCAGAGATCCTGTCTCTGTACAACAGAACAAAAATGTAGTGTGGCGGCACGTGCCTGTAATTCCAGCACTTGAGGATATTAGTAACTTCTTGCTTGTATTTGCTCTATTTTTTTCTCTTTGAAATTCCTGCCTGGTATCAGTTTCTTCGTTGATCTCTCATCTTTTCTTCCTCTCATTAGGTTCTTGTTTTGTAGCCCAAGCTAGCCTTAAACTCAATATGAAGCCAAGACTGGCCTCAAACTGAAGTCTTCCTCTTTTAGCCTACCTAGTGTAGGACTGTAGGAAAGCAGCATCATGCTTTGCTTTTCCTCTTTTCTGCGTACTGTCTTTTCTTTTCCATGTGTTTTTAATTTTTTTTCTTTTTCTTTCATTTCTCATCTGCTTTAGTTGCTTAGGATTACCTCCGCCAAGCCCACCTAAGCTTTACTGAGATACAGCTCACATGTTATAAAATGAATCCTTTTGAAGCAATAATTGTTGCTGTCCAATCCTCAGACCAGCACCAGGCTTCACGCATGTGTGCATGTGCCATGCTTCCTTTCATTGTGCTGCCAGCTAATGTTCCGTGTTCACAAATGTGCTACATCTTAATACTCAGTTCATCTCAGGCACTTGGATCATTTCTTGAGGGCTATTGTGACAAGTGCTGCAGTGAGCACAGGTCTACAGTCCTGGTGTGGTTCTGTCCTCAGCTGACTGTGGGGCTTCTCCTTTCCCAGTACCTTCCTAAGTTATTTATTTAGACAGATTGTACTGTCTAGTGCAGGTGGAACTTGTGGCCCCTCCAATGCTTGAACTTCGTGTGTAGATCTGATCTGCCTATCTCCGCCTCCCAGGTGTTGTAATTAAAGGTGCACACCACCACAGCTGGCTTGAGCACTCCTCTTACACATTTTAATGGAAAGACATTATTATTGTGTCTTTCTTAGGATTTCTGTTCCTATGATAAAACTCAATGACCAAAAGCATCCTAGGAAGGAAAGGATTATTTCAGTGTACAGCCCTCAGGTCACACTCCATCACTGAGGAAGTCAGGTGGAGGCAGAGACCACTGAGGACTGTTGCTTCTAGCTTGCACGATCTGCTTTCTTACATACCCCAGGACCACTTGCCCAGGCTGGCAGCACCCACAATGGGCTGGCTCTCCCCATAGCAATCATTAGAGCAAGAAAATGCCCCACAGGCATGCTGAAGGGCCAGTCTTATGGATGAAGTTTTTCAGTTATGGTTCTCTCTTCTCAGATAACTCTTAACTTGTATCAACTTGGCAAAAACAAAAAAAGAGAGAAAAGTTGTAAGATTCTTTGACAAGTCTTGCATACTAGACCTTTGTTGTATTTGTGAGATTTGCAGGTGTTTTCACCCGTCCTGTGAGTCATCATTTTCTTAATGGTATTCTTTGATGAAGAGCAATTTTAATTTTGATGAAGTGCAATTTGTGTATTTTTTGTATTTTTTGGATGTATGTTATTTGGGTAAAAATTAAC
The DNA here is from genome assembly GCA_028658305.1 of Pachyuromys duprasi. NCBI lineage: Eukaryota > Metazoa > Chordata > Mammalia > Rodentia > Muridae > Pachyuromys > Pachyuromys duprasi. The sequence goes on along the minus strand of CM053766.1, from coordinate 136,760,513 downwards.
ATTAGGATGGGAATGACCCCACCAAGAAGAAGATGGCCAGCAGCTCAGTGGGAAGGGTTCTGCCATGAGGTTCAGACGCCTCCAACAATAGTGTTCCTTATTTTCAGCTTATTCTATGTGTATGCATGTGTACCACCTTATGCCTGGTGCTTGTAGAGGGCAGAAGAGAGTATTGGATCACCTGGAACTAAAGTTATGAACAGTTGCAAGCCATTGTGTGGGTGCTGGGTAACCTGACCCAGGTCCTCTGAAAGAGCAACAGCGGCTCTTAATGGCTGAGCCCTCTCTCAAGCCCCAGAAAAATAGGGGCCTTCTTATTATTTTTTGAGACTTACTGTGTGTGGATGATTCACCAGCCCGCATGTATGTCTGTGCACCACGCGTATGCAGTGCCCATAGAGGCCAGAAGAGGATTGTCATCAGAGTTAGAGACAGGCGGGAGCCACCATGTGAGTGCTGAGGACCAAAGCTGGGGCCTCTAAAAGAGCACTGCTCTTAATTGCTGAGCGGTCTCTAGTCCCAGGACCCACATGATGCCTCACAGCCATGTGTAGATCCAGTTCCCGTGAATCTGATGCCTGATTTGTACAGGCTTCTGGATGCACAGGGCACACATGTACACTCAGGCACACACAAAGTTTTACAATTAGAATCACAAAGGAAATCAGTTACACTAATGTGCAGTTGTCAAGGCTAGGCATGGCACATGCCTGTCACCCATCACCCGGGAGCCTGAGGCAAGAGGAGGTACAGTTAGCTCAAGGCCAGTTTGGGCCATATAAGGAGTTGTCAAAATATTAAACTTACAGTTGCATACTGTTTGTTTAATGCAGGAGTGAGATCTGCCAGTCACGTCATGGTGTGACTGAAGCTTCTGAGGGTGGCATGAGGTCATCCGTGGTCCTGTGACAGACACTAGTACAGCTAACATGAGTCCTTGAAGAGCTTTCGGTGAAGGGTGATGGTGGGGGAGGCCAGAGAAGCCCATGGACACGAGAGAAAACAGTAATCGGAGACGACCAGCTCAGTCCACTCAGCTGAGAAACTCCCTGTGTAAGGGAGCAGGGAGGGAGGGAGCTAGGCTGAGGGCAGCGTGGGCATGTACATGTTATTCGGAACACCCATGTGAGAGAAGAGTCGCGCAGGAGTGAGCGGCAGCGCTGGGCTGTCTTCATACGTGCAGGAGCCCAGCAGAGAACACACAGCTCTGCAAGGAGGGAAGCAGGCTGCCCTGGGAGGTGAGGCGGATGGACCCTGACCGTGGAGCCCTGAGTGAGGAATAGGTGCTGGCACAGCTGTGTAGGTGACGGAGTGGGTGAGGACCAGCTTCTCAAGCCCTGCCCAGAGAGGCTGACCGTGGGAACGGAGCTGCTGCCCCACAATCCCATTGCTCACAGTGTGATTGCTATAAACCTTGGAGTGTTTCTGCAGCATACTGCTATCCATAAAAGCTTGTTTGTCCTAACACCGCCCCTTAAAGTCCTGACTTCCCTTTGTGTGTATTGAAGGGGGCAGAGGTCAGAGGACAACTCGGTAGTGTTGGTCTTATGCAGCAAAACACCTCACCCACCATCTTATCAGCCTTGCTTCGATTTTTTTTTTTTTTTTTTTTTTTTTTTTTTGCCTTTCAGGGGCTTGACTCCGGGGCCTTGTGAATGTTTGAAACAAGAACTACTATGGAATTGCAAACCAGCCTTTTCAGTTTTTGAGTCAGACACTCACAGAGATCCTCCTGCCTCAGTCTCAAGTGCTAGGATTAAAGGCATATGCCACTATGCTGGGCTTTTGTTTAAAGTCTGAGGACCAGGTCTTCAGTGTCCCAGGCAGACTGCAGTTTGTGACCCCCTTGCCTCAGCCTCTCTTGTAGCTTGGATTACAGGTCTGCCCTGGGCCCAGCTCTGCTATAGCTTGAAGATGGGATTCTACAGAACCCTAACACTTCTGGTGGTGCCTCATGGGCTGGTCAGGCTGTTTATTTAGTCTTGCTGGATTAGTGCATTCTCTTTCTGGTGTTGCCATGTGCACACACACCCTTTCTTGTCTATGTGCTGAGTGTCTCACAGTCCTTCACTGCTGATCTGATTGTCCCTTTTAATCCGCACGTACGGTGACTGGGTTGATTTATATGTGTAGTCCTTTCAGAGCATATGTACCTCAGTTTCTTCCCCCTGATCAGTCTGAGGACATGGCCAGTCACTGTAGTTGGCACTATTAGAATTTTGTATCATTGCCTTTATGTATTTCTGCTACATATACATGACATGTATCACATGCGTGTCATTCGGCCTCATTGTGAAATTATCTTAGAAGCATATGCAGGGGTAACTTGTTTTAGACACAGGATTTTATGTCATTAAGGCTAGCCTTGAACTCAGCCTTCCTAGTGCTGGGACTACAGGTATGTACCACTACACTTTCTTTTCAAACATGGATTTGTTTTTGATATTTTAAAAAAGTGTACGTCGGGGTACTGTATGCCATAGGCAAGTGTGTAAGTCAGGATAATTTGCCAGAGTTGGTGCTGAGGATGGAACTCAGGTCATGAGGCTTGGAGAGCAGATATCTCCCCCCGACCCCAAGCATCTCACTAGCCCTGAGGCAGGTAGCGATATACACACCTCTAGTCCAAGAATTTGGAGGTAGAGGGAGAAGCTTAAGACCAGCCTAGGATCTGAGAGACCTTGTCTTAAAAAACAAGCAAAACCACTCAAGACCATTGTTCTTGGTGCTCAGTGATGCTAACACCTGCGCTTGTACTTGGTTCATTTCATTGATCTGAACTGCTCAGCTGTGTGTACCCTTCTTTGTCTGCACCACTAGCAAGCAGGGTTTTCTTAGTTTCTGCTCCAAGTGTTTATAACAACGTGATTAAGATAAAAGGGGGGGGGGATCTGATAATTGAGCCCAGGATCTTGTGCTTGCTAAGCACACAGCACCACTGGGCCACACTTAATTCCTGAGATACATTTTACACCCTCTAGAACTCACCCTTTATGGTAACAGCTTATAGAGGCTTAGCTCACTTAGTCACAAGGTTGTCATCACTTTGTGATACTCAGTATTTTAATCACCCCCAAAAGAAACCTCTACCTGTTTAGCCACCATTTTTTGTGACGAGGTCTTACTGAATTGTCCACACGAGCCTTGAACTTGGAGCCTCAGGCTCCCAAGTAAACACCACAGCTATGGACTAAAGAGACATTTGCTGATTAAGAGCACTGACTGCTCTAGCAGAGGACCTGGAGGCAGTTCCTAGCAACCAAGTGGTGGCCTCTTGTTTTGTTGTAGGGTTTTTGATGTTGTTGCTTTGAGACAGGATCTTAGGTTGCCAAGGATGTCCTTGAACTCCTGACCTTCCAGCTCCCAAGTGCTGGGATTTCCAGCCCAGCCACCATCCCAACCAGCGTTCTTTCTCCCTGGGCGCTAGACAAGCTCTCTACCACTGGCCACAGCCCCGTGACTTCAGTTTTCTGGTGCATGTTGTGTGTCTGGGCGACAGCTCCTGTGGTGGTTCCTCTTCATGCTTCTCAGCGAGATCTATTATTCCCTGTTCAGCTCCTGTAAGGCCTTTGTGGATGAGGCCAAGGTGTGTCCCAAGCCAGTAAGAAGTGGGGTTGGGGGAGAAGAGGCATGGGTGTGTTTGGGGATGGTTGCAGAACCTCCCCCAGCAGTCATTCCAGCATGTAACACAGCAGTCCACAGTCCTTTCTCATCTGAAATAAAAAGAACAGGCAATTTTTGCTACTTTGGAAAACTCAAACCTGCCACCTTCGTTTGAAATCTACAACATCTGTCACTGCCCCATGGCTTTCTTATGTCAAGCCACAGGGTTTTTGTGGTGGGTTTGGTCTTGTTTTGTTGAGTGTCTTATACGGTAGCCTGGGCTAGCCTCACTATATTCTCTGTTGCCCTTAGACCTTGCTATATAACCGAGGCTGGCCTTATTGGTGTGACCTACTACACAACTGGCTTCAAGCTTGATTTTTGTCTAGCATCAGTTTTCACTTCCTGATTCGCGTTGCTTTAAAGATTTTCATATTCATGTTAATAAAGCTTTCTGTTCTTTGTGGTGTGAGTCTGCCTGCAAGGCTCTGGAAATAAATCGCATCTGTTTAATCTCCTGAGCAGCCTAAAACTTCAGGACAAGCACTGTCTGCTCCTTAAAGATTGAGAGCCCCACAGGGTGAGCTAGTGGGCTCATTTCTGAGGATCTGCCTTATACAGATCCAGTGAGGTTTCCTTGCTGGGGAGATTCCTAACTTGTTTCATTCATTTTAAACATTGTTGCTATGTATCCCCAAGGCTACCCTTTAACTCTCCATCCTAAAGTGCTTCTTGCTTCCTAAAAAGTATTTAAAGTGTGTGTGGGAGAGAGATGGGGGAGGACACTTGGTGGTGTCTGTTCTCCTTCCGCCTCTACACAGGTTCCAGGGATGACACTCATTAGGCTTGCACATGACAAGTGATCACTCACTGAGCCATCTCAACAGCCCCTCTGTATCTTTTTATGGCCATGATAATTTACATTCCTTTGGAAAATGTTTCCCATTTAAGCTGCTTCTAATTTACTACCCTAACATTTCCATAGAAAATGGGATAAGGTCCTAGCTGCAGCTGATGCAGCGACCAGCCTGTCACTGCCTCCCAAGTGCTGGGATGAGCGGTGTGAGCCACCATGCCCCCTTGTGATTCTCAGAAGACAAGTTCCCACATAGAGACAGACTCTTGAGTGCCTGGATGACCAGCACTGCCCTTGTGTTTTCCTTAATGAAACCAGGTTAGCCTGTAAATACAAGAACTCCATTAGCTTTGTGTGTGTAAACATGTACACACCCTAGTCCTGTCCTCCACAAGTCCGTGCTGGCCCCTGTCCAGCACCACCATGGGTGCTGAGCTGCTCTCTCTGCCTCTCTCTCTCAGTCTTAGGAAAAGTCCTCAGTGCTGTGGGCAGTGCCCAGCTCCTGATGTCACAGAAATTCCAGCAGTTCCGGGGCCTCTGTGAGCAGAACTTGGTGAGTGACTCTTCCTCGTCCACAGGGCTTCCGGCAGCCCCTTGGCTACCCACCAGAGTTCAGGGAGCCTCCTGTAGCCTGCACCTGTGACCTCCACACAGAGGAGGTGCTGCCCCCTCATGGCACTGTAAGGATGGTGACTGCATGCTCAGTACAGGAAGGGCTGGGGCTGTCCTCCAGAAACAGAACATTGAGCCCGGTGCAAAACAAGTACATGAGAATTGAGGCAGTTGGCCCTGACTGACTTACTTAGTCCAGCCTATGTCCAAGAGGCTGCTGAAGGTAAGCCCTAAGGAAACGCTACCACTGTGCCAGATGGGCCTCCTCCCCCCTTGCCCACTGGGGGCCTGCCTGCCCCAGGGCCAGACACAGTGTCCTGGACAGCGTGTCCTGGGAGAAGAGTCCTCTCCAACAAACCGGGAGCACAAGTTCCCAAGGGTGAACACAGTGGAAAGTGAGTCTCCAGGAATCCTGGGAGGAAAAGAGATTCTGTGATCACAGCTGGCCTGGGCATGAATCTGCCACCTTCCTGCCTCACCGGGGAACACACTGGTCACAAGCGGGCCTCTTGCCTATAAAATGAGGACTGTGGCTAGCCCAGGAGGACCATAGCACCACAGTCCTGTGATAGCAATGCTGGCGACAGCACGGTCACATGTACGTGCACGGCCGGCTCATAATGAAGCTGCTCCCAGGGATCCCTGCTGCTGGCACTGGCCATAACTAGAGCTGGCTTCATCTGCTCACAGATCTTGGCTAAGCCAAGCCCTGCCCAGAGCCCTGCTCGGGGCCAGGCCAGAGGCCCATGTATGCAGTGAGGGAGATAGGACAGGCTTTTGGCCTTGCCGCCCCACTGACCCCCATCTGCCCTACAGAACCCCGATGCCAACCCCCGCCCAACAGCCCAGGACCTGGCAGGGTTCTGGGACCTGCTGCAGCTGTCCATTGAGGACATCAGCATGAAGTTCGATGAGCTCTACCACCTCAAGGCCAACAGCTGGCAGCTGGTGGAGACCCCCGAGAAGAGGAAGGTGAGCATGGAGCAGTGCGGAGGGGAAGTCCAGGGACAAATTCCTGGTCGGCAATAACGCTGCCCACATCGGTCAGTGCTGCTTGGCTCCCTTCTCCGTGTGTCGTCTTTGAGCTGGGGCTCACGTCCATCACCTTGCGGGGTCCATGCCTGGCACCTGTCCAGCATGCTGCTCGCTGTGTAGTGGAGGCTGTCCCTAAAGCATGCCATCATGCTCTGCATGTCGAGTAAAAGGGGTGATGAGCACTAGTGGAAGCAGCAGAACGCTCTTCGGGGGCCCTGCTGTCAGGGGCACTGGGGTCCTGCCCCAGTTCCGCCTCCTTGTGGCAGCTGTGCTTCTGGGAGGCTCAGGCGGCCCCTATAGAGCCGTGGAGCCCAGGGGCCTGTCGCCCGTCTGTGTTCTCGTGCAAGGACAGCGTGTGACTATGATGGGGTAGAAGCCATCAGTTGAAGTCCCTGCTCTGGCCGGGAGACTTGGTCCTGTCTATGGCTCGAAGCAAGGGTGGGGCAGGTGGGATCGTCCATCCTTTTCTGCTATATTACATCCTAAGTCTCAGTTTGCTTTTCGCTCCCAAGTCCCGTGCTATTCCCACCATCATCGCTTCTGTGGCTTTCCGATTCTAATGTTACGTGTTGCTTGTGCCAGTCTGGCGTGGAGATCGGGGTCGGGCAGTGCGAGCTGCCTGCATAGAATAAGGAGCAGTGCCACACAAAGCGTGGCACCTTTATTTTATTTCTGTTCCCTCCTCACTGTCTCACTAAAGGAAGAGAAGAAACCACCCCCACCGGTTCCGAAGAAGCCAGCCAAATCCAAGGCGGCAATGAGCCGGGACAAGGCCTCAGACGCGGGCGACAAGCAGCGTCAGGAGGCCAGAAAGAGACTCCTGGCCGCCAAGCGAGCAGCATCTGTGCGACAGAACTCGGCCACAGAGAGTGCAGACAGCATCGAGATTTATGTCCCTGAGGCGCAGACCAGGCTCTAAGGCCCTGAAGGAGAAAGCACTCGATTTTGAATCATTAAAAACTCAATGCAAACGGAACAGCGGTTTCTCACCCTTTAGTGCGGTTATTATCTCTAGAGACCCTGAGCCAACTCTCCAATTGACACATTCAAGGGCTCACAATATGGCTTTTCTGGGTCCCTCCAAGCTTTAGGTTATGAAGACTTGACTCAAAAAAAAAAATCAAAACCACAGTCTAGAACCTTCTCCCTTGGGCTGCCATGGCGGACCAGATGACGACTTGGGTGGCCATGGCCTGGCCTCCGGATTGCTCTGTCTGCTGAGAACTAGCTTGTTTACAAGACGATGACAGTCCAAGGTGGCCTTGGGCCCCTGCCCTGTCCCTCCCTCCCCACATCCCGTGCTTTTCTTTTTTCCCTTCAGGGCTCACACAGGGGTCACCGTTGTGAGCAGGTTTCTGGTTCATACTCTGTGGGGCCGAGGGTCCAGAGGGCAGAGAGATGGGCAGAGCTCTGCCCTCTCCACCCTCCCCGCCAAGTGCTCACACACAGTTGTCCCGTTCACAGATGACGTGCCCTCCCCCCCCGCTGCCATCCACCGGCCCAGGCAGTGTCGGGCTGCACTGGCCTCTGAGCAGATAGGAACGTACTGGTCCTTGGGGCATGTGGGGAAACCACAGACACCATGCTCCAACCCCTTTCTTCAGCAAAAGAACATTTAGGACTCCCAAGTGGCTTCCAGGGGGGTGTCTGTCCTTGGCCCGCACCTTTGTCCAGTCCCCCAGGGGCAGGTGGCGGTGTCTGTACTTATGTGTACATATGCACATAGACCTTAGAGTGTATATTTAATAAATGCCCATCTGCTCACCCAAGCCCACCAGCGCCGCCGCCACCGGCTCTCGGGGTACCTGCAGGAGGCGGGTGTGTGAATAGCATATATTTTTACATGTACTATATCTAGGTGTGTGTACAAGTGTGTGTAAAAATATACCTTGTGTGTAAGCAGCCCCCCTTTTTAGTTGTCTACCTAAGCCACTGGGCCCAGGCTCTGGAGTTTTTCCTTCTGTTGTAATTTTCACCCCCGTCTTCTCCTGTCCCCACTCCTATTCCCGAGGTGTTCTGAGCCCTGAGCTGCAAAGGCCTGGGCCCGCAGAGCAGGATGGGGAGGGCAAGGCTGGGTCAGGCCGCCTAGAGGGGGGAGAGCCAGCAGGCAGTTTGGTGTACCAGGGGCTGTTCTATGCTGTGTGTGACTCATGGGCATTGGGGATACCCTCTTGTCCGGCGCATGCTGCGGGGGTCCCCCAGGTGAAGCAAAGGCCTGCTCTGGGGGCCTGTTCAAGCTTGGCCGCCCCCTCTGTGACCTTGGGCAAGTCACTTGACCTCTGTGTGCCTCAACTTCCTCCTCTGTAAAATGGGGACAGTCCCTGCCCCTCCCTACCTCACAGGCATGTTGTGAGAATAAATGAGGTAACGTGTATTAAGGGCTCATGGCATTATTGCAGTGTGTTAAACAGACCCCTGAGCCTAAAACACCTTGCCCTCCACCTTGGATCCCAGCATGCTTTTGTAGCTGAACATCAGCGGCCACGCTAGGTCTGTCTAGCAGCACTTTCCTTCACACACGCAGCCACAGCTGACTTGAAGGGTTCCCTGTCATGTCCTACTAAGACTGTGCCTGCGTCCAGCGTTTAACTAGCCATGCGAAGCTGTGAGTGAGTGCTGGAAGAGAGCAAGCTAGACATGAGAGATGCGGGTCAGATGGCCGCCTGACCGCTTCTGGGCCTCAGGGCCTTAGAGGTGGAGGGCCTCAGCACCAGGAGAGTCTCAGTGGGTCTGGCCAGGGCAAGGCTCTTGGAATCACAAGCAAAAGGGGTGGGTATGTGTGTGGAATGTGGTGCCATCCAGACAGCCTGATACTAAAGGAACCCTCCCCAAATCTATCCAGCACTGCCTGGCCGCTACATCTTCCAATAAAAGAATGTTCTGGGCAGTACTCCCTTACCCAGACATTGGAAGCCAAAAATACCCAATGTCCTGCTTTAGCCCAAGCCTTGTTCCCCATGATCCATTCAAGTCCAGTTAGGGGCACTCGTTGCTTTTAGTTACCAAGTTTCTAGAGCAGCACAGGGAACTCAGAAGAACAGAGCAGTTGCTCCTGGAGGCTATGCAGAGCCCATGTGGGTAAGTACAGAAGACGACAGGACAGCTTGGCTGCGGTGATGGAGTAGCAATCTCCAGGATCCAGCCCCACTGGACCTGCCATGATACAGGCAGTGGGAACTTCGTGTGGCCCTCTGCTCAGAGCCCTTCGCAGAAGAGAAGACCTGCTTTCTCACAGGAGGCGCTGTCACCTCCTTCAGCTGTGTCACCAGTGAGGTTCCCCGGCTTCTACCCCACACCGCACCCTGTATCTCTTTCTCCCTCTGCTCCCAAGTTGCATGGCGAGGCTGTACTCGGTGCTGCATGCCTGCACACAGGAACCTACTTTCCGTTGCTGTCATTGCTATGATTATTTGCATGTCGTGAGACATGCCTTCCTGCCTCCTCCCAGGAGATGCAGGCTCCTGAGGGAGAGAGTCAGGCTGTTCCGGGGGGTGGGGGTTAGGCACAGTGGAAGAGAGACAGCTACAGTTCCAGCTGCTTGGAATCTGGGAAGGTGGGCCACCTGAGTTCAGGAGTTTGAAGCTACCCTGGGCAACAAAGTGAGGCCTATCTCAAAAATAAAAACGAGAGAATGTACTTCAATGGTAGAGGGTTTGCCTAGTATGCACAAGGCCCTGGGTTCTAGTCCCCGTGCCAAGAACTTCTCCCTAAATGACTGAGCTGGGGGAGACGGAGCAGGTAGTGGGCTTCAAAGGATAGGTAGGAGGCTCCAGAGACCACGAAGGGCTCAGCTGGCAGAGGTGAAGGCCCATGCTGCGGCTCAGACATGCTGAGCTGGGAAGACCCTGAGGGCCAGGTAGGGACAAGGCTTCCAGCAGGTCCTGCTCTAGACAGAATCCTGACCCCTGGCTCCAGCCTCTCTGGAGAGATTCCAGCCAACACAGGAAGTTGTCTCTAAAGAGTGTCAGCAGAGATGAGGCCTAAAGAGGCAGTAGGGAAATTTAGACCCTCATTTGCCTTGGCTAGAAGTAGCCTGTACATCAAAGTCTACAGCCTGCACCTTTCCCTGAACACCACACTAAGGCAGGCATTGCCTTAGCTAGGTGGCCGCAGGGCACGCTGCCAGCAGGGGAGACTTCTTGGCATTTCTGACTGGATGCTCGGAGAGGCACAATGTTCTACCGTGGCAGTGCTGGCCAGCAAGTCATCGTGGGGAAAAGCGTTTGAAAGGGAGAAACAGCTTCTGAGAATTGTGCTCTGATCTCTGCATCTGTGCTGTGGCGTGCACACACAAAGGTGAATATTTCTTACTAGAGCAGGGCCAGGCATGGTGACACACCTGGAATCCCAGCACTTGGCAGAGGCAGGTGGATTTCTGGGAGTTCCAGGCCAGCGTAGTCTATGCAGTGATTTTAATGATAAATGATGTATTCCCAGATGCTGCCTGGGAGAGAGCAGTAACCAGCCTGGGCTCTCCAAAATTGTCAGCTGAACAAAACAAATGCATTTCTGCATCAAGAGGTTAAAGGTAGCCCAACGGAAACAGAGTATTCAATAAAACCTATCACACTTGTGCAAGCTCAAGCTCTCAGCAAACTGGAAACAGAAAAGACCTCCCCTGAGCCAGAAAGAGCCCTGCAAGAAAACACAGGCACTATTCCATGTGCTGACACAGACTGAGGCCTCCCTGATGACTGAAAGAAACACAGGGCATGGCGACATGTGCCAGTTACGGCAGCACTTTGGAGGCAGGAAGGTGAGTAGTAAGGACAGCCTCAGCTACATAGCAAGTTGGAGACTAGCCTAGGCTACAGGAGACCCTCAAAAAAATGCCACTGCCATCACAGCAAAACTCAGGAATAAGATGGGGATGTCTTTTCACTCATTGTCAGACGATGTAATCTATCATACAAACAGACTGAAAGACAAAAACCTCATGATCGTCTCATTAGATGCAGAAAGGGCCTTTGACAAAATCCAACACCCCTTCATGGTAAAAGTCCTAAAGAGATTAGGGATATGAGGCACAAACCTAAGCATAATAAAGGCTGTAGCCAGCCTATAGCCAACATCAACTTAAATGGAAAGAAACGGAAAGCAATTCTGCTAAAATCAGGAATAAGACAATATCCATCCAATATAGTACTTTAAAGTTTTCTCTCTCCATATCCAACCAATATAGTACTTGAAGTTTTATGTAGAGCAATAAGACAACAGAAGGAGATCAAAGGGATACAAATTGGGAAGGAAAAAGTCAAAGAATCATTATTTGCAGATGATATGATTGTGTGTGTATGTGTGTGTGTCCATAAAAAGTCTACTGGAAAACTCCTACAGCTGATAAACACATTCAGCAAAGTAGCTGTATAAAAAATTGACTTAAAAAATTAGCAGCCCTGCTGGGTGGTAGTAACACATCTTTAATCCCAGCACTTGGGAGGCAGAGGCAGGTGGAGCTCTGAGTTCAAGGCCAGCCTGGTCTACAGAGTGAATTTCAGAACTGCTGGGGCTACACAAAGAGACCCTGACCCAGAAAAGCAATGAAACAAACGAACAAAGCCTTTATCCCTCGTACACATGGATGACAAATGGGCTGAGAAAGAAATCAGGGAAACAACACACTTCACAATAGCCTCAAATAGTATCAGATATCTTGGGGTAACTCTAACCAGCAAGTGAAAAATCTGTATGATAAAAACTTGCAGACATTGAGGGAAGAAATTGAAGAAGATATCAGAAAATGGAAAGATCTCCCATGGTCATGAACTGGTAGATTAGCATAGCAAAAATGGCTATCCTACCAAAAAAAAATCTACAAATGCAATCACCATGAAAATGCTCACACAATTCTTCACAAATCTTGAAAGGACAATTTTCATCTTCATATGGAAACACAAAGCCCCCAGGATAGCTAAAATAATCGTGAATAATAAAAGAACTGCAGGAGCTATTGCTATCCCCAATTTCAAGTTGTGCTATAAGCTAGAGTAATGAAAACAGAATGGTACCCAACATCCTTAGTCACAGGGAAATGCAAACCAAAACTGCTTTGAGATTTCATCTTATACTTGTCAGAATGGTTAAGATCAACAGTGGCAGCTCTTGCTGGCTCATGCTGGCTCTTACTCATGCTGGAGTCAGGGGAACACTCCTCCATTGCTGGTGGGAGCGCAAACTTGTACAGCTACTATGGAAATGAGTTGTGGCATTTCCTCAGGAAAATGGGAATCAATCTACCTCAAGATCCAGCTATACCACTGTTGAGCATATACACAAAGGCTGCTTCATCCTACCACAAAGACACCTGCTTAACCATGTTCATTGCTGCTCTAGTCATAATAGTCAGGAACTGGAAACAAACTAGATGCCCCTCAACAGAAAAACAGATAAAGAAAATGTGGTACTTTTATACAGTGGAGTATTATTCAACTGTTAAAAAGAATGACATCATAAAATTTTCAGGTTAATGTACAGAACAAAGAAAAAATCATTCTGAGTGAGTTATCCCAGACCAGAAAGACAAAGATACTATATATTCACTTACATGTGAATAGAAGCTGTTAAGTCAACGATAACCAAGCTACAATCCATAGAACCACACGTTAGGTATGGAGTAAGGGACAGGGAGTACAGATAGATCTTGTGACAAAAGGAAAATAGAATTGATGGTTATGAATGTCTGGGGGGACTGGAATGGGAGGATCAAATGAGGAAGGGAGAGGAGAAGAGGGAGGGAATGCAAGGAGAGGCAGCTAAGATTAAGGGCCAGGTGAGAGGTAGTACAAAAACAGTACAAGATTCCTAAAACGAAATTCAAACAATGGGGAAACATAGCCCCAACAGGCCCATTACCAAATGAAACTTCCAGTTCCGGGAATGAGTACATCTAATTGATATGTTGGCCAAAGGGATCCCATGGGAATCCCCATCCACCCAGACTGTTACCAGGACTATAGTTCATTCTCCATAAACTGACAGCAAGGCTCCATTGCTGAAGACAGCACCTACACAACTTACTGAACATTGGGAAGTCAAACTGATGGCTACAGAAAGCCTTCAAGTTCTAGTGTCTTTGGTAGAGGAAGGTGTTTGGCACACTACACCAACATATAAACACAAAGCCAGCCATAAATCCTTTGATCTACAAAGGTATCTTGCCTGCAAAATATGCTAGGGCAAAGTTTATAGGAGTAACCACAATATCTGATCTGACTTATGGCCCATTCCACAAGATGGAGCCCATACCTGATCAAGTACCTGAGACTAGGTAGGCCAGGGACCTAGAGTAACACCAACTACTACTGCTCTAGGAACAACAATAACAAACAGACAGCAGCAAAACCAAAAAACATGGAGCAACAAAATGACTCCTAATGATTCTGCCATACTCGTAGATCGGTGCCTTGTTCAGACATCATCAAAAAAGCTTCCTCCTGCAGCAGATGGGAACAAAAACAGAGAACCGCATGCAGACACTATGTACACACAGAGAGACCTTGGAACACTCAGCCCTAAACAGGATATCTCCCTCAAATCCCTCACCTCGGGGCTCAGGCAGCCCAGGGGAAGAGAAGGCTGGAGGAGTACAAAGGCCCCAGGGGACGGAGGACACCAAGGAAACGAGGCCCTTTAAACCAAGACTCTACAGCAGCGCGATCAACAGTGAACTCAGAGACTCTACAGCAGCGCGATCAACAGTGAACTCAGAGACTCTACACCAGCGTGATCAACATGTGAACTCACAGAGACTACGGCAGCAAGCACAGGTCTGCACCAGGTCCTCTGCAGACCCTCTCGTAGCTTCCGGTTTAAAGCTGTTCTGGGATTGAATGGGAATGAATGTGTGAATGGTCTCTGATTCTTGTGTCTTCTCTTGGGCTCTTTTCCTTCTGTTTGTCTTGTCCAACTCCGATGTGTTGTTTTTTGTTTTATTTTATTTCGTTTTGGTATATTTGATTAGCATCATCCCTTCAAAGCTTATTTGGTATTTTATTCTTATTTATTCTTCTCTCATATATTACCTCTCTACTGCAGTTCCTCACCTTCTCCTCCCATTCACCCCCACATCCACTCCTCTTATTTGTTTTTTAATGAGAGCAGAAAAGGAGTAGATCCATATGGGAGGGGAGAGGAGGAGGAATTGGGAAGAGTAGAGGGAGGGAAAACCATATTCAGGATATGTGAGGGAAAAAGATCCATTTTCAATGGAAGGAAAAATAATTCAAAAAAAACAAACAAACAATACGACCCAGCAATTTCACATCTGGGCATGCACCCCAAATACCTGAAGGCAGGACTTGAGATTATTTCTACAGCCATGTTTTAAACGACATGGCATGGCGGTAGATGCCTGTAATCCTAGCACTCAGAAGGCTGGTAAGTTCAAAGCTAGCCCCAGCCACACAGTAAGACCCTGTCTCAAAAACAAAGCAGCCAGCCAGGCATGGTGAAACAATGCCATGCTGTGGTGTGCGCCTTTTATCCCAGCACTCGGGAGGCAGAGGCAGGCAGATCCCTGTGAACTGGAGGCCAGCCTGGTCTACAAAGTCTAGGACAGCCAGGGCTATTGTGCAAAGAAACCCTGTCTCCAAAAACCAGTAAGTAAATAACAAACTAAGAAAACAAAAAGCAGTGTTAGGGCTGGAGATGAAGCTCATCTAGCATGCTTGAGGCTCTGGGTTTAATCCCAAGCACACCAGAAAACTAGGAATCGTGACACGAACCTGCCATCCTGGCACTCAGATGTGGACACAGGATGATTAGAAATTAAATGTTATTCTCAATTACATATCAAAGTCAAGTCCAGCTTTATCTGCAGGAGACCTTGTCTCAAAAACAGTGTGTGTGTTGGGGGTGGAGGGAGCTTGGCTCAGTTCTTAAGAGCGCTTGCTGTTCTTCTAGAGGACCTTACAATTCCCAGCACTGACATGGGGGCCCACAACCATCTGTGACCCCAGTTTCAGGGGACCTGATAGTTTCTTCTGGCCTGGGCACTCTATTGATAAACAGACATATGGATGAAATACCCATACACAAAAAAATAAATTTAAACAAACTTCAAAAAGCCACACTTTTCATTCATTTCCTTTTCTCTTTTGCACTGCGAGGCCTCACACACACTAAGCAGGGCCTCTGTCCCTGAACTAGTCTGAGCGGCATGCACAATAATCAAGACAGGAAGACAACCTAAATATCCAACCAAAGGTGGGTGGCAATATTCAGACCATGGAGCAGTATTCACCTGAAAAGGTAAGGAAATGGGTGCTGGACCTGCCGCTCCATGGTATAGCCCTTGTCTTTTTCATCAGACGAGTTCTTATCGTGTAGGCCTCGATAACCTAGAACGCACTCTGTAGATCAGGCTGGCCTTGAACTCAGAGATCCTCCTCCCTCTGCCTCCCGGGTGCTGGGATTAGAAAATGTATGTCACCATACTCCACTCAATGCTTGTTTTATGTACCTTTGTAAGTTCTGGGTCTGATTCAAAGCATGCATGTGGATATGTGTGCGCATGTCTGTAGAAGTTAAGGATGTAACTCACTTGATACAGAGTGCTTGCGGGTTTGACTCCCCACTGCCTGTAATCTTAGAGCTTGGGAAGGAGCATCCCTAGAGACATCCTTAGGGACAAAGAGTTTGAGACCAGCTTGTGCTACATGAGACCATCTCAAAAAAAAATTTATGTATGTGTATATGTGTGTATATTTATAGTACATATATTATACTCATACACAAAATTAAATAAAACAAAAACAAAAACAAAAAAAACAACCTGGAAAGTTGCACAGCTGGCGAGATGAGTCAGCAGGGAATGGAGTTCGTGCCAAAGGCCTGGTGAGGGGGTCTGTCGACAGAGCTCATGTGAAGATGGAGAGGAGAAACTCCATAACATCACCCGGCAACTCCACAGGATGGCCTTGGAGAGGACCAGCTCAGTAACGCCCTCCTCTGACCTCCACAGGATGCCCTTGCCCTATCACACACACCCTGGACAGAAACAAATTTCCATACAGGAAATCACTGGGATACCTGGCATAATTGAAATATAGGTTGTAAGTTAGATACCTAAATCAATGTTAAATCTTATGATACTGATAATTATGCTATCAGTATGTCAGAGAGCCTTCCTTTTAGGATATACTAAAATATTTTATAATAAAAGGCACAGTAAGCCCAGTTCACTGCCACGTGTTGGGGAATACGCACATACCCATAGGGGAAGGGTGAAGAGCCAAATGTCAACTGGAGAACCTCAGTGAACTCCCTTTTCTGTACTATTCTTACAACCTTACTGTATGCTTGAAATTATCCGAAAAGAAAGTTTCCAAAACTTAATGCATCCAAGACAAAATGGATCGCTCCCAAGTCTGTTCCACCTACACCCACTCTGGCCATCTAAGAAAACCACAACCCTTTCTCCAGCTGCTCCCCCTGAAATCCCAGGGCCTGAGAGGGAGGCGCGCGGGTGACAGCATTTGCTGTCAAACCCGACCACAGATGGAGGAAGGGGAGAACTGACTCCAGCAAGTTGTCCACTGACCTCCATAACAGCTCCCTTCACAAATACATTGTTTAAAAAATTTTTTTTAATCTTGGAGCCAACTCCCCCCCACCTCATTCCAGTCTGATCCATCTCCAAGTCCTATTGGCTGAAGCCCCTCCCCTCCTAGCCCAACTTCCTGCTGCCCCTTCAGCCCAACCATCTACCCCCACCCCGACCTGCTTTCTGTCTGTTCTGTCCTTCAGTGTGCCTTCTGTTCTCTAAATGTCCTGCGCTGAAACCCGTCAGTCTTGTCCTTTGTGGCTTCTGGCGCTTACACTGAACTTGGAAAGTTCTTGTTCTGGAGGTGTTTCACCAGTTGCCTCTATGTTGCCCGGGGCAGATAAAAGCTTCGATTTAGTTAGATAGTCTCACTCCACAGCTCAGACTGACCTGGAACCCAGGCTGTACCCCATGCTGGCCATCCTGCTGCCTCAGCTTCTCAAATGCTGAAATTACTAGTGTGAACCGCTCTATCTGGCTCCGTCTCCTCTCGATAGCTCCTCGCCCTTATTTCATTTCAACCCATGTCACTGAACCTTTCTGCTCAGAACTGTCCCGTGTCTTAGACAGTGACACGCCTCTCTCCCAGGGCTCCCAGGGCTGCCAGGTCGCCGGGGCCAGGCAGCTCTTTACAAAGTGACTAAAGTCTAGAAAGTTCCCCAGGGAAGGTATGATGGCTGCTGTTGGGAGCACTGTGCTAGGAGTCTCACTGAAAAAAAAGACCATACTTGGCTGGTGAAAACTGACCCAGCAGGAGCCTCCGGGACAAAAAAAAAAAAAAAAGTCAGAGAGCTGGGAAACCCTGAAGGCTCCGCCCTTCTTGCCAGTCTGGACAGCTCAGTCTGTTTCCACACACCAGCCTGGGCCGACCCGGGACAGGCAGCGACGAGGAGGGCTATTCCCGGAGCGCCCTCCCAGCCTCGCAGCCTCCCAGCGGAGGCCTAATAAGGCCGGGCTGGCTGCCCCGGCCCCGCCCCCACTCCGCCCCCGCGCATTCTTCTCCCTTGTAAGGCCCGGCCGGCCGCCGTCCCCCGAGCCCGGCTGTGCCCCTAGAGGAACAGCCCGCCTGAGCTGCTGCCAGCCAGCTCTCGAAGCACGGAAGCACCGCAGCTGCAGCACCACCAGGGACTTCTCTTCTCGGCAGCAGGTGGGAGCCCGCGCAGCGCCTGGGCAGCTACAGTAGGTGGTCAGGCCGAGCCTAAGCCGGCCTTCAGGGGGTCGTGGCGTGCTTAGTGGTGTGGGCTGGGGCTGCCGCCTTGCTCGGGTCCTATAGGGGAGCCTGGCCCGGAAATGGGCAATTGATGGTCCTGTGCCCCGGAAAACTTGTCTCTGGGCAAGAAAACAAGTGTCCAGGGTATCCTTTTGCTAAAGAGACGTACACACCACGCCCAGAGCTCAATGCTACGTGACTGTAGAGTTGGCTGGTGGCGTCCCTGACCCAAGACACCGTGTGTGTCAGAGGAAAGAGGTTTCCTTTCTCCGCAACCCTGCAGGAGAGAGGGATGGTGACCGCCCTCACATCTCCCCACTGCCATGTGCACCAGAGGAGAAGGGTGAGTTGGGGAGGTCTTGGTCCTTGCTCCTTCACAGCCCCCCCAGCTGCTCTGGCTGCTTCCAAGGACATAAGAGGACTTATTCTCTGATGAGCTGGCTCGGAGGCCATAGCATGCCCCAGCTGTGGGCACTAGTAATGAGTAAGGGGCGCCAGCTGGCTTCTGCCTCGGTGTCAGCTGTTAAGGTAGGCAAGAATGGGCTAGTTATGCCCCCCGCCAAGTTCCAACTGAGTCTTGGTGTCTAGGACACTTAACCAAGAATTACTCAACCAAGTCTAGAAACAGCCTGGCCACACCTTTGGCTCTTCAAGATCGAAGTCTGCCACCCGCTGATCCCAGCCTAGCATGGTGTCCTGGTTTCCAACCATTTCAGGGGCATTCATTTACCTCAAGGATGAAACAAGCAGGGATACAGGTGGCTGTGACAACAAAAGGTAGGGGAGCCTGGCTGGGCTTGCCCTACCTAGAGCTGTGTCTGCAGACGGGAGGGGCTAGGAATGCCGATGACCCTCTCAGCCTGGACCACAGAAGAGGGGGCCAGCTTCTAGGGACAGCATTCCTGCCCCCAGTTCCTACCAACTCCCACCCAGCACCAGCACTACACAAAGAAACACCAAAGCCTGGTGTGTGCTGTGGGGCCTGCTGGGCCTTACCCAGCTGGAGGCTCCAGGATCTAGGCAGATGTAGCCTTGGGACCTGCTGGGGCAGACGATGACCCCAGATCACGGGGGAACTATCGGAAGAGGCAAAGGAAGAAATGGCACAGACCTCCGGTCCACGGGTAGACATGCTGGGTGGGGCCTTGGCTAGCTGAGGGGAAGCCCACACTAAGGCCTGAGATGTATTCTCCCCACAAGCTATGACGGGGTCAGGTTGAGTCCTTCCCCTGGCCTCAGTTTCCACATCTGTAGAATGGGGCTCACATACCCTTTCACTAAAGTGTCATCTCCTAGCCTGCTGCTGTGGGCTGCCCAGGCGGTGAGGGATGAGGGAGTCTGTGAGTGTAGGTTGTCAGGATGAGGTGGAGAACAGCACCTCAGGGACTCCAGAAGGAAGGCCTGGAATGGCTGTGGATGCTGGAGCTCATCGGGGTGATCATCTCTCTTCAAGGGGACACTGTGCTGGGCCAGGATCAGTCAGAAGGGGTAGAACACACTGGGGCCTTCAATGCCAGGCTTGGGGGGAGGGGGCTGGAGAGAGAGCAGTACCACCCTTTGAGGATTTGAGGGACACAAGTGAAGGTCTGCTTTTGAATGGGATAAGGAGATTGGCCCAAGGCCAAAAGGCCAGGTCTCAATGGACCTGTAGCTTCAATTCAAGGGAGTGTCAACGTACAGGTAGTGATGGAACACCCAGGATGAAACTGCCATCCACCAGGGACCAGTCAGGGGCCCTGAGTACAGCAGATGGGGTTCACAAACAGTGCAGAGGATGAAGAAGGCTGGGGGATACAGGAGGATGGGGAGGGCTGGGGGGGAGGAAAGGCTGGGGGGATGGGGAGTACAGGGGAATGGAGAGGGCTGGTGGAGGGGGAGGAGGTTACAGGGGGATGGAGAGGGCTGGGGGA
>CM053766.1:136690629-136740644 GCA_028658305.1 Pachyuromys duprasi | reverse complement strand
AGAAGCTATCAAGAAATAAAGTAAACAAAGCATTTTACTGGTTGGCACCAAGCCAATCCTTTTTTACCCAGTCTCGGCGGCAGAAATAGTTCCTTCTATGCCCAGCCCCACTCCAGGGGCTCTCTAGACACTAAATGCACTAACTCCTGCTGCAGGATGGTCCGCTGCCCCCATTCCCAGATGAGGAGAGATGAGAAGTTCAGGCTCATGACCCACAGGCTGCTCTCAGAAAGAATTGGATGGCTGGAGGCCCAAGCCTGTGGGAGGCCCTGAATGCCAAGCTTAGATCCAAAAGCCACCAGGGGGAGGATTCCATGGCCATCATCACCCCATACTCCTCCCTGCAGGGAAACCCCAACACCCAAAGCCAAGATGTCCAGCAAGCGGGCCAAGGCCAAGACCACCAAGAAGCGGCCCCAGAGGGCTACGTCCAATGTCTTTGCCATGTTTGACCAGTCCCAGATCCAGGAGTTTAAGGAGGCCTTCAACATGATTGACCAGAACCGGGATGGCTTCATTGACAAGGAGGACCTGCATGACATGCTGGCCTCTCTGGGTGAGTAGGACAGGTGGACAGAGAGGAGCTGCTTGGCACTTACAGTGAAATGAGACCCTAGCGCTGTCCTACGGGTAGTACTGCTCTGACTCTGCCCACTTAACAGAGAGGAAGACTGAGACATGGAGCACATACAGCACAGGATTGGAACATAGACAGGCCGACTCCCTGGGGAAAGTCAGTTCTGTGTACTGGCTTGTGTGGTAACTCTCATGAAAGAAAAGCACCAGCAGCTATATGAAAGTTTATACTGATGGGGAAACTGAGGCTTAGAAGGGAGGCCAGAGCTCCCCTCTCTATCTCCAATGACACTTCCAAGATCAGGGTCTTGGGGCCAAAAGGGCTCAGGAGTCAAGTCCAGCTTGCTGCTGTTCAAGCAGATACACTGAGGCCGGGACAGAAGGCCTCCAGAGTGCACGTCTTCCCGTGTGCTCGCCAGGGACAGCCACTCTTGGATGCCAGACTGGGACAGATGCCATGGCACTGGGCTGGCCAACCCCAGCCGGTCCCTGGCACTGCTCCACACCTACTGGCCTGCCTGTGTAACAGGCACTGTGTCCTCATGCGCACGGCACAGGTCTGGGGAGACCAGCAGTCCAGAATGGGAAAGAGGGTGCCCATCCTTCCAGCTCCAGGCCAGGCTTCTCTCTCCCAAGAAGAAAGCCCAACACTCCGATCTGAATCCTCTCAGCCTCCCAGAGGGGAAAAAACTGTGTCCAGGGGAGGAAGGGCTGGTCCTCATCGGCTAAGAACTCCCCTGGGCATCTTATAAAAAGAAGGCAAGGGATGTGAGGCTCAGAAGGGACAGGCTCATAAAGGCTTCCCCCACTGGTCAGGCAACACCTCGAGCACTTCATTCCTGACACTGTATGGTCCTAAATAGCTACCCAGAAAAACACATGTGCACTTAATGTGGGTCCACAGATTAGATGTGGTCTTCGGGTTAAAGAACATTGTCCTCCCAGGAAAGCATGGCCCACAGGATCAACTAACTGGGCTCATGGGGGTTCACGGAGACTGAAGCAGCAACCATGGGGCCTGTGTGGTTCTGCACTAGGTCCTCTGCAAATATGTTATGGCTGTTAGCTTGGTATTCTTGTGGGACTCTTCACAGTGGGAGCGGGGGTGTGCCTGACTTTTGCCTGCTCTTGGGACCCTCTTCCTCCTATTGGGCTGCCTTGTCCAGCCTTGATATGAAGGTTTGTACCTGATCTTACCGTGTCTTGTTAGCTGTGTTCGGCTGACACCCTGAAAGGCCTGCTCGTTTCTGAGGGGGCAATGGAGGAGGAGTGGGTCTGGGGGAGAGGAGAAGAGGGGAGAGCTGGGAGGAGCTAGCAGGGAAGGCTAGCTGTGGTCAGGATGTGTTGTAGGACAAGAATAAAACAGACAGAAATAACAGTAAGCTCTGCAGACATCACCCTAATTCTCCATGCAGTGCTCTGGGGGTGGCAGTTCCATGCACAGCTGGGATCTGAACCCAGCAGAGACTGCAGTATCCCAAGACTGTGCCAGTGACTGCCGTGAGGCCCAAAGACACAGGAAGCCGAAGCACAGAACCAGGATTTAAATTCAAGCCTGTGTGACACCAAAGCTCGTCATTAAAGTTTCGGATGTAGGCACTTCCGAAACGTTTCTGGAATTTAGGGACACACCGCCTAGGTTTGGTGGCTGACCCCTGCTCCTTGCCTGCTGCGTGACCTTGGATAAGCTGCCCTGCCTCTCTGTGCCTCAGTTCCTGGCCTGTGAAAAAGAGTGAGGACATTGCTGGCACAAAGATGGAGGTAAAACACACAGGAGAGTAGGCGGTGCACTAGGCACGGGGTCTTACCCTGAAATGGAGGAGCCAGGGACTTGCGGCATGCCCTCAACACCTCAAACACAAGGCAGGGACAGGAGCCGGATGTCCAGGAGAAGGCAGGAAATCAGCCTCCTGGCTCCTGCTTCCCAGTCTACAAAGCTGACCATGGGGAGGCCACTGGGGACAGAGAGCTGGGGATGGCAGCCACGTGTCCGCCCACCACAGGGAAGAACCCCACAGATGAGTACCTGGAGGGCATGATGAGCGAGGCGCCAGGGCCCATCAACTTCACCATGTTCCTCACTATGTTTGGGGAGAAGCTGAACGGCACAGACCCAGAGGATGTGATCCGCAATGCCTTCGCCTGCTTTGACGAGGAGGCCTCAGGTCAGTGCACCCTGGAGGGCTGGCTAGGGGCCACGGGGGTGCTCAGTGCTGCCGGGGAAGGGGCCCAGCCAGACATCACTGTCCCCAGGTTCCCAGGGCCACACATTTTTGAGGCTTCCCACCTCCGACTGCACCTGTCAGCCCAGGACACACTGACTTAAACCTCCCAGAAATCGAACCAGCTTCTGTCACAGCCAATTCTCCCCTGCCCCTCACAGTGCCACAGTCCCCCCAAACACTGTAGACAGTCCCTCTGGACACCTCCCAAACTCTCCTCCACATCCTTTTCCCTCGAGTGACCGGAGACCTGAGTAGGGTCTTCTAGCCCCTTTCCTGCTTGCTGTGAGGTTTCCCAGGGCTGGGAGGGGGTGGGTGGGCAAGGCCAGAGACTGCTCTCATTGACCTGTCACGTCCCGCCATGCCTCAGGCTTCATCCATGAGGACCACCTGCGGGAGCTGCTCACCACCATGGGTGACAGATTCACAGACGAGGAGGTAGATGAGATGTATCGCGAGGCACCCATTGATAAGAAGGGCAACTTCAACTACGTGGAGTTCACCCGCATCCTCAAACATGGCGCCAAGGACAAGGACGACTAGGCCTTTCTTAGCTGTCCCAATACCTAGACCCCACCCAAGTCACCAACACATGCACACACACACTACCCTCCTCCTGAGGGGTCAGAGTCCCAGCTCCCAGGGCAAGAAATGAGCCAAAAGACCCACAGGGTGACCAGGCATTCCACGATGGCCCCAGGCACTGAAACGGATCTCTGACCCTGCAAGGAAGAACTTCAGTGGGGAGGTGAGCCAAGGGTGGAACCAGCAGGCCCCAAGGGGAGGCCCTGAAGATGGCCACCCACAGCCATGACCTCACATTCCCAGGCTGCCCTGAGGAGCAAAACACCTGTGTCCTGGTGTTGGATGCTAATTCCCAGCATCCCCACAAATGCACACACACGTTCACCGTGTCCCTTCAGAAGATGATAGTCCACACTGAAGCCTGGCCAGTTGTCAGGGCACACCGGAATGTATAGAGGGAAGCTGCCTGAGGGGACACAGTCTTCTAATACAAGGCTGAGCACTGCCTCTGGTCTGTGTGTCTGTGACTTGGGGGGACCGGGGGACAGTGTGCCATCACACCTTACTGCTTTCCTCCCTTCCCGGTGGCTGCCATGCCACTCTGTCCAAGAGAAGGGCTCAGGGGCCCACCAGGGAAGAGGCTGGTTCCACCTTCAGCTGAGACCAGTTTAGCAAATGGAAGGGAAACAGGCCTCTGGGAAGAGAGAACAGAATGGTTGAAACCCATGGATTCACCAAACCTCATACAGCAGATGGGTTTTGATCTCAGCAGAGTCAGAGGTCAAAGTCACAGCCCCACAGCTTGGTTTCTAGGTCAATTCACTTAATATTAAGGGGGACTCTAGGCACAATGAAGCAGCAGGGGTCCAGGAGCTCAGGAAGTGACTGATCACCGGCTGAGCTACCTCCCCTCATCCTGTCCTGTTCCAGGCAGCCACAGGACCGAAGGCCACAGCCTGGTTCACCCTCTGCCTCAACACACATGCTCTGTCGTGGCCTAGGCCCCCACTACACCGGAATGTCGCTGACAATGCTCCCGACCGTAAAGGGTGGGGACTGCCTGAGCTCACCTGGTAGTCTATGGGTGGAGGAGGGGCTTCACGTCTCACCTGACCCCAGCAGAGGTCAGGGACAGATGCTGCATCCAGAGTGAGCCCTGAGAGGCAAGCCACAGTTCATATAGGAGTATGGGTGTCACCCAGCCTGGAGGTCACACTCGACTACATCCTCTGTAGCAGGCTGCCGGATGCACACGCTCTCAGTTCCAAAGTGAGCTCCAGAAGTTCTTGGTCTGGACTCCAGATGGGTCCAGGCCCAGTAAGGTCCAAACCAGCCCTAACTATAATGCTGAGTGGCCCCTGACCTGGCCCGTGGACACCATACCCTCTTGTTAAACCAAAGGCCTGCTTTTAGTGTCTTCAGTGTCAAGAAGGCAGGGGGCCAGAGGGGGCCAGCTCACACCTATGGTCTGGGGATGCTACAGGCCAAGCAAGAGGATCGTCAGAAATCACAAGTATTCGGGGAGGGGGGGGGAGAAAAAGCAGATAGAAAGAAGCCACTTTATACTGCCACGCTGCAAAACTTAAAGAGACTAAACACTGCCAAAGATGGACGGGAAAGAACTCACCATTCGCTGGGCTATGGGAAGGGAGACTGGACAGCAGCCAGGCATTTAAGTACAATTTAGCAATTTGACACCCAACACCTGCAGGAGGAAACCCAGCAGAAGCAGGGAACTGGAACCTTGCCCAGGGAGAAGAGGCGATGCCCATCTCAATAAAATTAAATTTTAAAACAGCGAAGAACCATGCTTTCCCACGTGTAAGCCTGTAACGTTCTGAGACTCTCACAAGCAAGATGATATGGCGTCTGCAGTCGAGGTGTGTCTTAGCTCCCAGTGGAGCAAGGATGACTCCAACCCCGTTGACCCATGACTCCAGCCCATCATCCTACATTCCTGTCTAAAGCAGGAAACACCCTATAAATCAATACAAGAAAAAAAAAGTTCCTTAGAAACCTTTTAAAGAATCAAACTTCAGAAGCCACCAAAATGGCCCGAGTTATGGCTGAGACATTGGACCTTAACTCCTGAGGAACACGTGTATACTTGGCTGTGCACTACCCTGATCCTAAGTCCCCTCCCTGCCCCCACTTGCTCTCAGACTAGTTCCCAGCCCCTTCCTCAGCAGATCAAGGTCATCTTCAGCTACACAGGGAGCCGGAGGCCAACCTGAGCTACTTGAGACCATTTCCAAAATCATCATCATCGTCATCATCATCATCTGGGCTTTACCTACCTGACTCTACAGGTTGAACCAGGCAATTGGATCTCCTGCTCCTGCCGATACTGATGAAGAAATGGAAGTCTCCTGAACTGTAATATAGAGAAAACATTATCTTATTAAAACACAAACAAGACCAGTGTGATAGACCATGTGTGGGTGGCAGAAGAATTAGGAATTCAAGGTTACCTTTAGCTGGAATGAGTTCAAAATTAGCCTGGAACACATGAAACACTATCTTTTTTTTCTTTTTTTTTTTCTTTTTTTTGCTTGTTTTTTAAAACATGGTTTCTTTGTTTAGCCTTGGCTCACTTTGTAGACCAGGCTGGCCTCGAACTCTCTGAGATACATCTGCTTCTGCCTCCCCAAATGCTGGGATTACCATCTTTAAAAAAGAGAACCTGAACTCTTTGTTTCACGGTACCTCCTGGCAGTCAGCCATTCTGAGATAAAACTGAATATCAGTTAACCTCTGTGAGGCTCCGCTTTCATCTGTAAGCCCATGGTATCCACATGCACCTGCCAAGGCTGTATCAATACTAAGTGAAGCCGGCTGTGGTGGCACGCATTTGATCCTCAGCAGCAGAGGCAGGTGGATCTCCGAGCTCAAGGCCAGTCGCTAAGGCTTCCTACATAGTGAGAACCCTGTCTCAAAACACAACAAAAACTAAATGACCATAGTTTCATAAGATAAAAATAGTTTGCTTAATTCAATTCAGACAATTCTAATAAGAATTCACAAGCCTTAACATGGGCCAGAATTCCAAGAACTTAAAAAAAAAAAAAGGCATCAGAGTGAGAGATAAAACATACAGGATTCAGTGGCAACTGAAGCTGCCTTCAATACAGGAGACTAAGCTGGGCCTGGTGAGGCACACCGTAACCCCAGCAATGGAGGCCAGCCTCTGCTACACAGTGAGAGCCTGTTTGCGGGGACCTTCCTTACTCTGTGTGCCTCTGTATTTTCAGCTGTTGATTCTGTCCCAGCGGTAGCTGAGTGCTGGCAGGATTTGGGTATTCTCATTTCTGTGGCCCATCACCGACTTCCCATGGGTAACAGCCCTCATTGCTTAAAGGCTGCTCTGGCACGGGTCTTACTGCTGGTTGGTTATAGTAAAAGAGCAGACAGGCCAATCGCTGGGACAGGAAGTAAGAGGGTGGAACTTCTGGGTAGAGAGAGGGGCACAGGGAGAAGAAGGCAGAGGGGGAGATTGGGAAGCGGACAGGAACAGACGCAGAGGGGTAGAGAGCTAACCACCTGGAGGTCGCAGGCTAGAACAGTTCAAACAGTAGCTGGGGACCACACAGTGAGAGGCCTAAGCTTTCACGTATATTAGAAATCTCCGTGCATCATTTACACTGCTGGCGGGCCCACGACAGCCTCGGCTGGAAGAGCCCGTCTCCCAATACTGTCTATACACATTTATATGTATATACACACACATAAGAACATGCATGCATGTATGCGGACATGCATACAATTAAAAGCAAATACCAGTAAACTCACTGAGTAAAGAAAGGGCCAAGATATCCTGGTATGCTTTCTGATGCTGTGAGAAAGCCCCAACCAAGACAAGCTTGGGAGGAAAGGAGCTATTTGACTCCCAGGCCGCAGTGCTTCGCAGAGGGAAGCCGAGGCAGGAACCCGGAGCAGGGGTCATGGAGGAACGCTGCTTCCTGGCTTGTTTCGCTGCTCACATTCTGCTTCCTTCTCTAACACAGCCAGGATCACCTGTCCACACTGGGCTACGTCAATCAAGAATCAAGAGACTACCACACAGACTTGTCCGCAGCCTAAGTGATAAAACCAATTCCTCGGGGGAGGTGTATTCTTTCCAGTTACGGCAAGATGACGGCGAGAACGGCCATCACAGGGGGCCTGCATGGTGCACGCCCAGACACAGAGCTCTTCTGAGTTCCAGGCCAGCTGGGCTACAAAGTGAGACTCTCCTCTCAAAAAATAAACAAAGCAAGCATGTAGGAATATCCATCTAGGACTTGCATCAAAAATAAGCGTATCAGGGGCTGGAGAGACAGCTCAGTGGTTAAGAGCACTGGTTGCTCCTCCAGAAGGACCTGAGTTCAATTCCTAGCACTCAGGTGGTGGCTCACAACTATCTGTAACTCCAGTTCCTGGGAAGTCTGACGCCCTCTTCTGAGGGTACCAGGTACACATGTGGTGGATAGACATACGTGCAGACAAACCACCAATACACACTGAAATCACATAAAGTAATAAAGAGCAAACATATCAGGAGGCTGGAGAGATGGCTCAATGGTTAAAAGAACACACAACTGTTGAAGAGGACCAGGACTCAATCCCCGTCACCCTCAATCCCCATCACCCACACACTCTGGGCCACTCACAATCACCTGTAACTCTAGCACCAGGAGCAGCCCAGGCCTCTGCCCTCTGAGGGCACTGGCGGTCTGTGCATAGACCCAACACATGCCCATAACCTAAAGTAAATCCTTTTTAAAAGTAACTGCATCAACAAAACCTGGCACAAAACATCCTAAGTAGCAAACATCCCAGGGATGCTGGCAAATGGAGACAATTCAGGAGATACAGTTAAGCAGCCTGTGGAGAGGCCTTTAATTACAGCCCTTGAGAGGCAGAGGCATGTGGATCTCTGAGTTCGAGGCAAGCCTGGTCTACAAAGCACGTTCAGAACAGCCAAGGAACACAGAGAAACCCTCTCACGAAAAACAAAAACAAAAGTTCAAAGCCAGCCAGAGCGACATGAGACCCTGCCTCAAAAACAGCGTTACCACAGTTGACCACTAGGGGTCACCCAAGGACACTGCATAAACCTGGCGACCTCAGTCATAGAA
Organism: Pachyuromys duprasi; assembly: GCA_028658305.1. Lineage (NCBI taxonomy): Eukaryota > Metazoa > Chordata > Mammalia > Rodentia > Muridae > Pachyuromys > Pachyuromys duprasi. The sequence continues at coordinate 136,732,204 of CM053766.1, read as the reverse complement.
TTCCCAGGTGGGTAGGTGCTCCCAAGTACTTACTAGCTTTCCCTTCAGGACTTACCCAGTTCAGGATTTATCCAATTCTAGAGGGCCAAGATGCTGTCTTCAGGCCCCAGTGGCCACAGGCCGAAGGAGCCCTCAAGAACCCGATAACCATAGAGGTGTCTGGGAGAAGACGGGCATCTTCAGAGGTTGAGGAAGGAAGTGTGGCTTCCTTGTGCCTGACCCAACTTCCCCACACAGCCCGGATGCTTGAGAATGGGGTCTGAGGCTCTTCTTGGTGCTCCTCCTAACCAGGACACCCTCCTTCGTTTAGCATGGGCTCCTAGCATCCCATCAGCAATTCTCATGGTCCCCCTCCCCCCACCTGAGTTCAATTCCCAGCACCCACATGATCGCTCACAACCTCTCCAGAGGATCCAGCGCCATCACCCAGCTTCCACAGATGCCAGGCACAAACATGGTGCACATTCATACAGGCAGGCAGAACACTCACACAAATAAAATACTTTTTTTTTTTTCTGTAGAAAGAGGTCAGTCGTGGTGGCTGACATCTTTAATCCCAGGAGGCACAGGAAGGTGAATCTTTGAGTTCAAGGCCAGCCTGGTCTACAGAGTGAGTTTCAGGACAGCCAGGGCTACACAGAGAAACCCCATCTTAAAAAAAAAAATCCCAGTAACCACATGATGGATCATAACCATCTGTAATGAATCTGGTGCCCTCTTCATGCAGGCAAAAACAAGCCAAAGCCAAGCACTTTGCCTCAATGCAATAGAAAAGATGCCTCAAGGGGGCAGAGTATGATAAGGAACTAAAGATGACTAAAGACTATTACACATGTGTGAAATGTCATAATGACATAATGAGACCCATTATTTTGTACAATTAATAAACACTAATAAAAATGAAAAAAGGATGCCTTCGGGACATCCCAGGAATTGGCAAAACCCCAACCATGGCATGCTCAACAGAATGCAAAGATTAAGCTCATTGCATAACTGTCCCTTGGTGGCCCAGGTCCTTTCCCCATGCTTAGCTACCACAGCAGCCAATGAGGCTGTGGTTCACGATGGCCTGGTCACTGCCAGGAGCCAGCCACTAAGAGAGCTCAGCGAGGCTAGAGATGGGATGGGAAGATAAAGCTGCCTGGGGTCGAGAAGCATCTGCCATGAAATGCTGCACCCTGGACTGAAGAGAGGGCTCGGCTGTTAAGGGCACTGACTGTCCTTCCGGAGGACCCAGGTTCAAATCCCAGCACCACATAACAGCTCACAAAATGCCTGTCAACTCCAAGATCTGACATGCAGGCCAAAAAAAACCAGTGCACCCAAAAGGAAGGCTGATGCTGGACATGGAACCCCGGGGGAGGGCCGCCCAGGCCTGTTGGAATTCACACTGTAACAGGACCTGCACCCTGGATGCCAGATCGAGAACAGCAAGATTTAACGTTTTCCCTGATGAGTTTTGTTGCTTTTTAAAAATCTTTGTTCTTGTTTCTTTTCAGTGTGTGTGTGCTTCACCCATCTCTGTGGTACTTGAGGAGGCTAGATGAGAGCCTCAGACCCCTGAAACAGTTACAAACGGCTGTGAGCCAGCATGTGGGTGCTGGGAACATACCCTGCCCCCCCCCACCCCCCCCCACCCCCGGAGGAGCAGCTGGGCCAGTGCTCTTAAGTCCTGAGCTATCGCTCCAGACCTTTGTTTTGTTTTGAGACAGGGTCTCACTGTGTAGTCTTGACTGCCCTGAACTTGCTATGTAGCCCAGGCTGGGCTACAATTCAGGGCTGCCTGCCTGTACCTCCCGGGTCTCCTTTTTTCCCCTCACTCCAGGGCAGCTGGCTCACAGGCTCCTGAGTGTCTGCTGTCTCTGCCTCCCACATCGCCGTCACCGTAGGAGTACTAGGATTACAGATGTGTGCCACAGCTGGCTCTTCAGGTGGCTCTGGTTTTGAGGTCTGAACTGTCTTGGGGCTTGGGCAGCCAGTACAGGCTTTTAGTCTTTCTTTCGTCTGATCCTTTCTATCCTCCCAATCCTCACTTTGGGTTTGGGAATGTTCAGAGTACGTAAGCTTCTTTCTGATTTTCCATGGGCTCAGAGTCTTCAAGTTTCAGAAGAGAGACTTTTGAACAAGGCTGGGAAAGATGTCAGAAGATTTAAAAATGACTTTGGAGACACTTGGACATGAACTAATGTAGTTTGCATCATGAGATGGCCAGGAGCTTTTGGAGTATAAAATGGTTTGAAGATGAAATGTGTCCCCCACAGGCTCACATGTTGAATGCTTGGCCCCCAACTAGTGAGACTATTTTGGAAGGTTCGGGAAATCTCAGGAGGTGGGAGCTAGCTGGGGGAATTGGGTCCTGGGGGCATGCCATGGAAGGCCTCACCTGCTTCCAAGCCCCTTATTTTCATTTCCATCGCTAATGTGAGGGGCCATAGCCACTCCCTCCCTCACACAGAATCAGCAGAGCCAAGGACTATGACACTAACTGTCTGAAATCATGAACTAACCTCTCCCAGAGAAAGAGAGAACACCAACCAGTAATTCTCAAATCTGCCTTGATGTTCTCCTCTGTTGATCCTGGCCCTCTCCCCATGCCTTTCCCTAGCCTCTTCAACAACTGTCAGCTTAAGACCAGATTCCCAGCTGCACCTGATTTGCCCCAGAGTTCCCACCCCTAGCACCCTGGGCTTTAAGTGAACCACCAAGATCATTCTTTCTTTAAAATCTACATGCAGATAGGCCATTTGAAGAGTGCAATACTATAAACAGAGGCCCCTGAGCAGACTCCTGGTAATCTCAGCCACATCTACTCACATCTACCCATAAGACAGTTTTAGGTAATTTGTTCTCAGATTACTCAGTGATTTACAGCACTGGCTACTCTTCCGGAGGACCCAGGTTCAATTCCCAGCACCTACATAGCAGTTTACAGCTGCCCATAACTCCAATGCCAGGGACACCAATGTCCTCTTCTGGCCTCCATGGGAACCCACACAAATGCACCACACATACATGTATGCAAACACTCACACATACACATTTTAAAAAACAGCAACCTGAAACGCAGATCAAAACTGGCCTCCAGGGCTGGAGAGATGGCCCAGACGTTAAGAGCACTTGCTGCTCTTGCAGAGGACCAGAGTTTTGTGGCCAGCATCAGCATCAGGAGGCTTCTATCTGCCTACAACTCTAGCTCCAAGGAATCCAATACTCTCTTCTGGCCTCTTCAGGTACCAACACACCCATGGCATACAAACATACAAGCACGCATAAATTAAAAAAAATTTTTTTTTAAACAACAGGAAAACTCAGCTGGGAATGCACACTTTTGATCCCAGCTCTCAAAAGGCAAAGAGGCAGGCTGTTCTGTTGAGTTCAAGGTCAGCATGGTCTACATAGTGTGACCCTGACTCAAAATTAGTAAAGAAATAAAAACCTTGAACTATCAGAGGGGGTGCTCAACAGGGTTAAAGGAAAGTCTTAGACCCAAAGTACCTTAAATGGCTGTTTGTTCAGATGCAAATCTGTAGAATGTCTTCACCTGGAATGCGGGGAGAGCAAACTCTTTAGCCAGCAAGCCTAGAGTGCGCTCACTCGAGCTGATGTACAATTAAACTTAATCATGTGTTGAATTTGCTTCTTTATTACCGCTTTGTCCATGGCAGCGTTTTTCTTTTGTTTGGAATCTCCCATATTGCAGGCTCAGAAGATGGCCTTGCCTGGATCCTCCTGCCTCTGCCAGCCGCGTTCTCCTGGATTACAGGTTTTATGCCGGGAATAGAATAGTTCAACGCTACCAACACCCACGGCCCTAGCTCCTGCTTTTTTTCTTTCGCTGCTTGCTTTTTGAGCCAGGGCCTCATTAGGTAACCGACTCGGGCTTTGAACTCAGGAGCCTCCTGCCTCAGTCTCCTGAGCTGGGAGCGCCTGTCCTTACACAGTATCATTTCCCACCTTAAGTGCATAGTAACAGTAGCTCTTGGGGGGTGCGCGCAGCCTCAGCCCGGGCAGCGCGCATGCGTGCTGTCTGCGCCTCTGTGCGCCTGGGCCGGCTTGGTGATTGCGACGACTAGCTGAGGCTTCGCGTGGGTGCAGGAGGCGCGGGTGCAGTCTTTAAGACACAGAAATGGCTTCCAAAAGAGCTCTGATCATCCTGGCCAAAGGAGCAGAGGAGATTGAGACCGTGGTTCCTGTGGATATCATGCGGCGAGCTGGGATTAATGTCACCGTTGCAGGCTTGACTGGGAAAGACCCTGTGCAGTGTAGCCGTGATGTCATGATTTGTCCTGATACCAGTCTTGAAGATGCAAGAAAGCAGGGACCACACGATGTGGTGGTTCTTCCAGGAGGAAATCTGGGGGCCCAGAACTTATCTGAGTCGGCCATGGTGAAGGAAGTCCTGAAGGAGCAAGAGAGCAGGAAGGGCCTCATAGCTGCCATCTGCGCAGGCCCTACAGTTCTTCTGGCTCATGAAATAGGTTTTGGAAGCAAGATTACAGCACACCCACTGACAAAAGACAAAGTGATGAATGTTAGTCACTACAGCTACTCAGAGAACCGTGTGGAGAGGGACGGCCAGATCCTTACCAGCCGAGGGCCTGGCACCAGCTTCGAGTTTGCACTGGCCATTGTGGAAGCACTCAGCGGCAAGGACGTGGTTGACCAAGTGAAGGTGCCCCTGGTCCTCAAAGACGAGTGCCTGACGCTGGACCCCGAGGTTGAGGCCATGAGAAGCCCACCAGTGTACCCAAGAGCCAGCGAACCTCGGGAAGTGTAGTATGTAATGTCCCCGAGACACAGGGACCTCACCCTGAAGCCTGGGTCTGACCCTTGCTAGTAGAATAAACAGCTCACCAAGCTCCTGGCAAAAAAACACAAAAAAAAACAGTAGCTCTTGTGACATTTTTAGTCAAGTCCTTCAACCCAGACCACCACTGAGCTAAATTTCCTTTTTTAGAGTCTTAATTGTGCGTACGCAGTACGTTGTCACCAGCTTCTTTCGTCTGGCTGTGTTTAGTCATCCACGACAGCACACACATTTGCAGGATATTCTCTCCTGTGTGAGCAGAACACTTCATCTGCCCTTCGCCAGTCAGTAGCCACTTGAACGGCTTCCGGCCTGGGGTCGCTTATGACTAGAGCTTCTATGAGCACTGACACACAGGGCTCGAGCAGGCATATGCTTTGCCCTCCACCAAAAAAAAAAAAAAAAAAAAAGAAAAAAAATGACAGATTGGTCTGTGGGGCTTCCCACCATTCCCTACAGGAAACGGCTCTGCTGTCAAAGAGACTTACCACAGAAAGACACACACAGTGCTCTGTAAAACATGAATGCGGTCACTGCAGGAAGCCGTAAAATGTGACCAGTGAGGGCTTTTCCCTGTAACTGTCCCTGACTGTCTGCCAACATTCAATAGGGTATGACCTAAGCATTCTTTTCTTTTCTCTTTTTATTTTATTCTACTGATAAAAAAACAAAAACAAAAAACTGGTCTCATGCATCCCAGGCTGGCCTTGAACTTATGTAGCTGGGGATGACATCAAACTTCTGACTTTTCGGCCACCACCTCCAAAGGGCTAAGATTGCAAGCATGGATATCTATACCTTGTTTATTTGTTTTTGGTCATCAATCCGGGGACTTCACTTATAACGGGCAAGCACTCTTCCAACTGAGCTCTATCCCTAACCCTGTGTTTTCCCCCTCCTATCCTACTGGGGAATGAAACCTTCGGCCTTTCTCACTCACAAGGAAGGCAAATTAACTGTCAGGACCACCTTGGGAGGAAACAGCATTGTTATTTCCATTTCTTGGACAGGAAACTGGGCTAGGGAGGGGGAGGGAGGGAAGGACCCACAGTGTACATCCTCAGGGACCACCAGAGCCCAGGTAAGGCCTGGGGCAAGGCCTTGCGAAGCTGGCTGAAGCTTTCCCTGAGCTTTTTGGAAGACTCACTCATGGGCATTACTTTCTCCTTGTACTTCCTCACTTCAAAGAGTGTGCTCTGACAAATAACCCAGACGGCCAAGAAATTCCATTATTTCACTCAAGCAGAGCAGACAGGCCAAAGAAACCCTGCAAGAGGTCTATGGAGAAAGATGGCTTCAGCATACAAGTTGCAAAATGGCCTTTTGAAAACCAATAAAAACACAAACATGAGAACCAAAAGCACCCCATGTGAATAGCCAGAGGGGTATTTCTTACCCTGCTGTAACCACCCCCTAGCTTAAGGCTCTCCTTAAATCACTAAGGGCTTGGCCAAGAATGACACTGGGGGTCTGAACCTCAAGGGCCCAAAGGAATAATGATGACAGAAAAAGCAAGTGGCTCTGCAGGGGGCAGAGCATAATTTGTGTCTACAAGACCAGGGGAGGTAGGAGGCTGGGCAAGGGAGGAGACCAAGGTGCAAGCCACCTTCTTCTCCAGAGACAAAGCCTCACCATACTGCCCAGCTGGCCTGGAAGGCCTAGGCTCAAGCACTCCTCCTATCCCAACCTCCTGAGGAGTGTGGGTCACAAACACACGCATATCAGCTGAACACAGTTTTTGTTTTGTTATGTTTTGTTTTGAGAGACAGGGTTTCTTTGTGTAGCCTTGGCTGTCCTGGATTTGCCTTGTAGACCAGGCTGGCCTTGAACTCACAGAGAGCCGCCTGCTGGTGGCTGAACACACTGTTAACTGATTTCTTATAATGATGGTTTCATAACGTCATGTTATATGGAGAAAATGAAGACAATTCGTTCTTCTGTTTGTAATTGCATGTGTTGAATAACTATGTTACTAGCAAAAGAAAACTTTTGCTTTTTAGTAGTTTTTTTCTGTAAGACTTAAGTCCTAGAGCTGGAGAGATTGGTCAGTAGTTAAAGAACACTGGCTACTCTTCTAGAGAATCCAGATTCAATTCCCAGAACCCAAATGGTGGGTCTGTAAACCCAGTTCCAGGGGATCTGACACCCTCTTGTGGTCTCCAAGGGCACCGCATGCACACACTACATAAACATACACACAGGCAAAACAACCATAGCATGAAGGAAAATGTAATATTCTTAGAATAAGAAAAGAAAGGAGCTAAGTCCCAAGACGATATGCCGAGTCTCACCTGTGATCCTAGCCCCTGGGAGGTGAAGGCAGGATCAGGTCAAGGCCAGCCACACCTTCACAGCAAATTCAAGGCCAGCAAAGTCACATGACACCTGATCACAGAACTTTTATTTGTTCGTTTGTTGTTATTTTGAGACAAGGTTTCTCTGTGTAGCCCCAGCTGTCCTGAAACAGGTCAGCCTGTGTCCTGAATCCTGGCTTCAAACTCTGAGACCCTGTAGCCTCTGCTACATGCACCACCACGTCAGGTAATATCATTAAATTTTAAAACTCATGCTTCTTCCATTTTTATTTATAAAAGAAATAAATTCATGCTTAGAATTTTCCACAGATTAGCTTCTAAGTCAAGTTCTTTCAAACTTTTTTTTAAAAAAGTCTTTAGGGCTGGAGAGCTGGCTCAGAGGTTGAGGACACTGTCCGCCCTTCCAGAGGCCCTGAGATCAATTTTCAGCACCCACATGGGGGCTCACAATCACTTATACTGGGATCTGATGCCTTCTTCTGGCCTGCAGGTATACATGCAGATAGAGCACATAAAAGAAAAATAAACAAATAAAAAAGCCTTTCTTTATGTAAGTCCCTTGGTATGGACTCACAGGACACTTTGACCTGGTGACACTGTGCACTCCACCAGAATAGCCTCTCACATAGGAGGCTAGTTATTCATTCATCATTGAGCTGCCTATGAACGTAACTGCAGACTCCATAATGAAACCAAACTAGATGTGTTTCTAACTCTAGGTTTTCTTGTTTGTGTTTTCAAGACAGGGTTTTTCTGTATGGATAGCCTCTGCTGTCCTGGATTTCTTTGTAGACCAGGCTGGCCTTGAACTCACATTGATCTACCTGCCTCTACCTCTCTGAGTGCTAGGATTACAAGCAGGCGTGCGCCGCCAAGCCCGGCTTCTAACTCTGTAGGGTCTGAAAATGACTTACAGGACTCAGACTCTGAGAGTGTGCAAACACAAGAGCAGATTTTATTAAGCAGAGTTCCAGCATGCAGAAAATGGTGACTCTGAAACAAAGGCGCACAGGCCTTTAAAAGCGAACTCGGGGTTTCCAGGAGTGATGACCTAATTTCTATTCCGATTGTGGGGCTCAGGAGCAGTTACATGAGTCTTGAGTTGATTGGTTGGGGACAGGAGACCAGCCTTCCCAAACAACCTCTCAGCCATATATGGCTGCACTTGTAGCTGATCGGCTCAGGCTTACCCAGGACCTTTCCAGGGTTGGGGGTTTCTGTGGGCCAAGATGGAGTCTGGAGACAAAAAAAAAAAAAAGAATCTCTCTGGCCCTCCCAATCCTCCCTTGAGTTGTTGCCTTTTACTGAAATTTTTGTGTTCACTGCATGTCATAAGCATCAGCTGATTGAATTGGGCATACTTGGTTTTCAAAACAGAGGTATTTTCTTCTTTTTTTTTTAACAAGGCAAATCAATGCATTGATTAAACAAGGTCCGCAGGTTAAGAGTATTAAGACCAGTAGTAGAGGCCCAGCCAGGCCATAATTAGAGAACCAGGGGAGCATGGACTGGAACCAGTTTCCCTGCCGTGAATGTTGTTTTCCTTCCTGGAGTCTTTTCCTCACTAAAGCAAGAGAACCTCTTATATCACCTGAGTGATTAGCATAGAAGCAACACTGTTCTCCCAGAGCTAAACAAAGCCCCCGTTGTTGTGGGGATAGGAGGTCGAAGCCTCGTTGGTTCTGCAGGATCTCTGGGGGTTGTTGGTGGTACCGGGATGGTCACGGTCACCAAGATGCTCATTTGCAGAGCTGCCTCCCTCGCTGTCTTATCTGCCAGCCTGCTTCCTTTGGCCTCTAGGGAGTCTCCCTTCTGGTGCCCTGGGCAGTGTATTATTGCCAACTTTCATGGTAGCCATAAGGCCGCCCAGTAGGTCCAAACTTTTTTGTTTGTTTCTAAGTCTTTCCTTCAGCGGATGGTGGTGATTTTGTCCTGACCCAGGGTCAGGGCCTTTTTTAGGGCAGTGAGTTCAGCCTTCTGGGCAGATGAGCCACGGGTCGGGCAGAGGCCCGAACTGTATCAGTAACCCCTGCTGCCCTGCACACCGTATTCCAGGATGGATAAAGCTGCAGCTAACAGTGAAGTATTCTGCTTTCAGATTGGGCCATCGGCGGTCAGTCAGGTCAGGTCAGGCCTCGCCCCTTGAACCCTGAGTAGCACTTTGAGCACTCGCAGATTATTTCTTCACTGAATCAGGCAGCAGACTGTGCTTGTGGAGAACCGGATGGGTGCTCGGCGATGTGGGGGTGGGGGTGTTAAGGCGCAGTGCCTGGAAATGAGTCAGGCGGGCATTGGTCGTCCACCTGTCTGGAGGGTTTGTGAGGACCCCTGTCAATTGCATGAGGGGTTGTTAACCAACAGACTTTGTCCTGTTGTGAGTTTGTCCACACGTTGACCAATATAACTGTGGCAGCTAGTATCCGGAGGCATGGAGGCCAGCTGGCCGCTACTGAATGGAGCTTCCTGGACGAACATGCTACTGGTCTTTTCCAAGGCTCCAGTTGTTGAGTCGGGACCCCCGTGCTATGCTCTCCTCATCCCCGTAGAGGTGGGAGGGTTTACGGATGTCCCACAGCCCCGGAGCAGCAGCTTGCAGGAGGGCCGCTTTGATGGCCTTGAATGCCTAATCCAGTTCCTCAGCCCAGATTCCGGAGTCCTCAAGCCCCCTAGTGACCCAGAGAGTGGCTTGGCCAGTTCACTGCACCCTGGAAGAGGCAAAAGCAAGCAGACCCTAAGAATTCTGATTTGTCTTCTGGTTTGGGGGACTAGGTTTCCCAGGATAGCCTGTTTTCCTGTAGGGAAAAGCCACTGTCGCCCCCCCACACACACACCACACACACCGTGCGGATGTACTCAAGGTAGGTCACCTCTGAGAGGCAGGCCTGAGCCTTTTGGCTGACACCCTGTGTCCTAGGAGATTCAGAGTTCTTAACAAGCCTTGAGTAGCTCGGAGGCGAGTGTCTGGTTTGCAGCTGCTGAAAGCAGGAAGGGCATCAACATACTGTAGAAGACTCAACTTCTGGGTGGCTTCATCTGTACCCACTCAGATCTTTGTGGAGAGGCTTCTCAAAGATGGGGGAGTTCTTGAATCCTTGTGAGAGCCTAGTCCGGGTCAGTTGTCTGTTGAATCCCTGGCTGGGATCAGTCCATTCAAAGATGAACAGATGTTTGACCCGAGGAGTCAGAGGCAGCTGAAAAAGGCATCTTTCAAATCCCAAACAGTATAAATTGTTTTGTTTGTGGGTAGCGAACTGAGTAGAGCGTATGGATTGGGGAATGTTGGGCGGATGTCTTCTACCTTCTCATTGAACTCTCTGAGGTCTTCAACTGGTCGGTAGTCATTGGCGGGTGGCTTCTTTACCAGAGGCAAAGGGATATTCTATGCCAAGTGCCATCAGATGAGGACACCATGCTCCTGTAGCCAGCTTATGTGATTTAATTCCTTCCTTGGCTTCCACAGACATAGGGTATTAATGTACCCTAACAGGTGGCCATAGCTGTAAGCTCTACTACTACAGGAGGGCTGTGCCATGCCCACTCTGGAGGATTCTTTTTAGCCCATACCTGGGGAATGGTCTTGAGGAGCTCAAGGAGGTCCAAAGGGGTTTCTTTCCCTGGAGCCATGTGCAGTCCACACTTATCCTCCAGACTCACCAGCAGGACGTGAATAGGTCCATGTTCCAAGGTCACTTTCACCCCTTGTCAGAGAAGGAGATTTGTGCCCCCATTTTACTGAGAAAGTCTCTTCCCAGCAAGGGGTAGAGACATCCCAGTATGACCATGAATGGGTGGGTTACCCATCCCACTCCCAAGTCCACCTTTCTTCGGGTAGTCCACGAATATAAGCCAGTGCCTGTGGTCCCCTGGGCCCAGGTCTTTCGTTTGGACAAAGTCCCCAATGGCTACTTTAAAATTGAGTGCTGGGCACCTGTGTCTACCAAGAACTTCATAGGCTTCCCCTCCACTTTAAGGGTTACCCAAGGCTCATGGAGGCAAATCAACCCCATCAGCCCTAAACATCAATCTCTTCTATCTCGAGCACCTGGAGGCACGAGCCAGGCCATGGGGCATTCACCTTGCAACATGCACATCCGTTCCTCTGTAACCTTGGTTTGTCTCTTCCTCTTTGCCCTACTGACTTTCTTTCCCCTCCGTAAGCCAATCTGTGCAGTTCCCTCAGATTGCAAAGACCTGTGTTTCCTTGCCTGGAGACCTGGAGTTTGACAGTTCTCGGGACTCTCTGTTTTACATGCTTTGTGAGCAAGGACCGTTCACTCAGACATAACCTTCCCTTCAAACCCTTCCAACCATGGCAGTTTCTGTCTTACATCTGGTGCTGCCTGCTTCAGAAAGGCAGATTTACAGCAGACTGATTCTCTGGGTTCTCCGGGCCTAGGAGTGTGAAGGTCCAGTAGGCCTCCAAGAGTTGTTCCAGAAGGCACCAAGAGACTCATCTTTACCCTGAATAACTTGGCTAACCTTGGCCAACTTAGCAACTGCTCTGAGGAGCCCCCTCCCCCATTAGAACCTGGTGGTAGACATTCAGCTGTTCCCTACCTGCGAGTTGTGGTACCAATCCAGCCTGGAGAGGGGGAAAAGAGGTGTTGATGGTATGTATCTACACTGTCAGTGAGGTGGCCATTCGCCAAAATGACTAATATTCTGTCCTCTGCCATGATCGGGTCTCTCTCCTTAGGACTGAACAGCACCTGTAAAAGTTGCCGGCAATCTTCCCAGGTAGGCAGGGCTTCCGGTTTTCAGAGAACTTAGGATTCCGTGTTTTCCAGTTGTATAACTCGCTGGCTGGGGAGGGCCAGTGCAGGTATTGATTCTCTTGCTCATGAGGTGACATACAGAAGCAGATAAGCTTGTAGAGTCTGAATGCTTACTTCCCCTTGCTGACTGGGGGTGGGGTGGGCTAGGGGGCTCTTGTTTCCTCCTCTTTCTCGTTCTTTCTTATTTTCTAAATTTTTTAGTCTTTACACTCTCCTTTTCTCTCACACCCTCTTTATCTCCTCTTGCATCCTCTTCGTCTCTTCTCGAACCCTCTACCCTGGCCCCTCTTGAAGGATTGTAAGGGGGAGGAAAGAGATCTTCCTTAGGTGTCAAGGGAGGGAGAATGGGTAGTGTTCTAGTCTCGAAGGAGTGCTTCTCTTTTAGGGCATGTGAGGACGAAGGGCCTCAACCACTCAGGAGGATCTTTCACCAAATGTTGACAAATGGTAGTGTGGGGCATTTGATCAGGATGACCTGGTTCCCCAACATACTATGCTTTTTACCTTATGCATCCATTGGAGACAGGCAAGCGAAAGGTATCCTGTCAGGCCAACTGAATCCCAAAGCTGGCCATTCTAAAGAACAGAATGTTTGCAGTTGCCCTGTGTTAACTCAGGACCAAGACTGGCTTTGATCTCTTTAAAATCCTTGAAGTGGGCCAGAACCAGGTCTAGGAGTATTAATATAGTCTTGATAGGGTCCGGAAAGTGCTGAAGGAAAGACCCAGACTCAAGTAGTATGTAAAAACAGTGTTTATTCAGCAGAAATCCAGGATACAGGGATCACCATTCAGGGAAAATGGCCACCCCCAGATGAGGACACAGGCTCTATTTAAAGTCAACAAGGGGAGCCTCAGGGACTGTTAGGTCATCTTTATTTTGATTGGCACAGGTCAGAAGCAAGGGTATGAGTGTATTGGAGATTGGCTAGGGCTCTGCTCAGAGACAAGGGGGCTCTCTAAACTGGTTCAAACCAATAGGTGCCTATGGAGGCAACATTACCTTGACTGGGATTGGCTAGCACCCATGGAGGTTACATGACTCTGCTCAGGAGTTAGGGGCTTTCCAAACCTGTAGTTAAACAACCTTAAGCAATCTTATTTTCCTCAGACCAGATGGTTAGGCACTCCCTGATTGGCTGCCCTTTTTCTGTGTTTCCTCCCCCCCCCCCCCCGTAACTGCTGTTTTGTTTCTAGGAAATAGAGACTTACAACTGTTTTATTTTAAAAAGAAACTGAATGTTGTCATGGAGTCAGCCCAGGTCCCATGCCAGGCTCCTGCAGGGTCTCAGGCAGGGCTCCTACTGGCCTCATAGTCTTGCTTATTTCTTCCTAGAAACAGACAGAAAGAAACAACACCACCACACAGACAGTACCAGTATGAAGATTTGAAAAGGAACCCAAACTGATACTGCAGTTGTACCCGCAAATGGGCTCTGCTTACTGGTCCCAATCCAGTAAAAACCAGAAATTCAGATGAGTGGCCTTTCCCCAAAAGGGGCTTCACTCCCAGTGGGCTTGTTAGCTCTCCTGTGGAGGGCCTAGAGTGTCCTCCTGGTACTTCCAGCTTGGGCACCAATAGCAAGTCTGCCTGGCAAGAGGGAGCCTCCAGACTTGTCTAGATACCAGGTTATCAGTTACAGAAAACAACCGTGACACAGAGTGGAAAAAAACACACGGGGGAAAAAAATAACACCAAAACCCAAAAACCAAGGTGCTCAGAAAGCTGGTCAACTCTGGCCTGAGTGTAGCAAGTTATCCCAGACAAGCCCCCAAGGGATGCAGGGTCTGAAAATGACTTACACAACTCTGAGAGTATGCAAAAACAAGAGCAGATTTTATGAAGCTATGCATTCCAGCATGCAGGAGTCAGCTATTCTAGAAAGTGGCAACCCCAGAGACAAATGCTTTTTAAAGGGACCTGGGGACTTCCAGGAGTGAGGAGCTAATCTCTATTCTGATTGGGGAGCTAAGGAGCAATTACATGAAGCATAAGTTGGTTGGTCAAGTCCAGGAGGCTAGTCATCCCAAGCAACATTCTTGGGCATTTCAGCCATATATGATCACACTTGTAGCTGAAAGGCTCAGGTTTATCCAGAATCTTTCACAAGCTTTTGAAGACACTGAAGTAAGCTGTGTCCTTACAATACAAAGGTCACTGGGTTGATGGTGTTGTGCCTGATTCATGAGACCCCCAAAAGATGAACAGGAGTCAAGTCCATTGCAAGACACGAGGATCTTATTTGCAGCTTGAGCTGGTACTCTCACAGATACCAAGGCACTGGTATCCAATTGAGAGCCCTGAGCTCAGGACTGAGGGTGATTTATATGTCCCAGTCCATCCCAACTCCCCCAAAGCAGGGGAATTCTACCCTGGCAAGCATCTATTGGTTGAAACACAAAAGGGAATGTTGCATTTAAAAATGATTGGCTTTGGGTGGGCACCAAAACCATAAATGGTTCTGGCTTTCTTTGTTCTCTCTTGTAGTGGGGGACTTCTGGTCTTGGATTTCAGTCAGAATGTCCTGTCCTGTGTTGACTGACTGTTGCTAGGAAAGAGGGGCAATCTGGGCCAGTTTCTCAGCAACAGTTCATATAGTGGGTGGAAATGAATGCAACAAGGTTGGTTCCTCTCCACAGTTGTCTGGACATGTCTTTAAGTGTGTGGCCTTTGTTCAGGCTTGTGCTTTATACTTGGATCCAGTAACCCAAAAACCTAATTTTTAATTCTTTGGTCTCTCGATGGGGGAGAATCTGTCACCACTATTGACATTCATCGCTTCCCACCCCTCTACCATCTGTGTACACCTTCTTTGCATCAGGACACCTTGGGTTATTATCTCATGAAATGTGGTTTAAGAAAAGGAGGGGAGGATAAGTAAAAACACACTAATAATTGGGTTTGGTGGTGCACGCCTTTAATGCCAGCACTCAAGAAGGTGGGTATCTGTGAGTTCGAGGCCAGCCCAGTTTACTGAGAGAGTTTCAGGACAGCCAGGACTATACAGAGAAACCCTATCTCAAATAAACAAACAAACAAACCCCTCATAAACAAAGGAAACAGCCTATTAAGATTCTTTTTTTTTCTTTTTGGTTTTTCAAGACAAAGTTTCTTCTGTGTAACAACACTGGCTGTCCTGGACTTGCTTTGTAGACCAGGCTGGCCTCAAACTCACAGAGATCCAGCTGCCACTGCCTCCTGAGTGCTGGGATTAAAGGCGTATGCCACCAAAACCGGCTTCCTATCAAGATTCTTGCTGCAGGCTACAACCCAGACTAACTGCCAAAGGCAATGATTAATTGCTGCACAACAAGAAACAAAACAAGATCTCTCTTGTGCTCTTGTTCTTCTTCTCTCTTGCACTCTCCCCTTCCTCTGTCAGGGCAGCCCCTCCCCTCCCCCTC
The DNA here is from genome assembly GCA_028658305.1 of Pachyuromys duprasi. NCBI lineage: Eukaryota > Metazoa > Chordata > Mammalia > Rodentia > Muridae > Pachyuromys > Pachyuromys duprasi. Next base: position 136,716,903 of record CM053766.1, on the reverse strand, counting down.
TCATGCTGCTTTCCTTCTTTCTCCATCTCCATTCAATAAGCCTCTTTCATATAAAAGAAGGTGTCTGGGGGCAGGGATTAATGGCACAGCAAATGCTTTGTGGTGTGAAAGGTCCCCACTTCTATCACAAAAAGAAAATAAACAACTACTAGGAATGTGTCTCGGTCTGCAGAATCATCAGTGGGCAGTATGTAGGCATGGGGATCGAGACTCTGAAGGCATCCTCAGCTACATAGCAAATTTAAGGCTAGCCTGAACTATTACTAGACACTGTCTCAAAAACACCCATTTACCCCCAAAAGAGAAAAGTCCAATATTAAGTCTCCTTGACTCAGGAGCCCATTCCCTTTTGTTTTGTTTTGCTTTTTCAGACAGGGTTTCTCTGTGTAGCCCTGGCTGCCTGGAGTTCAATCTATAGAGCCCTTTTTTAAAAACTATTACAATTTATTCACTTTGTATCCCATCTGTAGCCCCCTCCGTCATCCCCTCCCAATCCCACCCTCCTTCTCTTTTTTCCCTCTCATGCCCTTTCTCCAGTCCACTGATAGGAGAGGTCCTCCTCCCCTTCCATCTGACCCTAGCCTATAAGATCTTAAGAACCCATTCTTACTGGCTAACATCTACAGTTATGTTGGAGACAGATACAAAAGGTGTTGACAGTAGAATGCCACAGGGATCAACAGCTCAGTAGTTAAGAGTCAAAGGACCTGAGTTCCATTCCCAGCACCAACATCTAGTTGGTTGTAACTCCAGCTCTGGGAAAATCAGATTCCATTTTCTGGCCTCCATGGTCACTGCAACTCACATGAACAAACCCACACTCCAACACACACACATATATACATATTTTAAATAACAGAGTTAGGCATGGTAGTGTATGCTTTTAATCTTAGCACTCAGGTAGCAGAGGCAGGTGGATCACTTTGAATCCAAGGCCAGCCTAGTCTACACACTGTTCCAGAAGAGATACACAGTGAAACCCTGTCTCTAAATAAATAAGATTGTTTTCTCTAAATCCTCTTTATTTATTTATTTTGTGTATATGGGTGTTGGGCTGCATGTATGTCTGTGTACCATTTACATGCATTGCCCACAGAGGTCAACAGCAAGCATCAGATTTCCTAGAACTGCCACATGGGCGCTAGGCGTTGAACTCAGGTCCTTCGAGTCATTGCTTTAAACCACTGAGCCATTGCACCAGCCCTCTTAAGCGTATTTTTAACATTTATTTATGTACTCACTTGAGGAGATATTCACTTCCCACTGTGGGGTGAAGGGTTGGGCTGATGGGGGTCAGAAGAAAACTTGCTGGTGTCAGTTCTCCGCTTCCGTCACGTGGGTGCCAGCAGCAGGTACTTTTGCCCTTTGAGCCACTTCAACAGCCTGTAAGTCCCCTTCAATTCTAAGGTTAGAACCAGAGCCTTCTACATGCTAGGCAAGCACTCTCCCACTGAGCCACACGCTGACCAGGAATACTGTTTTGTTCCTAAATTAAATGCACAACACTCCACTACAGTATTTAATCTGTGTCTGGGAGCCAGAGGACATCAAGGAAAGAGACTGCAGCACCCCCACTCAGGTCTGACCACACCCCTGCAATACTTCCAAGTTAACATGTAGTAATACTGTTGTGTCAAGATCGCAAGACCCCAAAAGACCACTAGGACTCGACTCTGCTGCAAACACACAAGGGTTTATTCGATACAGGCTCGAGCCTGGGTTGAAACCTTCCTGTCGCAGCAGGTGAGGGGTATAGGGGAACAGGGTGTATGAGGTCTGGGGAAACAGAATTTTTAAAGGGCAAAACTGCAAGTGGGGAAGTTTCTAAGCCATGTCATCAGCTGATTGGGTAAGGGAGGTTAACTTTTAAAATAATTGGTCTACTTTAGGCACTAAGGCCATGATCGGCCCTGGCCTAGCCACCTGGGGATATCTGATCATGAGCAATGCTTGGGATGTCCTGTTACATGATGATTTGACTATTGCTAGGGATGGGGAGCAATTAGCACATCTCGTGGATTTCTTAGAGACAAGGCTATGTGACTTTGGTCAAAAGCTAAGGGCCTTCTGGATGGGAAACTAGGGGCCATTTTGTGGATTGTCAGGCAATGGTATCTCTCAAGGGCAAGCCTGGTTACTTTCTGCAGCAGAGCAGGTCTGTCTCAATTTGCCCACTCCTTTGTCTAAACTTGTACCCAGGATCACAGTCATGCCCCAAGATAAAAATTTCAAATTTTGGACCTCTCATTTCTTCCCTTTCAAGAGGATACTGTCTCAAATCCTCAAGATGTGCCTATCAATATATCACTTCAGCTTGCCAGGTGGGATTATGGGCAAAGGTCTCTTCTTCTGTAATTACTTCAGTGCTGACAATGGGGCTATTGACATCAGGGGCAAAGAAGGCTGAAATGGTTAGTCAATCCAACTAGAGGGGCAGGGAATAATCTGGGTGGCTGTCAGCAAATCCATCAGCTTGCATAGGTGAAACCTACTGAACTAAACACAGACTAGCAATAGGAATAGAATTATTATTGGTGGGAAGGTGAGTTTATAGGTTGATATTATTTTCCTCAATGGTCAGTCTTTGGTACTGTGACCATAATAACATCAACTGAATGGTCCCTAGCCTCTGTTAATGTAAGCCAGTAACTTGTTTAGCAGACATAGCCCAAAAATGACCAGTAGTATCAGGGTGATAAAAGGGCCTAAGAGAGTAGATATCAGAGTTTTTAACCACGGAGACGCATTAAACCATGATTCAAACCATCCTGATCTGGCTTCTCTTTCCCTGCATCTCTTTTTCAGACCTTCTCTAACTGTGGCCAACAAGTCTCTTATGATACCAGACCTGTTGGCATAGAAACAACATTCTTCCTTGAGTGCTGTGCATAACCCTCCTTGTTGTAACAACAAGTTGAGTCTCCTCCTATTCTGAAGGACAGCCTCTGCTAAGGAATCAACATTTTGTTCTAGATTTGAAACAGAACCCTCCAATCTTTGAATGTCCGAATCTATGAATTCCTTTATTTGTCTGTAATATTTTTCCTGGAGGACCAACGAGGTGATACCTGTTCTTGCTCCTGTGGCTCCCAGCCTCAGTAGTCCTGCTGGAGTGACAGTTGTTATGGGTTCCCTTTTATTTCTTATGTATTTTTGGTTTGGTGGGTCAAAGGCTAGGAAGAACTCTTTATTGCTACTATAAATCAGCCAGGGAACCAGCTGTACCAGCATACAGTAAGAATCTGAGAGCAGCTTACCATATGTACAGGGGGTCAAACCAGAGGAACAGCCCACCAGGTATTGGGGGGGTACTAGATATTGGTCTGGTCCTACCCCAATAGTTAAGGTCTGCTTACAGAGGCTCTTATGACTGTCTGGAATTGTCCCCACACAAGCTCCACTTCCGTAAACTAGCTGGAGAGTGAGTCTGGCTTGTTGGGGTTGATGCCATCTTCCATTGGTCATGTCTGCAGCAAGAGTATAGTTACTAATAACCGCCACCACCTCATAGAAAGGGGGTTGTGAGTCATAACATAGCCAACAAGACTCAGTGAGGTCCAGGCGTGTCCCATTCAGAATTATGTATGTATTAAACATCGATTCCCAGAGAGGTTCAGACTGGGGTTCCTGGAAAAGCACCTTGTCTTGGTTAAGCTTTGGAAAAAGGGCAGGTAAGAGTTTGGGGTTCCTTGCCACTTGGGGTTCCTTAGTAATGGTTGAGCCAAGGCGGGGAGGGTTTGGAACGGTGTTAGGGCCAAGAGCACTGGGCTTCCCTTCAGAAAGAATCAATTGAAGGCGTACTGTCTCCCCGAGTGTCCCTGTCTTCCAAAGGTGCAGCCTAAAATATTTTCCTTGCAGCCATCCAGTATAGCTTTTACCCTTGTCAGTAAAGGAAAGCTTAAACTGATAATAGGGTTTGGGTGTAGCATAGTGGGGTAACCCACTATTACCCACCCATGCACATTTATCATATTTGGGGTCTCTAGTAAACTAGATAAGTCCGGTTGAGATAGGTTTCCAGCTAGTGGCAAATTCCTCGCACCCCCATTCTGCACAATAAAGGTCAGCCATGGTCCCACAGTGTTCCTGCTGCCATGGAGAATCAAAAGGGGAGGGACACATACAAAAGTGTATTTTGTGGTCCTCAGCCATGCTTCTCGCATGGGACGCTGATGGCATGGTGAGGGCCAGATCAAAGTTCAGCTCAGGAAACCATGAGTTCGGGGGAATTGTCTGAGATGCTGTGACTAAAACATTGCCATAGTCATCCCATAGGACTCAGGTATTATTTACAGGGGTATGTGGGTTCCAGGAAGCAGTACATATGGTTAGTAGTCCTAAGATGATGGCGAGTTTCTTGATAACCTGACATGAACAGCAGTCTGAATTGTGATGCGCCCATGAGAAACATGATAATTTTAGCTTGAGTGGTGAAGATCCCTTTTTTATTTTCCATTCTGGGGCAGCAGGAGTCAGGTAGACTTCATGGGTTGAGAACAGATTGGCAGGCCTGGCATGTGAATAATGAATCCAAGCAGCAATCCAGTTGACCTTAACTATAGAACGATGTATGGCTACTGTGCCTTGACGGAACCACTTCACGGAGACCCAGTCTCCACGCTGGAACTTGTGGGATTCTGGATCCGGGCTTGCCTCACAGAGAGCATAGTTTATGCAAAACATGTTTATGAGCCCACTGGGTGGCCTGACATGAAGGATCAAGTCATCCTCATCTATTTCAGCAAAGACATCAGATTTAAGATTAAATGCAATAGGGGCTGGTATTCCATATGTGATTTCAAAAGGAGTCAGTCCTAATTGATAGGCAGAATTTCTGACTCTATACAGGGCAAAGGGGAGGAGCATCACCCAGTCACTGCCAGTCTCCAAGGTCAATTTAGTTAAGGTCTCTTTTATTCATTCAAGGTCCCTATTCATTCTCTCTACCTGTCCTGAACTTTGGGGTCTGTAAGCACAAAGTAATTCCCAATCTGCCCCAATATACTTGGTTATATTCAACACAAAAACAGGCCCATTATCTGACCCTATCATGTGAGGAAAGCCATAACTGGGTAAAATATCTTCCAATAATTTCTTAGCTACCATCTGGGCGGTCTCGTCTTCGGTTGGGACGGCCTCTGTCCATCTGAGAAGGTGTTCACAAACACTAATAGATATTTGTATCCGTACCTTCCAGGCTTAATCTCTGTGAAATCAACTTCTCAGTAAGCTTCAGGTCTCTTACCTCAAAGGCATGATCCTGGGTGTTGTGGATTGCCGGTGGCATTGGTCAGCTGACAAGCTTGGCAATTAACTACAATGTCATCAACAGTTGTATGCATATCCTTAAAAGTTACTCTAGATTGTCTCAGAGCACTCGCCATTCTTTTTGATCCTATATGAGTGACTCTATGAATTTTCCTGAGAATAACTCTAGCTAAGGAATTAGGCAAAATTAGCTTACAGTTGGTTGATTGCCACCAACAGTTCAACCATTGGGTCATGGGCTGATTTCTGGCACATTTTATTTCCTCTTCAGTGTACTGAGGCTCCTCTGGCAAGTTTGGGTTGGGTGGCTCCAGCAAAATGGTTGCTAAGATGGTGGCTGCTGACTCTTGCAGTACAGTGTTCTTAGCTTACCAGCTAGGTTGCTGCTTCTGGCCACACTGGTGGTTCCTTCTTGGTGTCCGGGGCAGTGGATGATGGCCAGCCTCTTGGGAAGCCATAAGGCTTTAAGGAGTTGTAAAATTTCCTCTTTTATTTTCAATGGTTCTTCCTTCAGCCGTCAGGAGTCCTCTTTCTTGGTATATGGTCCCATGCACATGGTTAATGGCAAAGGCATACTGTCCGTGTAGATATTGATGGCTAGTCCTTTGCCCATAGGAAGGGCTTGAGTTAAGGTGATTAATTCAGCCTTTTGAGCAGAAGTAGCCAAGGGGGAGCCAAGGGGAGGGACTGAGCCCAAATTACCTCAGTTTCAGTACTTATTGCTGCCCCTGCTCTCCTCTGACCCTTATGGATGAAGCTGCTTCCATTGGTGAAACAGGTCTGCCCAGCATTAGGCAAAGGGGCATCCTTTGTAAGTCAGGTCAGGTGTTGTGCACCTGGGACAAAATTTCTTCACAGTGGTGTAGTGGCTGCTCTAATTCTGGATCTGGCAGGAGGGTCACTGGGTTTAAGGAGGCAGGGGGCTGGAAAACAACTCAGGACATGTGAGTGTTGCTTAACCATTGATCGGGTGGTTGCTTGAGCACTCCCTCAATGGCATGGAGGGTGGTCACAATCAAATTTTGGCCCAGTGTCAATTTATCAGCGTCTTTGACCAGCAGTGCTGTGGCTGGCAATAATGTGCAGGTAAGGGGGACGCCACCACTACCGGGTCCAACTTTCTGGACAGGTATGTACCAGACATTTTCAAGGCCCCAGCATTTGAGTCAGGACTCCGTTGGCAATCCCTTTGCATTCATCCACAAACAGGTGAAAGGGCTTAGTAATGTCTGGCAACTCAAGGCTGGTGCTGACAGCAGGGACTGCTTGAACTTGTGAAATGCCTGTTGCTCTTCTGAAGTTCAATTAAAGTTCTCAGTCTCTTTTGAGACCTCTTTATAAAGAGGCCTAGCTATCCCTGCAAAGCCTGGGATCCAGAGTCTGCAAAATCTGGCCGACCTTAGGAACTCTCTTAACTGGTGACAACTGTTTGGGACTGGAATGCTGAGGAGTCTCTCTTCTGGCCTTGCAGAGCCAGTGTTGCCCTCCTTTCAGGATGTAGCCAAGGAAGGTCACTTCAGTTCTGCAGAGTCGCACCTTTTTGGCTGAGGCTTGGTACCCTATGTCTCCCAGGACTTGTAGAAAGCTCTGGGTCCCTTCCAGGTAGCTTGCTGGTCCTTGGCTGCCACAAAGAAGTCATTTACATACTGGAAAAGGGTAACATCCAGGTTGTTAGCCCAGGAGTCACCCAGGTCTTCATGCAGGGCTTTGTTGAAGATAGTGGGTGATTTCTTAAATCCTTGAGATAGGTGTGTCCAAGTCAGCTGTCTGTTGATGTCTGCCTTTGGGTCATGCCATTCGAAAGCAAAGTATTCTTGGTTTTTGGGTGCCAGGGGGAGGATGGAGAAGGTGTCCTTCAGGTCTAGGATGGTGTACCAGTCTCTTTTTGGTGGTAAGGAACTCAGCAAAGTATATAGGTTAGGTATAGCGGGGTGAGTACCCATCACCCACCCGCCCGTTGACTTCGCTCAAGGCCTAGACCGGCCAGTAGTCATTTGAGTTAGGCTTCTTAACAGGCAACAGGGGAATATTCCAGGCAGACTGACAAAGCCTGAGAATTCTAAGTTTGAGTAATTTATGGATGTGAGGAGTTATTCTCCCTTTTGCCTCTATGGACATTGGGTATTGGCATACCCAAGCAGGATCCACCCCTGGCTTGAGTTCCAATGTTTGGCCAGTCCCATTTCCTGTTTCAGCCTAAGCCTGAGGAAATTACTCCAACTAAAGATCCAAATTTTTCTTACGAGTAAGGGGTTGTTCAAACAATTTGTATTCTGATTTAGAGGGCAGCTTGATCACTAGGACTTGGATAGCCTTTCCTTTATCATCTAGTAGTTGGGATCCTTCCTGCCAAAAATATATCTGGGCCCTTATTTTGATTAGCAGTCGCCTATCCCAAAGTGGATAAGGGCATTCTGGAATAACCATAAACAAATGGGTTACCTGTCCCATTCCTATGTCCACAGATCTTAAGGTAATCTATGAATATTGTTTAATGTCAGGGATCCCTTTAGCCCATGATTTCTTTGAAGATACTGGCCCCCTGGCCTTTAAGAGCACTGAATGTTGGGCTCCAGTATCTACTACAAAGTCCAAGGGTTTTCTCTCCACCTTAAGGGTTACCCTGGGTTTGGGGAGGGGGTCCGAACCCCGACTCCCTCATCTTCTTCCTTTTCTGCAAACATAACCTTAATTTGTGGCTTTTTTCTTGGGACAACCCTTTATCTAGTGTCCCCCTTTACAACAGTCACATTGGCTCTTACCTAATTGTGGTCTGCTGCGTCCCTCGGGATCCTTTTTTCTGGCTTCTTGCTGGAGTTGTTGTTTTCTCTATCCTGGATCGGAGACAGGCAGCCAGGAGCCCTCTGGCCAAATCCCTATTATGTCTTTTCTTTGCCCTAATTTGTTTTTCCTCTGAGCTTTCCCTATTGTTATATAATTTCCTTTCTAGGAAGGCCACTGGGCTTTCATCCACTCATCCACTCCCTGCCTAACATCATAAACTTTAGCCAAACTGGTGGGCCATCTAGTGGCCGCCTTGACACCTGCCAACAGAGCCTGGTGGTAGACAAGGAGGTGCTCCTTACCTTCAGCCATATTGTAATCCCAGGTTGGTCAGCTGAGAGGAAATCAATATTGGCTGGATTCTGGGAGAGAACACCAGTATTTCCCCAAACATTTTCTAGTCCTCCAGGAGGATATATTCTCTTTCTTCTGTGGGTGTAAAGAACCTGCAAGAGATTTTCACAGTCATCCCAAGTGGGCTGGTGAGTAAAAAGCATAGTTTCTAGAAGATCAATTAGGTCCCTTGGATTTTCAGAAAATTTAGCAATTTGGGTTCTCCAGTTATAAAGATCAGCTGTCGCAAAAGGCTAGTAATGGTGGGGTTGGTTCCCATGGTCATCGGTAGGCCCAGAGGCCCGCAGACAGAGAACCAAGGAATCCACCTCTGGGTCCCCAAGTGGGGAAGCTGCCTGACAGCTCCAGGTATCTTGTGCTGGTCCAGGGTAGGCAGTGGAGATGTTGGCCCCAGCATTGGTGGGCCCTGTGGGGGCGGCAGAGGCCTATAAGGTGGGGTTGGAAAAATACCCTCAGGTGTGCTATCCTGTAAGACAGGGTAGAGAGGAGCAGAAGGCTTGGAACGTTGTGCCCCTGCGTCCGCCACCACTGTGGTGGCGGAATGCCCATCTGCATCTGTAGTCTGAGGAGTTTCTGTAGGAGAAGGATCATTAGCAGGGGGAAGGAAAGTCTTAATCCAGGGTGGGGGGATTCATTACTAATTGTTCCAAACTGCTAAATAAGGCACCTGATCTGGGTGTCCATGTGCCTTCTGGTAAACCTTATCTTCCACCTTGAGAAAGGTGGGTAGGTGGAACGTTCCTTCTGATGGCCATCCAACATTGAAAGTGGACCATTCAGAGCTATAGACTTGTCATTTTTCCTTTCTTAACATCAACCAAAGTATTGTGAACTCTTGCCTTAACCTCTTTGAAGTGAGAACCAAGTCAAATGTCCACAGCAGTCCAGTAGGCACAAAGACTCACAAATACAAGAAACAAAACAGAGAGACAAACAAGAACAAAGCAGCCACTCTGCATCTGATAACAAAAATGGCCAAGGTTCATGGCAGGAAAGGCAAAAAAGGCACAGAGAAGTGAAGAGCTGATGGGGTCTTGTTTCCTCTATTGAAAATTCCCCCAGAACAGAATAAGGGTCGGGAGGCATGGCATCCACTCTGAAAAGGTTTCTCATAAACACAAAGAACAAAATAGAAAGACAAGCACCAACTAAGTGGCTGTGTAGACATTTTACAGTTTAAGCTTAGACTCACAGACCTTCAGATTTCCGCTCTAGTTTCCCTGCTATGGAAGCCCAGAGCAGTGGGTGGGTTCTATCTGAACCACCTCCTGATGGTGGGACTCTACCTAAGTGTCAACCAAAAACAGACCAGAGAAACCAGGAATATCTCCCTGACTTTGGCACCTGTGACCCACCTGGGACAAGTCTGCCCTATAGTCACGTCTTGCCACTTATATAGACAGCTTGAGGCTTTTCAGAACAGAAAGTAGACTCAAACACGGACACTGCACAGACACACCGGCCAGCACAAGACCCTTTGGGTTGGGGTCCTGGATGTCCCAGGGATCCCTGAAACTTGGTGGAACCTCCAAATGTGGTGTTAAGAGTGCACGACCTCCCTCCCACAAAAGACCACCAGGACTTGACTCTGCCGCCACACGGGTTTATTGGATACAAGTGTGAGCCTGGGTCACAACCTTCCTGTTGCAGCAGGTGAGGTGTACAGCCCTGAGGTCTGGTGGAACAGGATTTTCAAAGGGCAAAACAGCAAGTGGGGAGGTTTCCGAACCTGGGCATCACATGATTGGGTAAGAGAGGTTGACTTTTAAAACAATTGGTCTATATTAGGCGTCAAGACCATGATCAATCCTGGCCCAGTCATCTGGAGGATATCTAATCATGAGCAATGCCTGGAATGTCCGGTTACATGCTGATTTGGTTGTTACTAGGGAGGGGGAGCTATTAGCATATCTTGTGGTTTTTCTTAGAGGCAGGACTATGTGACATTGGTCACAAGCTAGGGACCATCTGGATGGGTAACTAGGGACCACCTGGTGGGTTGCCAGGCAACAGTATCTCTCAGGCGCAGGCCTGGTTACTTTCTGCAGCAGCATGATCATGTCTCAATTTGCCCGCTCCTTTGTCTAAACTTGTACCCAGAACCACAGTCATGTTGCCCCAAGATACAAATTTCAAATTCTGGACCTCTCATTCCTCCCCCACCCCCTTTCAAGAGGATACTGTCAGGGAGATTGATAGCCAGGATGTCATTACTGCTCTGGACAGCAATTTCCCCGCCATTTCATCAGTCAAGTTGTTTCCCCTGCCTACCATTTTGTCTCCTTTCTGATGTCCCGGGCAGCGAATGACTGCCAGTCTTGAGGGTAGCCAGAGTGCCTTTGGTAACTGAAGCATTTCTTCTTTGTTTCTGATAGTTTTTCCTTCTGCTGTTAGCAGTCCTCTTTCGTGGTGGATGGCCCCATGCACACGGGCAGTGTCAAGGGTGTACCGGCCATCAGTGTAGATGTTGACAGCCAAATCTTTGCCCATAGCCAAGGCTTTAGTCAATGCGACCAGTTCAGCTTTTTGAGCCAACGTTCCTGGGGGTAAGGATTGAGCCCAAATTAACCCTGTCTCAGTGGCTCCCACTGTACCTGCCCTTTGACCATCCTAGAGATAGCTGCTTCTGTCCGTTAATCACATATGTTCTGCCCCTTGGATGGGGACATTGGTCAGGTCTGCTCTGGTACTGTGCACCTGGGTGAGGATCTAAGAACAGTCATGGAGAGGTAGGTCTAGGGTAGGATAGGGCAGGAGAGTGGCTGGGTTTAGTGAGGTGGGCTGTGGGAAGATAATCCTTCCCTGGTTTATTAGTAGAGTTTGGTAATGAGTCATTTGGGCATTGCCAGAGCCATCTCTCTGGAGGTTGCTTTAACACTCCTTCCAAGAGCATGGGGTGTGGTAACAGTGAAGTTTTGTCCCAGAGTCAATTTATTGACATCCTTTACCAATAGGGTGGTGGCTGAGATTATTCACAGATATGGAGGCCATCCGGTCGAAACAGGGTCTAGTTTCTTTGATAGATATGCCATAGGTCATTTCCATGGTCCTAAGGTTTGAGTTAGGACCCCTTTGGGAATGCCCTTATGCTCATCCAAAAAGGTGGAAGGGTGTGGTTGTGTCTGGTAGTCCTAATGCTGGGGCTGACAGCAGGGTCTTTTAAAAATTCTCCAAAGTTTGTTGGTGACTCGATGTCCATTCAAAAATTTTAGTCTCTTTTGTAGCCTCATTGAGGCCATCTTTGCAAATCCTGTTATCCAAAGCCTACAGAACCCTGTAGACCTATGTTTAGCCAGTCCCATACCCCCAGTTTTAGCCCATGCCTGAGGGTAGTCTTGAGGCTAGAGGCCTATCTTTTCTTCTGGTGTAGAGTGTCTTAAATAGTTTGTATTCCTGATTTAATTCTAAAGTCAATACTTGAAAGTTTTCCATGTCCATCCAGCAGATGAGCTCCATTTGGCCCAAAGTGTATCTGGGCCTTTATTTTGGACAAAAGACCCCTTCCTAGAAATGGGTAAGGGCACTCAAAGATGATCATGAACGAATGAGTTACCTGTCCCATTCCCAAGTTTATTGTTCTTCTGGTAGTTCATGGATATTGTTTGGTTCCTGTGGCCCCTTGGACCCAGGACTTTTTGGTAGCCAAAGACCCTCCTGCCTCAAGAACTACTAACTGTTGTGCTCCTATATCAACCAAAAAGTCTGTGGGCTTGGGGCTGGAGAGATGGCTCAGGGGTTAAGAGCATTGGCTGTTCTACCAAAGGTTCAATTCTCAGCAACCACATGAGGGCTCACAACTACCTATAGTGAGATCTGATGTCCACTTCTGGCAAGCAGGAGTACATATTAGCATGTAAACACTGTATACATAATAAATAAGCTTGAATCTGTATCAATATACTAAAATAAAGTCTGTGGACTTCCCTTCCACTTTAAGGGTTACCCTGGGTTCGGGGAGGGGTTCTGAAACCCATCCTCTTCAAATGCTGTCTCTCTCAATGATCATGATTTTGGGCTTAGGCTTTTTCTTAGGGCATTCCTTGGGCCAGTACCCTTCTTCCTTACAGTAGGTGCATTGATTCTTACTCAGGGGCATGTGGTGTTGTCTTGTTTTTTCCTCCAGTAGCTGCTTGAGTTGGTGATGCCTTTCTCCAGGCTCCGCAGTGGCCGCCAGTAGGACTCTTGATAAATCCCTATTCTGTATCTTTTCTGCTTGTATCTGTTGTTCCTCCAGACTATCTTTATTGTTATAAACTCTCTTTGCCAGGGCCACCATGTCTGAGTGACTTTTCCCCTAATCTTTCCTGCTTTTGCAATTTCTTTCTGATGTCTGGGACCTCCTGATTAATGAAAGCCAAAGCAACAGCAGACCGGTGTTCCTCCTTTTTGGGATCTTATGGAGTATATTGGCAAAACGCCTCTACGACCCTTTCCAGGAATGCTGCTGGGCTTTCATTAGGTTCCTGCCGAACATCATGCACCTTGGTAAAATTGTGGGTCATCTAGCAGCTGCTTTGAGACCTGCCAACAGAGCCTGGCAACAGATTAAGAGGCATACCACACCTTCAGCCATATCCTAGTCCCAAGTGGGTCTTAAGAGGCGAAATCTGGCATCAATGTCAACTGGATTGTGAATGGATGCCCCGGTGTCTCCAGAGACCTATTTCTGTGCTTCCAAGAGGACGTACTCTCATTCCTCAGTGGTAAAAAGAATCTATAAAAGCTGCTGACAATCATCCCAAGTGGACTAATGGGTGAAAAGAACAGTTTCTAAAAGGCCGATTAGGTCCTTAAGGTTATCAGAGAAAGGGGCATTCTAGTACCTCCAGTTGTATAGGTCTGATGTGGCAAAGGGCCAGTAATGGTGGGGCTAATTTCTGGCCGCATCTCCTGGAACCGTCGCTTGGAGGAGCAGGACAGTGGAGTCTGCTTTAGGGGTTGCACCCCTGCGACTCTGGGTGTCTTGAGCTGGCCCCTGCGACTCCATTCCTCTTGAGGAAGATGGTCCCTCCAGCAGGGCGGGAGGCAGAAGAGCAAGAGCTGGGGTCAGTGGCTCTGGTGATCCCAGAGGTGGTCTGTATGGAGGGGTAGAAAAATAATTTCCTCATCAGAACCTCCCTGTAGGTCTGGATACAGGGGTGCCAATGGTCTTCCATGCTCGTCCCTGGTTACTAAAGCCATAATCTGTTCTGCAGACAAACAGGGGTTTGGCAGAGGGGGCAGAAGTTTCTACTAAGGGGTGTGGGTAAGTAGTGACCAGATGTTTCCAGACGATATAATGGACTTGTTCAGGGTGTCCATGGGCTTTCCAATAGACAATCTCTTTCCACTGTCCGGATAGTATCTAAGTTGAAGGTTCCTTCCGGCAGCCAACCTATTTTGAAAGTCGGCCATTTGGCATTGCAGAAGACAAACATTGTTCCCTTTTTAAGGTCCACAGAAAGGTTGTGAGCCCTAATCCTGACTTCCTTGAAGTGAGCCAGAACCAGGTCAAGGGGGGTCAAGGTAGTCTGTTCCATAGTGTCAGTCAGTCATGTAAAAGATTACTCAAAAGACAGGAGACCAAGAATTGAACCAATACTTCACCAGAGGCAAAACTGAACCCAAAAACTCAGTGGTGGCTGGGAACGGGGAGATAACCTTCCCAGTGTCACAAACGGCTAAATGTGAGGTTCTCCATCCTCACCTGGGGGTACTCCATCCTCCTGAGGGCTCTGGAACCTCCTCTAGGGTCTCATGATGATGACTTTCCAGCATGCCTACCCTTAGTCATTTCTGGCCACTTTATTGAGGTGCCTTGAGGCAGAAGACGAAAATACAAGAGAATGAATGACAGACAATACAGAGGAAAGTAAAACTCACTGGCAGGTTCTGGACCCTCAGATAGGAGGGTGTTCTGGGGGATCCCAGACGAGCCCCCAAATGTTACACCCAGATTGCGAGACCCCCAAAGACTACCGATTCCGAAGCAAACAGACCAGCCTTTTACTGCAAGCTCAAGCTTGCACCACAAACTGTCCCTGTCATGGCAGGTTAGGAGAGCAGTTGATCCTTAGTCTAGGGGAGCAGAGTTTTTAAAGGAAAAAAACCACAAGCAGAGAATTCTAAGCTTTAGCTGCCCTGACCCTCGGGACCTAGTTATTTGTGGGGTCTGAGGGGAACCAAGCCTGAAAGAAAACGGGCAAGAAAGAAGAACGAGACCAAGCAGTGCCTTGTCAAGGTCTGTTTAATGAGCAAAATGTAACAGCTTATAAGCAGGAAAAAGGAGAGAGTAGGGAGGGGAAGGATAACATTCTTGTGGGTGGAAGGGCGCCTCTGTGGTTATCTCAGAATGTCCGGCCCCAGCTGCATGGCTGTTATCTTCTAAGGGTCAGCAGTTTCTCAGCGAGGGAGGGGAGCCTTCTGCTCAAGGCTTTACCTGTTCCCAACATCTCCCCCTTTTATTACTATAAGGGCGAAGCATCTGTCTTAGGCAATGTGATGTGCCCCCAGGTCCAGCACCATTATTTATTTCGGTGGCACGCCTGTCTTAGGCTACGTGGGCTGCACCCATGCTTGGCACTCCTACCAAGAGTGTGCCCCCAAGACATGGACCCACACTATTCCCGTCATTGGTCGTGACCACAGCCCTTATGGTGTGCATCTAGCCCTGGCATAACGCTAATCCCGTCAGTGATGTCTTCACAGCCATCTTTGGAGTTGGCTCTGAGGGGGACTCTGAGCCAGTTGAGAAAAATCAAGGGCAGATGAGGGCGAGCCCAGAGGCTCCTCATATGGCTCCTGGCCAGCCTCGGTTGTAGTGAGTCAATGGTAGTGGACTGACACCATCTGCCTAGTGACCGACTCGACCTGTCCTTTAACAAACTCAGTTAATCTTTTAAAATGCCCAGGGTCCAAACGAGAGGAGAAGTAGAAGGCCAACAAGGGAGCCAAGTATGGAGGGAAGGAGAGTCGTAAAAAGGAGGAAAGCAGAAAACCAATTCTGATACCAGGCCTCACTCTTTTCTCTAATTTTCATTTAAGGTTTTCTTCTACCTGTCTAATGCTGTCCCTAACCAGTCCTGTTTTGTCTGTATAGAAAGAGCATTCCTCTTTTAATGCTGCACAAAGACCTCCCTGTTGGAGGAAGATGAGATCTAGGCCTCTTCTATTTTGTAAAACCACTTCTGAAAGAGAAGCTAGGGGGTCCGTCAGGTCTCTAATGCCGTCCTTTAGGTTTGTCAAGTCCACATTAACGACTCTGGCTAGCTCATTGAATTGCTGTCCAGAGGTGACTAGGGAGGCAATCCTGGTCCCCGCACCCGCAGCTCCAAGGCCCAAAAGTACAGTGAGTGTTATAGCAGTTATGCGCTCTCTTTTGGGTCTATGCAAAAATGAATCTTCTTGCTCCCAAGAAGTAAAAAATTCCCCAGATGAATGAATAGTGAGGCGAGGGAGAACCTTAACCAACACACAAAAATCTTTATGAGCTAGAAACATAGGGGCATAAACATATGTAGTCAACCCAGAGGAACAGGCAAAAAATGAATCATTAGAAGCGGCAAAAAACAAAAAGGAGGTATTAACAACTAAGGAAGAATTGCAAATACTACTAAGGGAAGCGGGGGGTTGGGGGGATTCATCCTCTGTCCCAAGAGGCATAAACCTATGCCGGAAACGCTCCCAAGGGTAAGGCCTTGTCCTGGAACAGGACGCCTGGTGGATATAATGGTCCCAAAGGAAGCAATTCCTTCATAAAAGGGGGGTTGTGGGGAGTAGCAAATCCAGCAGCCCTCTGTAAGTGAGGAATTAGTCTCCTAAACAGCAAGTATTGAGGCATTTAATAATGTAAGCATTACCTCTGCTGAAGAAGAGGGCCTTGGGGGAAGAGTGGGCTGAAATGGGGTAAGGGAAAAGGTTTCGCTGAAATTTGTGTAATGTGGCCTAATGAAGGGAAGTAGGGGGGATTTTTTGCGTGCACCTACGGGACCTATGGCGACCCTTTGGTCATAAAAAGGAACAGTTTTAAGTAACTTAATTCTGAAGATAAGGCCAGGGTCTGCATTGGTAACATACATACGTAGGCCCCAATTGAATCCTCTGCCGTTTTTCGGAAGAAATCTTTTTACCTGCCTCAGAAAATCTTATTTGGAGAGGGGTATACCATCCTTTGGTTGGAGAAGTATTGCGGCATTCCGGTGTTAATGTGGAATTTCTCTGAGAGTTAGACCACCCTTTGGAAACCTCTATGTAATCCCAATTGGACGAGGGTTTCCAGTAAACTGAACCAGAGGTCTCACACCCCCAAGATGCACAAAAAAAGGCATCTCTGTACCCACATTTATAATTTAGGGATCTATCTCTATGGGATCTGGGGCAAACATAAAAATCTGTTTCTCTAATATTGGTGCGTTGATGGGACTGTGTCACAACCAACTAGTAGTTCCTGAAACCTGGAGCCATGGGGTGCTTTATCTAGGGGTACTTGTCTGGGAGTCCCCAGTATGAATTTCCTCCTGCAGCAAGTTTACACAGATTGGGAGTTAAGGTGGGTCAGTTGGGGGTAACACCAATATGGGAGGCAGCGAAGGCCGTATCTCCTGCCTCATTAACAACTTCCCAGGTAAAATTCCATACTTGATGTGGGGAGGAGCCGGAAACAGGGAGGCAGGAGCACAGCAGCACCAGCGCAGGAAGCGTTTTATCTGAAATTAAGCACAATCAGACGCTTCCTCAGGGTGATCGGAGGGATCCCTGGGCGGATTAAATTGTTTCACTAGCCTTTCAGGCAGCCATCTGGCATTTCCTGCAGTAGTATCATAAATGCAGGCATGTCCTTTTCCCCAAATAAGGACTGGGTCGGGACCCTGCCACTTAAAAAGTCAATGGGTCTTTCCAAAGGGCCTGTGCATAGTTTTAGGAGGTAGTGGGATGCCACAGGCGATCCGCCGCAGATTTTCCCTCTTTGTCCAAGGTAAGAAAGTTTAATACAAAAAGTGCATGGTTGAGCAAATTTTTGTGGTTTCCTGTAATAGGGCACAAAATTCCCTCATTACTTTGTAATTTGGTAATCATATTTTTGAGCGTCTGATGAGCTCTCTCAACAATTCCCTGGCCCTAAGGGTTATAAGGAATGCCTGTAATATGCTTAATGCCCAACTGTAAACAAAACTGTTAAAAACTACTGCTGGTATATCCAGGCCCGTTGTCAGTTTTTATTACCTTAGGTTGATTTAATATGGTTAAGCATGATAAAACATGGCTAATAACATTTTTGGTAGCCTCGCCTGCCTGTGGCGTGGCAAATATAAATCCATTATATGTATCAACAGTAACATGGACATACTTTAATTTGCCAAAAGCATTAATGTGTGTTACATCCATCTGCCATATTTCTCCCGGGACAAAGCCGCGGGGGTTAACTCCTAGATGTACCTCTGGTAGAAATGTTACACAGCCTTTACAATTTCGAACTATCTGCCTCGCTTGTTCTCTAGTTATCTTGAATTTTTGCCTAAGGGTCTGAGAATTGAGATGATGTAAGTCATGGGCCTGTTGGGCCTGAGTTAGGGGATCCAAAAAGACTGTAGTAATTTTTTGTGCCAGCCCCGCAAGCTATGTTGCACCATCTACCAAATCATTGCCTTGTGCTAGAGGGCCTGGCAATCCAGTGTGTGCTTGTATATGCCCAACAAAAAATGGACAAATGCAGCTACGAATGAGGCCCTGAAAAATGGAAAATAAGGGGGCTGCATTGGTAGTGGGTCTTATATACAGAACAGTTTCCAATAGGGGAACGGAATGAGTAAGATAGGAACCATCTGTATAAAATTAAAAGGGGAAGTTGGTAAGGCCTTAAAGACCTCAATGGTAGCTTGCAATTCCACTAACTGTGCTGAAACATAGGAAGTGGAAATCTGAGTAAAAGCACCATTAATTGAATAGGCTGCTCGACTATTAGACGAGCCATCAGTAAAAACTAAATTAGCATTAAAAATAGGAGAGCCTTTTGTAACCCTAGGGAAAAGAATAGGTGTTTTATATAGGAATTGCAAAAGCTTATTGGGTAGATAATGATTACCAATCTTTCCCTGGAATGACACACAACCTACAGCCAAATCATCATCATTTTGAATCAGCCAAGAAATTTGTACTGGGCTATATGGTACAATCAAGATATCGGGATCTTTACCAAAAATTTTTCTAGATTGTTCTCTTCCTAGTCGAATTAGTTGGGCTGTAAGGTGGGGATAGGTGGGAAGAACTTTTGAAGAGGCAGCAAGCAAATGAACCCAAAAGAGCGGTCTATCTTGCCAGAAAACCCCAGTGGGAGAAAAAGGAGTAGGAAATATAATAAAGAGTAGTTCCTTAGTAGGAGAGAAATAATCAATGGTTTGTTTGTTAATGGCCATCTCCACCAGAGCAAGGGCCTGTTGAGCCTCTTTAGTAAGTTTTCTGGGGGAGGACGGATCCGAGTCTCCTCTAAGAATGTCAAAAAGGGGTTTTAACTCACCGGTAGTTATTTTAAGATATGGCCTCAGCCAATTAATATCCCCCAAAAGTCATTGGAAATCATTTAAGGTGTTAAGAGCGTCCCTCCTCAACTGAATTTTTTGAGATATAGCCTTATGGGGAAAAAGCTCAAAGCCTAAGAATAAATATGGGGGTTGGAGTTGAACCTTACTTGGGGAGATTTGCAAGCCTCGACGTTGTAAGTTCATTACAAGTTGCTGAGAAGCAGAATGTAACTGTGAGGCATCCAGTCCAGCTAAAAGACTATCATCCATATAATGTATAATATAAAGGGAGGGCCATTGGAGGCGAAAGGGATCTATAGTCTGGGCAACAAACTTTTGACAAAGAGTGGGACTATTTGCCATACCCTGAGGCAAAACCCGCCACTGGAAGCACAGCATGGGGCCAATGAATTTACAACAGGGAGACTAAAAGCAAAGCGTTTACAATCCTCAGGATTAAGAGGAATGGAGAAAAAACAATCTTTGAGGTCTATAACTATTTTATGAAATCCTTTTGGGATAGCACCGGGGGAAGGCAACCCTGGCTGCAAGGCACCCATAGGCACCATGGTTTTATTAACTTCTCTAAGGTCTTGCAAGAGTCTCCATTTGCCCATTTTTTTTTTAAATAACAAAAATGGGTGTATTCCAGGGAGAGGTGGATGGTTCAATATGTCCAGCGGTCAATTGTTCCTGCACTGACTCTATGGCCACTGAAAACTTTGTGGGTGGAAGGGGCCATTGATCCACCCATACAAGGGTGTCACTTTTCCAAGTGATTTTATCCGCCCGCGGTGCAGGAGGTGTAATGGCCCTCAGGAAAAATGCTGAAAACCCATGCCTGATCAATCAAATTTTTGTTGTGGAACAATAGGTTGGGTCATACCCTGATTGCTCTTTCCCAAGCCCTGTCCTGGTAGAAAGCCTTGATGAAGCATTTGACTGGTGACAATCTCATTAGGGCTACACATAATTAATTTCATTTGATTGAGAAGATCTCGTCTCCATAGATTAATGGGCAATTTTTCAATTACAAATGGGCAGATCGTACCCAAGTTACCCTCTTGACCCTCCCAAGTCAGAATTTTCGAACTTTGTAGGGTATTGTTAGATTGGCCAATACCCTGCAAGTGTGTTAAAGAAGGTTGGAGGGGCCAGGCTGAAGGCCAGTGGTCCCGTGAAATAACTGTAGCATCAGCCCCCGTAAATCATCTTTTGTCTAATTGAAGATGGGCCAATAACGGGTAATAGCCTGGACCTAGTAAACATCAGAGGAGCCTGGTTTAGTGGCCCCCCGGGGTCCATGAAGGGCTGGGCTTTTGGTCTGCAAGGGGAGAGGGAGGGCCTGAGCTACTCTTTGTCCCTTAGCAATGGATATGGGCCCCAAGGTGGAGCTGGCTAAGACTTTTATCTCTCCGGTGTAGTCATTGTCCACCACTGAGGGGTGAATAGTGAGCCTTTTAAGGGTGGAGGATGCCCTGCCCAAAATTAAGAAAAACATGCCCGGGGGAGGAGGTCCAGAAATCCCAGTAGGGAGGATTTGAACTCCGTCCTCAGGTTTTAATATTGTGTCAGTGGAGGTACACAGGTCCAATCCTGCACTCCCTGTGGTGGCTCTGTGAAGTTGGGAGAGTTGTTGTGGCCCGAGGAAGGGGCCTGAGCCTCCTCTAGACTGGTCCCCGAAGCTGGTTGGAATGGAATGGTTCTCGGGGCCCGGGGCTGGCCCCTCCATCCGTTTCCCAGAACTGAGGGGAATGGGGGCAGCGGGTTGCCTGTTATGTCTGTTTTAGATCGGCATTGGTTTGCCCAATGCTTAGCTCTTCGACATCTGGGACAGACTGTAGTAGTAGGCACAGGGGGGCCAGGCAATGAGGCAGGGTTATTGGGAGCGCCACTAGGTACTCCCATTACCTTTGGGCATTGTTTAGCAAAATGTCCAGGCTGCCCACATTTAAAGCATCCTTTAGATGAATTTACCACTTGTAAGGCTACCCTGAGAAATTGACACCCGGAGAAATTTTATGAGAAAGGGAATCAACCTCAGAACAGAGTCTAATAAAATCATTAAGATCCCTATTTTTGGTGTGTCCTCGGAAAGCAGCTTTACAGGCTGCGTTGGCATTTTCAAAGGCCAGTTGTTTTAACATTTTTCCAGTAGTTTCTTCGGGGCCTAGAATCCTTTCCACCACTTCTACAAGTCGGCCAACGAAATCATGATAAGGTTCCTGAGGACCCTGTATAATTTTTGTCAGTGGGGTTGTGAGGGACCCTTTTGCAGGGACTGCCCTCCAAGCCCCAATGGCAGCTTCCTTAACTTGGGCCAAGAGCCCGATGGGTAGTTTAGCTTGGTGGCTCTCACCTACATATTTGCCTTGTCCAGTGAGCAAATCGTCAGTCCAGAAAGGCTCTCCTCTAGAATTATTTTGATTTTGTCTAGCAAAGGTGTGGCATCTATCAAGGAAGTCAGCCTTCCAAGTAAGAAATTGTCCTTGTGAAAGGACTGCTTGGGTCACTCGGAGCCATTCTGCGGGGGTAAGATAACCACTTCCGGAGAGATTTTCCAGCATGGAAATAGTAAAGGGAGCATTGGGCCCATAATTCTTAACTGCATTATTTAATTTTTTAAGGGGCTTACATTTAAGTTGTTTAAATTGTGCTATTGGCTGGTTGGATTTTAGTCCCTTTAATATTATTTTTTGGTCATCTAATTCCTCGGTCTCCTCATCCTGAGATTCCTTGGCTTCACCCTCCTCCTCATCCCCCGATTCTTTAGCCTCTTTATCCTCTGGGCCATCCTCCTCAGAGGACTGGACTTCCCTAGATCTTTGGCGAGTTATAACAGGGAAGGTTAAAACAGGCTGTGGCTTAGATTTAGAGGCCTTTTTATGTTTTTTGACAATTTTTGGGAGCTGTTTTTTAAGGGGCCCGGTAAAGAGTCCTTTTGAAGGTCTCTTGAAGAGAGGCAAGTTGCACCAAAAGATCGGCATATTCCTGTTGTAAAGAGAGGACCTCATGAAGTGCAGATACCTGCTTACTAAGGTACTCTTTGGCCTTTAAAAGCAAAGAGGTTTGGGATGAGGGAGGAGAGAGTTACAGGCGCGCAAGAATTAGGAGCGGAGGGATAGGGCAGCGGATTAGCAAGAAGAGTGGGCAGCCAGTCGGGGTTGTGATATTTTTTGGCCTCTTCCTCCAAATTGCTTTCCTCCGAGGGGTCCAAGTGGTTATCTCGGAATGTCCAGCCCCAGCTGCACAGCTGTTATCTTCTCAGGGAGAGCAGTTTCTCAGCGAGGGAGGGGAGCCTTCTGCTCAAGGCTTTACCCAAGTGGTCAGGGTCATTTTTAGGAAACACAGGAAAGGCAAGACTCCTGTCAGCATAAGGGGATACTCTCATTACATTCAGGGAGTGGGGGATATAAAGACTTATGAGTTTTAGGACGGGTGGCCCGTTCCTCAGACAAGGGCATTGTTTTAGGGCAAGAGCCCTGTTCCTCAGACAAGGGCACTGTTTTAGGGTGGGAGCTCTGTTCCGCAGACAAGGGCATGGGAATAACAGAGGGACAGGGTGAGGGAGATTTTAAATTTTTGGCTGAATGGGAAGATTCTAGGGACGAGACCAAAGGACTGCATGAGAGGGGTTTAATAAAATTTTCGGCCAAGGAAACTATTTTACTGGACTCGGAACTTGAGGACTTAATAACATCTCTAATAAGAGTCCAATGACTAAAAGTCTGCATGGGGACTGTATTAGGTCCCTTGTCATGTAATAATTTATTGAGACAGGCTCCAACCTTATCCCATTTGGTAGGATTAATCTCTGGTCCTTCTACAACAAACCAAGGACAAACTTCTGACACAAAGACAAAAAAATCAAATTAGATCCTCCTTTTTGACTCTAATTCCTCTTTCCCTGAGAGAGGTCTTGAGGTCACAAATGAAGACAGCCTCTTTTGATAATTTTTGGCCCATTTTTATAGACGGAGATGTCACTTACCTAACGTCTTTTTCCCGTGAGTGGCGAGAATGCACGTTTGATGAGTTGCTGTCTGCCGAAAGTCACTTTCGGTTTACCAGGGTATTGACGCTGGTGATCCGGATCTCTCCATTGAAGGTCTCCGTCAGGCAGTGGTCCATACCTTGGGCCCCACATTGGGCGCCACTTGCCCCGACCCGCAGGACCTAGTTAATTGTGGGGTCCGAAGGGAACCAAGCCTGAAAGAAAACGGGCGAGAAAGAAGAACGAGACCAAGCAGTGCCTTGTCAAGGTCTGTTTAATGAGCAAAATGTAACAGTTTATAAGCAGGAAAAAGGAGGAAGTAGAGAGGGGAAGGATAACATCTTGTGGGTGGAGCAGTTCTGCCTGGGCGCCTCTGGTTATCTCGGAATGTCCAGCCCCAGCTGCACAGCTGTTATCTTCTCAGGGAGAGCAGTTTCTCAGCGAGGGAGGGGAGCCTTCTGCTCAAGGCTTTACCCGTTCCCAACATTTAGCGATACAGGATTGGATAAGGATTGAGCAAGTGAGGTGACCTTCACTGCTATTGGTGGGTGCCATCTGGCAGAATTGCTGAGGGAAGTAAGTATATTTACAGAAACATGTGGTCCAGTTTGACAGTTACATTTGTACATCCCATGGTTTTACCTGGAACTGGTTGGGTGGAGGGTCACGTGGTTTTTCTTGGAACTGGTTGGGTGGAGGGTCACCCTTGGGTCAATACCTTTAACAAAATGGAACCCTAATTCAAAATGGAGTTTGCTTAGCCCTTACATCACAATGCAACTTTGGCTGGCCTGGAACTCACTCTGCAGTCCAGGGTGGCCTTGAGCTCAGAGATCCATATGCCTCTGCCTCCAACTGCTGGGATTAAAAGCATGCATCAACATGCCCAGCAGTTTCTTTAATTTGTAAGCAAAATGTTGGAGGTTGATCTGATGCATGTTACTGGCCCTCAAGATCTGGTTATACCTATCCTTGTTTTGTAAACCTGCCTAAGACATACTTGATTGGTTGATTAAACAGCCTATACCTGGGCAGAGCAGAATGGGGTAGGTGTGGCTATGGTTCCTGGGCTTTTGGGTTCAAGAGAAAATCACCGAAGATGGACAGGAAGAGAGGAGGAAGGAGGACACCTCGATGGATTAGTGTGGAGAAAAAAACGTGGGCTGAGAGAAAAAGACTACAATAATGGCGTGAAAAGGCCCAGATGAAGAACACAAGAAAGTACCATGGGATTATGAATGGAAGGTAGACCAGATGAAGAGGGGCCGGGAGATGGTGAGGATACTGAGACAGTGTAAGTGAAATATCTGCCCAGCCTATGGTAAATAAGACAATTATAAATCTAACAGGTGTCTGTGTCTTATTATTTGTGATTGCGGGTTGAACAACACCACCACGATAATCATAGGGCTAATAATAAACATTAAATAGCCCAACACTTATTTATTACAATAGAAAAAGGAGGGTTTCTTGTCACAGTAATAGATGTATGTATCCACGTTCTATATACAGTGTTGGGTTTCAAATTTACATTTACTAGAGAAGAAAGCATGTGCCAAAACTAGATTGGAGAGCCAGATATGGCAGGGCATACATGTGGTCCTAGCACCCAGGAAACTGAAGTTAAGCCCAAGGATTCCAGACTAGACAGGATAACATAGAAGACACCCCAATTTCATTAAAAGAAAGGGAGAGAGAAAGGATGGAGAGAAAACAATAGTAACTTTACGTTCAGGCACAGTGATTCAGGTGTGGAGCACTATTTGGAAATCTGAAGCAGGAATATCCTTGAACTCGGGAGTTTTGACACCAGCCTGGGTAACAGAGAGACTGTCACAAACCAAACCCCAGTTGGAATGTTTTCTTGTCAAAATTACCAACAAGTCTAGCCAAAGCTCCTTCTAGGCTGAATAGTAGTAGTATAGCAGAAAATAAACTCATGGCAGCCACCTCTGGCTTGGAAGCATACACAGATCACACCATTGTATCCCAGAAAGGGAACCTACATGTTTGAATTTTCCAGAGCAGCGCTGTGAATAAAAATCTCACACAGTCTTTAACCTCTTCATGCAGGTACTTTAAAAATATTAACTCAGAGACAGGCGTGGCGGTGCACACCTGTAGTCCCAGCACTGGGGAGGCAGTGGCGGGTGGATATCTCTGAGTTTGGGAGCAGCCTGGTCCACAGAGTAAGTCCAGGACAGCCAAGGCTACACAAAGAAACCCTGTCTAGAAAAAGAAAAAGTTAACCCAGGAGAGGAAACGTCTGGTGTAAAGATGTACACATCTTAAACTATATTTACAGAGAAGACTGACTTACTACCTGTCAAATTCCCGGTATACTTAGGCTAGGAAATGTGTTTCTGTGAAACCCTGACAGAACCGCTCCTCTCACCTCAACCCTGTATCCTTCCAGTGAAAGACTCCCGCTAGAGCCTCTCTGGACGGAGAGACCCCGCTTCCCAAGGAACAGCGAGACTAGTCTTCGGATGCAAGCCGCAAGAGGTTTATTTCGATACACGGGTACCCGGGGCGACAAAGCCTTTTGGAGGACTTGCACGCCTCTCGGTTGGGGTGAGGGGTTTTTATAGGGCTCGGGAGCAAGAAGCACGGTTACAAATGCGAGAAGCATAGTTACAGGGATCTGATTGGGCGGTGTGAACAAAGCCATAGTTAGGTCACGTACCCGGAACAGGGAAGGCGGGAAGGCAGATGTGAGCTGAGTCACGTACCCGGTTCTTATCTCGGGTACCCAGAGTGTTTTTCTCAGAAGAGACAAGGACTTTCCATTCCCCCTCATAGGCCAGGTGCCCAACCGCAGATATCCTGTTGTTGGACATCTGTCCTGCCTTGCTTCTGACCCTGCACTGCTCCAGTCTTGTAAAATAGTGTTGCCGGCGTTATGCTAGGGTTTTATTTTTTCATTCCCCCATTTTCTTCTAGCTTAGAATGGAATCCTCCATTCTACGGGTCTAGGGAGAGTGAATCTCCGTCTCCAGTTGCTTGAGTTGATGATATTGCTGGGTTAGCACTAACGTCTGTATGACAGAGAGCTGGTCCTTCATGAACTGAACTAGCCGATTTAGGATACAAGGCCCAAATAGTAGGATCAGGAGAATTATGATTAGGGGACCCATGATGGAGGAGATCAGGGTGGTGATCCAGGGGGACCGACTAAACCATCTCTCGTACCAGCCCTGTCCTGACTCAAAGAATTGCTGTCTCTGTCTGAGTCTTTCTCTGAGTTTAGCCATGTTATCCCTTACCAATCCAGTATGGTCAGCATAAAAGCAACATTCTTCCTTCAGAGCTGCACACAGTCCTCCTTCTTGTAAGAAGAGGATATCTAGCCCCCTTCTATTCTGTAAGACTACTTCC
>CM053766.1:136639787-136690129 GCA_028658305.1 Pachyuromys duprasi | reverse complement strand
GAGAGTATCTGGAGGCAGTCATGAGTTTCTGGACCCTCTGGTAGGGGAAGCAGTGATGCCGGATTGAGAGCTACTATGGGACCAAAGTGTACTCGATCAGTGTCCAACAGCAGAGCCTGGTAGTGGGTCATGCGGGCATTGGAAAGCCATCGGCCTGGAGGTTGTTTGACCAGGGCTTCCACTGCATGAGGAGCCAGAATCGTTATTGGCTGTCCCATAGTCAGCTTGCCAGAGTCTTTAGTCAAGAGGGCAATTGCTGCCACCATCCTCAGACAGGGTGGCCATCCCGAGGCCACCGGGTCAAATTTCTTGGACAGGTAGGCTATCGGACGCCTCCATGGTCCCAGTTTTTAAGTCAGGACTCCTTTAGCATATCCCTGTTTCTCATCCACAAACAGCTCAAAGGGCTTGTTTAAGTCCGGAAGCCCCAGCGCGGGGGAGGTTAGCAGGGCCTCTTTTATGGCTGCATAGGCTCTCTGCTGCTCATCTCCCCAAGTAAAGAGAGTCCCTTGTTTGGTGAGTGGGTAAAGTGGCGCAGCCATTTCTGCGAACCCTGGAATCCAGAGGCGGCAGAACCCCGCCATACCCAGGAACTCTCTTAGTTGTCTCGGGCTTTTGGGCACCGGAATTTTTAGGATTGTCTGTTTCCGCGCCTCTGTTAACCATCTTTGTCCATCCCTGATTTGGTAGCCCAGGTATGTAACCCACCTCTGGCATAATTGGAGCAGGGAAGGTGGGAAGGCAGATGTGAGCCGAGTCACGTACCCGGTTCTTATCTCGGGTACCCAGAGTGTTTTCCTCAGCAGAGACAACGACTTTCCATTCCCCCTCATAGGCCAGGTGCCCAACCGCAGATATCCTGTTGTTGGACATCTGTCCTGCCTTGCTTCTGACCCTGCACTGCTCCAGTCTTGTAAAATAGTGTTGCCGGCGTTATGCTAGGGTTTTTATTTTTTCACCAGCAGGGTGACTCCAGACTTGTCAGCCAACATTCACTTGGCCTGCTGCAGGCCTTGGGGACAAGCCACTCACCTGAGCAGACTTGGGGACACTGGCCTAGCAGGCTGTCACTGGTGGAATCTGTGGAGAGCTCTGTGGGCTTGTGCCTGCCCACCAGCGGTTCCAGCCCCAAAGGAAAAACATGGCTACCAGACCTTGTAGCCCACACCTAGCTGCTGAGATCCAGCTCAGCAGCTAAGATCTACATCACATCTCCAGGATCACCTTGCTTCCCTCCCCCCAGGCCTCACCTATCTGAGGGTCCCTACAATTCTGGAATAACCAGGTGGCCAAGGCCTAGTAGGCTTTTACCTTTCTTACTCAGGACATCCCATCTCCTTTATTCTTTCAAGAGTCTGTGGATAGAGTACGACTTGGGCCAAGAAACTGCTAGCGACCAACTCTCTGGGCCTTGGTTTCTCTCTCTATAGCTTAAAGGAAGGGTACTCTGCAACGTCAGTGATAAAAACTTTAGATGGAAACTAGCATGGCCATCTTGGTTTAAAGCGTTTTCAGACAGGCCTGTCTTCCATGAAACCCAAGCACACCTTAAGAGGCATTTAGTCAGCATCCTGATTGGCTAAGAACTTTATGGGAGTTAAACTTAACATTCGTTCCCAATGTTTTTATGACTAAAGTGCAATGCAAAACAAAAGCAGTGCCTGACATAACAATGGCAACTATATCCCTGTCACTTAAGAAGAGCTAAAACAGATGTACCACTCAGTCTGACCCAAGACCCAAGACAGCAAAATAGTGATTATAAAATAATAACAGCATTGAAAATGAAAAATAAGAAAACCCGAAGACTGTTCCAACCCTGTTGGTATCAACACCGAGAGACTTAGGTTTCTGGGCATGCATGACGATTAACGCAGAAAAGGCCTCTGTGAGCTGGAGTTAGGTTATGCCACTAACTCAGAGAACAAGGTCAGGGAGCCTGGAGACAAGGAAAACCTGAGGAAAAAAGACTCCAGCCTGGACCGCTGGAAGCACCTAGATTCACCTGCCGTCTCCATCTGGTGGGGAGAGCCACGAAGGCAAAGGATGGCTCGGGCTCCATCATCAGACCCACCTGGGCCAAAGCTCACTGGCAAATGTGTTAGGAGTCAAGGCCCAGCGAGCAACTGCGGACACCTCCGAAGTGCGATGCGCCGGCCGCCCTACCCACGCTCCTAGGGCGCAGCCTGTACTCACCCGCGGCTAGGACCTAGGCTCGGTGTTTTCCCCACAGCGGCCTCCTCCGTGACCCTAAGGGCTGACAAAACAACAGGTCCCTCAGCACCTGAGAGGGAGGTCTCCGGACCTACTGAGCCTCAGTTTCCCCCAAGAACCCAGGGAGGAGACGGACCCACACAGGTCGGGAGACTCGCACCCTTTGTGGCCCGGTGCCGCCCCTGCACGAGGCGCACACAGTAGGCGCTGCGGACACGCTCCCCGAAAGGAGGAGCGGGCCACTTCCTGCCCTCGGGCCGACTCCGGGAGCCCCGGCCCCACCGCTCCGCCCCCGGCCCAGGCCATGTGGCATTCCTAAGGTGGGTGGGCGCAGGAAGGAGGTGCCGCGGGCCCGCCCCCTCCGGCGCGGGGGCGGGGCGAAGTCCCCCTGCTCCGCGGGCCCGCCCCCGAGGGTGGGCGTAGCTGGCCACGCTCCGCACAAAGTTTGTTTCTGCCTCGGGGCGGTGGGGGAGGGGGCGGCGGGCCGCCGGGACGAGAGGGGATCTGACGTCAGGTCGCGAGGTGCTTTCCAGCCGCGAGCTGTCAGGCGGGTGTCAGACCCGGCAGGTACGCGGCGCGCTCCCCCGGCGCCCCCCGTCCCGGACGGGCCGCCCCGCACCCCGCCGAGGCCGCGTGGGCCGGAAAGCCGCCGGGAGAGGTGAGTGCGGGACTCCGGGGGGCTGGAGCCGCGGCCGGGGCCGCGCGGACAACTTGAAAAGTTTTCTCGGGGCGGCGGGGCGGGGGAGGGGGCGTCGTCCCGGCGCGTGCGGCAGTGGGTGTGAGCGCCCGGGCGTGTGTGTGTGTGTGTGTGTGTGTGTGTGGAGTCCGGACCGCGGGGCGCCGGCGCGGGATGTCGGTGGGGGGGTCCCGTTCGGGGTCCTTTGCGGGAGGGGGGCCGACTCCCCAAGATCCCAGCCTGGGAGAGGGCGGCCGGTGCCCCGCAGCGGCGTGAGCGCGCGGGGAGCGGGTTTGTTTGGTTTCAAAAGTGCACGTTGCTAACCGCCAGCAGCCCCCCCCCCCCGGCACAGCGGCCGAGCGGGACCGGGGGCCGCCGAGTGACAGCTGGAGGTGGGGGCCGCGGGCGGGGCCCCGACGGGGAGGGCTTGGGAGCCCGCGCGAGTTCCCCTTTCCTTTGGAACAAAGGAAAGTCTGTCTCCGAGGCATCTGTCACTCCCGGGCGGGCCAAGGCTGTGGGGCGCGTGGGGCCGGCGACGCGGGGAAAGTTTGTGCGCGCCGGGACCCCGGGGCCAGGCGAGGGGCGGCCGAGCGTCCTGCGGGGGCCGTGCGCGTCCCCGATGCAGGGGGGCGGCCAACATGGAGTCTGGGCGCAGGGCTGGGGTGGGGGAGCGGTGCGGAGGTTGGAGCCCAGCCCCCTCCCTTCCCCTCCCCCTCCGGGCCGAGTTCGAAGCACAAAGCCGAGCGCGCACGCTCCGGCGGCCCCGCGCCCCGAGAGTCAGCCCGCTCTGAGTCCCGGGGAAGGGCTTGCGAACTAAACTTTTTCCTGTCTCGGAATGGACACGTGAGTTTTCTTTCTTGCAGAGCTCCCCCCCGACCGCCCCCGGCGGCGGGGAGCGGGCCGGCAGGGGAGCTGTTGCGCGTACCGTGACTGTGGTGGGGGACGGGGGGTGAGGGTGCCCTGGGAGCCGGCCGATTCGCCGGCGCCCCGTGAGCCATGTGCTCCGCCGCGTCCGGGCCGCGGGGGGGAGGCTGCGCGCTTTGTGTGAACTGCTGGGAACTCCGGCCCCTGTGCGCGGCGCGGGGGAGCGTCTCCGGAGCCGGGAGAGTTGTCAGAAAGTTCCTGTGGGAGTGGCTGCAGATGGCGTGGTGGGAGTGTGAGGAGATTGCACGGGGTGCGGTGGCCGAGGGGCGCCTCCGGGAACCCGGCTAGTGGGAAGGCTGATGGATGGCGGCTGTGATGACGTGCGTGCTCCTCGGTCGGAGAGAACGTGGGTGGGCAGGTCACTTGGAGTTCGTGGGTGGGCGGGTGCAGGAGTTAGGCTAGTCCCCTGGGTCGTTGTAGTCGTTGGTCCTCGGTGTGGGGTGTAAAGTTGTGTGTGTGTTCGTAAAACTCGAGGAACTTGTGCGATGTAAGCAGCAAGTCGAGCGGGTTATCTTAGCTCTGTTCAGCTTTCCTGGGGGATATCGAGGTATTCCTGGGAGGCGTGTGTGAGAGACCTGCAGGCAAGGCCTGGGGTGCAGGACCCGGGGGTGGAGAACGTTCCCGCTGAGGGTTCCTCTTTGGCCCCACACTGGGAACTATGAAGACTGGGTTCTGGCTGGCAGCCAGGGTGGAATTTAGAAAGATAACCCTCAGTAAACTTACCACCGCGACGGCCGGGGCTGCCTCCCAGAGCTGGTGTCCCAGCTGTCCCGGTGGCTGAAATGTCTGCCCTCAGAAAGCACCTCATTCGTGATTCTCATTCTGAGGAAACAGTACCTCAGAGCGGTGCCTATTTCACCTCCAGGTGGCCTGGCTGAAGGTAGACCCTTCCCTCGAAAGTCTGGCTTAGCCAGCTCAGAGATCTGGGCTCAGGCCCAAGGCCTGCAAACAAAACCTGGGAGATGCCAGAGTCTGTTGGCTAGGCCTGCTGGGGAGCTGCTAAAGACAGGGAAGGGAGGAGCCTGGAGAGTCTGGCACAGCCTTGGCCTAGAACTTGTGCTTTTAAAATGTAAATTTCTTTTGCTTTTGTGAACAGGAACTTTGTCTGCTGGAGGAGCAGCTGATAGGAGTTACCTAGGCAGAAACCTTCCTTCCTTGACTGGGGAAGGAGGGCTTCAAGCTCAGAACTAACATCACACAGCCTGGTGGGAGTTAAAGTAGGGACCAGAGCCACACTTCGTTGGTCTGGATTCTGAGATTGAGTCTGGGACCAGGTCAGAGGCTGCACCAAGGAAGAAGGTGTGAAACAACCATAGGACTGGCTCAATTGTCCCTGCACTATCCTCGATGGCTGCTGACCACAGCGAGCAGTTTCCAGACCTCCTCTGAGCCTTGGAAGGAAAACTACCCCAGTCCTACTTTATAATGAATATTAAGAGCTGGGACTCTCCCCCCTTTTTAAGATTTTTTCTCTCTGTGTGAGTGTGTATGAGTGTTCTGCCTTCATGTATGTTGGTGCACCTCAGAGGTGGTTGTGTTCCTCCTTGTGAGTCGGCAGCCCTGGGAATGCAACCCAGGTCTCCTGTAAGAGCAGCAAATGCTCTTAAGTGCTGAGCCACCTCTCCACCTCCAGAAATTCACTTTTAGAGTGATAAAGTGAGAGCAGACGGGGGTCCGGCTGGAGAAAAGGCTCAGTGGTTTAAGAGCACTTGTTTGCAGAGCCTGGGTTCTGTTCCCAGCACAGACAGGGCTCACACCATCTGTACCTTCAATTTCAGAGGATCTGCCTACCTCTTCTGGCCTCCCAGTGAATATATAGTGCGCAGACGTGTTAGGCAGAACATCTGTATGCATAAAATAAAATCTTGGGAGGGAAGGGAAGAGAAGGGAATTGGTGGGAGGGGAAAGAATAAGAAGATAATAGAATACTTTAATCAAAGAATATCATTAAAGTTTTAAAGTAAATAAAGGCCAATATCCTTCTATACTCCCCACCCCTAATTAACTGCTGACCAGCTCTCTGCAGAGCAGCCTGTGGTAGGCATTCCGTAACATATAGTGACACATAGTAGTGATTCTTTGATGACTTGGCCTCTTCATTTAGCTTTTATCAAGGTCCATCCATGTCATCAAAAGCATCAGAAGTATACCCTCTCCTTTTTGGTGTTCATTTTGTTTTCTATGTATGAATGTTTTGCCTGCATGTATATACACACACCACATGGATGCCCATGGGAGTTCCCAAAAGGCATTGGATTCCCTGGAGCTGCAGTTACAGATGGTTGTGAGCTTCCATGTGGGTGCCGGGAAGTGAACCAGGTCTTCCTGGAAGAGCAGCCAGTGCTCTTAACCCCTTAGTCTCTCCAGCCCAACTGTACTTTTTTTTTTTAATGACCAAATGAGTCTTATTTAGCCGTATGTTGAGGGCCTCCTGATGGTGGCCACCTTTTGGCTGCTGTGGCCATTTGTGCACAGGCGGTAGGGCTCCAGGTGTGCATTTCTCTTGAGTAGCCACCTGGTAGTAAGCTTGCAAATTTCTCCTTTCCAGGAGCTTTCACGTGAGTTAAATGAGGTAATAGACGCTAAGTTCCCCAGACAGCCTAGAAAACAGAATTCACGCTGGGCGCTGATGCTGGGGAGGCAGAGGCCAGAGGATTGTGGTTTCAAGATATGCCTGGGCTGTGTCGTTCTTTGTAGTCCTGTTCTGTTTTTAAAGGAAGTGCCACCCGTTTCAGCAGTCCCTCTCTGTTCCATGAATTGGTGGCGTTTAGGATTCATCCATCTAGCTCGCTCAGGTTCAACTGATTTGGAACTGTGACTCCTGTTTGTGATGGTGAACTCACCAGGAGACCCAGGAAAAGGGGCGAGGCATGAAGTGCTAATGTTTTCCCCATCCCCTTTGTCACTTGCCGCAGGGTCCCCAGAGGTCCAGCCTAGCCCCTACACACCATGTCAGACAGCGATCTAGGTGAGGATGATGGCCTCCTGTCGCTGGCCGGCAAGAGGAAGCGCAGGGGCAACCTGCCCAAGGAGTCGGTGAAGATCCTCCGAGACTGGCTGTACGTGCACCGCTACAACGCCTACCCTTCAGAGCAGGAGAAGCTCAGCCTCTCGGGGCAGACCAACCTCTCCGTGCTGCAGGTAAGGGGGGGAGTGAGAGGAGAAACCCCCTCCTGGCCCCAAGGGAAGACAGTGAAATGAGGTCAATGTACCTGTGAAGGGATGAGGAGTTGTTAGTGTCTCTGTTGTTGACCTTGAAGGTGAGAAGGCAGAGTAGCTGAGGTTCAGGGGTGCAGCTCCGTTGGAACAGGACTTAGTCGTAGGGCAGCTGGGTTCTGCAGTATGGTTAGAAAAATGAGTTGAAGGGACTGAGGAGTGACCCAGGAGTTGAGAGCACTTCCTCCTCTTCCCGTGGGACCCATGTTTGGTTCCCTGTGCCCATACCCAGGCAGCTCAGAACCTTCTGTGACCCCAGCTCCAACAGCCTCTTGCCTCTGCAGGTGCACATACTCCCACAAGGAATTTTTTTTTTTTCTTTTTAAGTTACTTAATGTTTAAACATCGAGGGGCAGGCTGGAGAGATGGCTCAGCGGTTAGGAGCACTGTCTGCTCTTCCAGAGGCCCTGAGTTCACTTCCCAGCAACCACATGGCAGCTTTCAACCATCTGTAGTGGAATCTGATTCCCTCTTCTGCTGTGCATGAAAACAGTGTTCATATACATAAAGTAAAATAAATCTTTAAAAAAAATTGAGGGGCTGGAGAGATGGCTCAGTGGTTAAGAGCACTGTCTGCTCTTCCAAAGGACCCGGTTCAATTCCCAGCAACCACATGGCAGCTCATGCCAATTCCAAGGGACTTGACACCTTCACACTAATGCACATAAAAAAAAATCGAGTTAGAAACCTGGCCATGGTGGCGTATGCCTGTAATCCCAGCATTCTCAGAGATAGAAGCAGGCGGATCTCTGTGAGTTGGAGGACAGCTTGGTCAACAAAGTGAGTCCAGGTCAGCCACGACACTACACAGGGAAACCCTGTCTTGAAAAAAACCAACCAACAAACAAAAATGGAGCTAGAGATAGACAAGTTGGTACACACCTGTGATCCCAGCCTTCTGAAGGAGGGGGAGGGTGGCCACACATTCTTCTGAGCCAGGAACTTGTCATGAGGAACATGTTTTGAACTGGATATAAAAGGTCCTTTGTGAGCCACATACAGGGGCATACTTGAGGTGCTTGTTCTCCAAATCGTGTCTCTCTTCACTTGTCCTGTCAAGCGGCAGGAGCGTGCTGCTTCCATAATGCTGACCCACCAGTACTCTGGGCTTCCTTTGGCTGTTCTATCCCCCATCCCCACCCCCTTACAAGTCTATGCAGAAGGCCTTCAGCCTAGACCAGAGACTTGCCTTTGTCTTGCTGGGTTCCCTACTCCTTTCGTGATCCAGTAGGCCTCCTCCTGGTGTCTCCTCTGTCCTTCCTCCCTCCCATTTCTACCACAAGCCGGCTCCTTCCTTCCTTCCTTCCCTTCCCTCACCTGACCCTGCCACTTCCCAGGCTTCCCACCTTGTCCTCCTGCCTCCGGGAAAAGACAAGGTAAGTAGCCAGCCTATAAAATCCCCGACCCAGCTTCTGTCCCCTAGGAGGCTCTTAAACCAAGTCTTGAGACAGGGTCTAGACCAAGTTACAGGACCTGGGTAGCACTCTACCTTTTTTTCCTTTTTTTTTTTTTCTCCTACAAGAGGATTCTGGACTTTAGCCAAGCTGCTGCTGTCTCTCTGAGCCTCATTATTTCATCAGCTGACATGAGAAGAAGGTTTAGAGCACTCTCAAGAATTCAGACACTGTTTGGGGTGCTTGGCCTCTATTCTTGTTCTTCCCCTCCAGGAGCTCATAGCCAGGGTGCCCTGCAGCATGGAATGTTTCACATGTACTTCCCAGGTGTCTCCCAGGCCCAGCTTCTACTTTAAGGATACCTTCAAGGAACATCTAGTCTGGGGTCTGGGATGGGGTATACGGATCGATGCAACAGAGATGCAGGGTAACACCGAGCCTGGGGCCTCCACAGAAGGCGTGGAGCTTGAGGGCAGAGCTGCTAGACAGCCTGTGCTGGTCTCCCTGCCCCCCAGCCCTTATCCTTCAGGCACAGACTACTCCAGGGACCCCATGTTGTCAGATGGGGTCCAGACTTCAGAACACCCCCACTTCCTTCCCAGTCTTTCGTGGGACTGGCCCTTGGCTACGAACATCCAGGCATAGCCCTGCCCTTCGTCTGCTTCCCCCCATCAAGCACTTGTCTCTGGCAAACACTGACTTGCAGCCTGTTTTGAGCCTTTGCAGTGTATCCCCACGGCCCCTCAAACCTGGCCTGTCAAGCCGCTTGTCACACTTTATTGGAACTGCTTCTTGTTGGGGACACGATTTCTCAAAGCTGAGAGACATACCGACACTTTTTTTTTTTTAATTTAGGGAGCAGGGCTGCGTGGGAAGGCACGGGCCAACCACACCACGGAGCAGGGTTCCCCAGCACCGCACAAAAGAGCTACTGTTGCCCCGCCTCCCCTCATGATGTTAACTTTAGTCATGTTTATTGTCACGTCACAAGTGTATACTACAAACATAAAACTGGGTTAAAAACATTAATTTTTGCTTTTATGTCCAGCTGTAAAACCAGTTTTCCAAAGTAAATAAATACCTCACTGCTCTAAAGGGGACAGTGTATTTTGCCACCTGCTCTGGATGTATAGTTGGACAGATGCATCTGTCTGTACAAGCCAGAGTGGAAAGAGAAAGTCAAGACATCCTCGTAGAGATCAGTGAAGTCCCAAGGACCATAGCTGTGCTTGCAGCATCCAAGTATAGGGCAGGTGTCAGCTTCTGGATGCCAGTGGTGGCCACCTGCTCTGCAGTGGGTGTGCTGAGAGTCAGGGGCCCATGAGACCGTCTGGCACTCCCCCAGCAGCCCCCCAGGAGCCTCAGCAGCACCCCTCTCCTCTCAAAGACTCTTAGGCACCTGAAGTGTCTACGTGAAAACTGACAGCTCCACCAGGCCCTGCTCTTTGTCAGGCTCCTTTGAGATCTCCAGTCCCTGTATACGTTTCCCTTATGTGTTACAGAATACAAGGTTTATTTTGTTTCTGAGACAAAGTCTTGCTGTGTCGTGCTAGGTGGCCTTGTCTCATAGCCTCCCAGTGCTGGGCCTAAAGGTATGCCCACCTCAGCTTGGGATACAACCCTTTTTGTTTGTTTTTCAGTTTTGTTTGTTTGGTGGGTTGTTTTGTTTTGTTGTTTGAGTGGTTGGTTGGTTGAGACAGGGTCTATACAATCCTGACAGTCCTAGAAAACTATGTGGGCCAGACACCTGGCCTTGAACTCACAGAGATCTACCTGCCTCTGCCTCCCGAGTGCTGCATTAAAGTCATGTACCACCACAACTGGCGGGAATACTTTTTTTCTGGACAGGGTTTCTCTGTGTAGCCTTTGGTTGTCCTGTATTCACTCTGTAGATGAGGCTGGCCTCAAACTCACAAAGATCCACCTGCCTCAGCCTCCCAGAATGCTGTGATTACAGGCGTGGCTACCATGCCCAGCTTGGAATACAACTTCTTGATCTCATGCTTTTCCTTGTCACTCTAAGACATGAAGTCCTGCAACATCCTTGCCTGTTGACAAGTAGGTCTCATCTCTGACCCACATTCCTGCTGTGTACTCTGATTACAGCATTCCTTACTCTGACCAGGAACCCCAGTCTCTAAAGGATTCAGCTGCTCCCAAAGAACCGGGCATCCGTGTATTGGGGCCTTCAGCTGACAAGAGTTCTGAAGCTGTGGGGAGCAGAGACCTTTCCTTTGTTGTTACTGCTCTGTTTTGTGTGTTTTTAAATCAGTATCTGGCAGGAAAGGGCTAAGTAATTGCAACTGCAGAAAATGAAATGGTGTTGGAAATGTTCATCTAGAAAATGCAGGTGCAGCGACTCCTTGGTCACACATCTTTGTGTTTACTTTCAAATTTTCCTTTGCTTTTAAGGAGGTTTTCTAGTTCTACCCCTAAGCCACACTCCTGCCCTGAAGGAAGAGCATTAAAATGAACTCACTGTGGCCTCAACAGGTATCTGCATTATGCCAAGCTGGTTTTTTTCTCCCTGGAGCATCTCTTTTGATTGTCCCTTTTAACTTGCCTTGGGGCTGTGTCATTAGCAAGTCAATGAGTCATGTAAGTAAATGGTTTGTTTGGTTTTGCCTGGAACCAGGCAATTGGGAGAATAAGGTCAAAAAAAAAAAAGAAGAAGAAATCTCTTGTGGAGGAGGATTTTTCACTGGTCCTTGTGACAGTCAAAAGCCCAAGTTATTGGTCAGATTCATCCGATTTCCTGTTTACAGGACTGCCTGGGGGATTCTGAGTCCATTTTTTAGCTTAGCCACCACCTGGGCTTCCCGGGAGAGCCCCTGTGAACTATGATGAAGGCAGTCAGTCCGGCTCCGCTAAGTCTTTTCCTGACAGTTTTCCTGAACTCACTGGCTGCTTAGCCATTCCTCCAGTGAGGCCCTGGGGTAAGGCGGGAGGAGTGGCCTGTGCCCCGGTGCAGACAGTCACTATTTACATTCTGTCCTCCCCAGGCTGGGGCTTCTACGGGCAGCAACATGTCCCCTGTCCCCCAAGGCCGTCCTGTGTAATTTTTGAGCTTCTGTGTGGCATTGTTACTTATACAAAAAGATTGTTGGCGTTCACAAGAACAGGTTACACCAGGGGATAAAACAGTGCTCCTAAGTCTGGATAACAGCTCTCTGGAGCCCTTGTTTAAAAGCATGTATTGCCAGATGGAGGTGATTGTCACTCACATCTGTGACCTACAGGAAGGAGTTCAGGTCAGCCTGAGCTACAGTGGCCCTGTCCTAAAAGAAAACCAGACTACACTTGGCATGGTGGTGCATTCTCAGGGATAGGAAAGTAGATATTTCAAGTTCCAAGCCAGCCAGGGCTACATCATGAGACTTGAGGCCCTATGTAAAAATCAACCTAATAACAAAAAACGTCTTGCCAACTCCACCTCATCCTACCTGCCCCAAATCTATAAAGCAGGTTGAAAATTGATATTTTCACAGATTTTTTTTAAAGTCCCTCCAAAGAGTATGGGTGTGCGGCCATGAGGGGCACCTCTCTAGTATGCATATCTAGACCCTGAGCGAAATCCCCAGTAATGGTGTGTGGGGTGGATCTGTGTAAAGGGCTGAGCATGTGGCCCGGTTAGTAGCATGCTTGCCTAACAAAGCACTGCGTAACACCGGGGGTTACTTCCTGGTCCCCTCAGCTGTGCAGTTCTGGACGAGAGGAGTCCACTACACTGTCTGTGGGGCGGGGTGCATGTGGAGGGTGTCCTGCCCTAGTTGGTGCCCAGGAAGCCTGGCTTGCTTTCTCCATAGTTACATTCCTCCCAATTTCCAGAGGTAGAGAGGTGTGAGACTCCTGTTCCAGGCTGCTGAGGGCGCTAGGAAGCAGGTAGACAGGTGCTGCCCTTGGTGGGAGAAAGGGTCTCAAGCCCACTCCTTTTGCTGGCTGGTCAACTTGCAGCCTTCAAACCTGAACTAGTGATGGCCACACATCCCACTGGTGAAGATGAAGTGAGTAGGGTAGTCAGGAGCCGAGATTTTTTTCAGAGGTAATAGGTGTCCTCCAACGAAACAAGCCAATTCAAGCCAAACTAGAAATATAAAGGCAGCTTTATTGGGGCAGAGAAATCATGCAGACAGGGAGAGTGGGGGCGAGCGAGCATGCACAAAGGGGGAGAAATGCAGAGAGAAAGAGACCAAAATTTCTGGATTATATAAGAAAGATCCTTTTGCAGAGGGGGAGCCCAGCCCTTGGGCTGTAAAGTTGAGGGTAGAGGGCGGGGCATGAGGACTGAGGCCTCCTGGTAGAACCTGGAGGCTAGGTTCGCTTTGATATGTTAAATAGGTGTCCTAGCCACTTGTCCCTGGTCTGAAATCCAACAGTTTTGTGTTTGTGTTTGAGTGACACTATAAAGATTATGAGGATTGGGGCTGGAAAGATGTCGCAGAGGTTAAGAACACTCACTGTTCTTCCAAAGGTCCTGAGTTCAGTTCCCAGCAACCACATGGTGGCTCACAACCATCTATAGTGAGATCTGGTGTGTAGGCAGAATGCCCTGTAAATAATAAATAAATCTTTCTTATAAAAAGATTCTGAGGGTTACTTCACTGTCCCTGTGGCGGCGAGGGAAGGGTGAGCCCTCTAATCAAGAGATGAGGCTGTGAAGCCAGCTGTGCATCCCAAAGCAGTGTGACTTTAGGCATGTCTCTTCATCTCTGTACTCTCCTCTGTAGGACTTTGGGGACACTGTCCACCACCTCCCAGGCTTGTGCACAGATTTAAGAATGTCCGTGAAGTGGTTGGCAGGACAGTGATGTCAAAGGTCTTAAGCCTGCTTCCTTCTTCCCACCCACAGATGTGGGTGCAAGAGCCTGGGTCTGCCCTACCAAGCTGACTGTAGGACGAATGAGGAAGTGGAGAGGAGAGACCCCTGACTGTTCTGTTTTCTGCAGTAGCTGGTATATAATGCAGGCTCTGAACGCATCTGCTGATGAGCTAACAGGCCAGAAGGACCTAGCTTGTGAAACCAGTCAACCACATGATGTTCCCAGCTAGTGGGGTCAGGCCCTGCCACTGAACTCATCACACATCATACCCTTTTCCTTGTTGAATTTCTTTTTTCCTGGACCTGGGGTTTTACTGTGCTGCTTTCTCTGCCTAGGCTCCTGGGTAACAGGGGTCACACAGACAACATACAACCTGCCTGTTAGTCCTTTTGTTTGTCTATTTGTTCTTGCTAAGTAGCCCAAGTGGGCCTGAAACTTGAACTGATCTTCCTACCTCAGCCTCCCAGTGCTGGAAATTCAGGCATGTAATTCATAGCTGGCTTCATTGGCTCAACAACCCGTGAGCATTTGCTACCACTTCCTCAGTGCTGTGTGGTTGGCCCTGGTCCTTACTACCCTTTCAGCCTCGGCCTTTCAGGCAGACCCACTAGCTCTGTCTCTGAGGTTTAATATTTGGTTTAATTAAGGAAGGGTTTGTTTTTATTGCTCATAGTTGCAGGGGTCTGGTCTGTGGTTGCTGATCTTTGTTTCTAGGCTAGTAATGAGGCGGCAGCCTAGCAGCAGGGTGCTGGACACTTGGGGAGGTTCTTCGTGGCCAGCAGGAAGCAGTGAGAGCAGGCCTCTTAGGTTTGTATAATACTCCT
Source organism: Pachyuromys duprasi (assembly GCA_028658305.1). Taxonomy (NCBI): domain Eukaryota; kingdom Metazoa; phylum Chordata; class Mammalia; order Rodentia; family Muridae; genus Pachyuromys; species Pachyuromys duprasi. The sequence goes on along the minus strand of CM053766.1, from coordinate 136,676,061 downwards.
TTCTTCCTGTTTCTGGGCATGTCCTGGTGGTCATTCACCCATTTGTTTACTGCCATTGCACAACCAGATAGATGTCAGCACCTCAGGGCAGGGGACATAACTGTTGAGAGGCGGCCCCAGCCTGCGCCAGTGGCTGAGCTGACACGTAGTAGGCAAACAAATGGTATGAATAGGAAGCCCCAGACGAGAGTAGGGAAAGGTGGGAGGCTGTAACTCAACTGTTCTAGGGACTACAGTAGGCTGTGAGTCCTGAGACAGATTTGGAAAGAAGTGACTTTATCCAGGTCCTGTCTGCTGACACCCTGACTCCGGCCAAGCGGAGCTGTAAGTCTGTTCACTGGGGAGACGGCCCAGTGCATTTCACAGAAGAAACTTGTGCACTGTGCTCAGTCAGTGGTGGCAGCTGGTAAAATTTGCATTGAAGGCGCAAAGCCTGCACCTTGGTCCACTGGTAGGTAAGAAAACAGTCCAGGAAGAAGAGACTGTGCAACGGAGACAGCGTAGAGTTCTTTGGCATTTTGGGTTTTGTCTTGTTTGGGGGGGCAGTCTTTTTTGTGGTTTGTTACTGTTTTTCAAGACAGGGTTTCTCTGTAACCTGACTGTCCTAGAACTTGCTCTGTAGACCAGGTTGCCTTCAAACTCACAGAGATCTGCAGCCTTTGCCTCCAGAGAGCTGGGATTAAAGGCTAGTTTGTATTTTGTTATTGTTTTGGGTGAGCAGGTCTCAAAAGCAGTTTTACATTCTGACAACAGAAGAGCAGGAAAGAATGGTGTTGGTTGAGGGTTTTAGCGCCCTGGCTCCAGAATTTGGACTCAGACTGGTAGTGATAGTAGATTGGTAGTAATAGGAAACAAACAGCCACTTCCTGGCCGGGATCACCTGCCATTGAACTTTCCAGAGTATTACACCAGCAAAGAGGTTAGAAAGAGAGCAGAGTAGCCGGGATCAGCTCGGTGATGAATCTTGCCTATAGAGCAAGACTGGGTGTAGCCCTCGGCACTGCAAAAATAAATAAATGGACACGGGGGGACAGGGCGTAGCATGGCAGCATACCATGAGGGGTGTCAGGCCTCACGGTCCTGGTGCTGCTTGGATATATTTCCTTTCCCTGACAGCCCTCCTGGTATCTCTGTGTCTGTCTACAACTGCTCTGAGCATCATGCTTGCTACACCCCACCCATACCTGGAAACTAGTTTCCTAAACAGATCAAACACTTCCTTCCTGTCCCCTCCCTTAAGTGATGTGAACTCCCATCCTACCTCCCTGTCCCCGCCTATTCTCTACGTTACTGGTCACTCCTTCGCTTAGAACCCTCCTATGGGCCTCGGGAGCGTGGTAGTACACATCTTTGGTCCCAGAACTCCATAGGCAGAGGCAGATGGATCTCTAGGTTGGAGGCCAGCCTGATCTACAAAATGAGTCCAGGACAGCCAGGCGGCCTACAAACCCTGCTCGAAAACCAAACAAACAACAAAACAACTTTTCCTGTGAGGCTGATGAAGATGACTTAGAGGTCAGTGAGATGGTCTAGTGGGTAAAGGTACTTGCAACAAAGCCTGATGACCTGATTTCAAGCTCCAGGACCCACAAGATGAAAAGAACCAAATCCCACAAGCTGTCCTGTAACCTCTGCTGGCACAAAGTGCACGCTGCTCACACCTGTACGTGTGCACGCACATGCGCACAGACGCAGCGATTTAAAACAAAACTAAAGCCAGAAGGTGGCACACGCCTTTCACCCCATCACTTAGGAGGCGGAGGCAGCAGATCTCTTAGGAGTTGGAGGCCAGCCTGGTCTGTGCAGTGAGCGGCTCCCTTTGTCTATAGCAAGCTTAAATCCTCAGTGTAAAAGGTGACCTCTCATAACCTCACCAAGCCCAGCCGCACATGCCTGCCTTCAGCATTTGTTCATAGACACACTTGCCACTTTTGAGATATGTCTCAGTATTTAGCCTTGGCTTTCATGGAACTCTTATTTAAACGAGACTGGCCTTGAACTCATGAACCTGTATCTGCCTCTGTCACTTAAATCCTGAGATTAAAGGTACAGCACATCACACCCAGCTGTCTTCTACATTTCAGTAGAAAAGCCTTCCTAAGGCTGTTTCCTCAAGTCCTCAGCACCATCACCTCTGTCCCACCCTTCCACTGGCTAGCATCTTGAGATGTTTGCTCCTATGTGTTGGTGTCTGGAACAGTGTGAGCACTTGGTTGGTCTTTTGAATGGAGTTAACTGATGGCTCTTTTAACACTTGTTCTAGATATGTAACTGGTTTATCAATGCCCGACGTCGCCTTCTCCCTGACATGCTTCGGAAGGATGGCAAAGACCCTAACCAGTTCACCATCTCCCGTCGCGGGGGTAAGGCATCAGATGTGGCTCTCCCCAGGGGCAGCAGCCCCTCGCTGCTGGCTGTGTCTGTACCAGCGCCTACCAACATGCTCTCCTTGTCCGTGTGCTCCATGCCGCTCCACTCGGGCCAGGGGGAAAAGCCAGCAGCCTCCTTCCCACAAGTGGAGCTGGAATCCCCCAAGGCCCTAGTGACCTCTGGGAACACACTCACCCTGCTGACTAATGCTGAGGCTGGAAGCCCTGCAGGCGGACTCTTCAATACACCGCCCCCCACACCCCCAGAACAGGACAAGGAAGACTTCAGCAGCTTCCAGTTGCTGGTGGAGGTGGCGCTGCAGAGGGCGGCTGAGATGGAGCTCCAGAAGCAGCAGGAGCCAGCACCCCCATTACTGCACGCTCCCTCCCTCTAGTCTCAGAAAATGCTAAGTAGCCACCTGCAGCCTGACGGCTTGAGGGTTCAGGCCGGCTGCCCTGGGTTCCTGGTTCACTTCCCTTTCATACAGAGGGTATTACGGATCACTGCCAAGCGTCAGGATAATCTCTGTCCAGAGGTCCTCAGCAAGAAGACACCAGCTGGTGTCCCTGCACTGCACTGTTTTCGGGGACCTGTGCTCTGCTGACTGCCATTCCTTCAAGCTTCCTCTCTGAGGAGACCAAGGCACCAGAGCCAGGCGTGGTGTTGCTGCTGCTGCTACTGCTGCTGCTGCTGCTTCTCCAGAGAGCCCTGGGACACCTGCACTCCAGCCTACGTTCCTAGGCAGGCTCAGGAAACCTGCCAAGTTAAGACCTGAGCTGGGTCTAAGCTGGGCCTCTTTTGGTCGAGGCAGGTGTGCACATTCCAACTTCTTGAAAGGACAAAGGAAAATGTCCAGCAGATGTCACAGAACCGACTCCAAGTGAATGTTTAGGTTTTTGAAATTTGTTTATTTTCCTTTTGCTGTGGTTTGTGTTACGGCAGTGGCCCAGAAGCTCGCGTGTCGGGAGAGAGCACCTTACGTGGTGGAGCTTGGTAAATGGGGTGATCACCGCTGCACCGGATGATTGTATAAGGGACCAGCAGAATCTCTGCAGCAACACTGAATTCTGACTACAGTGCTTGTTTGATTCTTGGTTTGGTTTATCATACTATAAAAGAAAGAAGATGCCCACAGGTTTGGATAATTTGCACCAACACAGAAGGGGATAAAGCCACAGCCATGTCCAGCCAAACCAGACAGCCATTAGATACAGCAGAGATGGATAAAACCAGAGACATTTGTTTTTATTGTATTTTGGGGTGGTTAAGCTAGACTGAAACAGTTTTTTTGCTTTTTCTGTTTTGGGTGTGTGTGCCTTCCCCCCACCCCCCGGCTTTTTTCAGATGGGGGCTTGGCCAGATTGTTGACCACCAGCATTTCCCGGCTGGGGAGACGTGAGCCAGCTGCCGGGCAAGAGACCCTTCCGACACGCCGCTTGCTCACAGAGCTCACTGGGGGAAGGTGTGGCTACAGACTGGCCCAACACCTGGGAGCTGTGGCCGTTTCATCTCCCTTCAAGATGGAATTGCAGAGGCCTGCCTAAATTTCCTGGGGAAACACATCACACTTGGTCTGAAGCTCTCCCTTCCCCCCCTTTTTTACGTTGCTGTTTTGTTAGTTTTCAGCAGCAGTATACCCCATCTTTGTATATCCTAAGAAACACTAATCCTAGGTTTTTATTAACCAAAATATTTCTGTTCTGAATAACCAGAAGATGTGAGGAGCCCTGACTGTAATTTCCTGAAGTTCGCCAGGTTGTGAACACAGAAGGGGCTCCTGGGAGTTGACTGACTTGGAGTGCCTGTCCCAGGGAAAGGCAGAAGACCCCTCTGGCCTTTCTAGGGAGCCCTTGACACTTACCAGGTTTCCCTACCTCTCCTGAGTGGCTTCGCCCCATCCCTTGCTGTGCAAGTAGGAATGAGAGATTTGCTCTCTAGGCTCTGTCTTCTGCCTCCCTCTGGCTTCTACCTGTACTTCAGGGGATCCAGTATCCTCATCCTTGAGGCACTGCTGGGGATGGCTAAACATGGCAGCTTACTGAATTTGCTGTTTGCCCGCTTTTCCCCTAACTGTCCATGAGATCCGTGGTTGCTGCAGGATGCCTGCAGTAGGGGGTGATAACTGAGATGAGGATCTTTCTCCCCACAGTGCACTGAGCAGGGGAGGAGGGGGGAGCCACGCTGCTGACATTTTCTGGCACTCCCCCTCCTGGAGCAAAGTGGGGCACTGAGGGATGGAGGAGTCTCTGCTTCGGTTGCTTTTAAGATAAATCTGGAGAAGCACGGTTGTCCCATTGAACAATATTTGAGCAAAAAACTACTGTAAATAACTGGTTTTTGTCTTTTGTCAAATAAAGTTGTTTTGGTTTTGTTTATTTTTAAAATCAAACTGAATTCTTGATTGGGCCCACTGTACTTTGGAGACAAAGCAGTCACTAAGGGTTTTTTGGTTGGTTGGTTGGTTGGTTGGTTTTTCCAGACAAGGTCTCTCTGTAGAGCCTTGGCTGTCCTGGACTAGTTTTGTAGACCAGGCTGGCATAGAACTCACAGAGATCTGCCTGCCTCTGCCTCAGCCTGGGAGTCCAGGCAGGCAGCAGTCATTGATTTTTCGTTCTGCCGCCCTCCTTCCAGCCACCCAGGTTTTACGCAGCCCTTTCCTGGTACATTTCAGTCCTACATAGCAGGCTACGGGATGCGTTCCATGCAAGCCTGGCTAGTCTGCTGAGTGATGAGTAGACTTGGGAGGTAGCAGTTTTGCTCCCTTGGGTGAGGAAAAGCGTATTACAGTTTGATAACCAGAACAAACTAGCAGCCATATCTGACCACATCTGCTTCAGCTATAGCTAAAGACCGGATGGCCTTTGCTTCGCTGTGTGTCAGCCTGTAAGTTCCCATTTGGTCTTGTTGAAGGTCACAGAAAGATGTCTAAAACCCAGTTAAAGTAGCAGTGAGTGAAGCATCCTGCTGTCTAACAGCAGTGTGGGCTACAGCCTAATCAGGTTGCTGGTATTTGGGGCTTCTGTTTGTTTTTAATCTCTATTAAAGTTATTTCATGGATATGAATGTTTTGCTTGTGGGCCACCAGAAGTTAGAAGAGGGTGTTGGATGCCCTAGGATTGTAGTTACAGAAATTACAAATGGTGTTGAACCACTGGGGAGGGAGGTGCTGGAGACCACACTAAGTCCTTGGCAAGAGCAACAAGTGTTCTTAACTGCTGGGCCAACTCCCCCACCTTGGTTTGAATTTTTTTTTTTTTTTGGTCTGGTTTGTATGTGCGCACGCTCATGTGTGATAAGTGTCTCCTGTATGAACTTAAGTCTGGCCTTGAACTCCTGATCCTCCTGTATCCAAGGTCTGTTAGCATACCCCAAAATGGACAGTTAGGCCCAGGACTTAACAGGAATAGGTAAGCCTCAAAAGAGATTTGGTTTTCCTGAGCCTAATATAGAGCCAGTGCTTTAGAAGTAGAGGCAGGGAGATTAGTGACGCCGTGGCTAGTCTGGACTACATAGCAGGATGCCACAGCATCTGAAAAGTTAGATTCCCTCTGTTGTTTGGATGTGAAATGTCCCTTGAAGGCACTTCAGCTAAAAGCTGCTACAACCTGAGGGTCTCTAGGGCTTATTTCCCCCGGATCATGAGGGATACAGCTGATTTAGTCAATGGGTTTTGGTGCCATGGGGGAGTAAAACTAAGAGGGGAGATGAACTAAGTCACTGATGGTCATGTCCTTGCACACCAAATGCCATGGTTCATCCTTTGGCCCTTCCCTGCTCCTGTGTGGTGAGCACCTTTGCTCCACCTAAACCTCTAGCCAAGCATTGAGCCGACACAAACCTGTGTTCCTTTAAACTACTTCTCAAGGATGATGAGAGCCCCCGTGATGAAAATGTGACTAGTACCTAAAAGAAGTGCTTTGAATGGTTCCACTTTGTGAGGAGAAACGGCTCCTATAAATACTTTTCAAAGAATTAAAACTGTCTTCTGGGAGCCAAAGACGTAGCCTAGTTGGTAGTGTACTTGCCTGTCCATGAAGCTGTGGGCCCTATCTCCAGCACCATTCAGTTTGGAGCAATAAGCCAGGCATAGCAGCTCAAACCTATAATCCCAGAATCAAAACTTCAGGATCCAGCCTGAGTTGGCTCACTGTGTAAAGATGTTTGCTGCAAAGCCTGACAACCTGTGTTCAATTCCAAGGACCCATGTGATTAAAAAAAAAAAAAATGACTTACTACAAATTGTCCTTTGGGCTCCCATATGTACTTGTTATACACAAACAAACATTTTTTAACTTCAAGATCATCTTCAGTTATATAGCTAAATTGGAGGCTACCAGATTACCTAAGACCCTGTATCAAAAACCAAACCTTGAGTTGGTAATGTGCTTGAATTGACATGCTGAATGTGACTGCTGCTTCCTGAACCTGTGTACATCAGCCTCATTCAGGAAGAACAGGTTTTCTGGTTTTGTTTTTAGTAGACTGTCACTATGTAGCCCCTGCTAGCCTCAAAATCAGGGTCCTTTGGCCTCAGCCTCCTAAGTCACTACATCTGTCTTTTTTGTTTGTGTTGGGATGGAGGGTTGGAGATGAAACCAGAGAATTCCCACCTACAAGGTACACATTGTACAAGTGAGCAACACCTCAGCTTCCCAATCTCAGTGTTGAGGAGCGATGTTCTTCAGTGGTTAAGAATACAGGCTGCTCTTCCAGAAGACCAAGGTTCAATTCCCGGCATCCATAAGACAGCTTAAACCTGCCTGTAAATCCAGTTCCAAGGGATCCAACATAGACATATGCTGGCAGAACACCAATGAACATAAGAATACATTTTTTAAAAAGAAAAAAAAAACACTGAACCTTGTGACTTCTTAGTCCTTAACAGTCAATAATGACCTGAAGGTCACCTCCTTGGGATTTTCACTTTAATCATTACCCTCCCATCCATGGGTTCCACATCAGATTGAACCAAAACTGTATGTGCTATTCTAGTACACCTTTCTTTCCTGTCTTCAGTCCACTACATGGGCAGTATGTCCGGTCTCTGCCAGCCATCAGTATCTGAGGCCAGTAGAGCATACCTCTCCAACTGCACTGCAAGCAGCTGTCAGGGTCAGGCGTTAGGCGTTCAGTGGGAAGGAAATAGTCTAATAGCTGAGACCAGGTCTGACTTGCTAAAACTCCTACACCTCACAAAGACAAATTGTGCCCTACTTCCAAATCTGTCTCCTATCTCCAAACCTGACTTTATCAAGTTCTTTTCCAAGTTAGCCCACCCAAGATGTTTATTTTATCCAGATGGGTGCTCTGGGATTCAGCCAGATCCCTCACTTCCTAAGATAAGAAGGCCTTGAGAGATTTCAGAAGGGAACAGTCAGTCTCACATTCGTCGCAGACCTTCTAGGCTGGGGCTTACCCAGGCTGCCAGCTAGGCTTCAGAGAAAAAGAGAAGCTCAGATGAGGTGTCTGGCTTCTTAATCTCTAACTTGCTAGTCACCTTGAGCTACAGGGCAGGATCCCGGATCCTTCCAATCATAAACCTTCAAAAACTTCCCCACTCCTATGAAAACATTGGTAAACATAAGAATTTAAATTGAATTTCAAAATGTGTAACACAAAGAGTTGGGGGGGGGTCCCCCTCCTGTAAAAGCTGTTTGCAAGGGCTAGGTGTAGTGATGCAATTCTATAATGCTTGTACTGGGAATTTGCAGGCAGGAGTATCAAGAATTCAAGGCTATCCTCAGCTATAGTGATTTTGAAGTCAGCCTGGACTATATGAAACTTTGTCTCAATAAACAAGTAAGTAAATACATAGGCTGGGGGATGTGTCTGTATTGGAAGAGAAAATGCAGGAAGCCCTGGCTTGGAGCCCTATTCCTGCCTAAGACTAACCAGATAGGATGGTGAATGCCTATAATCCTAGCACTTGGAATATAGTAGCAGGGGGATCAGAAATACAAGGTCATCCTTAGCTACACAGCAAGCTCAAGGCCAAACTGGGCTACTTAAGATCCTGCCTCATTAGAAACAACAAAAACCTTTAATCTGTGTTCAAAGATGATATAATTTGGCAAGTAGGAAACCCTGCAGAGGACCTTCAAGATGCTTCAGTGGGTAAAGGTGCTTGCTGCCAAGTCTGAAAATGTGAGTTTGATTCCACATGAGCTGTCCTCTGACCACGTCCATACTTTGACATATACACCCAAAATAAATATAAAGTATATTAAAATGTTTAATTGAAGGCTTTAAAACTGCCAGCATAAAATAATTTAAAAAATGAATACATTGTAATAAATTAAAAAATTAATTAATTTTTTTAAAAAACTGCCAGCATTTAGGAGGAAAAGACAGAGGCAGGCAGACCTCTGAGTTCCAGGCCAGCCAAGGCTGCAAAGTGAGACCCTGTCATTGAAAAACAAAAAAAGAATTTAAAGAACACAGGCTGCTCCCACATGCTACTCACAACAACTCAACTCACAGTTCCAAAAGAATCCAGCGACCTCTTCTGGCTTCCATTAGCACCAAACACAAATGTGCTACAGATACATCATGCAAATATAAAACAAAAATCTTTTGAAAAAAACGAATATGAAAGTAGAAGGGGGACATTTGGGAAAAATGGGTTCAGAGGGAGAGGGAATGGGATTAGGGGATGGGGGGGACAGTTAATTACAGACAGTGAAAATGACCAAGATATATTATATACATGTATGAAACAACATTATCAACGGAATAAACCCACAGAATAGTTAAGAATGAAAACTACATGTGGGTGTTAATAACTATCATGATATCTATAATGAAGAACTGGTCCAAAGACACAAACAAGAGGTCAGTGTGTACATGGAGAAACACTCAGCATCTCTGACCATTAGGACGATGTACATCAAAACCACAGTGAGAAGTTCTGCCTCTGCAGGCCTAGGATTCCTTCTCTTGGAAGGCTAAAGGAGGAGGCCAACTTGGCTTACATGAAGAGTTAAGGCCAACAAAGAATACACAGAAAGGGTGGTCTTGAAGAAAGCTCCTGGAAGCCAGGCATGAAATACCACACCTTCAGTCCCAGGACCTGGAGTCTGAGACAGGCAAAAGCAGGAGGCAAGTAGTGCTCTGTGTATTTGAGTCCAGTCTGGTCTACATAGGGAGTTCCAGGCCAGCCACAGCTTCACAGTGAGACCCTGTCTCAAATTTTTAAAAAGAGGGGTAGGGCAGGAGAGGAAAATGCCAACTATGGAAATCTTGCTAGTAGACTCTGTTGAACCTGAAGTAAAGATCCAACTACAGGTGAATGTTGACAGATACAAAAATGAGATGAGGTTCTTTTTTTTTTTCTTTTTTTTTTTTTTTGAGACATGGTCTCTTCCTCTCTCTTTTTAAATATGGCCCTAGCTGTCCTGAACATATTATATAGACCAGGTTGGCCTTGGACTCTTAGAAATCCACCTGCCTCTGTCTCTCAAATACTGGGATTAAAGGCATGTGCCAGCTAAAAGACTAAATGTCACTACATAGCCTAGGCTACTCTTGAACTCCTGATCCTGACTCCATCTTCCAAATGCTAGGATTACTCTAAACATGGATTAATCAACTCTGAGCAGTCCACATGGCCACATCTGCACATATGTGCACACAATCAAACACATAAATAAAACAAACTATGGGGATATGAGACAGGGTCTCACTATGTATTCCTGGCCATCTTGGAACTATGTAGACCAGGCTGGCCTTGAACACAAGAGATCACCTGCTTCTTCAGTCTGAGTGATGGAATTAAAGGTGTGGACCAGCACACCTGGCAAAATAAACTTTAAAAGTACACACAGGTTGGGCAAGGTCAGGCATGTTTAGCATCTCAGTACCCTGGGGAAGCACAGGCAGGTGGATTTCTCTTGACTTTTAGGCCTAGCCTAGTCTACACAGGAAATTCCAGGCCAGCCAACGGGGTACATAGTGAGATCTTACCTACAATACGAACACGGGATTGGAGAGAGAGCAAAGTCCTTAAGAATTCTGGCTGCTCCACCAGAGAACAGGTTCGATTTCCAGCACCCGCATGACAGCTCACAATCGACTGTAACCCAGATCTAAGAGATATGTTGCCCTCTTCTCAGCACCAGGCACATAATACCGGCAAAACACCCGGTACCATGGGATGAAATAATTATTATTATTAGAAGAAGAAGAAGAAGGAGGAGGAGGAGGAGGAGGAGGAGGAGAAGAAGAAGAAGAGAACATAGATTTAGAGTCAATCAGACCCAAGTGAATCCAGGCAAATAACTTTGCTTCTATAAACTCACTGCATAAAAGTGATGTTCCTTTATCTATATATAGCACACTGTGTGGCACCACCTGGAGGTTGGTGGTTGTTTTTGTTCGTCTGAGACACCATCTCTCACTTTGTATGCTAGGCCAGCCTTGCTATGTAACCCAGGTCAGCCTAAAATTCCTCTCCGGGCTGGGATGGCACACAGGAACCACCACAGCATGGGATGCCCCAGAATTTGTGCCGTTGTACAAGTTTGCAGGGGGTGCAGCTGCTTCTGGCCGTCCAAAACGTATTCTGTGAAATGTAAACACACAGCGAGGACGCAATAGATATCCCGACACCAACCATTTTTCTATTTACCCTGGTGGAGTTCTCCATTGGTTCCAACTTGCCTTGTCCTTAGTAAAGATTTTCTTTTCTCCTGGGATCTCAGCCTCACGTTCGTCAGAGAAGAACGCCGGGCAAGATGAGACGTTGAGTTTCACAGAATTTTTTTCCTCATTTTGAGACAAGGCCTGCTATGTAGCCCAGGTTTGCGTGGCCTGGGACTCACCATCCTCCTGAAGGTAGACAGGCCTGCACCATCACCAGGCGAGGGAACTTGACGTTTTCCATAGTCGTCACGAATTAACGCCGCCGGCTCATAGGGCAATGACAACGTCAAATCTCGGCTTTCCTCGGAGCGGCTCTCCCTCAGTCTCCACAGCGCCTCCTCGCGCACAGGTCGCCTCCGGGACGCACTTGTCCCTTCTCGCTCCCCGTAGCGAGCGCCTGCCGGAAGCTTGCCGTCACTTCCGCCCATCGGAGGACGCTTGCGCAGAGGCGTCGCGGAGGTCCGGGGCAGGCGGCTGAGCGGCCGCTGATTGGCTGCGTGCGCACCGCCCCTCCCTCCGCGGCGCCTGCTCCGTGCAGCGAGCGAGCCGGCAGCTTGGCAGAGGGAGAGGATCTTCGGCGTGCCACGGCACCGCGTTGCCTGGACAGTCGCTGCCGCCCCGCGCGCCGAGACCCGCCACCCCAGACCGCCGACTCCCTTTGGCTCGGCCCGCGCGCCCCAGGCCCGGCTCGGGCGGCGCGACGGGAGGATGAGCGGCGGGCGGCGGAAGGAGGAGCAGCCTCAGCCGCAGCTGGCCAACGGGGCCCTCAAGGTGTCCGTGTGGAGCAAGGTGCTGCGGAGCGACGCGGCCTGGGACGACAAGGTGCGGAAGGCCCGGCGAGGCCGCGGGCTCGGGAGGCCGGGCCCGGGTCGCCCTCGTCCCGGCCGGCCGGGGAGCCGGCGCGGAGTGGACGAGCGCGGGCCTGGCCGCCCGCCCGATGGAAGGGGGAGCCGCCTGGGCACGCGGAGGCGGCGAGCGCGGGCCGGGGCGGGCGCAGCTCCCGTCGTCGTCCGCCGTTTTTCTCCGCGGGATCCGGAGTAGTTAGCGCTTCTGAGGAGTGCGCGCGCGCCGGGTGCGGGATCCCCGAAGTGCGTTTAGTGGGCACGTTGGGAGGGGTGCTGCCGCCCTTGCTCGACTAGATGGAAAAGACGAGATGGCCCGTGAGCTTAAGAGTCGAGAGTCGGGTCTGAGACCATCTTAGGAGGGTGTGAGTTAGGAAGAAGTTTGCTAGACATGGGTAGGAAGCGGTTGGGGACTTCGTGATGCTCTGGCTAGTCACCTTCAGAGGATCTGAGCGTGGACGCTTCCCACTTAAGCTCCTCTCTGTGATCTTGAAGCCTGACACGATGCAGACTGATTCCAGACGGCTGAAAAGAATGTCATACTTGGACTCCTTCGTTGTTTGGACTGCTGAGATTGGGCTTTCCTTTCTTCAGTTCCGCCATGGGGGTGGGAAGTACGGCCAGAAGGTGCCCTTGGCCTGCCCCCAGCCCTGCCCAGCTCTTGCAAAACCTTTAGTGTCTTTGTGATCCGCTGTGTCATTTTTTTTTTCCTTCTTCCCTGATCCAAGGACTGGTGTCTGGAGTCTAAGGCAATTCACAAACCTATGTGCTCTTTGTTGGGTGAAACTTAAATGTGCTGGCACTTTCCTAAAGCACTTCCCCTCCACAATTCCTCGGTGGCTTTCTCAAAAGTCACTGTACAAGAAGTGTAGGTATTGAGGGTAATCGTTCTTGGGGAATGTCAGGACCTAGCTGGTCAACTAAGGGTTATATGTGGCTAGGAGCACAGTACCCACAGTCCCTTCAGTATGAACAGTTTCATTCATGCAGCTTCTTTTAAAGAAGTAATGATTTCTCTAAAATGTAGTGGAGTATAGGCTCTGGAAGTAATCACATAATGTCTAAATACATTGTTTTCCACCACACTTTAGTAGAAGAAATGGTGGAAAACCTCACGTGGAGCCAATCTGTAGTGGTACACCCTTTTAATCCCAGCACTCAGAGAGGGGAGGGAAGTCCGTGAGTTGGAGGCCAGCCTAGTCTACAGAGTGAGTTCCAGGACAGTCAGGGCTACATAGCAAAATCCTGTCTCGAAAAAAAAATCAAAACAGGGGGGTAGGGGGTGGGGGAGACCACATATGGGAGCTGGAGAGAGGGCTCAACAGTTTAGAATACTGCCTACTTTAGCGGAGGACCTGGATGATGAGTCACAACGGTCTGTAACTCCAGTTCCAAGGGAACCAGAGCCCTCAACTAGCAGCCATGGTCAGCAGCCACATATATGGTGCACATGCATACATTTAGGCAAAACACTAATGCATACAAAATAAAGTGAATAAACCTAGAGAAGAAGAGCCACATTTTAAGCTGGGTGTAGTGGTACACCAGCACTCCAAAACCAAGATCTGCTTTACATAGCAGGTTCCAGGCCAGCCAGGGCTACATAGTGAGATTGTCTTGGGGTGTGTGGCGGCGTGGGCATGGAGGGGGATGTTAATAAGCTTTTGTTTCTCCACCTATGGGTGTCCTATGGCAGCCATTCTAAATAATGTACGCATTGTGTCTTTCCTATAGGATGAATTTTTAGATGTGATCTACTGGTTCCGACAGATCATCGCTGTGATCTTGGGTGTCATTTGGGGTGTTTTGCCCTTGCGAGGCTTCTTGGGAATAGCAGGGTAAGTCTTGGCTATCACAGTCTTGTGAGTTTGTCTGTCTGTCTGTCAGACATGATCTCATTCTGGAGCTTAGAACTTGCCTTAGCCTAATACATGCTGGGATTATGAGCAAACAGCTATGCTCAGGATTCTCATTTCTATGTGTGTATTTATTTATTTAATTTGGTAGCAGGTATCATCAGCCAGGGCAGCTCGGGTTGTGCCTTGAACTCCTGACCTCTTGCCTCCACTTCCTGCGTACTGTTGGTGCTTATAGGCTTGCATCAACATGCTTGGTTGGCTCTTGTTTTTTGTTTTGTTTCAGATAGAGGCTCTTGTTTTCCTTTTATGGCTGGCACCATGTGCATCCCATTACTAAAGCAAAGAAGTCAGCATTAGCATTCATGGGCTGGTGGAAGGCCCAGGAACATCTCATGTCAGGCTGCTGACCTGAAGACTGGGCCACTCTTTTCATTCATGGGTCTAACATGCCTTCTTGCCAGTGGTTATCGTATTACTTGTTGGCAACAAATATCCTTTTGAAACTTTTTTTTTTTAAGATTTATTTATTATGTATTCTGTGTTCTTGCATGTGTACTGCAGGCCAGAGGAGGGAACCAAATCTCATTCTTGTTATAGGTAGTTGTGAGTCACCTTGTGGTTGCTGGAATTGAACTCAGGACCTCTGGAGGAGCAGCCAGCGCTCTTAATCTCTGGGCCATCTTTCCAGCCCCAACACACATTCTTAGCTGTGGCCTGCCATGCTGCCTGTGGATGTTTAGGAAGTTTGGGAGCTTTGTAATTGATGACCATATTTTAATTCTTTTTATTTTGCTTGATATAACAGCTCTTGGCTTTGGCAGGAGTTATTTTCAGGTCTCTACATTTTAAAAGCACCACCCTATCCCATCTCAAATAGGAGGCTTGGGTTTGTACATTTTACTTCACTCCTGGCCAATGGCAACATCCTTGATACCTAGGCATGGTTCAGTTTATTAAGTTACCAAAAGCAAGTCTGTGCTCATGAAACTGCATTTAAAAGGCAGTGGGAGACTCCTTAATGTGAGCTAGCACTTGTGGAAGTGAGGAGGCTTGCTTTTTCTTTTTTCACACGGGTAAGACAAGTGAGCTAGCCCTCCCTTGTCACACCTCTACCCTAATGAAAGCCACCCTAGTTATTTGAGAGCTGATGGTATCTCTTACTGGTTCTTTTTGTTTGTTTGTTTTTCGAGACAGGGTTTCTCTGTGTAGCCTTGGCTGACCTGGACTCACTTTGTAGACCAGGCTAGCCTCAAACTCAGAGATCTGCTTGCCTCCACCTCCCAGAATGCGGGGATCACGGGCTGGTGCCACTGCACCCAGCTTCTTACTAGTTAGAACATTTCAGAAATAGAATTGCATAATTTCGTGAACAGCAGTAACCCAAAAGAAATATATAGTAGTCCCTCCTGTTGACAGATCTATTCCAAGACCCTCAGTAGATACTCACAACCAATTACATATAAATGAGCTGGGCATGATGGTACCTCTCATCTCTGAACTTGGGAGGTTGAGACAAGAGACTCTCCATGAGTTTGAGACCAGCTAGGCTACACAGTCAGCCAAGGGTATTAAGTAAGACTATGTCTCAAAAACCATTTTTGAAAATTACAAATTAAGCATTGTGAGAAATTAACAATAAAATAACTAATAATAACTATAGCAGGGCTCAGTGACACCTTTAATCCCAGCACTTGAGAGGCAGAGACAGGAGGATCTCTGTGAATTCCTGCCAGCCTGGTCCACAGAGTGAGATCCAGGACAGCCAGGTCTGCACAGAGAGACCCTGTATCTAAAAACAAACAAACAAACAAAAAAACCCAATTATAACAATTATATTGTTCTTTTCTCAGTCTCAAAGTACCCAATTGTTTTATACATCTTCAGATATTAGATATCTGAAGAAAGTACTTCATGGCTTTCCTGCATAGCCAGACTGTTGGAATCACTGTTCTTTAATTTTGTTGCTGTTAGTAACAACCAGGGTTGTTTGAGCACAAACACTGACCCTGTCACAGGTCTGATAACCAAGTTCCCGCCATGTACTGGCAGACAGAACAGCCAGCATGAATGGAGGATGGCATGGTGAAGCAGGGCAGCACAAGATTGCACACACTGCCTAGAATGGTCTGCATTTGGAAATTGTGCATTTTATTTACATGGCCCATGTCTATTTCTGGAATTTCCCATTTGTCCAGGACTGATGATGAAACCACACAAAAACTGGGTAAGAGGGAACTACTATTCTGTGCCTTCTAACCGAAAAGGTTTTCTTTCTTTTCTTTTTTTTAAATATTTATTTATTTATTTATTTATTTATTTATTTATTTATTTATTTAGTATATGAGTGCTTAGTCTTCACATACACACACCAGAAGAGGGCATCAGATCCCTTAACAGATGGTTATGAGTCACCATGTGGTTGCTGGGAATTGAACTCAGGACCTCTTAACCGCTGAGCCATCTCTCCAGCCCCACCGAAAAGGTTTTCTCTGTGTGTATGTGTGTGTGTGTTAATGCTGCGCAAAGCATTGTACAAGCATACCATTAAGAGTTCATGCAGTACATGATCCCAACAGAGTGGATACATAAGACTGGTTAGGGTGATTAGCTATTCAATTCATATACCCTCCCTCTTCCTAGGTGTGATGGGATGTAAAGATAGAATACTGATCACTTCATTTCAGGTCTTTATGTTAGTAGGAAAAAAAGGCAGGCAGAGAATAATGCCAGAGGAAGAGGAGTTTATCCTTGCAAGACCACCGATGTAGGGGAGGGATGGTGCTAGTTCAGAGCTCCTGCCTCTATCAGATCTTACAAGACTACTTCCCCCTTTGGCATATGGTGCAAGCACGAGAATGTGCAATGTGTGTGCATTACAGAGGCCAGAACAGGATGCAAGTGTCTTCCTCTATTGCTCTGTGCAGTGTTGCCTTGAGACAGGGTCTCTCACTGAACCAGGACAGCTGGCTTGCCTATGAGCTCCCAGGCTTGCTTGTCTGTAGCACCAATACAGGCATATGTTGCCGTGATAGGCTTTTATGTGGGTGGTGGCCTTTGGTTTCAGGTCTTTGTGTTAGTAGAACTAGTGTTCTTACCCACTGAGCTGTCTCCACAGCCCTTAAAAATATTAATCATACTTTTGTTTTTTGTTAAACTTTCCATGGCACATATGTGGCAATCAGAACAACATAAGGTATTGGTTCTCTTCTTTTACCATGTGGCTCTTAGAGGCTGGGCTTGGGCCAGCAAGCTTGGTGCAGATATCTTTGCTCACTAAGGCCCTTTTGTAAGAGTTTGTTATGGTTTCCTTTTTTGAGATGTGGATCTTAACTTTGTAAGTAGCTGGCCTGGAATGCACTTGGTAGGTCAGGCTGATCTTGAACTAATAGAGATCCATCTGCTTTTGTTTACCTAGTGCTGGGACTAAGGCATGTAACACCATGCCTAGCCCTCTTGTAGGATCCAGTCTGGAAATGGTCTAACAAGTAATAGAGTAGTTCATTGCACCTCCTACTGTATGCAAACAGCCTTTTAAAAAATCTCATAGAAAACTCTGCATTCAAGTTCTAAGTCTACTACTTTGAAGTTATATAATCTGGGGTTTACCTGATCAGTTAACTCATCAGTAAAATGGGGACAAGAGGAATGACTGACAGATGAGTTAAATGGGATGATGTGAGTGAATTGCTAGAGATCTCAGTTCCTCAGGTATCCCAGGAGTCAGCTCACTGCTGCTGTTACGTGATTAGAATTATAAAATGTGGCGAAAGAAGAGAACAAGAAACTGAATGCACTTTGGACTGGCTGACCTAGTGTGCGGTGCCACTAACACAGGGTTGCCTGTTTCTGGGATTCAGTCCCACACTGTCACCACAGCCAGGTTCTCACTCTTGAACAGACTGTAACTTCCTTTGGGTTGACACTTTCCCCTGCTGTTGGAAGGGCCAAGAACTTTGATTTTGTTGTTTCTCCATACCCCTTCCCCAGCTTCCTTTGCTTTAGGGATGACTTCCTGGTACTCATTTGTGGTGATTTTTCCTTCCTCTCTCCAGTAACTACTTAGCTGTCCTCAGTCCAGCTCCCACCCTGCTTTATTTCATTCTGTGTGGCCATCACTTAGCATCAGTGACAGTAAAGCTTCCCTTGCTTCCTTATTTGTAATTACCTGAGACTGGCTGCTGCTATTCTGTCTTCTCAGGCTTTGCGCTGAACAGCCACTCTGGCTTGGCTGGTCTTGGCTCAGCACATGATCACTATGTGCTCAGTTAATGCTTAACCTTTAACTGGTGTTTTCATTTATATGTATATAGTAAATGCATTTATTTTGTGTATGAAGAGGGCACTCATGTAGAAGAGGACAGCTCAGGGAGTCCATTCTCTCCACCATGTAATTGAACTCAGATTGGCAGACTCGGCATTAGCTGTGAGCCATCTCACTGGCCCTTTTGTTGTTTTCTGGGACAGGGTCTCGTTGTATGATTCAGGCTCACCTTGGACTCAGTTCTCTTGCATCATCCTCTCAAATGCTGGGCTTCCATGCTGTGTGACTCTTCCTCATTTATGCAATAGAATGATGCTCATTCTTGAAGCATCATCAGTGTGGGGCCCTTCTCTAGCCTCATTTAACGTAGATTAAATGCCCTTTATTTCTATTGCTTCTGTCTGTATCAGGTATTACTTTTGAAAGGTTGTACCATGTCATTCTTTTCCTCTTGTCATCCCACTTACTGACTCCATGGTCCTTCTTCCATGTCAGCTTATTGTCATTTTGTGCTAATTTGTTTTTGTTTTCAATTTTTCCCCCTCTTGCAAGTCAGGATTTCTCTGTGTCGCAGCGGTGGCTGTCCTGGAACGCACAGAGCTCTGCCCGCCTCTGGGACTGAGGGCTGTGTCGTCGCCGCCCAGCGTTTTTGGTTTTGGTTTTGTCACCACCCAGATTTATTGTATGTTTATAAATGTTTCGTCTGCATGTACATCTATCTGCACATCAGAAAAGGTCACATGATCCCATGAGACAGTTATAGATTATTGTGAGCCCATCTATAACATGTGGTTGCTGGGATTTGAACTCAGGACCTCTGAAAGAATAGCCAGTGTTCTTAATTGCTGAGTCCTGCCTTTTGTTGGTGGTGGTTGTTTTGGGGGTTTTTTGTTTGTTTCGTTTTTTGCAGACAGGTTTCTTTGTGTAGCCTTGACTATCCTGGACTTGCTTTGTAGACAAGACTTTCCTTGAACTCGCAGAGATCTGCCTGCCTCTGTCTCCCTTTCCTCCCCAGTTGCTGGGAGTTGCGTGTGGCACCACACCCGGCATTTTTGTTTTGTTTTATTTTTTAAAGACAGTCATACTCTAAAGCCCTAGGTTGGCCTTGAACTTTGGCAATACTTCTTGTCTCAGTCTGCCAAGTGCTTCATTACAGGCATGAATGACTATGTCTAGCTTCAGATTGTTACCTGATTTCCCAGTATAAGTCAGCCTGTCCAAAATAAAGGTCCATTTGAAGAGATGGCCAGATGCCAGGATTTCTGGCAGAAAATGAGGGTGTGTCTACAGTAGTTAAGAACCTTGTTTCCTTGAAATCCAAGAACTGTTGCACTCCCAGGCCACTGGGTTTAAGAAGCCTTTGTCTCTTCTTACCTTTTCAGTCACATGCTCATCTCTAAGATGTATTTGCTCTCAAGTCCAGAAACATGGGTAACAGGTGTAAATCAGGCTCCTCCTGTTCTTCTGCTCATGAGAATTGCATTATATTACCATCCACAAACTGGACTTGTGAAGCCTGGACCCCCAACCCTCTCACCTCCCCTAGGGTCCCAGTGACTCCACCAAGCACCGGTGTGCGTCCTTACACCAGTCTGCGTTTCACTCACAGTCTGCATAACCCTGCCCCCATCCTTTATACTCACTGTTCCCATTTCTGCATCAGCTTAATACATCATGGGGTCAGAGGCTTCCCTGGAGTGGGATGGGGGTGGGGTTCATCAATCATCAGGTTCTTTGGGGGTTGGTCTGGGTTAGGTTTGTTTTTTGTGTTTTGTTTTGTTTGGGGAGGGGGGGCATTCAAGACAGGGATTCTGTGTGGCCTTGGCTGTCCTGGCTCACATTGTAGACCAGGCTGGCCTTGAATTCAGAGCTCCACCTGCCTCTGCCTCCCTAAGTGCTGGGATTACAGGTGTGCACCACCATACCCAGCTCATAAATCATCAGTTTTAACTCCATTTCTATTGCTGTTCTTGGCCCTCTAGTAGATGGTAAACTGAAGGCAAGGGCATCGTGTTTGCCTGGCCATTGAGTCAGTAATAAGCATAGAGGTTCATAACTGGCCTCTTCTTGGGAATTGTGAAGAGAGCAATGTTCTTGTCTTACCAGGCCATAAAGCAAAGCTGTCTGTCCCTTCACCAAGGGACAGCTTGAACTGTTCTGAGCCTCGTGGCTGGTGTAGGTCTTATGGGTGGGGGGGAGAGAACTACAGCCATTCTGATTTTTTTCAAGGAAGCCAAGAAAGATTCTGTGTGCTTTAAATTGCAGAGTGGTCAGGGTGTAATGGTGTGCTTCTTTAAACCCAGTACTCAGGGAGGTAGAGGCAAGGGAATCTCTTGTGAGTTTGGGGTCAGCCTGGTTTGCATAGAGGGTTTCAGACCAGCCAAGGCTACACAGTGAGACCCTATCTTTTTTTTTTTTTTTTCGAGACAGGGTTTCTCTGTGTAATAGAGCTGTCTTGCTGCAATTAAAAGTGTGTGCTGCCATGCCTGCTGCTGTGAGACCCTATCTCAAAATAATAGATTGGAGAATTGGGGATAGTGTTAAGAGTGGAACTCAAAAGCCTTGCATGTACTGGAAAAGTACTCTGCCATTGAGACCCCTCCTCCATGCTTTAAATATGTGTCTCATGCTTTTGACTGAAAGTGGTTGTTCTTCCTTAAATCTCCAGCTTAGTCAGTGGACAGCTCTACTGAAGGGATAGACATTTTTTTATTTTGTTCACACCTCCTACTATAACAACTATCCAAGTTCCCCCATTTTACATATGAGGGAGCTGAGGCCCCCCCTGGAGAGACTTACACAAACTCTCATATATAACGACGAAATAAACAGATTGAGCCTGTCTTCCTAAGTTTGGAGCTTCTCTCCAGGTCATCCCCTGCCTGGGCAGGACTGGGTGGGGAGATGAGGGTGTACGTGCACAGATAATGAACTGGAGCACAGTGCTCTAACAGCGGGCAGAGCTTACAGCTTCAAGTTTACACTTTGCTTTTGGTGCTTGCCCCTCCAGATTCTGCCTGATCAATGCAGGAGTCCTGTATCTCTACTTCAGCAACTACCTACAAATCGACGAGGAAGAATATGGTGGCACGTGGGAGCTCACTAAAGAAGGGTTTATGACATCATTTGCCTTGTTCATGGTATGTAGCTGGCCACTTTTCAGTGCTTCTGTCAGTCACTCAGCACATTCGATGACTTCTGCTACTGTTCTCTTCAGAGGCCTCGAGCAGGGTGCAGGCTGCTGCACAGTCCTTCAGATCCAGGGCCCACTGCCAGCTACGTACTAGAAACGGGGAAGTGTTTTAATTCGTGTTTATGGAGCTTAGTGTGGTTGCTCGCAACTATAACTCCGGCAGGTGGATTAGAAATTTGTTCCTACTGGACTACATAGAAAGATCTTGTCCCCAAAAGAAAGAACACCAAAAATGTAGATGCGTGTATATCAATATACACATTATTTCTACTAGGAAAAAAAAACACTCACATGGCTGTCATCTAAAGTATAAAATGTTTATATTCATCTAGTAAGATGTTGTTGCCATGGCACTACAGTGTAGATAAACCTTGAAAACATTATGCTAAACCAAGGAACCTAGACATAAAAGGCTATGGTTCCACTTAAGATGTCCGAACATACAGGGCCACAGAGGGTAAGTTAATCAGTAGCTGAAGGGAGAGGGATGGGAAATAAGTCACCGTGGGAACAGACCTTTTCTCTGGACTAACGATAATTGTCCTTTATGATCATCCTAAACACCTCAGAATTATGCGTTGACAATTTCTGTTGGTGGGGGCCAGCTCTGTTGATCTAGGTGATGTGAACATTGTGTCTCCCCTAGGTCATTTGGATCATCTTTTACACTGCCATCCACTATGACTGATGGCGTTTGCTCCCACCTCTTCTGTCCAGCCCAGAGGACCCTTTTGTCACAGCAGATACATGCCTATTGGGGCACTCCCACCACGTGGAACCAAGAAGACCCACATCTCCTGGACTTAGAATCAGCGAGTTGGGCATTGGTGTTTTCTGCAAGGGTTGTGAAACTTTTCAAAGAACCATCGCCTTTGGGAAAGCATTCTGAATTTGTCCATCAACCACTTTTCCTTGGATACCATCATGTAACAGCTCTTTGCCGAGTGAAGCTGCTGTTTTATCTGATGCGTCTCTGGATCCGGATGAAACATTGTCTTCCTTGGTTCTCCGTCAGGTGTACAGTTTTTAAACCATCAGTGGCATCTCAAGTCTTCTGAAAACACCATGTGCGTGGTCCACATAGTACAGTATGAGCACCATCTAACAACAGTCTCCATTGTAGGATGTTTTCAGATACTTGAATAAACAAATCTTTAACTGAAAGTGTTTTGGCATGCTTGGTAAACTAAAGCCTTGCTTACCTATCCACCTGTGCCCTCAACCCAGCAGTCAGCGCCGCGCCCCACCCCCACCCCCTTTTCCTCCTCCCTCTCTCTGCCCCCATAGCAGCTTCAGCCAGGCTTTCTTTTTGGCTGTCAGGGAAATGAGGGCTAGAGTTGGTAAAGGCTGTTGCCTTTGTTTTGGCATTTCGGAAAGGGTCTAACACCTGATGTCCTGACCCAGCACCGAGAGAGCTCTAGATAGCAGACATGAACGGTGTCGTTTTGTGTTTGACCACCAGATGGCAAGACGGGTGTGAGGAGGCCCTGACTGTGTTTGGATGAACAGTGAAGGAAGTAGAATCTGAGAGCTTGACTTAAAAGGACTTGACCTGAGATCATGGGAAGGTCTGGGTTGTCAGTTGCTGTGCTTGGGAGTTAGGTGAGGTCTGCTGTGGTAAGGCCAACAAGTGCTCTGTTTGTCTCTGCTTGCTGAGCCATCCTACCATCTGAAATGTGTTTGCATCTTGAGACTTGTGAATTTTCCTAATATTTTTTCTCTCCTTCATGCTAGTGGTGATCTCTGCTTTTAGTAGGGCTGGTTAGCAGTCTTGCTGGACATCCCTCTCAAGAACTGAATTATTAGACCTTATAAGTAGTCTGTCTGTATTTAAGAGGCCTGGCCCTGCTTTGAACTGTGCTCCACATGGACTAGAAGTTGTAATTGGGGATGGGAGAAGGAAATGACTTAGAATCCAGAGAGAAAGAAGCAGATGATCCAGGTGGGACCCTGAGTGTGCTTGGGCCCCGTACCTCAGCCCTCTGCTTTACAGCCTCTAGGGTGCTTTGCTAGGGGCAGCTGAGGTAGGAGTTCTAGGAGCCACAGCCTTGTTTCCCCTTTGGCTTTCTGCTTTCAGAATAGGCATCATCCAAGGAGTTCTCTTCAGTCAGGCTGATGTAGGAACTGAGGGATTCTCGGAGCCCCTCGCTGAGAAGAGATGCCTCCCCACAGGCAGGTGCTTCCAAAAACAGGAGGCTGCTGTGGATGGGGGAAAGCAAGGAAAGGAGTCACTTCCCTTGTGCTTGCCACAGGGTTCCCTACCGTTAGACAAGCACTGTGTCATTCCTGTTTAGCCTTGGTGGTCCTGGAATGTAGACCAGTCTGGCCTTGACCTCAGAGATCCTGTAAGCCTCTGCCTCCCGAGTGCTGGGATTAAAGGCATGTGCCACCAATGGCACGTGTTCCTCATTTCTTAACTCCATCTTGACCTCCCTACTCTTGTTCACCAACCTGCCCTATAACCTTCCTCTCCCCCTGTGTGCCCTGAGGTCGTGCCTCGCTTTTCCCCGACACTGCCCTGTCCTCAATACTGCCTGAGCCTGGGCTGGATTCTGGAAGGTGTCTCTTCTGTGACGGGCCCATTCTGGGTTGTGAGTTCATATTTTCTTCTGCCTTTTATGTTTCTGGGACTCCCTTACCTGTCCAACTCTTTCCAATTGAGTGATGGCATTGGCACGGTCATGGGTAGAGATGTATCTTGGCCAGGCAGTGGGCCAAGCGTCTGCAGGACACAGGGCTCCCTGAGGACACAGCAGATGTCATCCGCCAACTCTGGAAGAGATCCAAACCTGTGATACCGTACCTGCCCTGGCAGTTTTCTGTGCTTTGCACATTGAGGACATGGTCAAGCTAACGGTCTCATGAAGGCTAAGGTGTGGTGAAAGTTTAGTTGGGGCAAAGTTTGATACTTAGTTCAGTGTAAAACTGAGAAGAAAAGCAAGTAAAGAGTGGTCAGCCTGGCTCTGTCAGATTACTGTTTAGAAGCACCTTGTAGAAACCCCATGGTCAACTTTCTCAAGAAGTCCCCCTTCCCCTCCCCCCTTCAAAACAGGGCTTCTCTGTGTACCCCTGGCTGTCCTCACTCTGTAGACCAGGCTGGCCTCATGAGATCCCACCTGGGATTAAAGGTGTGCACTGGCAAAGTTTCTCCTTTTGAGTCCTTGGCACTTCCTTGCTTATAGGCTAGACCCCAGAATTGCTAAGGGTCACATTGCACCCTGGGAAAGCACAGCGGTTCCTGTGGAGAGAATTCAACTGCAGGCCACTTTGATTTGGATCACCATTGCTGGTGAGATTCTGGCCAAGCTCACAGTTGGCCTGTAGTTAGTTCCTCTGTCAACATGGGATAGAGGTGGCTCCCACCCACATCCCAGCACAGGTGCTGCAAAAGGATAGATTACGGTAGTACCTCTGCTGTCTCGATAGCCCCAGCATGTCAAGCATCTAAAGGGCACAAGTAGCTAGCTCCTGGGCCCCTCATTCAGTCTTCAGTGAAAGCAAAAAAAGAAAGCCATACCAGAGTAATGTTCCACCAGGGCCTGGAGTGAGGGGAAGGTAAGGCGGGGTGAGATGTACAGCCAGCCATTGTCAAGACGCTGTATCCTGTAGTGTCTGATCCGGTCCCAAGATGCAGGGCGGCTGAGTCGGATGGACAGGGAATAGCAGCCTGAGGAGGAAAGGTCAGGGCTGGGTCAGAGGCCCTGCTAAAGACTCAGCCCTGCCTAGGTTGGAAAAAGGAAAAAAAAAAATAGCTACAGCCCAAACTTCAGGGGAATGTTGGGGTCAGAGGCAGGACAAAGAGTACTGGTTATAACAGAATTCTTTGGTCCCCAGAATGGGTGAGGTATAAGCAAGCATCAAATACTGGCTATGTAGATAGAGACACAGGTGGCAGAAGGGTTAGAATGTGAAAATGGTCAGGCAAAGGTCAGCATCACCAGAGAGAAGTCACTTTGGAAAGCTTGGCACTAACTTGTGTTCTACCTTCAAAGCCAGGAGTCTCATCTCACACGTGGGGGAAAAGCACTCAGCAGCGTTGCTCAGAGACCACCCTCACAAACAGCCTGTCTGAGCCCAACAGTGCAATCAAGTATGGAGGCTGTAGCTCAGTGGTAAGGCATTGGCCTAGCGTGCAAATGGCTTCGTCTTAGGAAATCCCCACTACCTCACCCAAAGCAGACCAGTGCCTTACAGTGCTAATCATGTAGCACAGAGTGCTGGTACACACTCATAACCCCAGCACTCAGAAGTTCAGGGCCCTCCCTCGGCTATGTGGTAAACTAGACCTTCTCAAAAAAAAAAAAAGTCAGAGTGTCCATTCAGCATGACTCAGCAAGTTCAAATACAGCCAAGGGTGTTGCAGGAGACCTTTGTTCAGAAAGGATATGAAGAGGCAGCTGCTCAAGGCCAGCCTGGTCAGCACAGGTCTCAGGTGGGCAGGGCTGTATGGACTGTCTCTTAGCTAGAACAAAAACTTCAGCCAATCCCAGTTCTAAGACTTCTGTTTCATAACGTGGCTCTCTGGGTCTCAGTCTCACATGGAGCCGCGTTCTAAGGCAGCCACGCACATCCGCTAGCACTGTTAAGGCACACCATCTGGCCACACAGGTCCTTTTCTTCTTTGTGTAGCCCTGCCTGTCCTGAACTTCTATAGCTAGCATGCAGGGGGTTAGTAATTATTCTGATCTCAGCAGCTGAGAGCATTCAGGTGGGGAAGGTGTTTCGCATGCAGCTAGCACCCAGAAAATTCTATCTGTACTCTGTCCTGTGGCCCTATTGTTCTTTGTGGTGATTTGAATATGGATGGCTTCCATAGTCTCATATATTTGAATGCTTGGTCATTAGGGAGTGGCACTAGAAGGTGTGACCTTGGAGGGATAGGTGTGCCCTTCCTTATTGGAGGAAGTGTGTCACTGGGGTGAAGGAATGTCTAAAGGAGGAAGTCTCTGGAGGGATGGTTCTGGCTTATTCTCCTGCCATCTTCCCGTTTTCATAGCCAGCCTTCATCCATCCATCACTAAACCCCAAACTCTGGAGTCATTGACCGCTTCCTCTCAGCGGTCTTGATTTGGAGCTGGAATGCCTTCCCAAAGCCCCTGGAGTGAGCGCATGACTCTAGTGCTGCAGTGACAGAAGGGAAGTGGTGGGACCATGATGGCTTGGGCTTTTCCCAGCCAGCTTTTCCGTTCCCTGGCTGCCACAAAGCAAGCAGCTTTTCTGCATCACATTCTTAAACCATGAGACGCATTACCTTACCTAAAAGCAACTGGGCCGGGTGGCTATCAGCAGGAACCTGGGAAACCAAGAGCCAAGATAAACCTTTTCCCCTTTGAGTCCTATTATTTTGCAACAACCACGGAAAGTTAGCTTGTCAGAAAGTCCTGCTACACCTGGAATCTGACCCACATCTCGACTAAAAGGAGAGTGCAACTGCTTCCCATGTGGCACCCCACCTCTAGCTTGTCACCTGCAGCAGTAGGTCACTCCTCTTTGGAGCCCTCCCTGTCACACCTACCTGTCTGTCTGCCTATCTATTTTGGTTGTTTGGGTTTTTTTGTTTTTGTTTGAGACAGGGTTCCTCTGTGTAGCCCTGACTGTCCTAGAACGCACTCTGTAGACCAGGCTGGCCTCAAACTCAAGAGAGATCCATCTGCTTCTGCCTCCTGAGTGCTGGGATTAAAAGTGTGTGACCACCACGGCCTAGCCTCCCTGTCACATTTATGATCAAAGTCCTCACCTTTGAAAGGCTTTGCAGAATCTGACCTCTGCGTGGACCTACTCCAATCCCACTGGCTCTGGGCTGAGAGGCCCTTAAGGCACATGCACACTGACCCCACAGACACACCCTCAATTCTGCTTTCTGGTTTCCTTGTGGCACTTGATGTCATGACTTCCTCATACGTTTGTTCATTGTTCGCTTTGCCTTTGAGACTTCAGCTGGGACCGCGCTGTTTATACCTGGGATCTGAGGGTCCTATTGGTTGCTTGGTTGGTTGGTTTTGACAGAAGTTCATTATGTAGATGAATCCAGCCTTGAACTATAATCTCTTATGCCTCTGCCTCCCAGTGCTGGGATTATAGTGAGCTGCTTGAAGAATCACTGTCCTTGCATTTCTTATAGAAAACATTGAACAATTGTCCCCTACTGGCCATGGGTCTAGGCCCTTCCAGGATCCTGACCTTGCTGAGGGCAGAGTGCTTCGGTGCACACAGGCAGGCCCAGCCCAGATATGAAGGAGCTGGTTGGGGCAGATGTCAAGTTTGGGTCTATCCTTGGCAGACAAAGCCCTCACCTTCCTGCCTACCCAGGCAGATACATCTCATTCATTTCTCCTGGGAACATCTGCTGAGCCCCTGCTACAGTGCCAGACACCGCACAGGCCCAGACATAGGTGTAAGAAATAGCAGATGTGCACTGTCTGCCAGCCCATCTCCTGACCAGGGTTGTCCTTGATGGTCCTCACCGGACAATGAGCTCCTGTGTCCTCAGAGAGCACAGCTTTCAGATTTGTTACAAGAAGCCAATTCACTGCAGCCAGTTCAAGAAGTCAGTGGGAGTTCCAAAGAGTAAGAGCCTGGGGAGGTGACGATGGCTCCAACCAGAAGGATGGGTGCATATTTGCCAAGGGAGAAATGGGAGGTAGGGCTTTCCAGGCTGTGGGAGAACCTTGTGTCAGGAAGCAGAATGGGGAAAAAAGTTTGTTTTTAGAGTACTTTGTGAGCAGTGAGGGTAGAGGGCACAGAGAAGCTACAGGAGGACCTACCAGGGCAAAGGCAGGGTAGTTGGTCCTATACTCTAGGATGCTCTAGAAGGCTTGAGCATTCCAGTGATGCTGGGAGAAATGAGGGATGCCCTCAGCACCTGCCTGTGGGAAATGCTTAGCACACCCCTCCTGCATCTCCTCCACTGAGGCCTCCCAGGAGCAGATCTCTGGCCTCTGTCCACAGCTGGTCTGTGGTGGCAAGAGCTGGCCCTATCACCAGGTCCAGAGCTTCCCAATGAGTATTAAGATCTGAGAACTCGCCTTCAATCCCAGGCACTCCAGAGGCAGAGGCAGATGGATCTCTGAGTTCAAGGCCAGCCTGGTCTACAAAAAAAGTTCCAGAGAGCCAAGGCTCTTACATAGAAAAAAAAAAAAAAAAGTGAGAACTGGCACTCTATAACATCACTCAGGACTCTGGAACTTAGTGTTAAATTTGTTTTTGGCCTACAAACCACAGAATAAACATGCACACTGTCATCTAGGACATGCTAAAGGATCTGAAGGAGGTCTGCCTCCCAGCACTCCCGACTCCAGCACACACTGGGGATTCTTGCTCTACTTCACTGCAAACATGCCTTGTCCAGTGAGGAGACTCACTTGAAGGCACTTTTTCAGATTCCAGGTCCCAGGACACATCCCTGCCCAGTTAAACCAGCTCAAGCTTGGTGTGCAGGCATCCAAATGACAAGCCTCTCTCAGGGGACTCCAGCTAAGAGCTAATTCTCAAAGTGAGCTCCCCAGGCCAGCAGTGTGAGAGGAGCATGCTCACCCCCCCCCCCCCCGCCTCAGACTTAGTTGGCATGCTGGGTATGCAGCAGTCCTGCTGGCTGTCCTGTTGCATGCCTGGATAGAGACCCTCAGGTCTATGAGTGATGAACTAAGGTGATCTCTTTGCCCACACTAGGTAGGCATACCCTTCAGCTTTAGCAATGTTGTCAAAAGGAAGCCCTAAAGAAAGGTTGCAGTCAGGGCCTGGGAGACAGCCGTTCTAAAAGGTCAGCCTGGGAAGTCTTGTGTGTGTAAGCTAGCAAACTTCAGGCATCCTCCTGTCCTGCCTACCTAGTACTAAGATTACAAGCACATACCACCTGCCAGGCTTTTTACATGGGTGCTGGGGCTCGAACTCAGGTCCACACGCTTGGAAAGCAAACGCTGTCTGGACTGAGGCATCTCCCAGGCCCCTCCACCTTTTATTATTTTATTTTGTACCTGGGGACCTTACTGTATACCTCCAGCTAAGCCTGGAACTCGCTACTAGCCAAGGTTGGTCTTGAATGCTCGGTGTTCCTCCTACCTCTCCAGAGTGTTGGGATTATCACCACTCCCAGCTCTCTCTATTGAGACAGGGCCTCCAGAACATGCATGCCTTGAACTCTCTACAAAGCTGAATGTGACTCTGAACTCTTGATCTTCTGGGCTCTATCCCCAGAGCTGGGTTACTAGCTTTAACTCAGGGTTTTCTCTCTCTAATGAGAGTTCCTTCTGACTGACCACCCCCTGCCCAGGTGCTGGCAATAGGGATGCTGATCCCAGCATTTCTGAGCAGGTCCTTGAAGATCTTTACGGATCCCTCGTGGTTCGTCCTTTACCACCCTATGAATTTCCCTTGTTTATTCTCCTTCTTGATCAAGGGTTGGTCACTCTACTCTTGGGGCCGCACCAGGCCAGAGGTAGCATGGGGTGGGTGGCTGAGCGCTGAACACTTCCTGTGGCTTTTCTAGCTCACAGTTGGTAGGTACGCAGGGTTCCAGTCCCAGCCACCACCACTGAGGTTTCCTGTTTGCAGCTGCTGTACTGGGCCAGCTGCCCCTCCCCCCCACCACCTGCAGCCAGCCAATGGGTGTGTGTGAGGGTGAGGGGTTGATATTTCTTGGAAATTAGCAAGGGGGGCTGGAGAAGGGTAATCCAGGAAGCCTCTGCGGGAGGTGCTTGCAGGGTGGAGGTAGAGAACAAGGACAACCCATCTCAGGAAGCTCAGTTAGGGCAGACTCTCCTGGGCTGCCTGCACTCCCGAGTTTCGCCTCCCTAGGCTCACTAGCAAACTTCATGTTACTGATCCTTGGCTTTCATTGAGCATCCGCTAAGAGATCATAGCATGTGTTGTCCTGTGAAAGGGGGATCACCACTGCTGCTCAGAGTAAATCCCAGTTGCCAAAATTTGGTCTAAGCTTGGATCCCGGACTGTGATTCACCCCCACTTTGCTTTATTGTCAAAGGAGCCTCATGGAAACAGTGTGGCTCAGCTCCAAGCTTAGGCAGCCACTCTACGAAGTCTCCTCAGATTGCTCCAGGGAAACTGGTTTTCCTTTGCCCTCTAGTCTGGCTCCACCTTCAGGGCCTTTTACAGCCAGGGCCTGGCTGGATTCAAGAAACCTCTGCTGGCTGTCTGGGAGAGCAACAGCCTTTCCTCCTTGGCCTCCTGCCCTGAGCCCTGCTCTGGAGAGGTACAGTGGGGGCTGAGCTTACCCACCTCTCCTGGTCTGGCTCTCTCTGATGAGGAAGGCCCCTCCGGGATTCCCAGGCAACAGGAGTAGCTCCTCAGCTTTCTCCCGGCTCAGGCCCTCAAACAGCCACCTGGAGGAGCAAAGATGGACAGGGTAGTCTTGTGGGTTTTAATAGAATCCTTCCACACCTCTGTATGATCCTGCTGAGATCTCCCTTTCCTTGTCCTCTGGGCCTAGAAGTTCTCTGTACCATGAAGAGCAGGCCGCAGAGGTTCAGGGGTCCTCTCAGGGTCCTGCTTTGGGGAGCAGCCTTATGAAGGCAGCCTCAGGCATTCTTTGCCTAAGACTTTGTTCCCAGGTGTCCTGGGTAGGGCACTATGAGGCGCCAGCCTCTGTCCTGTCACCGCCAAGGTCTCCAGCTCCACTGTTGGTCCAGTCACCTCTTCGAGAAATGCCCCTAGTCTTTCCACTTCAGGATGTTCTTAGAGACTGCCTGTGTCTTATATGTCCCCTTCAGTGTCCTCTACACTTGATCCTGGCCACCCCCCTCCCAAAGCTCCACACCACAACACCTCCTCTATGGGGCGGCCTTCTCTGGGCTCCCAAGTCTCACGGGCCAGGCTGAATAAGACATGACAGTTATCTGCTCCTCTGGAAAGCAGGGCCCAGGCTATGCAAAAAGAGGACACTGGGGAAAGTGTAGGAAGGTCCCTAACCTGGGCCAGGTTCTCACCTGTGGGAGACTTTAGCCACATGCACACTGGGGATGTGATATTCTCTGCCAGAGACTTCCGACAGCACTGTCCACCAGTCTCCATCCCTGTGGAAAGATCACAGTGGGCACCACCTTCATTTGGAGTTTGCAAAGAACTTACAGTCACCTTGTCTACTTATTTCCCAGAATTCCCTACACCAGGCTGCTCCTTGGGTGAGGGCCTGGAGGATGGCAAATGACCCAAGGCTTCCTGTTCCAGGGCCTGAGGCCACTGCCTCGCTCCCTGCAGATGTGTCAGGCTGCCAGAAAACCAGAAACATGGGGGCTTTCCCAGAGTGTCCCTTTCCTCCCTGCTGATAGTGGAAGGGCCCCTTTTCCCACAGTGTGACCTCAGGGGCTCAGTGTTGTAGACTTACTCAGAGATGATGGTAAGTGGCTCCCCAAGTCTCAGAGATAGTCCAGCCTGCTCACCTGCCGGGAAACTGCCCAGGGCCACAGCTGTGACCTTGTTCCTCTCTAGATAGAGGGATAGACACACTTACCCTCTTGGTCACTGTTCTCTCAAGATATGAGGTCTAGTTGACTCTTGCCTTTGTCTGGCTCAACTCACTCACCCCTCCCACAGGTACCCCGCAAGGGGAGCAGCCCCAAGAGTCTGAAGTGCTTCCAAGTAGGCTCTACAGAGCTTGGGAGAGCCAGATAGCTTTGGGGATTCCCATGAAGGCCTTCAGTTCATGTGGCTAGAGGACCTAGTTCCTGGCCATGTCTCCCTGTGTGTCTTCTACAGAGTTTGATGAAGGGATTCTATAGCTGGGAAACTGAAAACCTACAGCCTAGGGGCAAGGGATTCTGGTTAATACGGCAGCACTTGACTAGAACATGCAAGGCCTTGGGTTCCATCCCTAGCATCGTGGCAAAACAAGACAAAAAACCCACCAAGGCTAGAAGCCCTTATCAACATGAATCTGAGTTAGCCTCTGAAGTGTAGTGGTGGGACCATACAGCAGCTCTGAGGGCATGGGGGCGGGGGCAGGGAGGAAGGGAGGAAGGACTTCAGGAAGGCTAAAAGCTCAGCCCGGGGCCCCAGGAATGAGGGCGTTTGCCAACACCAACTCTGACACGTGCTGTCAGGAGACAGAAAGCAGGGTCTTTGAGGAGAGGATAACCTCCCTTTCCAGGATGGGGTTCTTTCCCACACAGCTGACTGTGGTTTCTTTGTTGGTCCTATGTCAGGCCCCTGGAGGGATGTCCATATGAACAGACTCTGAACCTCTGGAACACTATGTATAGGAACAGGCTGGATTCCCAATGGCCTATGTCCAGGGCAGTGAGTGAAGGTCCATACTGCCCTTGACAAGTGACCAGAAGCTGCTATGGCAGGCCTGACCAGGGCCAGTGCCCCATGGGAGCCTGTGACCAAGGGCCCTGCTAACCCTGACTGTATCCTGCACATCATGGCATCCTAAGGCCTTCCTCCATCATTTTGCTTCTTACTGGGCACTAACCACTGCCCTGACGTTGGTGTGTCTAGTCATCTCCACTGTGCAGAAAGGTCTCAAGACCCAGATGCAAGGAGGGCATAATTTCAACCCCATACCACCCTCACCACAAGCCCAGGTTGGGGGGGGGAGCATGCGGGGCTGGTTGATAGCTGTTCCTCTCAGGAAGGGCCCCAGCTTCCTGGGGGGTGATGGTTCCAATCCTGGAAGGAGTGATGGACCTGGTCATGGAACCAGAGGGAAGCTAAGGCACCACTCACCCTAGCAATGGTCAAGAGGACTTAGTGGACATGAAGTCCAATTTGGAGGCTAGGCATCAGGTAGCAGGCAGAAGACAGCCAGCCCACTCGGCCTAACAATCTGTCCCTCCGCCCGCAAGGCTAGCAAGTGTCTGTAAAAAGCTAACTCACCTGCCTCACCTCTCTTTCCTTCCTCCTGTCCTTTCTCAGTAAGGGCTCCCAGAGGAGAGAGTGCAGGATGCCAGGAAAAGTAGTGCAGGTCAACAGGAAGGGTTCTTTGTCTCCAAGGGTCTCTCAAAGTACTAAGGTCCCACAGGACCCTGGGATGCTCTCAGGAGGGAGCTGAGACCCAGGAGTGGGGAAGGGAGAGCAGACAGACAGACATAAAAGGATCCAGGAGACAGGTGGCCATGGAAGGGTCTCTGCTGAAGGTGGGAATGAACACACTCCACCATCACCACCCTGTCTTCCCTCTTAAAAGGTTAGTAGAAATCCCCACAGCAGGAAGCTCCTCAGGCCCCAAGATCTTGACTACCCAGAGCCTGGTGTCTCTGTAGCGAAGAACACTTGATGCCCCCTGTGGAGGAAGGATCCTCCTGAAAGCTCTGGCCTTGCATGCCTAGCCGGTGAGTCTCCTGCTGACCCAGTGGCCCAACTTCACACTCTTCTTCTTCAGAAAGGCTGCTCTGCCCTGCCTCTCTGCACACTCTCATCCCTGCCACACTCTGCCACCAAACCTAACCCAACCATCACTCATAAAGGTTTAGTTTCTGTCTCTGGGACAGAGACAGGGCCTAGCTTGTCCATTGTTTGTCCTCTTGGGACCTGGCAGAACTTCAGTAACTTAAAGATGGAGGCAGCTGGGAATGGGGTAGGGGTAGGGTACAAATGGCTCCTAGACCAAGCTAGTCAAAACTCATATTCTTCTTGGGACAAGGTAGTTCCATTGAGAGATGTCCTCTTTTCCTTAGAGACCAGATGGAGGGGAAAAAAAAGTCCCCTCCAGGTCCACCTGCTAGGGCTGGTCACCACCCTCAGAAGCACCAGGCTGAGTCTTTCCACTGAGCTACCTGCAGCTAGCTCAGTGGAAAAAGGGGCGGTCAGTGTGGTTTACAGGTCTCTTCCTGCAGGCCTCTCGCTGCAGATGAGGAGGCTCCAAGGGCTCTGAAGGGGCCCAGCCCTGCAGAGGCTGTTACGAAGGAGGTAAGAGGCTTTGTAGAGAACAGGAAAAATAAATCCTACCACCTTTAGGGGTCTGGGGGCTGAGGACCAACAGTTTCTGGCCGAGCCCAGATGCCCAGATGTCTTTGCTGTGCAGTCTCCGGTACAGGTTATTCACTGTTCACCACGCCCCTCCTAACAGTGCTGCTGGGAGTGGATGATCTTGTCAGCTGTGATAGTTAACCCTCTGGACCACTATGGCTCCACACAGCATTTAGATAGTGTCTGGTCAAAGCACTCTGGCTATTTCTGAGGAGAGTTTCCAAACAAGACAATCCCACCCCCAACATGAAATTAAAGAGAGGCTCTTCCAGTATCTTCCAGTGCCTTCTAAGTGAAAGCAGCATAGGTTTGTATTGCTGCAGCTAGCTTGATGTTCAGCTTTAAACACAGTTCTGTGCATGTGCTGGAGGTGGAACCACAGGCTCCTATGTGATAACCGCCATGACTCTAACACTGAGTTCCACTCCCAGCCCCTCACAGTTAATGTTCTTACAACTACTGTGAGCTCAGGAGTTGCCAGGATCCTGTGTGGCTCACTGGGAAAGCCATGGGCTTACATTGAAGCTTCGGGTTTTTGGCCCAAGACCGAGAGGTAGTGAGGTCTGGATTTATATAGTCTCATGATGCCTGGGAAGCATCTGGTGGCCCCACCGTCAAGACCTACCTGCTTGTGTGGACACAGGTCCCTGGCCTGGACCAGAGGAAATGGAGCTGGAGCTTGGGCTGGACAGGCTTTTCCTTCTGCTGGGCAAACTTCCCATCATTCTTCAGCAGATTAGCAGAAGCGTACCACTGAAAGAAACCTGAAAAAGGTGCTGTTGTGTGGACAGAGCCTATGATCCCAGCTTGGACCCAGATACTTGTCTCTCACTGGGGAATGGCTTGATAGGTTCATCAGTGCCAAGAAAAAGGCACCACAAAAAGGAAGTATCTCAACAGCCAGTTTTTCAGGGCCTTACAAGTCATCACTCTGACAAGGAATTTAAGCTGAGACTGCGGGCAAGTTGGAGGTGATTTTCTCTGTATCCCATCCTTCCTAGGCTTGCTCCATTCATGTCTTCTGGGCCTTTTCTTGTGTCCCCAGGTTGGCCTGCCTTTTCCATTCCCTTTGGATCTGTCTAGGTCCCACCCTTTCTCAGGAAGCTTTCTAGCACTCTTCAGCCTTTGCTGATCCTCCTTTGAATTCCTGTGGCCTGAGGAACCATCCCTTAGGCCTGGGGTCACATTCTGTTAGTTGGTGGTAGGGCTGGTCACAAGACACTGAGCCCTCTGCAGGCATGCCAGGGGCCATGGCTAGGCTTAGAGGTGGGCCAAGGGGGAAGCAAGAGGCTTGGATGGGAGTCATAAGCAGAAGGACCCTGAATACAGTTACCAGTGCCAGAGCACAGGGTAAGATTGTTGGGAGTTTACGTCAGTCTATGTGGCTTGCAAGGCTCTGAGGGACTGACCTGTCACTTCCTTTCTTGGTGCCCTTTTTCCTCATCTGAGAAGTGGGGATAACCACACCAGACATTTGGGTCTGGCAGATAATGCCCTGGAAAGCCAGCTCTGGGACCACACGTCCTTCCTGGTCTTGAACGTCCTGTTACAAATTCCTCCAGGAACGCTTCCTTTTTACTTATTCTGCTCTGTTCCTTAGAGGTTTCTTTTTGTTTTTTCGTTTTCATGAGACTATGAACTAAGGACTATGTTCCTAGGCTGTCCTCAGACCCTTGGGCTCAGGTGACCCTGCTGCTTCATAGCCCTCTAACTGCCACCAGGCTCAGTTGTTCAATCTGTCATTACCCTACAGTCCATGCCTTGTCCTCAGCATTCAGTGAGGCCGGCAGTACTCAGCACACAACCGCAGAGTGAACTGAGGGGAGAATAGTGTTTTCTATAGTGTCTTGTCCTCAGACTCAGCAAATCCTTTGTTTTTAGAGAAATGTTGATTTTCCAACACTGTGTGAAGTGTTTCAGTGAGGGGAGGGGAGGGCTGTGTCTTCCATTTCTTTTCAGATGGTCTCATTGCTTTCAGTAGGACAAGATGTAATTTCAAGGAACCTGTTTGGTTCCTTGCAGCTGGCCAGGCACTGCCAAGGGTTCACATTTGGAAGGGGCAGTTCACAGACTAGTGTGAGGACACAGGGGGTAACCTTCCTTGGCCTAGGGCTGCCTGGATGAGGGTATAGTCCAGCAATGCCATGGGATGTCATCCTTGTCCTGGAATAGTTACCAATGAGTG
>CM053766.1:136621324-136639287 GCA_028658305.1 Pachyuromys duprasi | reverse complement strand
TGGGGAAGAAGAGGCCCAGGCAGCGGCAGTGTGGCTGAGGAGAAACAGGTGTGGGCCACATTTGCAGAAGAGATCAGATTATTTGGCACACTTCAGAGCAACACAGTGTGTCCTGGTGAGTGGGTGGGCAGAGTGTGGGCAAGAGGCAGCAGAAACTGCACAGTGCCCAGGCTGCCTTGCTTCTCTCTAATCCCATTTTCATTGCTATGGCCAAGTCTGGAGGATGCAATGATCTCCTGTGGAGGAAGAGCTGCCTGCTGTTCAGGCAGCAGGTTAGACAGTGCAGGGGTAAGATGGCTGTTATTTCTCTCTTGGTATTTTGTGGGTTTGGTTTTGTATCTGGGAATTGAGCTCAGGGGCTGAGTGATCCCTACCCCTGCTCTGACTCCTTTTCAAACTCCCTCTCTCACCCTGTGAAAGCAACTGAGACGCTACAGGGACTGTCTTTTAGAGAGTAATCTAGAATCCTTTCCTTCAGTGACCAGTAAGACTATGACCGAGGGGAGGCTAAGAGTCCACCTGGGAAGTGAGCATCTTAAAAGAGACCAGCAGAGGCCTGAGATCTTGGAAAACTGCAAGTCTCTGGGAGGCAGTCAGAGGAGAGCGCCTACTCCCCTCTGTGTGTCTGGGGAATCCTAGAGACCTCTTCATACAGCTAACAACCAGCCGCCTCTCCTGGAGCCTGATGACGAAGCTCACTCCCAGTCTCAGAGGAGACCATCCTTTCTCCTAAATCCACCAGAAAACAAAGCAAGCGTACTTACAGGTGTGCCATCAGAAGTTTGGTGAGGGCGGTCAGCCAATGTGCACACTTGCCTGACAGGTCAGGCCTTTGCAGGTCCTAAGATAATCGGCATCTTAAGCACTAGAACCTTCGCTGTCAGCCTGGAGGATCACCAGGGGCGGTGAGAGTAGGTTGAGGTAGTCAAGCTTCTTTGTCAATGGACAGCAGTCTCCATGAAGCTGGTACAGGAGCCCGAGATTGGGTATTACTAACCAGCATAGCAGGGCCAGAGAGTGAGGCCTGGTGATCTGAGCCCCTTTGCAGACACAGGTGTCACTCCTTAGAGCGCCAGCTCCCAGCTGCAGACTCTGTGGTTCTCACAACCCCACGGTCTCCCCGCCTG
The DNA here is from genome assembly GCA_028658305.1 of Pachyuromys duprasi. Classification (NCBI taxonomy): domain Eukaryota; kingdom Metazoa; phylum Chordata; class Mammalia; order Rodentia; family Muridae; genus Pachyuromys; species Pachyuromys duprasi. Next base: position 136,638,160 of record CM053766.1, on the reverse strand, counting down.
TTTCCTCTGACGGCATCACAGACCATGCAGGCACCACCTTGCCCCTTTCCTGTTTCTCTGGAGCAGCTGCTCTCATCCCATGCCTCATGCTGGAGGTTCTTGGCTCTTTGGCTCCATCTGATCCAAGAAATAAAGAATGGGGAGGAATATGCAAGAGTCTCCCATGCAGGCCTGGCCATAGCAATCATCGGAGCACTCAATCATAGCACCAATCGAGTCCAAATAGTCAGAGGGATCTAGGCATAGGAATCACCTGAGGTCTTCAATTATAGACTCTGAAGTGGGGCTCCTTTCCAGGCCAGTGCGGTGGCTTAGGGGGGGTGAAAATGCTTGCTGCCAAGCCTGATGACCCCAGTTCAATCCCCAGGACCCAGTGGTAGAAAAAGAGAACTAGCTACTGAAACTTGTCTTCTGTTTGCGGCCTTCCCACCCTGAACACACCCAATTCCATCTGAAAGTTGCCTTTTGACCTCCGCTCAAGCACATCAGTAAATGATGTATTAAAAAAAAGAGATTTCTAATAAGCTTATGGTAATGCCCTTGTTGTTGGTGTGGGAACTCCATTTTGAAAGTTCAGATTTGGGGCTGAGGTGTAGTTAGTAGCAGATGTGTGCTTGTCATGTCCTAGGCTGAGGTTCGATCCCAAGCACCTGAAAGAAACTCTAGCGTGGTCCTCAAAGTATGGTTCTAGCAGTCACGGTCTCAGCTGGGAGGTCTTTAGGTATGCAGGCCGATCTCAGACCCAGGAAGCCAGAAAAACCCCAGGAGGGCTTGGTGTTCACAGTTTACCAGTATTTCAGGTGATTCTTTTCTTTCTTTTTTATTTTTTTATTTTTTTAAATTTATTTATTTTTATCTCAATCACAGTTCAGGTGATTCTTATGCTCAAGCTGGAAACTCACAGGTGTCCTATCCAGAACTGACAATTACCTTAATTCCGTCCACTAACAATGAGCACACTTACCTACTGTGCCCTCCTGAGTGGCTGTTCTTTAACACAAGGACCCACCGTGCTCCAACACTAGACTGAGCTCAGGTACTGCACCTTTTCTGGGGACTTTCAGTCTTCTCTTGCTCCTGAGGAGGCTGGCTGGCTCTTCCCCATCGTGGTCACTCAGCACGCAGGGAGGAAGGGCCTGCAATGGAAGCACACTTTCTGTAGGAAGGTTAACAGATCTAAGGTTGTTGGAGGAAGTTAGTGTGGATTCCCTTTCCAAGTCCAGCCTCCAGACAATCTGATGCCCATCAGACCCACTGAGGAACAGCGAAGGTTACAGAGACGCTGACCAGTCCTTTTCTTTTTTTCCTCTCTTTTTCTGTATTTATTTCTATGCCTATGTATATGTACATGTGGGCATATACATACTTATACATACACACATATGCATATGTGGTGGTTAGAACCACACTGTCCCCTTCTCTGGGACTGAGGGATGGAGAACCTCTCTCCATCCAGACCTGGGAGGCGCTTCCTGCAGGTGCGTGGGTGTCTGCTAAGTGGTAGCAGCTGCTACAAGGACAGCACTTGCGCTCTGCAGACTGGAGCCTGGCACTTTGCTTCCATCTTCCTCAGCTAAACTAGAGCTTAGGACAGATCTTTGGAGAAAACTCCACAGTGTACCAGACATCATTCAAGGGCTTCAGTTCCTCCCCTCTGGCTTACACGACAATAGGTATGAATCCACGTGGACAGGGGAGGTGACTGCCACCCTGCCTCTGTGTTAACAGGTAGCCCTTCTACTGGTCTCAGCCAATCAGTGGCCCACACAGAACTGCAGTCTCCCACCTGCTCTCTCCTGAAATCACTCTGCAAACACTGTTATCCAAGTGGAACCAAAACTCAATCTTGTAGCCACCAGATATCTGCTCTGTGTCTTTCCCTTAAAAATGCCACTGAGGATGCAAACAAGTCCCTTTGCAGAAGCGCTACAAGAAAAGCATGTCTAAAGTCACAGAACTATGCACACAGATACACGTGCTCACACACACATGGAGTTGGGAATCAAAGAATCTCGTATTTGAGAGAGCACAGGGAAAACCTGGCAAGAGAAGATATGGAGAGATCAGACCAAGATGTCGGAATATGGAACCTATGGGATGGATCAAGGGATAAAGTCACTTGCTTTGAAACCTGACCACTGGAGTTCAATCCCAGGGGTAGAATAAGAGAACCAGTTCAGGAATGTTGTTTTCTTCCTCCATCCATGGACACACACTCATACACGCTAAATAAGTAAATGTGAAACCAATTTAAAAAGACATTGAAATGTTACAGTAACGGCATGGGTATGGTTCTTAGCACACATGAAAAGGGTTATGAGGGAGAGAATGATAAATCCAGGCTACTAGAGAGAGAGGCTTGTGGCCAAGCATGAGTGAAAGAAAGTGGAGGCCAATTGATGGAATGAAATGTTCTATTATGGAGTGGTCATCTAATGGAGGGGCTTGCATAGTTCTGGGAAGACCCGTCTGCTCAGCAGGACACCTCGATGGCCTGGTTGTCTGTTCAGGAAATTAGGGGCCTTCCGGGCTTCTTGGGCCCCATCCAACTGATTGCTGGTCACAGTCTGGCTGAAAAAATTTTTTTCAGTTCCAATGTTACTGGGGGCTGAGTGGGTTCGTGATCGGGTGAGCCGGGTCATGCTGGCAGATGGTACTGTAACAAAGAACCAACAGATTAGGAGGGGAACCTGGTGAAGCTCAGATAATCTACAAGCTGCAGCAAAGACTACCTTTCCCAGCCCACCTAAGATGATGCCCAGGATGACACAAGAGGTACCCCACTTGGCACTATTTGCTCAAGGCTGCTTTGATCCTCTGCATCTGGATTCTCCCCAGATTCCATTTCAGAGCACGATGGGAAACTCTACGGGCAGAGTGAAGCTTCTTAGCTGTCCCCACGCCATTCATACAGTGATTAGGAAGGTGGCTTTGGGAACACATACTGGTCACCAAAACCTGCAATGCATGCAAGACTAGACCAAAGAAAGAACAAACCACACAAGTAGGTAGCGTTTTACAGATAGTTTAGGTCCAATACAGTGAGACTGCCAATCATTCCTAAGGGCTGCCTGGCAAAGGTAAGTGTGGGTGAGAGTCCACCCATCTCATTCATGCACAGATGAATGTTCCACAGCCTGTGTGGTTTCCACTTTAAGGTCAATTAGTTGATGGGCCTGCAAACTGTGGTCTTCCAGATATTAAACTTACGCCATCACCCATAAACAGAAAGCACATAGTACTCACTGTAGCCCATTCCCTGCAAAAAGTACTTGAAGGCCTCGGTGAGCTTCCCAGGCTGGGGGACAAACAAAGAAGGCATTAATTTTTGCATGGGTAGAAAGGTAGCAATGAGTGTATATGTGATTACTACTTGAACACTTTCTTACCTGAACTACTTGGGGCAGTCCTCCACAGTCTGCCATCTAGAAGAGGAAGAACAGTAAGTCAGCAGGACCTCCACGGAGGGGGATGCTCTCAACATCCCCTCACAGGGGCGACTTGACATTATACATATGGTTTTTAGATAAGATCTCTCCATATAGTCCTGGCCGTCATGGAACTCTCCATGTAGGCCAGGCTGGCTTAAAACTCACAGAGATCCTCCTGCCTCTGCCCTCTGAGTGCCGGCATTAAAGATATGCACCACTATGCCTCACTTAGACTTGTGTTTATTTAAAGGGATATGGACCCCATGGTTTCATTGCTAGAATTAAAACTTTATTTAAAAGGGAACTATAATTTAAGATCTGGAACGCCACAAAGCGCCTAGCAGTTTGAGGATGGGGCTGTACGTGCTTGATTAAGTCCCTGCTGTGTACAGCAGCACCTCAGTGATGCTTGTCTCTCACCCTATGTGGGGAAACAAGAGGCAGAGAGAGGCGTGACTCTGCCTCCATCCCTTTGTCAGCCTAGCCGAGTCTGTGAGAGACCTAGTCTCAGGGCTGCAGAGATGCTTCAGTGATTATGAGCACTTAATCCTCTTGCCGAGGACCCAGGTTCATTTCCTGGCATGCACATGGTGGCTCAAAGCCATCTGACTCCAGTGTCAGGGGATCTGATGCCTCTTCTGATCTCCACAAGCTCCTGCTTATATGTGGTTCACATTAAAAAAGCAAACAACCTCTCATACGTACACACACACAAAGTAAATATTAAAAAGAAAAAGGCCCTCTCTCAAAATGCAAGGTGGAGAGGCAGGCATGGTACCCACACTTTTAATCCCTGCGCTTGGCAGAGGCAGGTGGATCTCTGTGTGCACGTTGAAGACCAACCACCCTGCTTTATGTAGTGAGGCTCATAGCGAAGGCTGCATATTTGTCTCAAAACAAAATGAAGGAGGGATTGACCAAGGATGACACCAGTGTTGGCCTCTGGCCCCACACATTTGCATGTACAATTCCAGGCATGTTTGTATACATACACAGAGACACACACACACAGAATACATATTCCCCTTCCCCCACATACACACAAAATGTGAGGGTAACAGGAAACCACCTTACAGTTCAAGGAGTAAGATAAAAAAAATTACTTATTCTCCTAAATGTATAACAGACTTGACTGGCCCAGGCTTTGTTTTCATGATGACCAAGCTTATGCGACAAGTGCCTGTGCCTGCTGAGCTATCTCACTGAGCTGTCTCACAAGGAGACACTTCATACATTGACAGTCACCGAATAACTCAGCATCTGTTATCTGCCACAGGCGCTGTGCTCTGCGGCTGTGGATGGGAATCTGAGCCTAGAAATAACCACCACCTATGGCTATCATAAAGTTCTGTTGTGTGGTTTTCAATATTGGTTCAAGCCTGCAATGAAAAGCTAATTTGAAGCCAGACTTTTAATTCATATTTTAGAGAGGCCCATCGATCATCTGGAGTCTGGAGCACACTGTGAGTTTGGCAGGCTCAGAGCACTAAGCCTATGTGTGTGCTGAGAGTTACATATTGCCATGACAAGGCTTCCCTTTGACACACACTTAGAGAAAGGGAAGAAGGCAGGGGCCATGTGTATGGAGACAGAGCAGCAGCTCAGTTTCCTACCCACATGAGCAGACATTCCCATCTGGGCAATGCTCAGCCAGAGCTTCTGTTGCGGACATTGTATGGGGATTTTTTTTTTTTTTGACAAGGTTTTACTATATAGCCCTGGTTCTGGCTGGTCTTGAACTCACAGACACCCTCCTGCCTCTGCCCTCTGAGTGCTGAGATTAAAGGTGTGTGCCATGATGCTCAGCCATTGAGGAGAATCTTTTTGTTTTTAGACTGAGCCTTGATTTTTTTAAAAACATTTTTATTTTATATTAATCACAGGTTATGTACTTTGTATCCCAGCCATAGCCCCCTCCCGCATTCCGTCCCTATCCTTCCCATCCCTCCCTCATCTCCTCCTTGCCCCTTTCCAAGTCCACTGATAGGGGAGGACCTCCTCCCCTTCCATCTAACTCTAGCTTATCAGGTCTCTTCAGGACCTGATTTATGTATATGAGTGCTGCATGTACACCTGCAGGCTAGAAGAGGGCATCAGATCCTAGTATAGATGGTTATGAGCCACCATGTGGTTACTGGGAATTGAACTCAGGACCTCTGGAAGAGCAGACAGTGCTCTTAACTGTTGAGTCATCTCTCCAGTCCCAGGAGCCTTTATTTTTATTACTTAAGAAAACACCATATTTATTTCACTTTCTGACTCTGCACTTGTGCCTTTAACACTTTCACAACAACTTTCTGCTCTGCGATACAGAAGCATGCTTGATCCTGTCTTGGACACACTCAGCACACGTGGGACCACAGTAGGCCCTGCTGACATTTCTCTGTTTTAGACAATCTCTAAGGACTTTAGGTCTTACAGCGTGAACCCCTCCCTGGAAGTCTGCCTGGGTACACATACATGCGGATGCTTTCCCAACCCATCTTGGTATAAGGATCAGGGGTGTGAGACAACCTAGTTTTGAGACTGGATTGTAGGAAAGCCAAGTGCTGGACCATTCTGAGTGCCACCAAGCACTGCCCCTGAAAGAGGAAAAGAAAGGGCAATGGGGAGCTCAGAAATCCAGGTCAAGAGTGGCTGTCTGCAGGCTGGTCATGGTGTCATGTATCTTTAATCCCAGCAACTCAGGAGGCAGAGGCAGGTGGAGCTCTGCTAGTTTGAGGCCAGCCTGATCTACAGACTGAGTTCTGGGCTGGCCAGAGGCAATGTAGAGAGACCCTGTCTCAATAAATAAATAAATAAATAAATAAATAAATAAATAAATAAATAAATAAATAAATAAATAAATAAATAAAAGAGTTACCGTCTGGGTCTGGAGATGAAGAATTGGCAGAGTGCTTGCCTGGCAGTCACAGAAGCTAGGGCTCAATCACCAGCACTGTATAAATTACATGCAGCGCTACACGCCTGTAATCCATTTGGCAGGTGGAAGCAGGGGGATTGGAAATTCAAGATCACCTTCAGTTCCACAGCAGTCTGTGGCCATTCTGGGATACACAAGACCATTTCTTCACAGAAGAGTTGCTTTCCACCAGCTTAGAGTGCATCTTTCCTAATGATCAGAGGGTTTCTGCAACTTTCTTACCAATACAGCAAGATTAAGACTGTAAAAACATTTCCATCCTATATTAATTCTGCCAATAACACTTATTTATTTGGACTCCATCCTACCCTGAGGACAGAGTCTCACTTTGTGTTCCTGGCTGTCCTGAAACTAGCTCTGTAGACCAGGCTGGCCTCAGAGATCCATACACCTGCCTCTGCCTCCTAAGTGCTGGGATTAAAGGTGTGTGCCACTATGTCCAGCAAATTCTTAACATTTTTATTTGAGTTTTCATTTTCTAGACAGAGTTGGGATCCTGTGCCTCCAAGTTGAGATGCTGCTGTGTCCACCTCCTAAGGGGCAGTGCTGTGGATGTGGCCTACCACACCTGGCCTGTGCAGTTTTTGATGACCTGGAGAAGCGTTTATGTCATACATGGGAGGAAAGCAAATATGGAGCTATAAATACCTTCGGCGGGGCATTTCAAGGCAGGTTTTTTTGTATCTCTGGCTGTCTTGGAACTCCCTCTGTAGACCAAACTAGCCTCAAACTCAGAGATCTGTCTCCCTCTGCTTCCTGAGTGCTGGGATTAAAGGAATTCACCACCCTGACCGGGGCATACCTTCTAATATTTTATTGTTGTTCTTTTCCGAGACAGGGTTTATCTGTGTAGCCCTGGCTGTCCTGGAACTCATTTTGTAGACCAGGTTGGCCTTGAACTCACAGAGATCTGCCTGCCTCTGCCTCCTGAGTGCTGGGACAAGAGGTGTATGCCACCATACCAGCATGATCTTAACGATATAAGACACTACAGGAGAAAGACACCAATACCTTTACCATAGATAATCTTTTATACTAGGATTAGGAACAATTTAATTTTTTTGTCTGTTTATTCTGTTTTCCAGTATCTACAAGGACTGTGGTGGTTTGAAACAGAATGGCCCCCACAGGCTTTCATGTCTGCATACTTGGTCCCAGTTGATAGAACTATTTAGAAAGCATTAGGGAATGTGGCCTTGTCAGAGGAGGTGTGTCATTGGGGTGGCCATTCCCAATGTGCTCTTTGTATCTATGTGTGGGTCACGATGTCAGCTCTCAGGTGTTCCTGTGTCTTTGTTCCACCATCATGAACTTAGTCTCTGAGACTGTAAGCCCAATTCAACACTTTCTTTTATAAATTGCCTTAGTCACTTTGTTTTGTTGCAGCAATATAAAAGTGACTAGTACAGGAAGATATACTTATGAAGTTTTGTTTCTTTTTGTTTAAAACAGTAAATGACAGGATCTTAAGGAGAAGCTTTCTTGCAAGCACACTAGTTTAAAATCATGCTCACTCCCACACGAATGGTTGGTAGTGACAGAAGACTCATTACCTTCAGTAAAGTTGTATTTATGGGGTTGAGGCGAGAATTACATTCAACCTTAGGAAAAGAAAACAATTGTATTAACTGTTAGGAAAATAATGTGTAGTTTGGCATCAGAATGATCCCATAAGAGCAACAGCACAGCTTACTCGTGGCTAACCCCATCAAATAGTGTACCAACACAAACTGCAGGGCTTTCAAGTGATTCTTCTCAGACTGGATCCTCCAGAACATGTCTACAAATCTGGAAACGAGCTCATAAGCTGACTCAGCAGTAAAGATGCTTGCTGCCAAGCCTGATGACCTGTGTCTGATCTTCAGAACTCAAATGGAAGCAGAAAACTAATTCTTGCATGTTGTTCTCTGACCTCCACATGTGCACACTTGCACATACATACACACAGAGTAAGTAAATGTGTATAAGTAAATATCTGGCAAGTTCATGTATGTTCAGAGTCTGTTCCTCTTTAATGAATAGCATGCTTAATCTAAAGGCTCTACCCACTGGCCATAAAACAAGATACCTCCCTTCTCTGAGAGGTGAACAGGACCATGGCCCTGTCCTGCTTGGGTCTCTCCCATGTCTTCCCAGCACAGCTGGCCTGTCAGCTGGGCCTGAGCACTGTCTCCACCTCCCTGTCCAGCCCTCCTGCCTAGAGGGGAGGCCACTCCCCAACCACTGACTCTTCTGCCTCAGAGTCTCTGGCTCTCCAGCAGGAAGCTGAACATTTTCTTTCATGGCTGAGATCATATTGTCTGAGGGGCAGTACACAGACATTTTGGTTCTTAACACATGTACCAAGACTCTGAAGAGCCACATATTTCTTTCTGAGGTTATCCCAGTGATATTCCAGTCTCAAACTTGGCAGTCTTCCTTAAGATAAATAATTAACAAAATGACAACAGTCAAATCTTGTAATCTTTGTTTCCACAGTTTGACTCACAATTTCATATCACATTTAGTACATACTGAAAATTTCCATCTTTTACAGTACATTATTGCCACTGTTAGAAAAAAGGACTTCTGTGCCAAACCATCTCTATGTTACAGTTCTGACAGGGCAAGGGCCAAGGAGTGGTTTTGTAGGAAACTGTTCTACAAGAAACAGGAGACCAGAATATTCCGAAGACAGGCAGTGGTGGCGCACGCCTTTGATCCCAGCACTCAGGAGGCAGAGGCAGGCCGATCTCTGAGTCTGAGCTCAGCCTGGTCTACAGAATGAGTTCTACGATAGTTCTATACAGAATAACCCTGTCTCAAAAGGAAAAGAAAGAAAGAAAAATATTCTAGACACAAACTCATGACGGAGACTACAAGTTGCCATTTAATATGCTTTGTGGGCTCCACCTTCCCTAGTAACAACCCAGCCTCCAAATCTTGTCTATTGAATATAACCAGGGCCATGTTAAACTTTGTCTCTGGGTAATGGGAACATAACTACCCATCCTTCTGCTTTGTAACATTTTCCTCATTTTCTACAGTGAGTACCCATCATTTTTTTTTTTTTTTTACCATGTGTGATGCACTTCAGAAGGAAGCAAAGAAGGGCTATAGACCCTTGACCACCCTCCAGCCTGCTAGATTTACAGTCTACTTCCCTAAGTGGAAAGCTGGCTGAGTGTCAGAACTCTGACACTAAGTGCCTAGTGTTTTATTGTACTAATTGCCACAAAGAGAACAGTGGCACACAGAGCCACACTGATCAATCCGATGAGACCTGGAGACTGCCGAAGAGCTGATTTTCAAAACATGTAACAGTAAAACCTGGTAGGCACAAACAGACACAACATGACCTAGTGTGGCCATGTTCCCATGTCTCAGCAGTGAACCTGAAATGTACACATGACTACACTGCAAACTCAGCCTCCTCACACCAGGATGTACTTACCACAGCCTCTACAGCAGGTGAACTGTCCCCTACCACCAGTAAAGTTGAACACCTAGGGACAGGTGGAAGAGGAGGTGTCAGCCAGCAAGGAAATGCAAACATTGCTGAACACTGGATCAGCCATGACAGGCAGATAGTTGGCAACTCAGTGGGGAGACTGAGCACTTACTTTAATGTTTTCAATCTGTTATCATTTTGGCCAGGTTTGGGTCTTTTGATCTTCAGGTTTCTGCGTCTGCACAAGCAAAGCATAATCAGCATCATCTGCAGGAAAATCATGGCCCTTCATGTGTCTCCTGGATGTGTAATTGATAATATGGAGGTCTAGGAACACTGTCTTTTCTTCACACCCGGGGATGGAAGGGCCCTAAGTTGTCCTCCTGAGCTTCAATTCCATGGCACCCTGCATGTTACAGGGATTTTTGTGGAATGCTAGAAAGGGGGAGAACTTTAAGACTCAAACATCAGCGCTACTGAAATCCGCTAGTCTGAGTTGAGTTTTCTAAGTGGTCTGAAGGAATGAGCCCTGAGGAGGAGGGAACGACACACTTCTATTGTTTGGGACTGAGGAGTGGAAGGACTTTCTTTGTAACAGTCTAAGCACAGGATTTTATTTTTAGTGCTGGGATCAAACACAGGACCTTGTGCATTCGAAACAAGCACTCTACTGATAGAACTTCAACTAAAAATAGGAACACCCTAGAGGGCAGGTTCAAGCCTGGCTGGCTCCCTACTGGTTGTATAACTCTGAGGAAAGTTACACTGACCCACTTCCTCAGCCTTTTCATCCTCCTAGAAAGGGAAGAGGAGCCAACGTTTTCCCCCTAGAGAAGCCATTCCCGGGGTGCCTTCCTCACTCGAGGATGGAGGAAGGTGTGTGTGACATCTGGAACACAGAAGCTTTTGTTTTGTATTCCAGCCACAGGCTACTTATGCCTTAGGAGACAATTCCAGCACAGAGCAGGTAAGTCAAAGCTCAAGCGTGCCTCCTTTGTTTTTCTATATGCACATCAAATAGCACGTATGATCTCTCGCACAGCACAGGGTAAGCTCCCTGCCCCTTTATCTTATAGGCATTCATCATGTTTTTTGAACCAGCCTGCAGGAATAGGAAACACTGTACCTATCATAAGAACGCAGGAAAAGTTCTAGGTTTCCTTGGTTGATACCTTGGGCAATTCGTAGTCTATAACTTTGAATCAGATCCAGGTTGGTTTTCAGCTCATCCTGGAATAAGCAGAGGACATATTCTAAGCTAAAGAGAACAGTGCGTGTATGCGCACACACACACACACACACACCAGGCCAGACCATTAAGAAATTTTAAGCTTACTGGGAATATTAAATGGATTTTTTTGCACTGGAGGGAAAAGGTTTATCAGTAATAATTAGGAAGATAATAATTTTAGAACAATATGTAATGATTACCACAAACCCTTGTAGAGAAACAGAGCTAAGGAAAAAGCATGTTTTCATTCTATAGCCCAGGGGTGAGTGGACCCAAGAAGATAGAAACTGAGGACAGCTTCCTAAAACAGAAGGCACTGAAACAGTTACTCCCAGGAAACATGGCTGGGGCACCAACCTCAACCTAAAGACATTATAATGAGAAATGTGAGCAGTGGAGCTGAAGAGGGAGGTCAGTCACTGAGTACCTGCTGTGCAAACGGGAGGACCTGTGATGATGCAGCCCTATGACCCCAGCCTTGAGAAGCAGAGACAGGGAGATCCTTGGGGCTCCAGCCAGCCTCACCCAGCTAGCCAGGGACAGGTACCAGTGAGAGACTCTGACTCAACAGGACAACTCATAAGCACCACCATCAGACAGACACAGACATACACACACAGGAACGAATAAACAAGAAATGAATAATGTGATAGACAGCAGTACAAATAATAGTAATTAGAGTAAAATAAATAGTCTTTGAGAGGAACTTGAACAGCAGATTTTGAGGTGCAAAAGGAATAAATGATACCTTGAGACAGGTAGAGATTGCTGTAAGGGTCAAAAGACAGATACCTCTGAATTTTTCACCTCTGACCTGTTAATGCTTCCACCAGCTTTGTCATTGAACACCAGATTTGAACACAGGCCACGGTGTTTGCAGACCTGGGGGCTGTGCCGGATAGAGCTACAGATCGGTGGGGTCTGAGAAGGTGCACAATGTCAAAGACAAGAAGCAACTATCACTAAAGGATAGTAAATTACCTACCCCCAGCTCACTGACCCTCAGCTGACTTGGACATCACTGATTTTGGAAGTCACACAACTTTGCAATGTATCATTGCTCCCACTCACTTTGCTGTGGGGGATACCTCTGGTGTGTGGGTTATAACAGTTGCCTAGGCAACAGCAGAAGTTTGAAGGCTGCTTTTGCTGAAAACAATGACCCTTCATTTGAGCCTGTAGCTATCTGATGGGCAATGAAAACAGGACAAGCAGCCTGGAGCTATGCCTGTCTCCCTTGCTGTTCTGATATGAGAATCGGGTTCCCTCAGCTCTGCACGTAGACAGTTGCTATCTGGGAAATGTTTTGCAGACATGTTACCTTGGGGACTGTGTGCTTCTTTCTGTCCTGTACTTGAGCTCATTCACTCATTCATTCAGCATCTATCACAGCTCAAGAACTTCAACCCTATATAAGGCCCAAGCTAACTACACAGCCAGGATGTTTGTGCAAGACAATCATATCTACAGCAGGAGAGACTCAGCGGTTCCTTGGGTAAGTCATTGGCTGAAAACATTAAGAGTAGGATGCTCACAGTAAGAAAGGCATCTTTTGAAATGGTGCCCATCACAAGCAGAAAACAGAAAACTGCCAACATTTAGCTCACCCCAGAAGACCAAGGGCTTGCTGCTGCCTTCGTTCAGCGCCTGGCTCCCACTGTGATCACGACTGTCTCCCTTATGCTCAAGCCAAAGTCAGCCTTCTGCAGCCCAGTCCCAGTAAACCCTTGCCTGGCATGGTCCTAATATACGGCTTAGGTCCTCATTTTCCTGTCTCCATGACACCAGAGCCAGTTTTTGGCATTATTGGTATATGAAGGGCAAACAAGGACCTAGTCACTAGTGTAAATATTTAAAGGCAAAATTGAATTACAGTATTTCCCCTTCCCTTTGCCAATACATATGGATCTTAAAAAAATTTTTAAAAAAACCCTACAAACTGTACTCAAACATATATGCTGCTAATTTATAATTTTTCACTTCCCCTTAGGCCTGAGAGAGACTGCTCCTTATCAGGACATGGAAAGCAATCACATTTTTAATTTTATCTGTTTCCTATACCCCTGTTAATACAATCACTTTTTGTTGTTATCTGAGGCAGGGTTTCATGTAGCCCAGGCTGACCTCCAGTTCCATATGTAGCCAAGGATGACCTTGAACTCCTTCATCCTGTTGCCCCCGCCTCCTTAGAGCTGCAGCTGCAGACGAGCATCGCCACACCCAGCTAACACAGTGCTGAGGTGGAGACCAGATCAGGAGTCTACTACTGAGCTGTCGCCCCAGCCCACAGTTACCGTTTTAATCGTGTTTGTTTTTGGTGTGTTTGGGTAGACACATGTGCCACTGCATGAGTGTTGAAGTCAGAAGGCAATTTTAGGGAGTTCTTTCCTTCATCTTTATAGAGGTTCTAGGAATTGAACTCTGCTCCTCAGGCTTGAATGGGAAGCACCTTTACCCGCTGGGCCATCCTGCTTGTCCATAGTCATTGTTTTGTTTCGCTAATTTGGTAGAAAATAACACGGGAGGGTGTCACTGTTTTTGGTGTATGGGTTATTAAGCATGCACACACTCTCGAGTAAGCATCCCACAGTGTTGTCAGAGGAAAGCTTTCTGGAGTCTGTTCTTTTACTATGCGGATCCCTGGAACCAACGTCAATCACCTTTAACCACTGAACCATCATGACAGCTCAGTTGTGTTTTTCTCGTCAGTGAAAATGAGCACTATCCATGCTTTTGTATATAAGATTAGGTCAGCCTGGGCGGACATAGAACTTTGTAGCTGAGGCTGGTCTTGAACTCCTGGTACTCTTGCCTCCAGCCCCTGAGTGCTGGGATTACAGGCTTGCACCATGAGCCTGGCTATAATTCATCTTTAACATCAATTATCTAAATCTAGATAAACTCTTTTGGGGAGGGGCAGGGAGCACTTTTCAAGACAGGGTTTCTCTGTGTAGTCCTGGCTGTCCTGGAGCTCGCCCTGTAGACCTCTAACGCAGAGATCCCCCTGCCTCTGTCAGCCGAGTGCTGGGATTAAAGTGTGTGCCAGCTGCCACTGCTGCCCAGGCCAAATCCAGATAAACTTAACCAAGGCCATTAAAAAAAAATGTTTGCCACTTAAATTTAGTGAAAAAGTGCTCTTTGTTTTATTTGTTTTTGTGTGTATGGAGATTCCCCCCGAGGCCAGAAGAGTGCACTGGATCCCCTGGAACTGGGGGCAGAGTTGTGAGTTTCCATGTGGTGCTAGGAGTAAGCTGGGGTCCTCTGCAGGAGCAGCAAGTGCTCTTAAGAGCTGAGCCAGCTCCGTCTCTGTGTCTCTGTCTCTGTTTCTCTCTCTTTCTTGCTTAAAGTGGTTTTCTCTTTGCAATGTCTTCCCTTCCTAAGCGACATGTGACTGACTCTGGACATACTCCTCCAGGCTGACAGGACAAAGCACAGGAACTTCACTGATGACATAAAGAAAAATCTCTGTTCATAGACAAGGGGGAAACTGATCCAAACGCCCTGATGAAAGCGGAGAGGAAAGCTCGGGTGCCTTTTGTATATTCCCTGTCTGTCCACTGGGTGAAGCAGTCTCTCCAAGCTTGACTCCTGCCCATACCCTGCCAGATTTTCAGTCTTAGGCATAAGCATGCAGCTCTCTGTTTCTGTGTCCCTCTCTCTGTCTTTGTCTCTCTTTTCTCTTTCTCTCTCTGTGTTTCTGGTTCTCTCTCTCCCTCTTTTCTCCTCTTTTTTTTTTTCTTTCCCAGAGACAGGGTTTCTCTGTATAGCCCTGGCTGTCCTGGCCTCGCTTTGTAGACCAGGCTGGCCTCAAACTCACAGAGATCCGCCTGCCTCTGCCTCCCTGAGTGCTGGGATTACAGGTGTGGGCCACCACACCCGGCTTCTTCCTCTTCTATTTTTATTTTTTAAAAGACCTTAACCTGCTTCAGGTGCCCTGATACAATATATGTACCAATCTAGTAACTGATGACAACCCAATGGCACAGTGTCCTAAATCTATCAAGAATGAGGCATGAATAAGAAAAGGGAAATTTCAGCCAGTCTCAGTGGTGCATGCCTTTAACCCCACAACTCAGGGAGGAAGAGGCAGGCAGATCTCTGTGAGTTCAAGGCCAGCCTGGTTTACCAAGTGAGTTTGGGACAGTCAAGGCTACACAGAGAAACCCTGTCTCAAAAAACAAAACATAAAAAAAAGAAAGAAAAAGGAAGAAAAGGGGAATTTTAATGGGTTCCAGGAATTAGGATTTCTTGTCATGCTGGAAATAAAAACACCCAAGCCAATGCAGGAGAAGGTTAACCCCCAGTTCCAATGATAAGCACACAGGTAAACCCACATTTGCAGTTTCTCTGTTTTTGTTTCATCTTTTCCTTAGGTCCTAATGACTCTGTTGCAAGTTGGACACAAGCTTTCTCTCTCCCTAGTTTTGGTTAAAACTAAAAACAAGCTAGTTTCTCTATATGAGAATCTAATTGTCCTGTACACATAATGTGTTTTCTCTTGATGTGGGCAAATAAGTGTTCAGATCTATAACTAAGGATTTGGCCAGGAGCCCTGGTGACAAGTAGATAATGCCCTACAGCTGAAAATCAACCAGTGGGAAGTAGGAAGTAGGCTTATTTAGAAAGACAGAAGGAAGACCCTAATGTTGACCTCTGACTTCCATACACATATGCACACTTGTACACAAGGATCCACATACATACAAATCACACTCACACACTTTCATTTGAGAACACATACACACGTGCATGTACACACACACACACGTACACACAAAGAAAGGCAGGCTTTGGAGTTGACCCTGCATTCAAATGTCAACTCCAGGCAGAAGAAGGTATGGAAATGTTGTGAATATATGTGCACTCATGTAGGAAATTCTCAAAGAACTAAAGCTAAAATTAAAAACAATCAACTCCACTTAAAATAGGGATAACATTAAATATGTTCCTCAGTTTCCCTATTGTATAACTAGGCCCCAAACTTGAGAAAAATAACTAAGTGTGAATATTTGAAACATTTTGTTTTGTTCTTTTGAGGTAGGGTCTCAATGCAGCCCTGGCTATCCTGAAACTTAATTTGTAGACCAGGCTCTGTATCCTAGAACTCACAGAGATCTACCTGCCTCTGCCTTCAGTACTGGGATTAAAGATGTATGCTTTCATGCCTGGTTTTTCTTTTAATTTTATTTAAAAAATTCTTATTTTGGGGGGCTAGAAAGATGGCTCAGTGGTTAAAAGCACTGGCTGCGTTTCCAGAGGACTGGGGTTCAATTCCCAGCACCCACATGGCAGCTCACAACTGTTTGTAACTCCAGGTGCCAGGAATCTGGCGGCCTCACAGAGACATACACACAGGCAAAATTTCAATGCACATACAAATAAATAGATCTTTTAAAAGTTTCTATTTTATGTGGAAATGTTTTGCCTGAATCTCTGTCTGTGCACTACATGCTCACAGCACCCACAGAGACCAGAAGAGGATGTCAGATCCCTTAAGACTGGAGGTTAGAGACAAATGGGGCTGGGACTGGAAGGTGGGACTTTAGAAAGAGCAGCCAGTGCTCTTAACTGCTAAGCTATCACCCCAGCTGCCTAAAGCAGTTTTCAAACTACTTAGCAGCTACATATCCAGTAGGTGGTAGCAGCTTGATCTACCCCAACCTTCATTTTTCCTTGGGTGTATTTAGAATTAAGTATGCAGACTAACTGACCAGCCTTTGCCCTGCACTGGAACTGCCCCTCCACACTCCAGTCAGCTCCCAGCTCTGGCCCTCATGCTCAGGGTCTCCATCACTCCTAACTATCCACAGGACAACCGTCA
>CM053766.1:136558762-136620824 GCA_028658305.1 Pachyuromys duprasi | reverse complement strand
ACAAGAACATCCTGCGTCACAAGTTCCCCAGCTCTCCCCAGTTGTGTGCTGTGCCAGTGTTCTTTCACCCCCTTCTCATCAGCAGTCTGCTCAAGGAGGGGTCTGCACAAAGCCTGTGACTCAGGCTGCTGAAGGAAGACTCCAGAGAGGTACCTCAGTGACTGGAGAACAACAGCTGGTTCTCAGTTCCATGCAAAGGCTTCACAGCAGACTTCCCTTCCCCCCCAGTGAGGATATTTGCTGGGTTTCCTGGTGGGCAAGCAGATAATCTACCCACAGTGCTGCCTTCTACACACCTTGTTCCTCCACCTGACAGGGAACACTGACCTTTGCCTGACCCTGGCTAGAAGATCTCCTCAGCTGCTGACATTCACCACATGGGGCTTTGTCCCTTGTCAGAACTGCTATGTGCATGGAGGAGATGCTGTCTCGATTTTTACTCTTTCACCATTGGGCCTTCCTCACTTCCCATGCTTAGGGTCATCCCTGGGCTGTCAACTCAATACTATGAAAGCCAGAGCAGCATGAAGGATACATGTCTGCAGAGTGTGTGCACTGTAGTGAGAACCTAACCTTGAAAGGATATTCCAAGTGCTGGCATTACACTATCATTGCTTAGAGGCTAATCTCATAACACATGTTTAGTGTTGCTTTTCTGCAATGTTTTTTTTTTTTTTTGTAATAGAAGTGACAAGAATGTTCCATTTTCAAACATCTGCATCTAAATAATGAGAAATCTTCTGGTTGGAAGCCAAACTTGAATATGAAATTCATTTGTACCTCACATACACCTAATACAGATCACCTTATGATTATTGTATGCACATTTTTAGTGCACCTCTGTGGTGAGTGTGACTCAAGTCAGGCATGAACATTTCTACTTGTAATATCAGGGCAGCACTACAACAGCTTTATATTTTATAGTGTTGTTGCATTTGAATTTGGATAATAGGGATACTCAAACCGTACCACAATGGAACACCTCCCTAAAAAAGAGGTGATAGGCTGTGAGTTTCTCACAACAAAATTTTTCTAACTTTAAACATATAAATAAAACAAAACAACAACAACAACAACCATGGCTGTGGATGCAGGTCAGTGGTGGAGGACTTACTTCTCATGAGTGAAGCCCTACATTCATTCCCCAGAACCACCACAATGGGATCAATGAAGTGGACTTTGGCTCTACTTTCTTTCTTTCTTTTAGGTTTTTCAAGACAGGTTTCTTGGCTGTCCTGGATTTCCTTTGTAGACCAAGCAGGCCTTGAATTTACAAAGATTAGCCTGCCTATGCCTTCCCAAGTGCTGGGGTTACAGGTGAGTGCCAACGCACCTGGCTGGCTCTACTTTCTTAATAGTTGACAGATTTGTCTTTCAGCCTTAAGCAGACATAACAGAAAGGCAAAAACTAGTTCTAAAATCCCCAAACACACTTTCCTGTATACTACCAAAGAACATTAATCCTGCATATAACAATAAAGATGGAGTGTTAAGAAAGAAGACTAGGGACTGGAGACATGGCTCAGTGGTTAAGAGCACTGGCTGCTCTTCCAGAAGACCTGAGTTCAATTCCCAGCAACTACATAATGGCTATCAACCATCTGTAATATGACCCGATGCCTCTTCTGGTGTGCATGAAAAACTGTATACACATATACATAAAGCAAATAAATAAATCTTTAAAAATAAATACATAAATGGTTTCCTCCCTTAACAAAAGAAAGAAAGAAGACTATCTCTTCTCTATTAAAATACCATTGATTGGGGCTGGAGAGATGGCTAAGAGTATTTGCTGCTCTTATTTTTATGATCATGGTTGTTTGGTTCCTAGCACCCACATGGTGGTTTACAATCATCTATAACATCTGTATCTGCAGTTTCAGGAGATCTGATGCTCCTTTCTGACATCCACAGGCATCAAGCACACATATGGTGCACATACATACATTCAGTAAAAGCATTTAGATACATACAAAAAAATAAAGTTTTTTTAAGAACTCATAGATTGTTTCCTTAAAATATAAAGATTGCACATGATGATGAAGAGCTGTAAATCAAATACATACGGTTGAGCCCAATGTCATGGTATGTCAGGATAACAGGTCGGTTTCCTTTTGGTAAGCCTCTTATGGTGACGTGGACCATGCCATGGGGTGTTTCAATGTCATGTTCCTGTAATTAAGACAATGTAAAATCTCAGAAAGGCTTAATGAAGTCTAGCAGAGAGAAGCAGTGCTATTCACACTATTTGAACTTCCAAATCCTATTAATCAAATAGATAATAAACACACAGAAAAAGATCCCCTGTTGTCCTCAAAGCTCAGTTTTAGGAGCCCAGGAAATCAAGGATTTGTTGATAATGAATTTGTAATCAGGAATGAGAAAAAGAGCAGCAAGTTGGATAAAAAAGGAGGAAATATTTAGGGAAAGAACACTTAAGGAACTAAAGATGTGAAACTGTTCCTAGGTAAAAAGCCAGAGTCTTCAAAGATCTTGAACACATGTCCACCTGCAGATAATTTTGGTAGACACAGAAAGGTATATCTGATAGCCCATGGTAGCTCAGTATCCAAGTGGGTTCTCTAGTAAGGGGAATAGGGACTATTTCTGACATGAACTCAATGGCTAGCTCTTTGACCTCACATCCCCGCCCCCCACATGGGAGGAGCAGCCCTGCTAGGTCACAGCCAGTCCTGAAGATACCTGATAAGCTAGAGTCAGATGGAAATGGGAGGAGGACCTCCCTTATCAGTGGACTTGGAAAGGGGCAGGGAAGAGATGAGGGAGAGAGGGTGGGATTGGGAGGGAATGAGAGAGGGGGCTACAGCTGGGATGCAAAGTACATAACCTGTGATTAATTAAAAAAGTAAAAATTATTTAAAAAAAAAAAGAAAGAAAGGTATATCTGCCTAGAATCCCTCTCTTTTCTTAGGTGTGTCCTACCTCATCTGTCCCTTACAGAAAGTGGCTCTCGGCTGCCATGTTTGTAGAATGAAACCTTTGGGCCATGGCTTCCTAGAAGCAGGAAGGTGTCTGGCCATGTGCTGTCAGCATCCTTCCCTAGGAATTGTGTTTGAGACTGAGAGATCACATCTGTGACTTGGTGCTTCTCCTGGAACAGGAGTAACCTTGGTAGCTTTCAGGGCCTCCACTGCTCTAACTCCTGGTCCTCGCTGTGTGTGCTCTTAAGCCCTGAGACATCCTGGACTGCTCCTGGCTTAAGGTGTACTGGGAAGTTTGTTTTCTATATCCCCTAAGACAAGAACCAAAGCAAAATGAAGTTGAGAAGCAGTGAGAATAGAGCTCAGCTCAGGAAACTGAATAAGCCAGAAAGGTTTGCAGTTGGTGCTCTGAGAATGCCTGCAGCGTGGAGAATGATGGATGGGAAAAAAGAAGGGGCAGAATACTGAGATTTATTCTAGTCCTCTCCAACTTTTACAAAAAAAAAAAATAAATATAGCACCTAGCCTCATTTCTGCTGAAGTCTCCATCTGTCTTGAAAAGTTTCACATGTATAAGAAAGTACTAATTGTGCCAATTGGAATCTCAACAAATGCAATGGGTTCCCAGTATAATTTTCTATTTAATAGTGAACCTTGTTATAGCTTTGGTTTCTTTCATGTGGAAAATATATACTAATAGGACGTCAGTATATCTCAAATCCTAGGCTCCAGGCCAGAACAGAGAGAGATCTTTACTGATTCATGGTATGCATACTTGACTATTTGATACTCTTGTTACTGACTTGGCTTACAATAGCCCACTGAATGGCTTAAATAAAGGAAGGAAGAAGTGAAGACTAGACTTGGGTGTTGTGAAATGGTTATAAAATGAAGCATAAGGTTTGAATAGAAAGAGTATAAGAAATAAATCCCTGTTATTACATTGGCATTCATAGACATGCCAGATTTACTGAGGGGATCGATACGTGTGTGTGTGTGTGTGTGTGTGTGTGTCTTGTATGTCATGCACAAACAAGCCAAGTTAATAATTTACTAAATATCTACTGACTGGACCCTTATTACATGCTATATTCTGAGCTGGGCTCTCTGAGGTTAGTAGAGCAAACCAGAAAGATGTCATTTCTGCCTTAGAAATACTATAGTCTGTCCCAGCACTCGGAGAGGCTGAGACAGGCAATCTCTGAGGCAGCCTGGTCTACAAAGCGAGTCTAGGACAGCCAGGGCTACACAGAGAAACCATGTCTCAAACAAACAAACAAAAAATAAAAAGAAAAA
The DNA here is from genome assembly GCA_028658305.1 of Pachyuromys duprasi. Taxonomy (NCBI): domain Eukaryota; kingdom Metazoa; phylum Chordata; class Mammalia; order Rodentia; family Muridae; genus Pachyuromys; species Pachyuromys duprasi. The sequence continues at coordinate 136,616,586 of CM053766.1, read as the reverse complement.
AGAAAGAAAGACTATATTCTGAACAGTGTCAACCAACGAAATAAAAACCCAACTAACACATAACTGCTTATGACAAACACAGTACTTCCCTAGACAATTAAGAAGGAAAACACAAACTCAATCATACAAAATGCTACACACAAGAATGTAGAAAGGAATACACATGTACACTTGACAGATATGTAATTTAGAACAACTGCTCTTGAGAAGTGTTTGGAATTTCTGTGGTAAGAAGGGCCTACTACAGTAGCTATACCTTCAGAGGTGTGTATGTGTATAAAGTATCTCGGGAGCTAGAGAGATGGCTCAGTGGTTAAGGGCACCGGCTTCTCTCCCAGAGTGCCTGGGTTCGATTCCCAGCACCCACTGGTGGCTCACAACCATCTGTAACTCCAGCAATGTCCTCTTCTGGCCTCTGCTGGCACTAGACACACATGTAGGTAAAACACACTCACACACACATAAAAAATAATAGTTTTTAAAAAAAGTATCTCGGGAGCTAGAGAGATTGTGGTTAAGAGCACTGGTTCCTCTTCTAGTGGTCCTGAGTTCAATTCCCAGAAACCACATGTTGGCTCACAACCACCTGTGATATGGTCTGATGCCCTCTACTAACTTTCAGGTGTATTCAGACAGAGTATTCATGAAGATAAATAAATCTTAAAAAAAAAAAAAAGACTATCTTATGTGTCCCTGGTTACAATCCTCATTTCAGGTATATCTAAAGAATCCTCAAGCATAATTATATATACAAAATGCTCAACCATGTTTATTTTTTAAAAACTCATATTACAAGGAAATTAATGAATTATGATTTATTTATATAATGAAGTAAAAATGAGTAAACTAGCAGTATAAGCATTAACTCCAAGAAATTCTTAAAAATACAGTGCCCAGTAAAAACAGGATGCAGAAGACTGTGTTTACAATAAATCATTCACACACACATTCCATAGCACACCACAAATTGTGTGTGTTTACAATATTTAACAAATATAGTATTGGAAGAGAAGCAATGTATGCCAACCCTAGGGCCTTTGTTTCCTTGTGAAAAGGAATAGATTCTGAAAGGGAACTCAAGGAAACAGTATCTCATCTCCATGTTCTGTTTACTGAGAAATATATAGGAGGGAATAATAATTGTAGGAGAAAAAAAAATCCTCTTATTGCTTGACATCACAGTTCAAAAAAAAGGTCTCCTAAGTTTGTCACTATGACCACCTTCTGCCTTACCCAAACCATTAATAAACTCTTGCTGAAACAGTCCACTTGGGCCTCAGATAAGCCACTGAATGAGACCCAAGAAAACATTCAATTACAATGCAACCTTAACACAGGAGTCTCCCAGTGCCTCCCTGTTCAGGTACGGACAATAAACTGAAAAGGGAAGGACAGAACCATGATAAAAATGGAGTTTCTGCCTTTAATCCCAGCACTCGGGAGGCAGAGGCAGGCAGATCTCCATGAGTTTGAGGCCAGCCTGGTCTACAGAGCTATTTCCAGGACAGCCAGGGCTCCGTTACACAGAGGGGAAGGGGGCATGGGAGGAGAAGAGGGAGGGAGGGCATGATTGGGAGGAGATGAGGGAGGGGCTATAGCTGGGATATAAAGTGAATAAATTGTAATAAATTTTTAAAACTTAAAAATAAAAGAGTTGTCAAAGATGGAATTAAAAACACCTTAAAATGAGTAAGGAAACAGGGCACCGTAACTGCTTTGTTATCACTCACAATGTGTATGAAATTCAGAATCAAAATTGGACCCTAAACAAAATTTCAGCCATTCCAGGGAGAACTCAGTCCCCACTTCCCCATAACACGCTTTCAAACCAAAGCAACAAAAGGCTAAGAGTCTTATCTATTTGTTGTCCCATTTTGGTCCATTGCTTTCTATTATTGTCTTGGAGTTCCTTTTCCTTTTGAAAGAATGTGAATGCAAATGGTCTAAGAGCAACAGCATGAAAAGAAGGAAGGCACTAACCTCTGTGGAGATTTGTGAACACATCTCCATTGTAAATTAGGGGAAGAGGTGCAGAGATCACAGCTGTGGACCTGATTCAATGGTCAGGCCACTACAGGGTGTAAGCTGCCACCACCTTTCTGCTATAGTCAACCCTCATCTGCCTTACTGGCTCTTTCTCTAGGGACTTCCACACCAGCATTCTAGAATGTGGCCCACAATGGCAGCCTGTGCTCAGAGGGCGGAGCTCAAGGTGGCTTCTCACAGGCTCTGGTGTCTTCCTCTGAGGCTGTGTACTTTATGAACATGTCCCATTACACTCAGGGCTTAGGAGACAACCTAAGCTCACACAGGTCTCTGGCCTCTCTCTCTATCCTGGCTGCCGCCTGTCAGTAATCTGAAGTAGGGTGCTACCAGCTGGATGGTCACCAACTGTGGTCCTCTCCTTTTAAGCTGACTGAGTTGTCACAGTGTCACTGGTCCTTTATCTCTAAAGTCTGATCACTTCATGCCTGCCACTATTTCTTCTCCATTCTAGCAACATTTCTGCTACTATGAAATGTTAATCTTCCTAATTATCATGCTAGAGTATGAGTCTTCCATTGCTAAGTAGGAAGTGTGTGTGTGTGTGTGTGTGTGTGTACGTGTGATGTGTATAGAATTCAGGTCCTTCTAGACAATTGTATTTCTTCTGAGCTATACAGCAAGTGCCAACACATAGGGTTTTTAAATATAATCCTCCATTCACTACCTAACTGCTGTTCATAGGGATAAGGCTCACTTGTGTAATCTCACAGCAAAAGACCCAATTGGCATTGGTGGTGGTGGTGCACACCTTTAACCCCAGCACTCGGGAGGCAGAGGCAGGTGAATCTCTGTGAGTTCAAGGCCAGCCTGCTTTACAGAATGAGTTCCAGGACAGCCAGGGCTACACAGAGAAACCCTGTCTCAAACAAACAATCAATCAATCAAACAAACAAACAAACAAACAAACAAACAAACACACCCAAAATGAAACCAAACTAAAAAATCTGCCAATTACTTAGTCTCTGCTTTATCAAGTTCCCTGTTTAAAGTTCTGTTGACACATTTTTCCTGATTCTAGTCTTAACTTTCTCCCCTCTTGCATCTCACACTTTTCACTCTAGTTCACACAACACTTCTAGGCATCTAGTTGTTGCTTTGCAGCCACCCACAATTCCAGCCTTCCCACAAGTCACGTTTTTCATGTGAGAAACTCTTTTGCAATATGTCAACCTAAAAGTCTTTTTCCTCCTTCAGAACCAGCTCCAATATCTTCTTTCCACAACCTTAGCTGACAATGAGGAGAGAGAAAGAGCAAATAACCAACCCTGCACAACACCCCAGAACTCTCTCTTATGGTGTTTCAGGGGTGTGCATGACACTCATATGTGACCATTTCTACCAATGAGAACATTGTCCTAGACTTTATCATAATGTTACAGTAGAGATCTTAGCACTGTGGCTCTGGGTTGTAATGTTTGAAAAGTTGGTAGCCTTCATGTCTGTAATGTGATATGCCTGTTGGATGAATAAACTCTCTACTTACAGAGGGTACATGCAGGTGGTAATTTATGATTTGGGGTTTTTATTTGTTTGTTTTATTTTGTTTTTTTTTAACTTTAGATTTTTCTGTAAAGACCCCCTCTTGCCACCAACTTAATTCTTATTTGGTAACAAACCATTCACCAAGTGACCTGATCTACAGAAGTTTAAAGCTGTTTGAACACGTTTATAGAAGTGGTCATATACACTGATTCACATGTAGTGATACTATCTGCTCCTCAAATGGGTCCTCTACAGAGCAACTGCAATTAAGTAGGCAATGTGAAATTATTCAATCCTTGGCCAAGCCTGGTTTATTCTATATCATTCATTATCAGCTTCTTCTGTGGAACGTTATATCCTGCCAGATAAGAGCTTCTTACTATCCACTAATATTGAGTGTTGGGATTAAACACCTGACTGTCTGAATTTTCTTAAGTTGCTATTGATCATCCTAGGAAAAGTGTTACTTTCCATATGGTGACACAATATGTGTACAGAGGAGCTATAGCATTTGCTTCAGCTCTACCTCCAAATTTCTAAGCAGTCAAAGAAGAGAAAAGAATCAAGCACCGCAAAGACTAGGGGACAGTGAGAGGCCTGTCACTGTCATTATACAGTAATTGCTTTCCCTCATCAATTCTGACCACATCACCTTCAACCACACCTTCCTTTACTACTCTACAGCTACATTCTAACTTCTGTTTGCCTCAGAGGAGCCAAACAGCAACCATACCACTTGTGACAAGAATAAAGAGAAATAGTACACATTTAATTACATTTTCATTGCTGAAATGATCTGTATGATCTACAGTTGATTAGTAAAGAAAACAGAAGAGAAAACTGCTTTTTAGACATAAGTTGTACATTTAGTTAATGATCCTGAGGTGATTGTCTGAGATTTTCATCCCAGATTCTTTAAAGATTTCTCTGAGGCAAAACAAAGAGCCAAAGGAAAGACCTATTATGGCTCCAGTTTAATCTGTGGTACAGTTGTTCTAGTGAACACTACCAACAACAGGGTGTCTCCATTTAGCGAGTGACTGTTCTGCTCTGTTCTCTTTCCTAGCAGTGGCCACGGATGTCTAGGAGGCTGTCCCACTTTTTTTTTTTTTTTGTCTATCTGACATTAGAGTTACCTGGTAGGTGAGCCTCAGTTGAGGAAATGGCTCCATCAGACTGCCTGTAGACAAGTCTGTATTTTCTTGGTTAATGATTGATGTAGAGGGATCTGCCACAATGTCTGGTGCCATTTCTGGGTAGGTGGTCCTGGGTTACACAAAAAAGGAGGTTGAGCAAGCCATGGGGATCAGGCCCGTAAGCTGAGCTCCTACATGGCCTCTGCTTTAGCTCTTACCTCCAGGTTACTATCTTGAGTTCCTACCTTGGTTTCTTCTGAATGGACTATACGCTGTAAAATGAAATAAACCCTTGCCTCCCCAAGTTGCTCTTGGTCATGGCCTTTATCACAGTAAGAAAACAAACTAAGAAAGAAGCCTCAACCAAGCCGGGCCATCTTTGACTTCTCACATCACAGTTCCTATGCCTTAGGGCTCTTACCAGATGATATTTTTCCTGTGTGTGTGCCTGTGCATGTGCATGCTGTGGATTGAACTTAGGGTCTTACACATGCTAGGCAAGAACTCTACCACTAAGCTACATCCCCAGTCAGTTTTTTCTTTTAACACAGAGAACCCATATACCCAAAACTATTGACAAACATGTGACAATTACAAACACCTGCTATCACTCTATTTCTATCAGATCTCAACTAAAGTTATATTTCACAATGCCAGAAGATATTAAAGCTTCACATAAAGTATCAAGACTTTTGGGTATGCTTTTTTTAAGCAAGATGGAAAATTATTTTTAACAGTACTAGAAGGAAAATAAATCCGCTGTATTTTTACATTGGTGAAAATATGGTTTAAACTTTCTTACCAATCAGATAAGTATGTCAATCAAAGGAAGTATGTCAAATATTTCCAAAGACAGGCAAAATAGAATAGTACTGGACTTCATAATTTGAAAAAAAGCAGGAAAACAGATTTTTGTTGTTGATTTCCAGGGCTGGGGATTGAATCCAGGACCTCATGAATGCTGGGCAAGAGCTCTATAATTATGCTATGTCGCAGCTCCAGCTTAACATAAGAACAGCAATAGCTGCAGCAGTGATTATTGTTCTTGCTGCTGCTGTTATGGAATGCACACACTGCATAGTGCACCTGTGGAGATCAGAAGGTAACATTAAACATCACTTTTCTCCTTCCACCTTGCTCAGGCAGGGTTTCTCTTGTTTTTGTCATACTGTGTACTCCAGGCTAGGCTGTGGGCTTCTAGGATATTCTCCTGTCTCTGCCTCCACTCTCACTATAGGAGTGATGGGATTATACATACATACCATTGCATCTAGGTTTTTTTTTTTCTAAAATTTGTATTATATTTATTTATTTACTAGGACAGAACTGGACATGCCATGGCACACACATGGAAGTAACAAGACAAGTTGTGAGAGTTTGGTCTCTCCTGCTACCCTGTGGGCTCTGGGAATCAAACTCAGGTTGTTAAAATTTGGCAATAAGCACCTTTATCTGCTTAGTCATCTTGCTGACTACATGTGGCTTAAAAAAATGGATTTTGGAGATTGACCTCAGATTATCAGACTTATACAGTAAGCCTTTATACATTGGACCATCTCACTGGTCCCTTGCTAGAGTATTATTATGTGTGCCTTGCATACATGTATGCACATCACAGTACACATATGAAGGTCAGAGGACAGCTTTATGGAGTTGATCTTTCCCTGTACCTTATACAGGTTCCAGGAATTGAACTCAGGTTATCAGGCTTATGTCTTAAGTAGCTTAACCCACTGGGCCATTTTACTAGCCCTTGCTAGACTAATTTTAAGCCTTAATATTAAATTTAATTTCACTTAACTCTATACATATATATGAAAACAAAGTACTTGCCTAGCATGAGCAAGGCCCTGGGTTCAATCTCCAGGTGGAGATTGGAGGGCACAACACACACACACACACACACACACACACAGAGGGGGGAGGGAGAGAGAGGGAGGGAGGGAGGGAGACAGAGCAGAAGAAATAGATGGTTTAAATTTACTAACTTTTGGGTACCTGATGAAAGCAAGTGCTCTCAGATAGGAGTGCACGACTGCTATTTCTAGAGTGCCGTGCACTGAGTCCCCTGTCACTCTATCTCCAATTATGCTGAAAGCGATCAACTCCAGCTGATTCAACTTGGACTCAAACCGTAACTAAAGTCAGATTAAATAAAAAACAGCTAAACTCAACCCTGACTGCCCATTGTCACAAAGTATCAAAAGTTCTCGAGACTTTTAAAATCTGAGTAAATGACTCCCAAGCACACTGGGTGATCCTGTCATAGACATAAAGAAGCAGCTGGAAGCGGGACTCAAGGTCAATGCTACCAGTCTGCCCTTGCACAGTAAGCCACATCACACCTGCCCAATAACCTCAGCTTTAAGGACAAGTGAATTTCTTAATGTTAGTTCTGGACTTATACAGGAAAAAAAAAAAAGTAATGGATTTAGAAGGAGCAGGTTTTTCAGTCCCAATCACACAATATCCTCACCCAGAAAAAAGAAACAATAAAAACCTCATAATTGTGCTTTGCTTCTCTAGAACATACATTTCAAAGATCATATCTAGTAGATACTCTATCATAGGGGACCAATAATTATGATAGAACTGGTTTGCCAATACAAACAGTATTTTTAAAAAATTCTCAATACAAGAATTGAATAGACTGTCTTTTCCTTTTGATGCTAATGCTATAAAGACTACTTAACATAAGTACATATTGGAAATAATTCTTTGCTGTGGATATGCAGGATGGCTGGATACTGGAAACAAGGAGTACAGTTTGAAGTGCTATCCTTTCCTGCCAGTAGTACCCTTTGAATTGACTTAATATCATAGCGATGGCACCAATCCCAGAATGGGAAAGTCAGGCTGCGTGGGCTCATAAGGTCCCTTATATATCGCTGTGTGCTCCTTTCTTGGATGTTTTTTCAGGACTAGTTAACAGATAAGTAGGTGGGTAGAGAACTACTGGCTCATTTTACTGATTTTTCTAATTGGCAATAGTAGATTATGAAGAACATTTCCATGCAGGAAAATACTGAGCCAGGATAAAGTTTGCATTTCTAAACATAAGGCCAAGAAAAAGCTTCATCTTGTATTAATAATAATTTGGTTTAGGAAACAGTTTCGCTAGTAAGATGTGTCTTCTCTAAACTGCCTATCATCTATTTTACCTGCAGTCTGGTGACAACCTTCCATTTCCACTTGTGACAAATAAGGACTCTGATGTCATCTGAGAAAAGGAGATCTCAATCACAAAGACACAGCTCAACCAAGCACCCTACAGTCGTTAGACTGATTCCTAGAAGACACTTCGTGAATATGAGAGCAAATCATTTAAAATAAGCTTGATCCAGTGACTAAAAGAACACTAAGGAGTCATGATTAGCTATGAGGACATTTTCAGCTAGGTGTGGTAACTCATGATTGTTCCAGAATTTGGGAAACTGAAGCATGAGGCATTGTCATGAGTTCAAGGCCAGCCTGGGATATAGCTCCTGCTTCAACAAAACAAAACAAAACAAAACAAAACAGTCAACAGCAATACATGATCCACTACTCTAAGATCAGCAACACAGGGACAGAGACACTGTAGGGATCCTGTTCAGAGCCTTTTTGGTGTTCATACAGTCCTTACCTGACAGTCAAAGTCCTGGAAGTTTCGTGTGCCATTCTGTCAATAGAAGGCAGAAAACACAGTCAGTTTCTCCAAATGTGCAGTAACTTTAGTTCACAGTAAAAGCAGTGCAGCCTCCTGCTTCTCACAAACTAAAATGATTCTCGCTAAAAGGTTTGAAGAGAGGGTAGATGTCTGATATGTTACTGCAGCCTACATTTTCAGACATGAGATTAATACAAAGATAAAGCCTTGTTACCCAGCAAATCTTAGGCCATACCTTCTGTGGAAAGAAAGCAATAGGATGTGTAGAAAAAGGGTGAAATATAGACTACAGTCTAAAGCTCATCCTTAACACGCGTGGGAAGTACCTGAAAGGAAAGATATTGGAGGCCACCCTGAGAGTGATAGAGAAGAGGAGAAAAAGGTTTCCAGATCTAGAAATTAAAGAAACAATTAGGAAGAAGACAAAGCCAGTAAATGAAAACTTCAAGTATAACTTTTGTTGGATTGCTTCTTTCTTTTCTTTAAGAAAAACAATGCTGGGAGCCAGGTCTGATGGCACATGCCTTTAATCCCAGCACTCAGGAGGCAGAGGCAGGTGGATCTCTGAGTTTGAAACCAGCCTGGTCTACAGAGTGAGTTCCAGGACAGCCAGGGCTACACAGAGAAACCCTGTCTTGAAAAACCAAGAGCTCACACTGCTCTTGCAGAGGACATGAGTTCATTTCTGCCACTCATGTGGGGCAGCTCACAACTACCTTAACTCCTGCTCCAGGGAATCCAGAACCTCTGGCCCCTGCAGTCACCCCACACACATGCTCATATTCACACACACATGAATAAAAAAAAACAGTGAATCAGATAAAAAGAGAGAAGAAAAGCAATGTTAGGGGATAGAGAGATGTTTGAGCAGTTAAAAGCACATGCTTCCTTGCAGAGGATCCGGGTTAGGTGGCTCACAACCACCTGTAACTCCAGTTCTGAGAGATCTGAGGATGTCTTCTAGCCTCTGTGTGCACATAGATAGACAAGTTCACACACATAAACATAAATAAAAATTAATGACATTTTTTTCTAAAAAGCAATGTTATGGAAGGAAAGAAAATCCAAACAGGTCTTCATAGTCTGCCATAATAATTATATCCCAAAAAATAGCCAATAAGAAAAAATAGGGGTAAAATACTTTAAAATTTTTTATTAAATTTATTTACTTAAAAGTAAAATACTTTAAAAATTTTTATTACATTTATTTACTTAAAAAAAAGAAAAAAAATCGGGAAAAAAATCACCATATCATTTAAGAAGTACAACTTATCTGAAAGCTCCAAATGAAATTCACCAAGCTTCTAATGGGGGATTATATGATAGTAATGCTTAAGGGAGTGAATGGAGTGGTCCAGAGGCACCTGTGTAGTGTTTAAGATGACAGAGTTGAAAAAGTACAACATAAGAGTACAAAAAGGGTAACAGATAAAGTATTTGGGAAAAAAGAGAAAACTCTTTTGACTTGATTTTTCATGAAGTGTAAGCCCTTCCCTGAAAAACTTTCTTATTATTTAGGCTGTTATATAATAGCACATGTTCTCATCTTCCTAAGAGCTTCCAGAAGGCATGTAGCTGCTAATGAGTGCCTTTCTCAACACTGCGCCTCTAGATACCTGATTGTTCAAGAAGACTGTCTTAAAAATAGTTCTTCCCTGAGACAGAGATGTAGCTCGGCAGGAGAACATTGGCCTTACTATGTTCAAGGTCCTGGGTTTGATTCCCAACATTAAAAAAAGAAAAAAAAAACAACAAAAAACAAAGAACAAAACCACACCATTCTTCCTGATCCTACCACTTACCCAGCTGTCAAGACAAAGCAGAGGTTGAGGCAGAACTCTATGCATACACACACCAGAAGAAACACACTATCCTGCCCAGGAGAGGACTAGTAGAGCCAGCGGGATTGATCTGGAGCAGTGGTACCCAATATGGCAGCCAGCAGTTACATGAACAATCTAAGTTGTGCACGTATGTGTATAATTGTTTTTACACTGTTTTTAATTTTGTTTTGTGAGGCAGGTTCTCACTACGTAGCCTAGGCTTACCTTGAACTCATAATCCTCTTTCCTGCTAAGTGCTAAGATTACAGGCATATGAAGTACATCTTGCTGTTGGGTTTAAAATGATTACAGAAACTTCTATATGCCACTGATGACCTTCTGAAGGACTAAGGTTCTAGATAAGCAGCTTTGGGTTTTCTAAAATGTACACAATAAAGTCACAACAGGTCAACCATCAGGAAACTACAGGTGCCACTAATGATTAACAAACAAAGAAGGCTGCTCTGAGCATCGTTCTTGACTCAAAACTGAATAAATAATTTAAAAATCTGATACAGTTACAGGATCGGAACACAGCTATGACAACCATGCAGATATAGGACAGCACATTCCAGAAAAGGGTAGTATAAGCAAAACAACAACAACAACAACAAACACAAAGGCATCATATTGCTGATTGCCTCCTACTAGCCCCAAGGGATATAGACAAGAACTTCTCTAGAGAAGCCACTGCACTTAATTTCTGGAAAGACTATGAAAGACCAAAGGAAGGATCCTTGCACAGATGAAAGTAGATTGTTTCAGCAAGCTATAAATGACCAGCAGTTGAGTTCCTTGATTTATACAATAAACAAGCTAATTTTAAAACATTAAGCCAGGTCCATGCTTATAATCCCAGCCCTTAGAGGCTGAGGCAGGTGTTGAGTGCTCAAGACCACATTGGGCTACATGGTGAGTTCCAGCCTACTCTGGCTGGACTATGAGGCCATGTCTCAAAAAAAACAAAACAAAAATCAGAAGGAAAATACCAAAACATTAGCTGCCATCTATCTCTGCATAGAGATTAATTCTCTTAATGCTTTTCTACAATAAGCATGTGTTTCCCTTTTGTAATTTACCAAACAAGAAGGATTTGTACAAAAAAAGCACAGATTTAAAGACATCTCATATTAGGGTTTCAGGTTTTTTTTGTTTTTTTGTTTTTTTCAGGGTTTCAGTCTTATAGTGTTCCCGGAGGTTCCTTTAGGGATTATTTGAAAGACTAAAGAAAATCCCTCTAATCTGATTGGACTCTTCAGGAGAAGCTGTTACTGGGTGTATATGTTCAGCTTCCTTGTGATCACGTGATAGCAACCACAAGGCATTCTGTAATGTATGAGCCTCTGAGATATGATAAGATATGCTCTCTTATAAGCATAAGAGAGATGTTAAAAGTAGAAACAGGCAATTTCTTCCAGAAGTGCAGCTATCTTCTTTGTTGTGGAGTTGGCAAAAATCTTAATCAAATGATTAGACTCCCACGGGAAAAAAATCATTTTTCTTTCATCTAATTGTGTGTGTATGTATGAAAGGGAACATCTTTATGCTGTTCTCTGGGCTTCATATGTGGCTCAATAGAAGGGTGTTTGCATAGGATATTCAAAACCTTGTGTCCCAACTTCAGCACCACACACAAAAAAATTAAACAACAAGCAAACAAGTAAAGAAAAAGATAACTTCAAAGCAAATAATTCTCCCAACTGAGTAAGAAAAAAAAGGAACTAAGAACCAGTTTAAGAAAGAAGAGGGGTATGAAATACAAATAAAAAACTTGAAAGGGAGAAACAATAATTACTACAGAGAAGAGAAAATTTTTCTCTCACTGTGCGCACACACACATACACACACACAAACATATACATGCAGGCAAAACAAGTGTAACAAGTTCTAAAGCATAAGGCTATGGCCACAAGGAAAAAAAAATGAGATAATAAGACCTTAAAAGCAACACCCCAAAGTGACTTGGGGAATCTGTCTGTTCTGTGACTTCGAAGTAGGAAGGGTGGTCTAAGTCTGACTCACAATCTATTCTTGGTCCTGACACTGAATAAGTGCAAAACTGTCATCTTGAAGAGGTTATGAATACCTCAGAAGAGACACAGGATTTGAGGCAGACACGAATACCAAAGAGGGAAGCAACTAAAGTGGGCATAGTAAGTTGTTAGGACAATAAAAGTTTTAAAAATAAATTTATCTAAAAAATAAAATGACATAAAAAAATTGACTGCCAAGTGAGGTAGCACACCTGTAATCCAACCTTATATGAGTCACTGCAGCAGGATGATTACAAATTCCAAGCCAGTCTAGAAACTTAGCAAGATTTTTTCTCAAGATAAGAATTTTCTAAAGGGGAGCATGGCTGGATAACATGCCAAAAGCCCTAGGTTCCATCCTTAAGACTGGGGCAAAAAATCCTTCCCAACAGAAATTAAAATGAAAATAGGACAGTGATCAAGTAGATGGGTTAAATAAGCTTAAAAATTACTCTGTCTGTCTTTAATAATTAAGACAATTAGCATAAATTAATAATCAGTGTTTTTTAAAGCTTTGACATAAAAACTTGCTTTAGCCTTCTCAGCAACTATTTTCTGAGGAGAAATATATCCAAGCTGATAATCCAAGATAAAAATGAAAAAAATTCTATATGCTCTCAGCATCTATATTAATCATTATTTTCAAATAACAGCCCTAGCTGTCCTGGAACTCACTCTGTAGACTAGACTGGCCTTGAACACAAAGAGATCCACATGTCTCTGCCTCCTAAGTGCTGGGATTAAAGGCATGAGCCATTATGCTTGGCACAGACTTTCTAATAAATCCATATGGTTCAGGTGGTAAGATAAGACCAATCTTCTATATCTATTATCTATCTATCTATCTATCTATCTATCTATCTATCTATCTATCTATCTATCTATCTATCTAATTATCTATCTAGGCTATTTATCTATATCTATAGATATATACCTATTTATAACCTATATAGCTATAGAGTGTAATACTCTATAATCAACTATAACCTGTAGACTGCTGGAAAAAAAAAAAAACACCACAATTTCAACTTTGAAGCTGACATCTACTCCACACACTATTAAGCCAATTTATAGAGCACAGGCTCCTGTATTAAGAATTGCTTAGTCTCTTTGATAAGCTTTGACTAGGTTTGGGCTCCTCTCACAATCTCCTTTTTCTTGAAATTGGTTGATAGTCTCTCCATTTGTTGTGGTGGCATTAATACTTGCTTGGGAACGCACTCCCAGTTAGGTCATTTCTGACAGCAGTTGTGACAACTGCCTCTTAGCACACCACGATATAGTCATTCTGTAGGTCATACCAGAAACAGCACCTCAGACTACTTCCTGATGAAAGGGTCAACAAATGTGATTCTAACTGCATACTTAGAGTAGGGCCGTGCTACAGAATGAACCGGGAGCCTCATACACACAGGATGGGTCATCTACTATTAAGCTATGCCGACACACTCTTCTTTTGCTGTTTTTCAGCCATAGTTTGTTTTTTTTTTTTCTTCAGAGTACACTCCATCTTTTCACTCCCAGAAACTCAGACTACACAGTGACCAAGTTCTCATGGCCAAGGCCAACGGTTACAGTAGCACAGGCATCCCTAAACTTTCCTTTAACTAGCTTCACTCTGTCTCTCACCATTTCCCTGAGCCAGCTTCTAGGCCATCATTTTTCTTGGAATTTTTTCATAGTCTCAGATTCCAAGCAAGCACCACCACCTACAATGAGGCTTGCTCACAGAAAGTAAATATTGCAGGCTCACGTGGAGAATGCCAGGGGACTCAGGTACTGTCTGCCCTAGTATACTCACAGCACCTTTTTTCCAGCACTTTCCTGACACTCTAGATACATAGCCTTTCACAAGTAACCTACCAGGTAGGCTAGACTCTCTGGAAATCTTTATTAACTTTAAAAAATGTTACTTTAATATTGTATGTATGTATTGGAGGAGGAGGAATATGTATACTACCATATACATGTGGAGATCAGACGAAAAAGTGCAGTTGGTTCTCTCCTTCTACCTTTACATGGGTTTTGAGGATCAAACTCAGGTCATGAGGTTTATATAACATGTGCTGTTAATGGCTGAGCCATCTCTTCTCCTTTGGCCCCCATAGCCCACCCCGCTTACACCTTTTTAAAAAGTAGCGCTGATACATAAGCTCTTCTGCTTCTGTTCTTCTGGAGCTTACAAATATGCTGCTCCTAGGGCCTGGACAGATGACTCAGCAGTTAAGAATGCTTGATGATGCTCTTCCAGAAATCCCAGGTTCAATTCCTAACATCCACATGACAGCTCACAAGCATCTCTAACTATGATTCTGGAGATCCAATGACATCTGCTGGTCTCTATAGACATCAGGCACATAAGTGGTACACAGACATACATATAGATAAAACAGCTATATCAATTTAAAAAAGATTTTAAGTTGATCCCAGAGTTTTTTTTTTCTCTTACAGTTCTTACACCATCCCCTTTGCTTACATGCCCAGTCCTTGGTAGAAAGACAAACCTTAAACTACAGTATAGGTTACTTCATAACTTATTGTAATAACTAAAACAAATAACTTGTTTCCATTTATTCCCTTCGGTATTTATTCCCCTTCCTGATATATCTTCAACTCTTCAGAAGACAACGGTGGCTTCCTATTTTTTTTTTTCATACTTGGCTTTTACTAGATGCTGCAGTATCTAAAGCAATAGTAGGCACACTAAAAGACAGGGAGAATGAAGCATGGTTGGCTTTCCTGCTTGGTATGACATCTGCTGGGTGAGGTAGTTGAAAGACTAACAAGCACCAACAGCAGATGGTAAGAAGAGCACAGACCCCCAGACCCTCAGAGCAAGATCAAAGTTAAAAGTTACAGGTGCTAGTCTAGGCTCTAACACTTTAATAGACACTGGCTTTAAACAAGGTATAAGCCTCATCTGTAAAACAGTTGATTATTTGGACAAGAGGCTATAATAATAATATAATATTTGATTTGCTTGCTTGTTTTGTTTTTTGATGAGACAGGATTTTTCTACATGGCCCTGGCTGTCCTGGAACTAACTATGTAGACCATGCTGGCCTTAAACTCACAGAAATATGATTGCCTCTCCCTTCTGAGTGCTGGGATTAAAGGTATGCACCACCATGCCCAACTGGAGAATAATATAATATTTGTAAAAATACTCTGAAAATGGCTAAACATTCTTTTTAAAACAGAGTCTTATTATGTATCCCTGGCTAGCCTGGAACTCACTATGCAACCCAGGCCAGCCTTAGACTCTTGACAACCTTCTTGCCTCTGCCCCCAAGTGCTAGGATTTCAGGGGTATGCTTCTGGGCCTGGCTTTCCCTTTTCTTTTAAGGTAGGATTTTGTTGTGTGATCCAGGACTTGGTGTTTTCTTATTTCAGCTTTTTAAGCACTGGTATTATAATTCTGTACCACCATGCTTACAGTGTTACTTGAGAAAACACAAAACAGAACACCTATAGATCTATACATTCTGTACTGTGGTTGCTTCTTTTCTTCACTGCATCCAAAATGAGCAAATTCACCCACTCTCAACATGTCTGAGCTATAGACAAAATTACAGTTATACTACAATAAAATGGGAAGAGTACCAACAAGTGATGAGACAAGTTACCATGAGCTTCTCTTAAAATATATGGAAAATGCTTCCTTATGGTCAGCCCAGGACACGTGTCTCTGTAATAGGGTTAGTCTACATTTCCTTTAGCTCCCTGAAACCTTGGAAGAGTTTGGCAATGTCTTGGGCTGAGAGCAAATTATGAAGAGAAAGACGGGGTAAAATAACATGTATCTCTAGGGTGCTCCATTTTAAAGAATTAAGAAAAATCACACTGGCAAAGTCCACATGGTCACAACAGTGGGCAGAACATTTTAGAATAGGAAAGACTTGGGTTTCAGTTCCAGATCTACCATTTATTGACTGTGCAAGCTGGCCTATCAAGCAGATATTTTTATCTGCTAAGTGAAGATTAATATTCCCACAAAGAAATAATCTGAGCACTAAGAGAGAATATATGTAAAACATTTGGCACATAAAAAGTACTTAGTAAATGAACAATATCAGGATAGCCCACACCCCACAAAAAAGGAAGAAAAGGAGTAAGGAAGGAAAAAGAGGGAGAGAGGAAAGGAAGGAGGGAAGAAAAGCTTGTGAATGCATCTACTCTTTCAAATCCAGAGGCTTTTCTTTTAATACCAGTGAGTGTCACCCATGGATTTGCAACCAAGAGGATATTTAACAATATCTAGAGATCTTCTTACTTGTTACTGCTAGGGGAAGGTTAGTAGTATCTAGTAGATACAGGCTGAAATGCTGCTAAACTTTTTATAATGCATACAACAGTGTCCCAAACAATATCCAGTCCAAAACAACACCAGTGCCAATATGAAGAAATCCTTCAAGCATTATTTGGAACTCAATCTAGAGGCCACTCCCTTTCTTAGCTTTAGTTTACTCAGCAGTATGGAAATGCCCTTATTTGTACTCTCTACTTCACCAAGCCGTTGACAGCCTCAAATGAAACCATGGAGGTGGATGCGAGGCACTTTGCCTCATCATTTTCTTTTATAACATATACAAAAGCACCAACTTAGTGAGCTAAGCTGGAAGTTTTCAAATTCTAGGAACCCCTGTGGTTATTGAAGTTGGGAAGGCTGCAGAGGCAGAATTCTTTGGAAATGCCATTGTTCAAAGGGGACTTTTGTGTACTCTGTGAGAACATGGGACTTATATGAATAGTGAATGGGACAGGCACATGTCTCAGGGAGAAAGAAGTAAGGTGGAATGTGGGACGTGGATGGGAACAGAACAAGCATATAAAAGAGGAATTGGCAGATGTTAGGGAGTAAGCCTTTGCCTTGGTGTCAGTGTATTTGAGCTACAATGAAATACCATAGATGGGAAGACTTACAACAACAGGAAGTTAGTTCCTCACAGTTCTAGAAGCTGCAAAGTTTAAGGTTGAGGTTTCAGTTTCTTATGAGGGCTCTGTTCTCATATGGTAATAGGGAAAGGCCATCTATCAGACAGGGTTTATCTTTCTGACTTTATTGAACTTTAATCACTTCTATAAAGGTCTGGCTTAGTTTTATACTGTTGCTATAATTAAAAACCCTGACAAAAGGAAATGTTTCATTTTACCTAACAAACCAGGTTATAATCCATTAAAGCTGAGTAGTCAAGGTGGCAGGAACTTGAAGCAGCTAGTCCCAGCCACAGGCAAGAGCAGAGAGAATGAATACATATGTGCTTGCCAGTACTCAGTTCACTTTCTCCTTTTTATTTAGTACAGGACCCAAACCCAGAGAATGGTGCCTGCTGCTTCTAGGCTGTCTTCCCACACTGTTTAGTATAATCAAAACAAACCCCACACAGTCATGCCCACAAGACCATCTCAATCTAGATAATCAATCCCTCTTCAAGACCACTTTCCCAGGGAATTCTAGATCATATCAAGCTGACAATTAAAACTAACATCAGAAGGCCTGCTCTCCAGTCATATGTGGCGAGGGCTAAAGTTTTTATGTGTAAAATTTAGGGGAACACAATTCACTCTATAACATTAAGGTACATATCGGACCTAGGCGAAGCCTCCCTGTAGCCTCAGAGAGGCCCAGACACTAGTCCAGGGTTTTCTTTTCTTTTTGCAAATTATGTGTGTGTATGCCTTTGTGGGGGTATGTGCACAGGTACACAGATATCCATGGAGGCCAGAAGAGGACGTTAGATCTCCTAGAGCCTGAGTTACAGTCAGTTGTGAGATGCCCAGCCTGGATGCTGGGAACCCAACTCAAATCCTCTGCAAGAGAAATACACACTCTTTGCTGTTGAGCCATATCTCCAGCCCCAATTCAGTGCATTTCTATAGGTTCAACCATTGCCCCTTTCATTCTCCAGCTACCTTTTTTTATGACATATGCAGGCAACTAACTTCTGCATTTATATGCCTCCTCAGCCATCTTATGGCTACTTTGGGCCAGGGAAGGGCCAACATCCTTATTTGTGTCTCAGTCCTCAATTATCTGAAGTCAATCAGGTCATGTGTTCCTACCATTGGACAATCAAAATCAACTATGGTCCAGTCTTGGAAGTTTTTAAAAAAATGCTGAACAAGCAAGAGATGGCATAACATGAGAATCCAGAGTGCAAGGCCAGTCTGAATTGCATAGTGAGACCCTCTCTCAAAACAGTAACAAAGAGGATGGCTGTAAGTGGCTTTAATGGCTAAGCACTTGACAATCATAATTCCTTGGTTCAGTCTTCAGTACAAACAAAGCAACTACACTGTATCCCAGACCAGTCCAATAAGGTATCAGTCTTACTCTCCATAGGTAGTTCTAATAATAAGTAAAGCTGAGACCTACTGAGCAGTCTTTACTCCTTACATTTGTCTGGGATCTGCATTTTTAAACAATCCCTTGCCTGACTGTGATGATTAACAAGACTGAGGACAGGTTATTTCCTTACTGAAGCTAAACTCTGCTTGCTCCTGCCCTGAGAAGATTCATTTCTGTGGCCAGACATGAGTTTTATAGTTGTAGATTTTAGTTCCTTCCTCCTCTTCATGGCACATCCTTTTAGGTACAGTCCTTCATATGCACAGAAAGGTCACATGCTAATGGGTAAAGACTTCTGGAAACACTGTGAGGTAGTCAGCAGAAGTCAAGAGGGGGTTTAAAAAAAAGTACAGACTTCCAAAGGAGAGAACATAAAATCTAGGAAAAAAGACAGAGAGAAAAAGGGGTGAGTATGAGGTTGGCAGGATGCAATATAATTTAGCAAAAACTATACATCAGCAGAGCTAGATGTTTTAAAAGGCCTTGATTTGAACAGAAAAAGGTAATTATCATCAACATCTTTTGGTGCTCTCACCCCTTCTCATTCACCCATCTTATCCACACACTCAATTCTTTCCTCACACCAAGCTATGAAGTATTTAACAGAAGACGAGGACAATAAATCAAAAGAATAGTGTAGCAAAGAGTTTCAGATGTGTACACCTCACATCATGCCTTGTATTTGCTGAGTCCTGGTGGCTGTCAACTAAGCCACTCATCATGAAATTCTCTAGCACTAAGATAAAAATGAGGTACACTCTGCTGGATGTGGTAGTGCACATCTTTAATTCCAGTTCTAGGGAGGCAGAGGCAAGTGGATTTCTTGACTTGGAGGTCAGTCTACAGAGTTAGCTCCAGGACAGCCAGGGCTACATTGAGAAACCTTGTCTCAAAAACCAACACCCCACCACCAAAAAAGTGAAACTGGCATCTATCCCTGATGAAAATGGTTATGTTGATCAAAATGTCATATTATAGATTCAACAAACTTTTGAGAAAGCACTGTAGCCTGTATAAATCACTAGCTATGCATGTTAAAATCTCCTTATAGAAACCAAAAGTCAAAGCATTTTGATTCTAAATAAAATACTACCTTCACACTTTCTACGTAAGTTGGTCATATTATTTTTTTTCTTTCAGATCTCTATAAAGTAGAAAAACTTCAGAGTATGACTGACTCTGCCTACGGAAAAGAAAAGGCAGGGAGACATCAAATAGTAGGTTAAGAAATGATTTTTTTTACAGTATTCCCACAACTAAAAATCAAACTAAATATTTTACTTAGTATTTGGATGACATGAACATAATCAATAGCAGAAGAAAACCACCTGTACATATTTTAACTAAAGCAAAACAGTCTTTACCTTATCATTTAGAAGTGGTTTGATCTCTGTGAGTTGAACATCCTGAAGTTCATCCATGAGGAGGGCTCAGAGTGGGTAAGTATCAAGAATAAACCAGTAACTGAAACAGAAGACAAGGAAGAGAAAATAGATGCTTAAGCTGGTGTTGGAACATAACACAACATCATCCATTCAGATACTCTTGTGTGTATTTGCTCTGTGTATATCATGTACTGCAGAGGGTGCAGCAGACAGACTCTCAAATGGCCTGCTATTCTTCCCTTCTGAGAGTCGTACCTTTTCACAGCTCCCCACCCCACCCCTAAGAGTGTGGGCAGGGTCTGTGTCTTGCTTTTGACTAACAGAATGAGGGAAGTGAGATAGAATGTACACTAGCGCTTTTGTGTGGTTACATTAAAAAATATTTTAACATCTCTCTTACTGAAAGACATTCTGCCCTGCTAGCTTCGTTGAGCCGGCTGGCATGCTATAAGGAGGCCATGTGGCAGGGAACTAAGGGCAGCTTCCCTTAAAACAACAAGGGAAAAACTACAGAGAGAAACTGAGACCCTTGGTTCAATAATCTCTACAAGAAACCGAATACTGCCAATAACCACATGACCCTGAAAAACAGATTCTTCCCCAGCAGAGACTCAACTGAGAGGTATACCTAACTGATACCTCGTTTGCAGCCTTAGCGGGAACCCATTAAGCAGTGAGATAATAAAAGTATATTGTTTTAGGTTACTATGTCTGTGGTGATATTTTAACAAAGAAACAACAAATATAATAACCTTTGCATTCATGTGGTATACATCTTGGTTCCTAAAGATGGTAAGAGAACAATATCCTCAGAATTACGCTTCTGGAGGCAACAATGTGGAGAGGGGGTTATGGAAGGCAACAACTGAAAGTTAATGATGCAGAATAAGACCCTAGGTTAATAATGGCAATGACAGTGAAAATGAATCAACAACTCTGCTGAGGAATCTCAGTGTGGATAAGGAGGATGACCTCTGAGATGGCCTCTATGACTCCCATTATCTGTGATTCTTGATATTCACATATAAAATTTCCCACCCAAACAAATCAGGAATGACCTACATTACTAATAGAATATAAGAGAAATGATAAAATGTGACTTTTAAGAGTTGCATTAATGAACATTATAGTTTCTGTGATATTGAGCTTCTATCATTAAAGGAGAAAACTAGTATTTTGCGAAGACACACACAGCATCTGGAGATATGTATAGAGAGACCAACATACCAGTACTAACCTGCTAGCCATGTGAGTGATCTTGCAAATGAAACCTAAAGCCCCCGTCCAGGGTTTAGATGTCTAAGCCATAGAAACACCTGACTGCAAACACAGGACACACTGGCCAGAACCACTCTGTGAAGCTTGTTTCTGTGTTTCTGACCCACTATAAAGATAATAATTTTGTTTTGAAGCATTATGTTCTATAGCAATAGGTAGCCAGTAAAGAGGGACCACACTGTGGAGTTCAAAGAAAGGCAGGTGGCTGAGGAAGATAAAGTAAGGAACCAGAAAGCCTTTCTTCATCCCACCATTCAGCCATGAATAGATTGTAAACCCTGGATACTGCAGGCACATGATTCTCACCCTGACTTCGAGTTCCACACTTTCTCCCTTCTGTCTTGTCCCTGGATCCATCAAATCAGGAAAAATGTTAACTCAATGAGTTTGGAATGTAGCCATTCAACACCACTTACTGGGGACCTACTATGCAAAGCTCTAGGAAAGATCAGAGAGTGTCCCTGCCTCCTAGGAACATACAAAACAGCAGAGATGACAATGGTCTATAAAATGATAAATAAAAAGAAGAAACAAGAGTTCCAAGAAACAATTGCTTCTACCTGGTGAGCATTAAGAAAGCCTTCAGAAGAGACTTGTGTGCTGCAGTTGCCTGACAGATGTTGAGATCACATCCTGATCAGCTCCACTGTGACCAGAAATGATTTACTGCTAACATCATGGCTTACAATGTAGTGCACTGCAGTACATCTGCTGCCATCCATGCTCTCAAGGCTGTCTGATGCTGTGGCTTGCTGCCTCTGTCCAGCATGACAAGAGCATTGTGCTACATATCACTAGGCCAAGAAACAGAAACTCAAAGCTCCGAAGGGATAGCTAATTTTCTAGAATGCATGTGGCCCTGGGTTCACTCGCCAGCTCTGAAAAAAAAAATGCCTGAGATTTACTTATTCATTTTGTGTTTATTAATCATACAATAAACTGTGGCTGCTTTTCATTTGGACTTCATATGATCATTTAGACCATGTGAAATAAAAGAATAGTTAGAATAGTTCTATTATAACAGAATAGATAGAATAGTTCTATCATCTAAGGATAACGATTTACCAACACTAGCAAGGCAGAGGCAGGAGGATCAAAAGTTTGATGCTATCCTAGGTTATTCAAGAACTTGTCTCAAAACATGAATTTTAGTTTGTCCCTGTAATATTCTTTTCTCCCATGTAAAATGGTGATATCCTGACATTGTGTTTCCCATGCCACCTGCTTTATTTTCTAGTTCAATTCACTCATAAGAAACTTCATTGTGAAAAAAAAAAGAAAGAAAGAAAGAAAGAAACTTCATTGTGGGTGTGTGGACCTGACAGGGAACCTCAGACCTCAGGTCCAAAGTCAAGACATCCACTTACTGCTTCTCTCCTTTTTTTTGTTTCTTTTCTAAGCCAGGGTTTCACATAGCCCAGGCTAGCCCCTAATGTGATATATATCTGAGATTGTCCTTGAACTACTGATCTTCCTGCTTCTAAGTGGTGGAACTGCAGGCATGTGTCACCATGTCTGACCATCTCCTGTTTCTACAATAAAAGAAAATGAGATGACTGTGCCAGTATACATTCAGATGAAAACTCAAGAATACTGTCCCCAAGCTGGGCAGATTAAGGAAGGAGTGCTGGGGCTGCTCCAGGGTTATTTAGAAATTGGCCAGAAGACAGGAGCATTTACGTTCCTCATATGAAGGGACCCAGTGAATTCTTTTTTTCTTAGTTCCTGCCACCTTGAGCCCTTGCCAAGTGGGCAGTTTTATAATATCTATGAGAGAAGTGAGATCACATGGTGGAAAACTCCATCTCCAGATCCCTCAGCTGGACAGACTGCCTCCCTCCTGGGTATGCAGCCTGCAGTTCTGGCATCTGCTGCCAGGTCCTATCCTGACACAAACAGGTACTGATATTTTCAAAACACTGGTTAAGGTTTCATAAGCTACAGTAGACAATAAATGTGTGTCCTCTTTCCTAGTCTTGAGAGGAATTATGAAGAGTGATAAACACAGTCACTCTTCAATTGAAGAAAAAGAAAAGGGCAAAAGTGGGCATCAATTCAATGCCAGGAATTCTCTCACAACAATCTCCCAGAAAGATCTCTTCATTTACTTTATAAATGAGAAACTTAGGCTTGGACCAATTTTCTGAAATTCTACATGTAAGGGATAAGGAAACAACATTTTTCTTTCTTTCTCCACTATACCATAACGTCTGTATCAGGCCACATAAACTGTGTTATGGGAACCTGGATCAGTTCCTTCCTCCCCACCCACATGGTGGCACCCTATGAGATAAATCTGATGGAAGCCTAAAGCAATCCTATACATATCAACCATGACTCAGATCCTTTAGAAATGGAAGCTTGAGTCATCACTCCAGGATAAGACCTCGTTCTTTCAGTAGCTAAATTAAGGGCCAGGAGAACATGAAACAAGTAAAGAAGAGGGGAATGAACTTCCAGGTATTTCTTGGTAGCCAGTTTTTAAAACAGGGCTACTTCTCACTTGTTAAAATAGTGTGCTTCAAAATGTAATGTACATTCTGCTGGCGCTTTTATCGGTTTTGAGGGATAACAGCTGAGCATGTGATCTGTTGCTAAGGACTAGAGATCATCTGAGATGACAGTGAGCTGAAGGAGGGATCACTGACAGCATCTTTAATGGAGATAGTGAGACAGAGCAGAGACCCTTTATTATTTTCATCCTGCCATCTTCCAAAAAGAAAATATATTCAAGTACTCTTTATATAATAAACTATATGGATCTTAACAAAGACTCAACAGGTCAGATCAACTAGAGGAGAATATACAAAAATGACAGTTTGTAGGAACACAGCTGGAATTACAAATGTAAAGGATAAAGGAGGGACTAGGAGGGACGCTCAGTGCTAGACCCAGCACACACAGGGTCTGAGCCTCAGAATCACTGAAGAATAAACATAAATTAAAGGGGAATTAAAAGTTGATTTAAAAAATAGCACAAGGTCAGAGAAGAAACAGGTTTTTGTCAAAGTTTCTGGTTAAGAGAGATAAAAGAATGATGACAAAAATGAATAGAGATGGAGGAACTGAAAAAGAATAAAAATTTTCAATTAAAGTCAGAAATCAGAGAGACCTGAGTTCAAGTAAGAGTAAGATTTAGTGAGATGAACCTACAGGTCATCACTAAACTACAGACCCTGGGTCCTTCAGAAGGACAAATGAGTGATGGAAAGTAGAACCATTAGGAGATAAGAAAAATGTACAGAGGTACTGGAGGAAAAGCTGAAACACAGTGTCAAAGAATTCAAGGGAAAGAGGTTTACAGAGCAGAAGAAAACTGTCAAATGATGAAAAGGGAGGGAAGGGGCTGAGAACTGAAAAGGCCTTTATCTTCTGGCAAGAAACATTAAAGATATCAAAACCTAGGAAGGTCCATGGTCTTACTGCTGCCTGGTCTGTGGTGATGTCCATGGCCTGTGTTGCTACCGAAGACCAGGTGGATGTCTGTGGTCTATGCTGCAGCCTGGAGCCATGTTGATGTCTGTGATCCCAGCTGCAGCTGGGGGCCTTGTCTGGGTCTGTGGCCCTCCTGCAACTGGGAGCTGTATTCATGGTCTGTGGTGATGTCAGAAATCATGTGGAAGCCCATGATCCATGCTCCCATGGACTGTAAAGAGCAAATAAGCCACTTTGGCAGTGATATTGATGGCTGCAGATGCACAGCTGAGAAAAAGGGACATGGAAGACTTCTGTGACTTCATCTCCCCTTCCCTAATAGCCTAAACAGGATGCTATTGAGGAGAACTTTTAAAAACTGTGATAGGATGCTGAAGTATCACTCTCTACTATTGATGGCTTCCAGCAGGGTAATGGGAAAGGAAGAACTCAGCTCTATTTAAGGGGCAGGCCAGTGAGCATTTGATCATGCTCCAGTGAATATAAAGATAGCAAAAACTGGACCTTTTATTTTTATTTTTTGTTTTATTTTTTGCTGGTGCAGGAGGTCACAAAGATGGAAGGTGATGGACAGGGAAGAGCTGGAAAGCAAATGTGATAGGGGTGTATGATGTGAAACCTTCAAAGAACCAATAAAAATATTATGTTCAGGGGAAAAACTACAGAGTCAGGTATGCTGTGAGCTCAAGATCAGCAAAGACTACATAAGTATGCTGTCTCAAAAATGAAACAAATCTAGGAAAAATGAAGTTCAGTCACCTATGCTGATTACATCATAATAATTAGTCCATTCATTTCCACATATTATATCTTGGCATTGGAACACCAACAATCTCACTACTCCTTATTTTGAGAATACAGTTGTTGTAAAGCACAATTACTATAGAACATTAAGAACCATTCTTCCTGTCTGCATCCCTGAATCATCACTCATCCTTTCATCCCATCTTCTTTCCACATACCTTACTCAACCTTCATCAACCACCATTAAATTCTCTCATTCTCGGAGACAGATACTTTTCTATTTCATGTAGAAGTGAGAATACACATTTGTCTATCTTGACGTATTTTGCTAATATAATAAATTCTAATTTCATCTCTGAAAAAACGGCCCAGGACTATGTAGATTATCTTTTAGAAATTTGGAAACTGCTGTAGAATTTTGGAAATTGAAGAGCAAGAGAAAATGTTACTAGGAGGAATGGAGAGATACCAACTTTTCTTGACACATAGAGCACTAGAAAGGTCTTTCAAGAGCACCAAGACCTAGTACTTTTAAGTAATGTGGTAAACCTCTGAATAAAAAACACTGAAAAAGCTGGGCAGTGGTGGCACACGCTTTAATATCAGAACTCAGGAGGCAGAGACAGGTGGATCTCTATGAGTTCTAGGCCACCCTGGTCTACAGAGCAAGTTCCCAGACAGCCAGGGATACACAGAGAAACCCTGTCTTGAAAAAATAATAAAAAGGAGAAAACACAGAAAAGTACAGAAGCTTTGCTGAAATGCTTGCTGGTGAGGCTGCTAGGTCTCTGCAGAACACATCAGTCTAACAGTGTAGAGCCAGGAGTACAGCTCAGTGGCAGTGTGCTTATTTAGCATGCAAGAGGTATTGGGTTCCACTCCTAGCATCACAAGAAATAAATGCAAAATGCAAGCCTTTGTCCACTCAGAAAGTAGCAGCCTGGAGATGTATGGTTCCTATCCTTTCGGTCCCAGAAAGAGTCCATAAGGACATCAGGAGTGTACTCTAAGCTTGTAACTGGTTGAGCAACACTGGTCAAAGCCTCTATTTCTATATCTGTAAAAAAAAAAAAAAAAAAAGTTGGCAGAATGATCTTTTTGGGTCCTGTACAGGGCTGACATTCTGAATTCTCTGTAAATGTAGTACTTTACTTCATATTTTCCTCAGGGTAAGTACTCACCTTATATTTCACACTTCGCTGAAATTCTAAGGGATCAACCAGTTAGTAACCTAGTATAAATCAAGAACTTGGTAAAGGTTACTCACCAAATCAGCAGGCAGGTACATTTGGTCTGACCCTAAGGAAAATGGAAGTCTGCATTGTGAAATTTCTAGTGCTTAAAAACATTTTTTAAAAACAGTAATAAAGTACTGTCTTATTTCATAGCTTTCTTCCATGACCAAGGTAATTTGCTATCTTTGGCTTTGTCTGAGTATACTAACACCAAGATATTCATTTGTATTCTAGGGGCAAAGTCAATCACTTTTGGTCTTGGAAAGATTGCAGACAAATTATCAAAACAGAATGAAGGCAGCAAGTAAGATGCACACTAAGGGAGATTAGCTGGAAGGGGTCAACTGCAGCTAGTCCTGAAACATTTACAGCTAAAAGAGGCAGGAAGCACCCAGAGGATTGGCCAGAGCAGTGGGATAGCATATAGACTCACATATATTCATGTCCTCTCTCTCTCCTAATAGCTCATTGATTATCACAATGAAAAATAGAGGTACTGGCATCTTTGCTATTACAGAGATGAAAAAACTGAGGCTTAAGAAGACAGACTGAGTGAATCACTACCACTTATAAATGGGCAAAGCTAGAATCGAAACACAAGTTTTCTAACTGCAAATGCTGACTTTGTTTCATGCTTTACACGCTGTCTCACTGATCACCACAAAGATGGTGTTCTGTACATTATCACATTTAGTAATATCCCAGACATTTACAACTAGATGGCAACAGCATCTTCCTCCAAAAGCTTTAACAACCGAAACTGTCTCCATGCAATGCCAAATAACCTTTGTAGGGCATAATCATCAGTTAAGAAAACTATCCTAGAAAGTTTTGCAAGTGGCATTTCTATGTGTCTCCCACCTTAACAGGAAGAAAGAAGGCTGTCTGAGTGGGCTTCTAACACATCTAGTGTTTGGAACATATCATAAGAGCCAAATGAAGCTTTCCCAGTGTAGAAGTGGATAACTAAGGGCAAGGATGGCCAAGAGATTCCCAATAGAGGTAAGAATGGTGAATCCTAAAATGATATACTTGAATAATTGGAATGCAGCAGAGGACAAATGAGGACACTCAAGATAAGAAAAAAAAAGTATCACACATAACATAGCACTATATATAGCTTTGAGAGAAGATAAGCTACAAAGGAAACTGCGGTTATGCAGGTCCTGCATTAGCCAGCCTAAGACAGGCTAGAATCTCATAACAGATACACAACCAGCAAAAGAGGTCCACATGCCCAGGTCACACTGCAAACAATATGAAAGACCAAGATATTATGTTTCCCCTCAAATCCACTACTCCCATAGAAATGTTCTCCAATGAGAAATACCTGGATGAACCCTAGGACATAAAATTCAAGAGAACAATCATAAACATAAAAATGCAAGGAGTTTAAAGAGGATATGAGCAAATGCTTCAGTGAACTTAAAGAGGATGGGAATAAACTCTTAGTGAAGTCCAAGAAAACACAAGCATAAGGCTGAATAAAATGATGAAGGCAATTGAGGATCCAAAAATTAAACTCAGTAAAGGGATAGAAATACTGAAGAAAGCTTAAGTCGAAATGAGGAACTGAAAAACTCAAATAGCCCAATAGTATGTGTGTCTGTTGCTAGGGAGATGACTCAGAAGCTAAAGAGTGCTCTGGCTGCTCTTCAGAGGTCCTGAGTTCAATTCCCAGAAACCACATGGTGGCTCATAACCATCTATAATGAGATCTGGTGCCCTCTTCTGGTGTGCAACATACATGCAGGTAGAACACATGTATGTGTAGTAAATAAATAAAGCGTTAAAAAAAAAAAGAGCAAGCAAACAAGAAAAGGAGGAGGGGGAAGCCTTATCAGTAGAATGGATAAAGTAGAAGATAGAGTATCAGGACCTGAAAATAAGGGAATTGGCCCATTTAAACAAATAATATGAAAAACAAAACAAAAACCATGAAAGAAACACGCACAAACTTTGTGACATGATAAAAAGACCAACTCTTTGAATTACAGGCATAGAAGAAGGAAGATAATCTCAGGTCAATGACACAGACCAGATCTTCAACAGGATCAGAGAGGAAAACTTTCCAATTAAGGAAAGACATACAAGAAGCCAACAATACCAGAGACAGGAGTGGAAACGAAACTCCTCACAGCACATTATAGTCAAAACCCTAAATATATAGACAAAGAAAGAACATTGAAAGCTGCAAGAGAAACCGGGTGTGGTGGTGCACTTCTGTAATCTCGGCACTCAGGGAGTCAGAGTCAGGTAGATCTCTGTGAGTTTCAGGCCAGCCTAGTCTACAAGGTCCAAGATAGCTAAGGCTACACAGAGAAACCCTTTTTTGAGGAAAAAAAAGAAGAAAGAAAAGAAAGCAAATTAAAGCTGCAAGAGAAAAATCATAAATACATCTGAAAGAAAATAAATGCATGACTAACAGCTGATGTCTCAATAGAAACTTTAAAAGCCAGAAGAGCCTGGAGCAATGTGCTTTAAATTCTAAAAGACCACAGATGCCAACTTAGACTACTGTGCCCAGAAAAACTATCTACTGTAGTTGAAGGAAAAAGAAAAAAATTTTATGATACCAACAAGCTAAAAAAAATTCATGTCCACCACATCTTTACAGAGAATATTGGAAGCAATACTTCAGACTGAAGAAAGGAATAAGCATAGACCACAGAAAGAAAAAAAATGAAGCTATGATCACTGAAACACAAAATAGGACTAAGAACAGAAGAAGAAGAACAACAACAACAACAACAAAATAATGGCAATCAACCCACACATTTCAATTAACTTTATATATTAATGGCCTCACTCTCCAATCAAAAATCAAACACAAACATAGCTCTCGTTCTTATCAGATAAAAATGGTGAAAACTGGGGGAAGGAAGAGAGGGTTTGGGACAGGAGGAGGGAGGGAACTACAGGGGTATATAAGATGAATGAAGTGTAATTAATAAAGAATTTAATAAAAAAAACAAAGTTAATAAACTGTAACTAATATTAAAAAATGGTGAAAACTATAGCAGAAATCCATAATTGGAGAGATGGTTAATTTGTAAGAGAACTGTCTGTTCAGTTGGACAGTGGTGGAACACACCTTTGATCCCAGCACTTAGGAGGCAGAGGCAGGTGGGTTTCTGTAAGTCTGAGGGCAGCCTGGTCTACAGAGCAAGCCTCAGGACAGCCAAGGCTACACAGTCTCAAAAAAACAAAAAAACCAACAACAAAAAAAGAGAGTACTGGCTGTTCTTCCATAGGATGTCAGTTCAATTCCCAGTCTTGCACAGCAGCTTACAATGGTTGTTAACAACTGACTATGCGATACTCAACCCCAATCAATGTATCTACAATGCAAGACTCAAGGAACTCCTACACCCAAGACTCAAGGAACATCATTAGAGGGAGCAAAAACTCTAAGAGCCAGACCACCAGGATACCCACTGCTAGATAGCATCTTCTAGGCATGACAGGAAAGGTGTACCCACGAAATCTCAATAATATGGTTGCCTAAACAAGACAAGCACAATGACAACAGCAGTTGACATGTCAGTGTAGATGGGGGAAATGTCACAAGGCCCACACTAGATGAAGAGCTGAAGGAAATCAATGGCTGAGGGAGGGACAATCAGTTTTCTCTAGGGACAAACTCCCTGATAAGTATCCAATCCAAAATGGTCAGCCCTAAACACATATGCAAATGGACAACACTAAATGGACCAACCAGGTCATAAAGTTGAGGAGTTGGAAGAAGATACAGGAGCTGGAGGGAGAAGAGGAAGAGGTGGACATTACATAATACAGAACTCACCTTTAATCCCAGCACTTAAAGAGGCAGAGGTAGGCAGATCACTGTGAGTTCAAGGCCACCCTGGTCTACAAAGGGAGTCCAGGACAGCCAAGAGTACACAGAGAAATCCTGTCTCAAAAACAGAAACAGAAACAAACAAACAAAATTCTCATAGGTTAAAACATTTAAGTTAAAAGCAAACAAAATTCTTGGTCATCTTGTCTACTGTTTTCTTAGCTACAGTTGGACCTGGGAGTTCTAAAGAATATCAAAACATGGCCTCAATCCTAAAGATCATTTTAATTGGTCATGCAAGGGCTCACGAATTGTTTTTAAAGGTCTATGGGTAATTCTTAAATGCAATTAGGGCTAACAAGCACTGGTCTTCAGCAGTGTCCCTTTCCTCCACTAAGGGAAGAGACACAGAAAGTTTAAGTGATTTGACTAAATCCATACACTTGGATGTGTGGGGCTATGACCACTGTTTGGACACCAATCCAGATTCTGGAAGATATTCCAGGACACTGGGCAACATTCCATACTTCCATCTATAAGAAATATGATTATGTGATGACTTGGCTCTTAGGCTCTGTCAGGCTTAAAGCCTGAATTAATCTAATCATAAAACCATTGACTTAAGCATCCTCCCAAGCATCTAGGGTAATGGATGTTGGTTTCACTGTTGTTCCCTGGGGGGCACTTAAAGAAAGCAAAGGATCTCTAGAGACAGCCTGAGAAGCCAAATAAACCATGGAACAAACGGACCTTTTAAAATTTAGCTCACAGATTATTCCTGTGCAAATGAAAATCTGGATATGTCTTTACAGGGAGAAATAGTTTCAGAAGCTACATTCCTCCCAACATATGCAAAAGAGGAGAGTGAAGGCCAAAGGCAGAGATCTTCATTCTAACAGGAAACACCCTTGCTTCCCCTAGGCCCTGGATAAGGTAAACCACACCCCTTACAACAGGCCCACCCTTCTGCTATGTCATTCTTGGGTTCGGGCAGCAGGTGGTAAATAGATTTGTAGAGACTGCCAAATTGGAAATCGGAGTCTGCCCTATGTATTCATTTTATTCATTCCAGGGTCTTGATACAGATAACTGCTAGAACAAAGCAATCCCCAAGGAGAGATCTTGTTAATTACAGACTCCCAACCAACTGAGAGTTTTCTAACACAGGGTTTATCTAAAGTAACTCTAGCACCAGAAGAACACCCGTCTGCCTTCTACTCTTGAAGGACGAAGCTTAAGACACTAGGGAAGCTACTGCTGGCAAGGCCTAGTACAGAGCTTGGAAGAGCTCCTGGTTCTTACCAGCTGAAGGCAGAATCCCTGAAAACAATTTGTTCCTTTCTACAGTCTGAATGGGGTAAAGGACAAACAAGAGCCTGGAAGGCACTGCTTCATGTTCATACCTGCCACAGTTACTGAGTGCTTTTCCCTGTGTTAGGTACCAGGATAAGCACTTTATCCATTCATTATTTCATGGTATGTCCCAACACCTACAAGCAAGGCAGCATAATTCTCCCCCGTTTACAGATAAAGAGACTGAAGCACACAGCTTGACTTTGTATTTGCCACAGGCCACACAGTTAGGAAGCAGCAGAGCAAGGAGTTAAATGTTAACATCTGCACCCAGATCTTGGACAAGTCTCTGTTAACAATTTTTCCTGTTTGATGCCAACTGATAATTAATTCTTCTTTATTTTTTCAGGTTTGGTTTCTGTAGTAGTTTGAATGAAAATGGCCCCCATAGGCTCATATATTTGAATACTTGGTCCCTAGTTGGTGGAACTGTTTGGGAAAGATTAGGAAGCGGCTTTGTTGGAGGAGGTGTGTCATTGAGGTTTGGAGGTTTCAAAAGCCCACATTATTCCCAGTTAGCTCACTGTGCCTCCTACTTTTAACTCAAAATATAAGCTGTTCATGCTGGTCTAGCAACATGCCTGTCTGACTGCTGCCATGTTCCCTGCCATGATGGTCATGGACTCTTAACTCTTTGAAAGCATCTGCCCCAAATAAATTCTTTCTTTTATAAGTTGCCTTGCACATGGTATCTTACCATAGCAATAGAAAAATAACATTTCTAAACTCTATTATGAATTTCATGATCAGCAACTTTTTAAAACAGAAAAGCAATATACAAACTTTGACTATTATTACAAAGAAGAGACCAACACCTACCTGGGGTTGCCGGGAAAGCAATCCACCTGTTCGATGTCTAAGGACTCAAGTTATGATCCTGTCAACACAGTTCACACCATCTCAACACAGTGCCTTTAAAGAAGCATCATCTTCCAAGGCTGAAGACTAGGAGGAGGAGCTCTACCCCATCCCTACTCCCACCCCCAGCTTCTTGACTGAAGAGACAATAACCTGATCTCTCTCTCTGCTTCAAGATTTAGAGATTAATGTAAAATGCCCTGACACTAAGATCATATCATTTAAAAAAAAAACACTCAACTTTTTCTTTTTCATACTGGATATCAAAATTAGGTCCTCATGCATGCCCAACAAGGACTCTACCGCTGAGCTATACCACCAGGCTCATTCACCTTTCACCACGATCTGAAAACTGAGATATGAAAATGTAGACACACTGTAAGGATAAAACTGTCATTTCTAACAAACTGTTTTTTAAACAAACACTACTTCTTGCAAAATTACCACAATTATGAATAAGAAGTTGACATGATTTCAAATCTTAAATTATAATTACAATTGGGAAGTAATTTTATAGTATGTTTATGATCTACTTACAATTTTTCTTATCCTAATTTATTGGATTTGCAAGCCATCATACTGATAGTTCTCCCCAAATGACAGCTATTTCCCTAAAAGCTGAAACAGCATCTTCTTTAAAGATACTAAAAAATATATACCAAGAGGTCTAAATATATACCAAAAGGTCTTAATGCCTCACAAGTTGAAGTATAAATAATGGTTGTATTAGGAACTGAATCTTGATCAACTGAAAAATTCAGACTGTAGACTATGGGCATTCGGTGGTGAATGACATTGTCAAAGCCTGGGAGAAGCCACTCTATACTTAGGGAATTAATATATTAAAAAATGTATGAGTGTGTGTGTGACGTGTGTGGAGACAGCAAGCATATGAAGGTCAGAAGACAGCTCGTGGAATCAGTCTCTCCTTTCACCATTAGATGGGATCCAGAAATCAAACTCAGATCAGGCTGGCTCCTGAAAACTAATCTTAATTTACTATATTAAGTCTCTGGGGAAGCCAAAAAGTAACATCTATACATAAATAGGTAGGAAGACTAACAGCTCTATACTACACAGCCCCACATTAGATTTAATAGCATAGAGTGCTCAGTACTGTAATTAATGTTTATTCAAAATGCAACTCAGCATGCAAAGAAGACACATTTCCTCTACACTGCACCCCTATAGCTAGCAACAATAAATATTTACTTAGGACTCAATACATTGAGCCCTCTTGCATATTATAGGAAACAGATTTTTTTTTCAAGAGAGAATACCATTCCAGGGGACGGACACTGGGAATCAAACCTAGAGCCTGGAGTATACTAAGCATGGACTCAACTACTGAGTTACATACTCAGTTCAAAGCAATTCATTTTTCTACTTAAAATATCCTCCATATACCAATTAATTTTATATAAACACATATGAAAGAAAAGTAATAACAAAAGTATAGGTTACTGTTATAAATACAATAGTGTTAGCACCATAATTAAAGTTTTTTCACTTACCAAACTAAACCCTGGCAGGTGTGGTAGTGATGCATACTTTTATTCACGGCACTTGGAAGGCAGAGGCAGCCAGATTTCTGAATTCCAGGCCAGCCTGGTCAACAGAACAAGTTCCAGTACAGCCAGGGCTACACAGAGAAGCCCTGTCTTATAAACTAATTGACTGACTGACTGACTGACTGACTGACTGACTGACTGACTAATTAAACCCTGAAACCTATAAATATGTGTTCTCAATCTTGGCAAGTTTTTGTGTGCTGTTCTCAAGTGGCCTGTCTCTTAGAAGAAGAAAGGGAATTTCTCAGAATAGGTAACGCCTTTTCTGCATTAAGCCTTATAATATTATTAATCTTTGGACTTTAGAGGGTCTCTCCTCTCCCCAGTCTACCTTTCAGAAATGGTCTCATGCAGTCCAGATTGGCCTCAAACTTGCTGTGTAGTCAAGAATACCTTCAACTCTTGATCCTCCTGCTTCTAACTCTCAGAGTGCTTCCTGATGAACTGTTTCCTTTCATCTTGCTTATCCAGGTTTAATACACACACACACACACACACACACACACACACACACACACACGCCCCACGAACAACCAACCAATACCACCCAGTTGTTCTTTTCTTTCCTTTTGTCCTCATTTCCTGCCTAGATTTGATCATCTATTCATATATTTAGTGTGTATTATCAGCTAAGCAAAGTGCTAAGCCCAGATCTCCACTCCTGGGAAGCTAGTATGTGATCCTAACTGGAAATGTTATCTGTGGAGCCCTATCATCAGACTTTAAGTTTTAGCAAAGGCTTTGTATGTCCAGAAGCTACCAGCATCTGTCATACGGCAGGCACTAAAATGTTTGATATATGACTAGATCACTTTAGCAAGCTCTTTTTAAAATGAATAAATATTTTAGTATGAATCTTCAAGAAGGGCCCATGTTCTTTGCTTTTTAAAATACAAAAGCAATTCATGCACAATGCAAAAATAACATACAAACATACAAAGGTATAAAATTTAAAACTCAATTCCCTAGGCTCCTACACCCCATTTTTTGAAGTGACTATTACAGTGCTGTATGTATTTTTCCAGAACTGGCCCAGTCTCAGAGAGTCTCAGTCCCTCTCTTTCTCTCCCTCCCTTCCTCGTGCCCTCCTTCTCTCCCTCACTCTTGTTCCATCTTTCCCTCTCTGGAACAAATTCTTTGGTATTTTCTGAGTAGCTTTTCAACATTCTTGTCTAGTGGCTCTCCAAGTGGCCCTCAGACTAGGAGAACCAACCTGATCTGGGAATGGGTTAGAACTGCCAGTTCTCAGGGCTCCTCTTAAAAATTACTGAATCAGAAATTCAGAAGCAAGCCAAGCAATGTGCTAATAAGCTGCCTAGTTGACTGATGCACAGTAGAGGCTAAGAACTACTGTTCTGATACAACTACACCAGTTTTTTTTCTTTGTTTTGTTCTTTTATCCTTTAACCATGGAAGACACAGTTACCTTGTCTCAGTTTTATCACCCAAATTTCAAAATGCTTTCCTTGTCCTTTCAATTCTGACACTATCAATCTGTCAGGCTCTGAAAATTCTAATTCTCCCCCAAAGTGGTCACACTGTTGCTATGCATACTGCTCCTGTTGACCTCTTCCCCACAGCCCATACCACATCTAATCCCTCTGCCATCTGCCTTGACATTATCTATATACTGTCTTCAGTGGTCAAGAACAGCTATCTTCTCCCTCATAGACCAGATGTTCCTTTCAGTCATGAATGTATTTATCTCCTCTACTCCTTGATCTAAGCACATACCTGGAATTTTAAGAGTTGCTGGTTAATGTCTTCATGCAGAGATGAAACATTGGTAACTTAAAATAAATAAATAAATAAATAAATAAATAAATAAATAAATAAATAAATAAATAAATAAAAACGGTTCTGGGAATGATTTTGAAGGCCTGGCATACACCGGTCATGTTCTCTACCACTGAGCTACCTCTTTAGCCCTGGCAAATTCTTAATGAATAAAAAGTCTGGACTGTCAAACTAGTTCTATGACCTTGGACAAATTCAGTTCTAAGGACACTATCTAAGGACACAGAGTCAGGTTAGGCTTGTTTTCAGATTGAATATAATTTTATGGTATTTTCCAAACTGTGTGGGGTGGCACATGCCTGTAAGCCCAGTATTTAGATAAAGGAAGGAGAATCAGGGGTTAAAGGCCAGCCTGGGATATACCACATTGGAATACCACCTCATTATATTATCATTTTGCTTTGTAATGAGGCAGGTTTTAGATATGTTACAATTAAATAGTGTTCCCTAGTTAGCTAGTGAACTGCTTGAAAAGGAGACATATTTTATTCAATTCTGGATTTTCCAGAATATCCATAACTATGCCTTATACACAATAATAGTTTACTGTAATATCAGAAAATAATTTCAAAAATCTCTTTAAGAAGTTTTATTAGGTCCTTTCAGTGGGTAAAGATGCTTGCCTGGCACCCTGAATTCAATCCCTGAAACCCATATAAAGCTGAATGGATAGAACTGACTTCACAAGTTGTCCTCTGACTTTCACATACACAGCATAGCATGTGTGTCCCCACCAATAAATAAATTTTAAAAAGTTTAAAGAATCGTTATTAAGTCAGATGTAGTGGCGTAATCCTAGTGTTCCAGAGGCTGAAGTCAAAAGATCAAGAGTAAGCTGGGTATGGTAGCACTTGCCTTTAATCCCAACACTCTAGAGGCAGAGGCAGGATGATCTCTGTGAGTTTGAGGCCAGCCTGATCTACTAAGTCAGTCCAGGATAGCCAGGGCTCTTTTACACAGAGACACCCTGTCTCAAAAAACCAAAAACCAAAACAAAACAAAAATCATGAGTTTTAGGCTAGACTGGCCTACAAAGTGAGGCTCTGCTTAAAAAAAATAATTGTACTGGCAAAATGGCTCAGCTGGTAAAGACACTTTACCCCAGTCCTGATAACCTAAGGATTAACCCCGAGGGCCCATATAGTAATCAGCTCTCCAAAATTGTCCTCTGACCTCCACAAGTGCCCTAACACACGCACAGGTACAGGCTCCCTCACATACAAATAAACAAATCTAAAGACCAAACAAACAGTAGCAGCTTCATTTATGAAAAAAACCTATGCACATATCTGATGTTCCCAAG
Organism: Pachyuromys duprasi; assembly: GCA_028658305.1. NCBI lineage: Eukaryota > Metazoa > Chordata > Mammalia > Rodentia > Muridae > Pachyuromys > Pachyuromys duprasi. The sequence continues at coordinate 136,579,310 of CM053766.1, read as the reverse complement.
AGGCCCTTCTGAATATCGTGAATTATTATAAATATCATGTATTGAGATACAATAAAAACTATGATGGCTCTGATGTCACCTAGGGTACTAAGTCACACAAAGTAAAAGAACGAAGAAACACATCTCGTACGAACTTCAGCACGGACTAAAATGTCATAAGCCTCAGACACTCCTACTGCCACATAAAAATAAAAATTCCCCTGTAGGCTGAAGAAGCATATACCAGCTCCACTTCTGGCCAGACTTCTAGATTATCTGCAAACTTTCAAAATCAAGAGGGTAGACTAAAGCTGGGTGGGGGTGATCAGAAGATAGATCTAAAGGGAATAACAGCAAAGAGAAACTGGAGAGCAAGAGAACAAACAGAAGAGCAGCAAGAGACCATCACCCTTTGAGAAATAACAAGGAACAGTGGAAATTCGGTATTTACCAATACTAGGAGCCAGGCATTTGGGGGTGCGAAGATGGTGTTTGACCTCAAGAGGATAATAGTACTGAGGATAAGACATCGACCTGTAGCCTGTTGTGTTATCTAATTCTAGTTGGAAAAATTAAGCAGGGAAGGCTTTTACAAGGAAGTTGACAATGTTGTGGAGCCTTTGAAGTCTGGAGGAGGATTTGCTAAGGGAGGAAAAGGCAGTTTGAGCTAGTTATTTTGGGGGGCAAAAATCAACACATTTTTATAGCTGTTCATTTGGAACTCATATCAAAGGAGGTGTCTCAGAATCTGCTCTATCTCGTCTCAACACTTTCCGTTTTTATCTTAAAGCCTGAAAATGTTCAAGACCAGCTTTGGAGTAGAGCCAGAAAGTCCCAAAAGGAGGTGAGTATTGGCTAAATCTGCTCTGTCACCTCCACAAGTCCAGCCAGGCCAGCTAGCCTAGTCCTGGCAGCAAGAAAAGGAAGGCTAATTATACCTTGGGGGCTGGGGGTGGGGTGGGGTGGGGTGGGTGTTGATGCAGGCAAAGCTTACTGTGTTCTGTCAGGGAGCCACCAGGGGAGAGCCTCCTGGCTTAAAACATAAGGATCCAAGTCTACCTGTGATGGGAAGGAGAGCTCTGCCGGGGGAGGGGGGAGGGAGAAAGGGCTTCAAGAAAAAGGGGGGAAGCACTGGATGAAGAAGCAGTGCGGCCCAAAGGTGAAATGATCTTAATAAAACGCTTGGCAGGATCTCTGGCGTGAAGCGAGTATTTGGGAGGGAGCCAGCTCGCATTAACATCGCGATTGCTATCACAACAGCACTTCCACCATACTGACAAGAAGATAATTCTATTCGTAGCCCACTTTTACGACGTCCGAAAGCAACCCTACAAATGACAAGTGTATATCCAAAAATTTTAAAGATACAAAATCAAATCCCACCAACGCTGTCCGTGAAAAGTCCCGACGCCCCTGAGTTAGAGAGCTGGCCGTGTCACTTGTCAGTCGCATGACCTTGGACACCGCATTTCACCTCTGTGCCTCAGTTTCCTTGGCTACAAAGTGGGCTTTATGCAAACCGGGGTCGTGGGGTCCCAGGTGAGAGGGATACCTCTGTGGCTTTGGGACGGAACCCACCGAAGGCGAGTCCAGGCCCCTGTCAAAACTCTCTGGGCTGTGAGGGGCAGCGGAGGAGGTGGATGCTCGGCATTAGGAGCTCCGAGCTCCGCCGTGGGAGACGGAAAGGGGTGACGCCCTCAGGAGAGGTCCCTGCGATGGAGGGTGTAGGCCTCCGGAGCGAGGCTCGACCCCAGCAGCGCACACGAAGTCCCCCGCGGGCTAGGTGCCGGCAGGGGCGCGGGAGGCCGGGCTGAACGCGCCAGGCGCCGGGGGCTCGGAGAAGGCCGCCCGCGAGGACCTGGGGCCTGCCGTGTGGCCGTCGGCCCGCAGCGCACAGGGGAGTGCCACCCGGGTGCAGCGCGCCGCGCGCCCTCCGCCCGCTGAGGCAGAGGCGCTCACTCACCTGAAGCGCTAGCGCCGGCCGTCAGTCAACAGCAGCTGCAGCAGCAGCGGCAGCAGCAACAAGGGGAGGGGAGGGGGGGCGCTGCGCTGCGCACGCGAGCTAAGGATGCCGGGGTTTACGCATGCGCAACGCGCCTGCTTAGCCTGGAACTACAGAAAAGATGGTGGCCAGGCCCGGAGAGCCTAGCAGCGCCATCTTGACTGTAGTTTTTCTTCTTGCAGTGTCTGGGAGGCTCTGGCTCTTAACTGCCTTCCATGCAGAGGGTGTGAAAAGCTCAGTTTGCACACCCGCTTTCCTCTCCCTCTTGATTAAATCATTAGTAAGCCCTTATGGGCTATGACATCCATGTTTTAACAAGCTTTAAAGCTACACGCAAAATCATCTGGCATTCTTGAGTTAGAATTCGAGTCTCGGGCTCAAATTCCTAGTCCTCTTTCATTTCTTAAAAATGCCAGCCATACCATTTGCTTTCTTGAATATAACCATGATAGATGGTTACTCCACAAAAAAACTGTACATATTAAACTAACGACTCAAGGATTAAAGATTTTTCGTTGTTAATTGTGCACATGCACAAAAGCATGTGTTGGGGCAGTGATGTGCATGTAAATGTAGCATGTGCCCAGCTAGGCTAGAGATCTCGGATTCCCTCCCGCTAGAGCTGGAGTTACAGAATTTTGTGAGATATGGGGGCTCGGATGCTTTCGGTCCTCTGCAAGAACAGTACACTCTCTACAACACTAAGCCATCTCTCCAGACCAGAATCAAAATGAACATGTGAGCTGCATGTGCTAGCCACTTTTATACCAATTTGATGTAGAGTCATTTGGGAAGAATCTCAGTTGAGAAAACGCTCCCACCAAAAATATACTGTGTAGTATATTCTCTTGATAATGACCGATGTGGGAGGGCCCAGCTTACTGTGGGCAGGTGGTCTTAGAAGGTATAACAGAGAAGGCTAAACAAGCCCTGAGAGAACAAGCTGATAAACAGCAAAGGTTCTCAAGCTACAGTGTAAAATGAAACAAACAGGCCATGTGGTTATTCCCAATCCAATCTGAATGAAGGCAAAACTATTGACAGCCTTTTATTAAATGGTTTCTATTAACTGTTAACATATGCTAAGTACTGAACTGATAAGAGGCTACCCTCACTACTCATGTATCCTTGGCTAAATTGGGAAAACTTTACAATGTTCTATAAATGCCAAAAACAAAGCCTCTGTCATAAAGCTGTAATAAGCACTAATAATTCTTGGAGCTCAGCAAGTTTTATCAAGACAGGGTCTAATGAAGTCTACTGGCCTAGAATTTGCTATGTAGCCCAGAAGAGCCTCCAGCTCCTGATTCTCTTGCTTCTACTTCTTGAGTGCTGAGATTTAAGTTTTGGTGCTTTGTTTTGTTTTTCTTTAATGTTCTAGTCCTTTTTAAGCTGAGACACCAAACACATTTCCTATCTTCACCTTTGAACACTTAGAAATACACAAATGTGATAGACTGTAATAACATGGAAGAAGGCACAATCACCTTTATTAGACTGCTCTTGAAAGAAAAGTAACTAATACATCTTTAACTCTTAAATACTGGCTTCCATGGAGGCTGTCTAAAGTTTTTTCTTCCTTGTTCTACTTTGGGCAACATCATCCTCAGTCTTCAATAACTAGGTGTAGCTTTTAAATTTTATTTAAAAGACTTTACTACATAGGTCTCCATTTGTATATAGAGCAGTCTGCTTGAGTTCTCAATGTGATATTCCAAATTAGGAATTAGCTCATTAACTATTCTACTGTCTACTCATTTTTTAAGTCTTCAGTGACACACTGGTAATTCGTTCCAGGCTTTTAGTATTTAAACAAATCCTTACACTGTCCTTATACCACAAATTCTACCATTTTTCCAATACGCTAGATGAGGGGTTAAATAAGCACTCCCCTGCCACAGGTAATGACAACACATGGTTTTACAACAGAGCTTACAGGACTATTGTGTTCCAGGTACCGTTCAGTAACTAGAACAGCGTAAATATGCAGCTGAGTGAGGGTGCTTGGCTAGCAGAGGAAAAGCCCTGGGCTCCACAATCAGGGAGGCACAGGGGATTCCAAAGGGGAAAAAAATGTCTTAGCCCTTTCTTGCCATCAATTTAATTTCAGGAGATCAATTCAATATTAAAAACTAAAATACACTACAGACATTAGGACACTTGAGAAAACAGAAATGTTTGTGATGTGACTCACATCTACCCATTACATAATAACACCCTATCCTCCACTGAGTGCCGCGCTCAACAACTTCAGCTTCATTCTCTTATGGCAGGCACACAACTTGGCCCCTAAAACATTTCATTAAGGTTGGTTCTAAATGTCTTCGAGTTGCTTTAAAACTGGACAATATCTTCATGGGATGAAAAGTGCTGACCATGAGATGTTTTGAGCAACAGGCCACTGGTTCTGAAGGTCATGCCAAGCGTCTTGCACATTTCTACAACATGCGTCCAACACATTCTTCTGGATGCATACATGCTGTCACTCAGAACAGCGAAAGTGCTGTGCAGCTGGGTCAGTCCAGCTCTGACCACTGTGAGGTTACTCTGTGTGGAGACACTTGTCCCTGTCCTCTCCTAGGCAGCTCACAGCAGAAATTACAGGTGCAGGTCAGGTCCCTGACAAGATCCCGATCACTGTGTGGTCGATGAGCTCTGCAGGTGGACTCTGAGCAGCTTTCGAGCAGGTGAAGAATCTAATTGTTCTGTGCTTTTCTTCTCTGCAAAGGAAAGGAGCCAAAATATACCTTTCAATTAAATTCACATATAATGTGCTGGAAACTACATGTGGATAGTCTGCCAGACAGTGAAGGGTACTAACGATAAGTAAAGTCTTTGCCCTCAAGGACACGGCAGTGCAGGAGGAGGGCCAGTATGGTGTAACAGATAGGAAAATGGCTAGAGGAAGCCAGGGAAAAGTTATGGGAGAGTCTTCAGTTTTACTTCATGCATTCTTGAAAACTAAAGCAGTCAAAAAACAGTGGGTATCTTCATGGAGTGCTTCTATGGAGTTTACATTGAAGCATTTACTATGGGAACAAAACAAGTCATCTGGTTTAAGTCTAAAGACCTTATGCCTGAAAAGACAGTTTGTATCCCAGATGGTATCAGATACAGCCACCCCTAAGCTCTGGTCCCCACAAGGGATGCACTTACTGAGCTGTGCTGACACCTTCTGGAGGCACTGAGTACTTTCATCCATGAAGGCCTGTAGCTGCTTCACTGATCCTTGCAGCTCGTCCATCTGCAGAGGAAAGGTCAGTGTGAGCTGCAGGGCAGGCAAGCTCCTGCTTCAGAGCTGTAGACTGGTGCACTTATGCCACTGAACCGGGCACCCACTGAACCACACCCCACATATCTCCAGTTTGCTCCATGCCTCAGGAGATTGACCCCCCAACCTCCACCAACAAGATGCCAGGTGCTCTAGGTTTCGTTTGAGCATAACTCCAACAAAATTAATAGCCACTGGAAGCTAGCAGCCCACTGTTCCTCCTGTATTCTCTTCCCTTTTACTGTTTTATTAGTATTTAACACCATATATTTACTTAAAAACTTTCTCGATTTCCCAAGGTAGAAAGGTATCCTCTTTTAACTTCCAAAGATTATGCTTTAGCTTGCATTTGGAGGGTCCCCTGAGGCTCACACTTTAAAAGGCTGCTACTCAGTGTCATTATCAGGAGGGGGTGATGGGACTTTTAGAGGCAGTTAGGTTTGTGGAAGTGTGACCTTGAAGTGACTATTAGGACCTGATCCTCTCCTTCCCTCCCTTCCCATCATCATGAAGGGCACTGCCATGTCACATGTTCCCACTGACCTGTTGCATGGCTACAGGTTTAAACCAATAGGGTTTAAGTAACCACAAATTGAAGCTAGCAGCCCAGATAATACATTCCTTCTTATAAGTCACTTTAGGTATTCTCTGAGAATGTCATAACGCTAAAAAAGATGACAAGTCTAGAAAGCTAGGTATTCAACCTATGAAGCCTGAAGCAACTTACCACCAACTCCATAGAAGCGAAGACTTGGTTCTGACTCTGTACTATTTTCTGGTAGTCTGGCTTTGTGTTCAGAACTTCCTCCTGGGAAGACCCATGATATGTTGTAGGATCTACTTTGACTTCAGTGACTTCGCTTTCAGTTGATCCTCTAAAAACAAAACAAAAGTAAAGAGTTTTCCTGGAATTTACAATCATTTTTTGGAAACAATACAAGAGTGCCTTTGAGAAGGAAACCCTGACCTTGCTCAAAAGCCATATTCCTCAAAGCCTCTTTACATCACCTCTGCAATTAGGGTTTCACCTAACATTTTATAGTTGGCTTTGTAGGTGAGATTTGGTTGGGGGGTGGGAAAGCTTTCAAATACTAGCTGAGAGGTTTGTGGTACTGCACACTTGGAATCCCAGCAATTGGGAAGCTGAGACAGGAGAATTGTGAATTTGAGGTACACCTGGGGATTTGAGGACACTCTGGGCTGTCTGTATGTTAAATTAACAAAACTAGTTCAGATGCTGAAGTAACCGAAAATCTAATGCTTTCACACCTTCTTGACTTCCCTAGCCAAAGACTGCCTCTCACATCTCATACCTCCCATGCCATTTCCTTCACGGCTTTGTGTTTTCACTAAGGCCTTAACCAAGGGACTCTTGCCTATCTCTAGCTCAAGAAAGTCTCTTGAAGACCATTGTTGGCACAGTGGTAGGTGAATAAGTATAAGGCAGCTATGTGCCCATCTCCCTGTGCACTGGGAACAGCACAGAAGCAACTCTGTTCAGTGTCTGAAAACAGCGATACTTTGTCTTCCGTTTTTGTTCCTCCTTTTCCACCAAGGGAAACAAATAAGACATTTTAAAGTCGATTGAAGTATGAACACAGAACCATCTCTCAGTTTGCACAAATGGATTTGAAATGAACTCAAATCAAACTCCACAAAGTAAAAAGACAGCTGCTCCTTTCAAGTTCTCAGGTCTAACCTGGGCATCTCTTTAGGTGGAACTGCCTTCTGGTACTGGAGTAAGAGCTGATCCCAAGCTTGACGTTCTAAAGAAAACCTGTGGAATTTGGGAAGAGAAATTCAGTTAACTTTTGGTCACATTTTTAATCACTTAGGGCAGCAATAAGTACTTTAGGCATATAATCTGGTTTTAAATGTATTAAAAGGTCATTAAAGGATTAAAAAGCTCAACTGATTCAGAGGATATTAGTTGAATCAAGTAACACACACGCTGTTAAAATCAAATTAACACCCTTCTGCCCTAGACTGCACCCTTTGAAAGTGTCAGGGGTGTTCGTAAGCCTTCTAGCTCCTAACCTGTTGTACAAGTGTTGTCTACCATGCTTACCAGGATCTTCTCCAGGTTCAGTTATTTCCCTGATGGAAAACAAAGTTCAATTTCCAAGAAAGGTTCACTTACTTTACTTACTTTGTTATATATTTTTTCACCTCAGCTACTGATGCTTCCAGTGAAAAATCTGGTGCTTTTCTGGAATACAGATATTATGAGATTATTATCAATCCTTCAACACTTGCTTTTAATGTCTTACATAATTTTAGTAGCAGTAAAATATATTCATAATTTTTTTATTTTTAGAAAAATATTTAATCTTGGACACAATATCTCCTTTGCACTAGTAATAGCTGAATGGCTTCTAAATCTGTTTTTCTCATCAATTCCAATTCATACCATGGCAATTAACCTTTCTAAAACTAGTCCTTTACTTTTTCTCCCTAGCTTTAGTCCATGACCACTGCAAACAGAATAAAAGCCAAAACCTTTAAACTTGGTTCTTAAGACTTTCTGTGTTCTGACTCCTCTCAGCTCAGCAAATTCTCTCATGGCTCTGTTTCTAATGGGAAAGAAGCAGGCACTGAAAATGCCAAACTATAGCACATATACTTGGTTTTCCACCTGACAAAGACAGATTACGAGGGCTTACATTCCTTTTTTCTACCAACGTATGTGCACAGTATCTCTAGCAGTATTGCCTACGTCACTATCTACTTGCTGACTTCCTGGATTATCACTAGTTGAGACTGCATTTTCTGTTATCTCCTCTAACACAAATATGACAAAAGGGTCTTGACTTATTTATCACTATATCCCTTTCCTCATTATTCTGAAAAGCCTGGTACAAGCCAAGCATGAGCTTATACCTCTAATCCCAGCACTTGGAAGGTAGAGCTAGAAGGATTGCCAATTGGTTGAAACCAGTCCAGACTACACAGAGACTGTATCTCAAGAAAGCAAAAATAAATAATTAAAGGGTGTGTGGTACAGAGGTGCCAGATAAATATTTGTATAAGCACTGGATTAATTATTATCAAGTTTTAACTCCGTTATAATTAGATAGAACGGTAATTGTTCTTACTCTTTTGAATCTTCAACGAAACATTTTTGTAGAGTTCCATCACTTTCCAGCTTGTCTGTAAAATGTTTCAATTCTTCAGAGAGAGAAGATGCTAGAGAGGATAAATTTATGTTATAAAAATAAAAAGACTACAATTGCTCACAGGAAAAACATGACAAAGACATTAAGGAGTTCCCTACTCTGGGCTCCCCTATTATATTCCAGCCCTCTCATTCACATAAAACAGTCATGTAAATATGCAAAAACTTTATCTTTGAGGTTGGAAGTTTAGCTCCATGGCAGAGGAACTTGCCTAGCCAAGTTCAAGGTCCTGGGTTTGGAAACCAGCACCACAGAGATGGCTGGGGTGGCTCCAATGAGAATGTCCTCCATGGGCTCTATGTTTAAATACTTGGTCCTCAGTTGGCAGAACTGTTTGGAAAGGATTAGGTGTAGTCTTGTTAGAGGTGGTGTGTCACTGGGGGTGTGGGCTTTGAGGTTTCAAAGGACTTGTTTTATTTCCAGTGTGCTCTCTGCCTCCTACTTGTAGATCAAGGTGCGAGCTCAGATATTTCTGCTGCCAAGCCTTTGCTCTGCCAACATGTACTCTAGCTCCCTGAAACTCTAAGGCCAATTAAATACTTTCTTTAATAAGTTACCTTGGTCATGATGTTTTATCACGGTAATAGGAACGTAACTATATGGGTGGGTGGGGGTGCAACAAAAAATACAAAAGAAAATTTATCCTTTTCTTCGGGTGGATAGCTAAATGGAAGGCAACTTTTTAAAGTGTTTTTATACTTAACACACGAAAATGCAGTTAAACATAGATCTCTATGCAATTTTACTTTTTCCCAGAAGTATGATTGCTGTCACTGAAGAGAAAGCATTACAGAAGTCAGGCAACAGGCAGAAATGTAGTAAGAAGGGGCGATTTTTGAAAAGGTGAGGGACCTGATTTTAAAGAGGCAGCATCTTCCATAAAAGAAAACAGACTGGCTGGCTTCTACAGGAGGAGTCGGCCAGGATCAAAGCACCTGTCCGTGCTTCACAGCTCACCTTTCGCTCTGAAACACTCCAGGCTGAAGTCCTTACTGCTTTTTAAGAAAGGCTCAAGCTTCTCAACTGAGAACTAAACAAAGAAAAGCACTTGATGCACAACCACCAAAGTCTCCCAGGCAAGCTGACTGTAGCTTCATGATGAAACCACACACAGCCTAACTTTTTCACCCAACACTTTTCATAGAGATCAGTATATAAGGAAAAGCTTTGTTGTTCACATTCTGTTTATATATGTGTGCATGTGTGTATATATACATATATATATATGGTTTGTTTTTGTTTCTTGGAGAGAGGGTTTCTTTGTGTAGCCCAGGCTGTCCTGATACTCATTCTGTAGATGTAGAATAGGCTGGCACAGCTGCCCAGAGAGAACTGGCTTTGAAATCAGCCCCAACCAGGAAAAACCGCTTTTCCTCGGTTCATCACTGATACTGAGATCTCTCTGAAGCTGTGACAAGAACAAACAACACCAGATAGAAACACTTCTGGACCCTGAAAATCTCACCTGGAAACTGGAGAGCAGGAGGGCACCAAGCCGCTTGCTTTCTGCTAAGTTCACACTGATGGACCTGCTGAGCTCTAACACAAAGCAGCACATTTAAGGAATATCACACTTGGTCAGCAAAAAAACAAACTGGAAAATCCCTCCCCCCGCCCCCTCGACGTAACCCAATTAAGACAAGCTGCCTTCTCTGAGTAAGGAGAGAATTCTAATTTTCCCAGCCACACTGAGGAATAAAGTTTACTCTTTCATGAATCCAAATTTTCAAGCATTATTAGAACCTTTTCATATGTTACACTAAAATCTTGTTTAACAAGGTAGATTGAAAATATCATACTGAGGGCTGGGTAGTGGCACAGGCCTTTAATCCCAACGCTTGGGAGGCAGAGGCAAACAGAGCTCTGTGAGTTTGAGGCCAGCTTGGTCTACAGAGTGAGTTCCAGGACAATCAGGTCTACACAGAGAAACCCTGTCTCTAAAAAGAAAAGACAAAGACTCAGAAGACATTTCTGCAACAGGCCCTGCAATGTGCTTCAGTACACAACTGCAGAGCTGAGGTGGGGCTGCCGCACCTGTGCATGGGCCGGACTCGTCACTGGAAAGTGAAAATGATTTCCTATAAACAGTAAGAGTTCCATGTTACAAATGGAGAAACTCAGCCAAGGACAGGAAGTGAACTGTCTGAGGAAAGGCTGAAGAAGCCATGCTTCCGGCCCAAGAATGCCTGCAAGAGGCTTTTCTACAAGCAGTGTGCTCCCTGTAGTGATTTAACATTAGCCGGCAGCAGCTGAACACCTGCCGTGGGGTGGACATTTTCCTCTGCTGCTATGCACAGCTCTTTAAAAATTTAAGGCAAGTATCTTCTGTTTGCTAATTTTCTTTCTTTCTTTTTTTTTTTTTTGAAACAGTCTTGCAATGTAGCCCAGGCTGTTCTTAAACTCCTGGCAATCCTCCTGCATTAGACTGCCAAGTGCTGAGATCACTGGCAAAAACTGACCATACTTGGCATCAAGTTTATTTTGGTAACAGATGGTAACACTGTGGCACACAGGCTGGTTATACTCCTTGATCTAGATTATACAGCAAGTCATGAGAACCGACTGGGTGGGTGCTTTATGTAATCATGTCTCCGACCCACACAACTGTAAGATGTAGATGCTGTTTTCTTAATGACGTCCATTTAAAAACAATTACTGTATAGTAGGAAATAGCTGGCCTTAAGAATTCTTGCCCTTCGGCTTCAGCAGGCTATTTTAAAAGTAATTCTTGCCCCTTGGTTGTCTGGCTGCTGTCAACCAGAATCTTTCTAGCCATATGCAAGGAAGCTTAGAAGGTAGCCAGGGATACCCAGAAAAATAATTCATCTTATTACACAGGTGATTCCATGTTATACAAACTGATGCTCTGGAATGGGGACACAACCACTCTCTTGGCACATCTGGGGAACAATGTGCACGGGTACCATGGCAAGTTTTCTAACTGTTTTTACTCAGATCCCTTCTGTACATGCAACAGCCCAGAAAAACAGTAGTACCTTAGAGGAGATCACAATAGCTTCAACACTTGACGGTCTGCTAATTGCCAAGTATGTTATATACTGTGGTTTTATTTCTCCCAGCTTACTGGGAAGGACTTAAGACAAAGAAAGTTGAAGCTCAACCTCAAATTAGACTTTCTACACTCTTACCATATTAAACTCATATATCAAACGATTATAAATTTAGACAAAGATACTGACATATCAAATGATTATAAATTTATTCAAATTACATTCAAATATGGAATCCCTAAAAGCCATTTTACTTGTTTTTTGCTTGTTTGTTTGTTTGTTTTGTTTTCAGTGCTGGGGACTAAACGTGAGGCCTCAGGCACACTAGGTATGTACCTCACCACTGAGCCACATACCTATCCCTAATGTATTTTAAATACATTAAAAATACACTTAATGTATTTTTAATGTGTCTTCCTTCTGAGTCATTTCCAGTGAAAAAGACTGGAATCAAGCAGGCATCAATCCACTGGCCTTCTGTTCTACTTTAGGGTATGAGACATAGGAAGAACCCAAATTCCTAGCAATCCTAGATAGGATGACATATTAAAACAATTAGCAACCAGGATTTCTCTTCATAGCCGCTAATATGTACACAGCCAATTAATACCAAACACTCACTGAGTGTGTGGCATCAGGACTTATAAACAAGAACACGCCCATAGGATTATCTCCATTCTATACGTAAGGAAAATGATGCTCAAGGAGGTAATGTGTTCAAAGTTGCATAGCTAAAAGGTAGCCAAGTCCTGTCTATTCTGCTACACTTGCTGACATTAATTTCTCCTTGCCTCTTATTTGGGCTGGAATTCCATTCTTTTATGTACACAGCACCCCACCTGTGATGCCTGGGTGAAAAGGAGCCAATGACTTCCGCCGGTTTATTTCTTTCATACTTGCTCGTCGCCAGGACTGCCTCTTGTCTTGATGATGTACAGACCATTCTTCAAAGGACAAAAGAGACAACCCCAATTGAAGTCTCTCCTGGCTGTTGGCATCACAATTTTTCCCCTCTTCAGGCCAATCTAGGTGATTTTTCTCCTTTGAAATGCCTTGAGTCATCATCTCCATGGAGGCAGAGGATTTAGTCAATACTTCCAAAGGGCTCAGACTTGGTTGCAATTGATGATCCTGAGTCTCGGACATCACTGGTTCCTGGTCTAGCATTTGTTACAGAAAAGTCAAAATATAAAATCAAACCTACTACAATCAAGTAGCTGAGCAAAGGGTGACAAAAGAAAATGCACTTGTAGCATCAGCTTTCTAGAAGCCTTGGCAGAAGGAAAGAAGGAAGAAGGGAAATCTATTTCCCAGGTGACAGAAACACAGAGGAAGCCATTCTGCCAATGCACACACGTGTGCAAATCCACCAGGAGCAAGGAGGATTCTGTGACAGTTCAAAAGCCTGAACCCAAAAGAAGAGGCGATAGATCTCACTGTAAAACTCACCTTCTGGTGTGGTCACTGAAGTCATCCTGGATGAGAAAAATAAAAATAGGAAAATGAAGTGAACTGTTCTGTTTCAACTGCCCTCACTTGCCTCCTTCAAGATTACCAGCTGGGGTCACTGACAGCTCTCCTGCAGAACTAACTACATACAACCTATCTTAGCTCCCAATCACTTTGTGATTCGCTAGCCCCTAATTCCATTGATGACTTTAGGATCTTTGTTTTCCAAGTTAGAAAACAAACAAAACAACCACACATTCTCTCCAGATTCTGCCATTCCTGAAAATTCTTTTAATCAGTACACACATTTGTCCTTCTACCCATAAAACATATTCATCCTTCCTAACATAGCTTAAATATGAAGTCATTATTCTAGAAGATTCGGTGGCCACACATCTTTCTCTATAGAACTGGCTGTAAAATTAATTTACGTGTCTTCCCAGCCAGACTAGACCGCACTCCCAGCACCTGTGACAAACAACTGTCCCAAAGAGTGGCAGGGGCAGGCATCTCTACATCTCGCATGTACCTACCTCTCCCTCCCAAAAGACATCTAAATATTGGGGATGCTTGGTAAAGAAATACGAATGGATGCTGAGGGACTGTACTGAAGGGTCCTTCAACGACCTAAACCACCACAATCCTTCTGACTGATCACACAGGTTCAACTTGAATAAGTCATTTAAGCGCTTACGAGCTTGTGCCAAGCAAATGCCTTCTTACACCATTATTCCATTTAACACGTTCCACAACTCTGAGTGCTATTATTCCATCAGGAGGCCCAGGTCCCTTAGGCAGCCAGTCCGGAGCACAGCAATGCAAGCCGGCAATCTGCCTGTGGTCACTATCGGGAGTCAGGGCCATCAGCTGTGCCCTGGAGAGAGAAGTGACATTCCCCCGGGTGTCCCACCTCGAGAAAGTCTCCCAGCCCCGGGGCCCTGCAGCTGGAAGCGCCAGGAGCACTGGGAGGGTGCGACCAAGAGGCGGGTCAGGGGTGAGTGAGCCACATCCGGGGAGGTGTCTGCGACTTCCGAACCCCAGAGCGATGGCAGTCCAGTCCGGGGTGTGGGGGTGGCGTTCCTGAAACACGAAGCCCAAGGTCACCTCTGCAAACTAGGCGTCACCGTAGAGGGTGCTGCTCTTCCGCGTTAGTCCGGTCCGCCGTCCCGCGTCGCCGTAGCTACTTCCGAAACTCCCGCCGAACAACTACGCATGCGCGTCCTGAGACTTCGGCGCGCAACCCGCGCCTCCGGTAGGGCGCATGCGTACTCCGGTGTTCCACGCTCTAGCCCTGCCCACCTTGTCTGAAGGTTTCCACGCAGATCCCAGTCACCCGGTCTGTAGCTACGGCTAGACCGGGGATTGCCCTTTCCAATACAGCAATTTGGTGACCTTTCCGGCCATACAGCTTAGCTATGAAAGCGAGGGAATCTGGTGCCATAACCCTGTTGTGGGCCATGGCTCCCTGCCCCCGCCCCCCAGCTCTAAGTGTAGACAGTGACTTTCTCCAGGGAGAACTAGTACTCTGAGCTCAATTTGTCTCCGGCCCCTCCCATGGTCCCTAAGTACCCAAGCAAACTTTAAGCACACCCTTGCCAGCCTCAACACAGGCCAACCCTGCTGCTGCACCCCGTGCCAATTCTTGCTCCCGCTTCTTTGTTGGAGCATGCTTTTTGCCAGGAAAGCCTTCCTTTCCGTTTCTATCTATGTTGACCCCATATTGAAGGCCAGTTGTTCTGTGCTCCCAGGAGCCCAAACCACGCCTGCTCCACTCTCCCTTGCCCGGGAGGGTACACAGAGCAGACTGCTTCCTCAGGACAAAGTATGGATCCATCAGAACTCCCTCAAGAATCTGAAATGATTTCTTTCAGATTTGATCTTTGGGAACGCTGAATTGAGAGCAACATGAAAGATTGCAAAGGGCCAGGTGTGGTGCACATGCCTTTAATCTCGGCACTGGGAAGGCAGAGGCAGGCACTTCTCTTGTGAGTTTGAGGCCGACCTGAAAGCTCCAGGCTAGCCAAGGCTACGCAGTGAGACCCTGTCTAAACAAAACCAAAACCAAACCAAAACAAACCAAAACAAAAAAGGCTCCAATAAACACGAGGCGGCTGAAGCATGACTTTGGCTATTTTTCTGTTGTAATTGTGCTCCCTTGCAAGTTTTCTGGTAATAGGTAGAAATGTGTATTTCAGAATTGTCTACTCTGCCATTCTGGCCTAGTAGTTTCAACAGCTATCTGTTCTTGATTCCCTGAATATCACTTTCTGGAGCTGGGTTTCTTTTATCCATGCCTCTATTTCCCAGCACCTTACATGTTGATGTCCCCAAAACAGACCTCAGTATTCCCAACCAGGGCTGACCATGTTGGGACACACTGAGATTGCTGCCTCATGGAATCCACTCCCAGTAAACATCCTTGCTTTGAATTCTCCCATGGCTCCCTCTTGTTCATAAGATGCATAATTTTTTCCTTGTTCCACATCAAAATTTTACTTCTTGAATTCATATATATCCATGTCCCCTTCCTGGTTATTTTGAGCAGGTTCTCATGTAGTCCAGGCCGACCTCAAACTCAATATACAGCCAAGGAGGATACTGTTAACTTCTGATCCTTTTGGCCCTCTCTCCCAAGTATTGGGATTACCAGTATATGCCAGCATGCCTGACCTTACCTCTTTGAACCAGGCTTTCAGGCATGCTCTTTCTCTCTTTGAACCCTCTCCTGTTTCCTGCCTATGATCCATTACCATCCCCTTTGTCTGCTCGCCATGCCAACTCTGGTGTGCTCCCCAGGGACTCCCTGCTTCTGCAATTGATGCTTGATGTCTTGTTTTCCTGGACCATCTATTATATCCTCTATGGCAGGCATAGGCCTGGCTGTTATTAGCACCAACACTGCCCTCCCAGCCCTCAAAAAAGAGAGGATCTATAATAGTAGGTGTTAGGTCTCAGGCTGCCCAAATATCCAGAAAATGAGCTAAAACTGGACTACAGGATTTCTGGCAGTTAAATAAAAGGCAGCATTCCTCTGAAACTTGTAAAACTAGTTCCCATCTGCCACAGGGACATATGGCTACCTGTGGCACCTATCAGGTTAGCAAAGCCCACGCTGCCCTGCAGGCTCCCTCACTACAAAAAAGTAGTTTTTATACCAGCTAGCCCTCCTCACCTTCTCCTCCAACCTCCACTCCCATCAGCTCCCCTGCTTCCTACCTCAAGCTAGTCATTCTTATAACTCACAGTTCTCTACTACCGCCTTAACCCTGTCAGAGAGGTCCTGTTGGCAGTCTCTTTACTGTGCCCCTCACAGTAGTCAGCTTACAAGACGGCCCCAATGGCCCTTTTCCCTGAGGAGTGTTAGAGGCCACAATGTGACACACAAGCTTCTCCACGTGCTGAGGAACTGAGTTTCCTACTCGATGGCCCACAGTGACTTGCCAGGTTTGTGAATTAGACACGTTGCAAAGCAGTCTTCAGGCTAGAGTCAGGAATACAAATGAACAATACAAGGCTGCCTGGGCCTAGAGCTCTCTGGTAAGGCACTTGCCTAACATGCATGAGACAGGCCCTGGGGTCCATCCCCAGAGTCACAAAGGGGCAATTACTCACAACCTAACTGGAAGCCTCCAGGAATGGTGAAATAGAACTGCCCAGCAACCAAATCCTCAGCCCTACCACACTGGTAGGATAGGATACATTTGAGATAGTTAATAAACACTGTTGTGTCTAAAAGTATCTTTTTCCCTCCATAATAAATTATTGTTAAGTGTGTTATAGAAAAGCCTGATTCTAGTTTTCTCCTCCTTGAGTGTTCTGCATTTGCTCTTCAGTAGTGGTGAACACACTTCCTGGGAGACACTGAGTTACCAGCCATGAGCCACCAGAACCCCTGGGGGCCTCATCTAGGTGATTCCAAACCAGCCAGCTGGCACCAGTTTTCCCTCCTCCTAAGCAACCCCAGCTGGGATGGAGTCAGTTTTCAAATCTGCTGGGGCCCCACCAGCCTCTCTAGGGAAAAGAAGAGAGCGGAGAGCAAGCAACTGTTTATGTGACATACTTTATTTCCAATCTACAACCATTAAAAACACTTTGTAAGTTTACACTGTACAGTTCTCATGTCTGAAATAAGACACAGGGCAAGGAGAGCTGGTGGACTAGACTGCAGTCTTACCACCGCATCTGTCCCCGGAAGGAGCCTTTAAACATAGAAAGGTTGGGGGTAGGTAGTGGAGTAGGGAGGAGAAGAGGGGGGGGGGAGAAGAGTAGAGGAAGGGAGAAGAGCAGGAGAGATGGATAGTTGGCCCAAGGATGCCCTTGGTCCCTTCCCTCCTGGGTGGTCCCCAGGGCCCACGACTGCAGGACCCTCACCAGGAAACCGGGCTGAGCAGGAAGGGGCTTCACAGTATTGGCCAGGTTGGGGAGGGGAGCCAGGATGAGGAAGAAAGGCAGTTTCTAGCTCTTCCCCAGGCACTGGGGGGTTGGAATTGATTTTTGGCACTGTCTACACGGTCTCCCTGGGAATTGAGAGGACAAGGAGGTATGGTGTGGGGCGCTGGTGGTGAGTGGGCATGGGGCTTGCCTGCAGCGTTAGGTTCCTTTCCCCTTGCACAGAGGCCCTCTGGAGAAGGTAAGGATGCCAGCACAAAAACAAAAAGGGTCCCTTTTGCCTCTTGCCTCCAGAGACTCTCCCCTTTGCCTGCGGTGACCACTTGTGCAGCTTTCCCCAAACCCAAATTAGTGGGGGATGGTGAACTGGGCTGAAATGGAGCCGGGAAGGTAACAGGGAAGCTGCAAGACCTGGAAGCTCCCTGCAGCTTCCAGAGGAGACGCTACAGCGTTGTTTTGGCTGGGGCCAAAGACCCTGAATCGAGGAGTCCTGCTCTCTGGTTGTTTTCCATTTTTCTTGGCTCAGGCCAGCCCCAGTTCCTGCCCAAGCTACACCAACAGCTCACCTAGGCCAGCAATCTGCACTTCTGTCAGCCTTCCCGGTGATGCTTCTACTGTGGCAACCTGGTACTCCTAAGGCAAGCCATACTGGCAAGGCCCAGCTGTAGGGGCACCAAAAGATCTGGAGAGATGCTAGGAATGATGTAAGTGGGTGAGACCCCTGTTCAGAGAAGTAAGAGATCAACAGTAGAGCCAAGAGAAGAACGAGGGGTGCCAGAGTCCTGTATCCAGTGGAGGCTGAAGGACCCCAAAACACAAAGGATGTTTGAAGCACCCCTCATACCGGTGCTCCTGAGTGGACCATAACACTGGGAAACTCAAACTTGGGATAGGTTTCTAGACTGCCAGCTGAGGTCTCTCTTCATGTCAGTGGCATAGGTAGCTTAAGATGTGGTGTGACAAGAGAGCCAGACTTGACTACCTCAGTCTTTTCAGGATATTCAGAGAAACCAAAGCCTCTTCCCTTAGGACCCAGGGGGTTAGCAAAGGGCAGGAAGGGGGACAGAGTCAGTGGGGAAGGCAGAGGGTGAAGAAGGAAAGTGAACAGTGGTAGAGGAGTTCCAAGCAGGGACTGTAGCCCACTATCACGTCCTCAGTCCCCTTTCGTGAGTCTGTGGATTCTACAAACTGAAAATGGTGTTGGTTTGGGGGCAGGGAGAGTCCTGCCAAGATGAGCTGATCTGGATGAGGTGAAGGCCAGGGGAGAATCAATGGGATGGACAGATAGACACAGACCAAAGAAAAAGAAGCCAAGCTTTTCCTGCTTTACACCAAGATCCAAGAGTGGGTAGAACAGAGAAGACCCAAAGGTGAAGATTGCAAGCTCATGTCCATCACACATCCTCCCAGGAAAGGGTGATGTGGCTGTTGTGGGGAGACTGTAGACAGGGAAGGCGGGAGGCAGAGAGTGGGATGAGTCTGGTGAGAGGGACCGGAAGAGGTGGCACTGCAGGATGCATGGAAGAAAAAGGACGGCTCTAGTGAAAAATACAACAGAGACACAAGTCAAGGTAATTGCAGATCTGAGAGCAAAGCTTGGAACTGGGAGGTGAACTGGACATGGCACTTTCTGGATGGGGTGGAGATAGGAAGGAGACTTCAAAGGTCACACAAAAGTCCAAATAAGAGATGTATATAGACTGTCAGCTTTTTTTTTTTTAAAGGAGATAACAGGCATGATGTATTTGGTCTTCACCATAGCCACCACGTTATAGCTGGGGAAATGGAGGCATAGCTAGCCACGAGATTTGGCCAAGGTCATTCAAGTTGGAGGCTTATTATTTTGTAAATTGTCAACTGTAAAGCATGCTTTATCTTAGGTCAGCCTGGTATACCACCGATCAGCTCTGTGGTCTTTAAAGAAAGAACTCATGTTGCAAATTAGTTTGTCTCTGGGAGCAAATACGCTTGCCTCATGTGACGGACTGATGAAGATGAGAAAAGCCTGGCATGCTTCTCTTCTTACCATGGTCTCCAGGAAACTCAAGAATGAAACCTAAGGCTGGGTATAGGGGTGCATGCCTATAATTCTAGAACTTGGGAAGCAGAGGCAGGAGAATTAACACAAATTTAAAGTCTGCATAGCAATTTCCAGATCTGCCAGAGATGCATAGGGAGATCATGTCTGAAAATATAAAAGCAGTCAGGCAAACAAAAAGTAGGGAAGGGAAACGGAGTATAATTTCAATTGTGTGATTATGAGAACTATAGCAGGTAGACTGGGGAAACAATTTTTTTTTTCTTTTTCTTTTTTTCTTGGCAGTTTTGGGCAAGTGCTCTAATACTGAGATACACATCTGCAGTTCTCACCTTTTGACTTTCTAGTTGTGTTTGTTTTCCAATACTAGAGAGAGAACACAGGGCCTTTCCTCAGGTGAAGCAACCATCTACTACTGAGCTACCCAGCACTTTATAAAAACTTTGAGATACGTTCTTAGAAAACTGTCCAGACTGAGCATGAACTCACTCTATAGCCGAAAAAAGGCTTTGAACCTGATCCTCCTGCTTTAGCCCCCTAAGTAGCTGGGATTACAGCCTGTGTCACCAGCCTTAACGGTCTAGCTTTGTTACCTGCGACTAAGGTGGAACACTGTTTTTGATGCCCTTTGGAAATCCTTGGGGTCATTTACCCAATGCAGAGTTTAGCTGAGACACCCTGTTGTTGTAAATAAAAATGGGCTGGGAGGAAGGCTTCCAATGATGTGAAAAGGTCCGGATAAGGAATACAAGCAAGTACCATCGGATCATGGATGGAAGACAGTCCAGATAAAAATCTTACGGCTAAAGTAAATATTATAAAGCCCAACACTTATTTTCAAATTTACAGCAACCAACCCCCTCCCCCAATATCCCAGTGCTCAGGGCTCTTGTTCAGAACCAAGAACTACGAACACTGGCTGAAAATGCAAGAGCTCTGAGTGGTTGAAGCTGTGAGTGTGAACACCATGGTCACTGGTACTTAACTATCTCCCAGGGAGCTAACCCGATAGGTCTTCTGTCCAGAAGGCTGTGTTAAGGCCCAAGGAATCTGCAGGACGCTCTCAGGGGTTAGGTGCAGGGTCCCTGGACTACCCACTTGAACAAAGGTCCAGAATTGAATGTCTTGTCTCTGGGTTCGGCAGTGTTATGTTTGGGATGCCCCGAATCTAGCCAGCGTCCCAGTGAGTTTGTATAGAAAATAGGAAAGAGTCCAGCTTTAAAGATGGTGACT
>CM053766.1:136476000-136558662 GCA_028658305.1 Pachyuromys duprasi | reverse complement strand
GCCTGGAACCCCCGCTCAGATGGGGCCCATGATAGCTCGGTGTCGGACTGAAGACCCTAGTGAGGGAAACAGGGACTGTTTCAGTCATGAACTTGATGGCTGACTCTTTGACCCTCCCCCATACAAGCCGGGGAGTGACAGACTGGCTAGATCCCAGGGGAGGACATTGCAGCCAGCCCTGAGGAGACAGGATGAGCTGAGGTTGGATGGAAGGGGAGGAGGTCCTCCCCAGTTGGTGGACTTGGAGGGGGCAGGGAGGAGATGAGGGAGGGAGGGTGAGGGTGAGAGGGAATGAGGGAGGGGGCTACGCCTGGGATGCAAAGTACCTAACCTGTGATTGATATAAAAATAAATAAATTAAAAAAAAAAAGAGTTGTCCTTGAGAGACTGAGGACAGATGGGGAGATGTGACCCCTAAACAGTAAAGTGCTCTAGAGAGGATGGGGGGGGGGGATGGTTGTTACTACCATGAGGTGGCAGAGGGAGCTAGTGGGCAGTTAAGGCTGGAACTAGATCCGTTCTGGGGAAGAGGAAGAGTCTGGGTGGTCTCTGGGCAAGAGGCAAAGCTGAGTGACAGATATATCCATGAAAGCTACACAGAGCGGCATGGTGGCACCCAGGTCAAGTCTTCTGAATACTCAAGTTTTGTCACCTGGAGATGAATATCCCTAGAGAGGCCAAGAGACAGGGCCCAATCTCTAGGGCCTAGAGAACACAATCTCTAGATGGCAGCCTTAGCAGGAGAAGGAGTAGATGGAAGGTTACAGGGCAAAGGAAAATGGATTCTGGTGCCTTGTTCATTCAGGAGCTCCCAAAGAACTCTGAATTTCATTTCAGAACCAGTCACCATTGCCTCCAAGACAGTCTAATTTGGTTTAGCCCTGGAAGAGGTGAGAAGACATAGTTTAGTTTCAATCATGTAACTCACCCTCATGCCCCCAGCCAATTTGTGTCAACCCTCAGGGCACAAGCCAGACAATCTTTTAGAGGGCTGGACCCCAAGGCTCCTTGGAACAATAGGATGGGAGGGAGAGACAGAGAAGGAGAGACAGAGAGAGAGGAGGGAAGAGGGAGGGAAAAGGAGGTAGAAAGCTGAAGGAGAAGAAGAGAGAACAGAGGTGCACAGACAGGATGGATGGGAGGAAGGGTGTTGCTCCTTCCCATGACCACAGGCCTTCAGGGGTGTGACCTCTGTAAGCCAGGCAGTTTTCTGCTTTGGGAATGTTACCAAGACATAAAAAGCATTTGAAGAAACAAACAAACTTAGAAATTACATTTTCAAAGAGTAGATTTACAAACCAACCCTTCCACCCCCCACAAAAGAAAACAGAACCAGTTACCAAGAAAAATGCTAAAGATCAAACCAAACCAATATTTACACATAACATTTTCAACCCCATCTAGCCCCATGTCCAGAGGCTTCTATAGGGACAGTGACAAGCAGCCTTGCACAGTGGCAAGCAAGAATTAGAAACAGGGACTGAAAACCAAGACCTGGAGCTTGCAACGCCTGTTGGAGCCACAGGAGCCAGGTGCTGAGACAATGGAAATGCACGACAATCCAGATGGATGACGATGGTAAGGCTGAATGGTCCCTAAGCCCTGGGGTTCAGGCCTATGGGGACTTTTTTCCAAGCCTCCCTGGCTCTCAGCAGCTCTGGGAGGTGGCAGAAGGCCTCTGGTGGCTTGTGGCCTGGTGTGGTTTCCCTCAGCTGGAAATAACCTTAGAGGGGCCTCTGACCTTTTCAAGGAGAGTAGTAGCATCCTGGAGGGCCCTGGCCCAAGGTCCACTGGCCTGCTGACTTTGCCCAAGCAAGTTATTAGGACATGAGGCAACAGCTGGTGGAATGGGCTGACCCTGATATACTGCCCATAGGGAAGGGGGTCGAGGGGCTTTGGGTGGCTGGTCCAGGTGTTCCTTAAAAGGTAGCCTGGGAACTGGTAGGTGGGAGTGCAGATGCATCTCCCTAGTCCTGAAGCAAACCAGCTATGCAGTTGGATCTCTGCCTTTCTGATGGGGAACTCTGCATGAAAGGCAATCCATCCCTGGATGAGTCTGGATCCCAAGCCAGGGACGTGAGGGTGGCACATCTCATGTGTACAACTGACACTGGCTCACTGGCACCAAGGGGAGGTACATGAGCCTCCCCATACTGCTGGTGAGTCATACCAGCATGGCTCAGGCGACTCGTAGGGGTGTAGGAAAGACAGGCAGTAGAGCTTGGGCTGGGAGAGCCAGGAGTGGCTATAAGGCTAAAAGAAGGGCTGGTGAGCAGGCTGGCAGGCTGGTGGACACTCTCAGATCCATGTGCAAAGCTGCAACAGACAACATTCTAGAAGTCCATCCTGTTTCCTGCGAGTTCTCCCTTGGGAACATGGAGGAGTCGCTGTGCTCGGAACAGAGCTGCAGTCCTCCAGGTCTGACTCATGAGAAAAAGTGTTAGAGGAAGGGGAGGGATGAGAAGGATCATGGAGGATGGCTGGGGGAGCGGTGACATCATCCTGGCCTGCACTTTGTCTGAAGCATTTACAGTCTGGCCTTTAGAGGCCGGGCCAAGTACCGGCTGAGGAGGGAAATGTAGTGCTCTGAGACCGGATGGCCAGTGGTATTGGAAGAACAAGGTACAGAGCCCCAGCTCTGCCAAGGGGCCCTTTTGACAAAACCAGGAGATCTGAGCCTGGTGCTGAGCTGCCTCAGCCACATGGGGGAACGCCATGGTGTCACAAGGCCCACGTTGTCCCAGTGGCAAGAATACCTCTAATAAATTACCTTAGGGGCTTTGGGGGAAGGTAAGTTAAATTATTAAAATAAAGTAAACCACCTTAAATATTTATAGTATGAAAAATTCAAATAAACAATCTAGGCAAGAAATGTTTGTAGGCCCTTGTCTTGGGCTTATGTCCTGGGGCACTGGCCTCTTGGCGCTCTCTCTGGCCTGACAGAGTTTCTCCCAGGGAGCATTTCTGCCCTCTGCCTGCTGCAGGATTGTGGCACCCACCCATGCTACCAAGAAAGAGACCCTAGGGGTCGAGGCACGGCATGTAGGCATTTACCTACATCAGGTGTTGAGATGGACTCCACCCATTTCTGCTCTCATGGATCTCCTACGGAAGTTGGGCCTTCATGTGCCCTTGACAAGGGAGTCAGCTCTTCTGGCCTACAACTCTAAACCCTATACACTTCTACCTGCCTCCTGACTCTTGCTACACGTGGGTACAGGCAGGGGGATCCAGGGCTCCAGGATTCCAAGTGGACTTGGCCCTGGACTCTGCTCTATCATCTCCCCCTTCCCGGCTCCAGGAAGGCCTTGCGCCCAGAGCATTAGGGCTAGAAGGAGAAAGCAATGGTGACACTTCCCAGGCCCAGCTCTCCCAAGAGCCTTGAGGTGGGCCCTAGGCAAAGTGGCATCTTCTCCTCCACATGTGGTCAAGTAGAGTGCATCTCTGTAAGCCCCGTTTCCTGGAGCCTGGCCAGAAATGCCTCCTTTTCTGGATCCTTCTAAGAAGTGGTGAGGGTGGTGCCAGCCCCCTTTAGGATACAGAGCTGACTTGCCGAGCTCTTCAGGTACTTCTGAGGCCCAGTCCTGATCAGCCAGATTTGGTCTTTCTCCTGCTCACTGCCTTCCCCTGGAAATCAGAGGTCTTTTCCCAGCAGTCAGTGGGACACCCTGCTTTACCTTGATGTGAAAGCTCTTCTCTGGCAGTGGTACAGCTGCTGTTCCCCCTGGGCAGAGTGAGGCTGAGGCTGTGACCCCTTGCCTCATCTCGGGGTCTGGGCTGCTTGAGGCGGGAGCGTGGCTGCTCTGTGACTCACTGGGGGGCTGCCCTCTCCTCTCCACCCCAGCCTGACTCTGAAGGGTGCAGCCTGCACTTGGAAGGAGAATGCCGGATGGTGTTGCGGGATGGCCGGACGAAGCAGGAGGCCAGCGACTGGGCACTACAGTCACAAACGGCATCCTGGGAAGAGACAGGGAGAAGAGGGTCAGGAGCAGGAGGCTACAGCCTCCCAGGAGCCGGGACTCAGCCATGTCTCTGTTCTAGACCAATTTTTATCACACTGATCCTGCTAGGGCAGCAATGGATCTGCATTTTAATAAATCTGTAAGGCACAGAGAGGAAGGCCGCCATTGCCTAGGGCTGAGATTCTCAACATTCTACAACATACACTGACCAGCATGGTTTCATCCCCAAAGCCCATTTTTCAGATGCAACACACAAACACTTTCCTGCTGCTGTGAATAGCTAGGTCTCTGCTGGTTTGTTTTTGTTGTTTTATTGAGTTTGGGCATTTTGCTTGCATGTATGTCTGTGTGCCACAAGTATGCAGTGTCCACAGAGTCTAGAAGAAGGTTCAGATCTCCTGGAACTAGTGTGACAGACAGTTGTGAACCACAGTTGGGAGTGCTGAGACCCGAACCCAGCTCCTCTGGAAATACAGCCACTGCTCTTAACTGCTGAGCCATATCTCCAGCTCCCCGGTCTCTACAGTGTTCTACTAAATGGAAATAGTTTCCAACTCACTTTCTTTTCCCCAGTATAGAGCTGAGGGCCTTGAGCAAGCCAGGCAAGTGCTCTACCCCTGAGCTACCTCCTCAGTTCTAAGTTACTTTTCAGTTTGTTTCTTTGTGTGAGGGTCACACTGTGAAGCTCCAGCTGGCCTTGGATTCTCTATGCAGACCGGGCTGGCCTTGATCTGTGGTGCTTCTGTCTCAGCTATTCAAGAACTGGGATTTAAAGGGATCATGTCCAAGCAGTTCTGGGGATTTCCCGATTCGATTTTGATGTGTATTTAGGAAGCCATTCTTTTTGTTGTTGTTGTTGTTGTTCTCTGTGTAGCCCTCCCTGTAGACCAGGCTAGCCTCAGACTCAGAGATCCCACCAGCCTCTGCCTCACATGTGCCACCATATCGCTCTCCCTCATTCTTTAAATTCTGATCAGATGCCCGAAATGGTTCAACAACACTGCTACAGAACCCGACTGCCCTCTTCAGTCCTGGCTTTGCCACCCACCAGGCGAGTGGCACATCTGCAAGCCTTTACCTCTTCTCTACGGTGAAAGACACGCTGTGTTTCTCAGGAGTGTGAAGGGCATGTCAAACATGACATGTGATGATGGGACTCAGTACCTACTAGGCACTCAACATGTCTCAGCAACACATTCCTTTAGACTTAAACTGAAACAAGGGCACTTCCTGGCCATGAGGCTGCCCGCTTTTAGACTGGGTTAACGTCATTAACTTTCCTGGGTCTCAGGCCTTGAGACTCAGACTGAAACTAAACCACTGGCCAGACCCTATACAAGACTCTTAAAATCCAAACTCTCTCATTTATTCTTATGTTCATTCGTCTGTCTCTCCCCTCCATCTCACCCTTCCCTTCCCTCTCTCCTCCTTTAATGTACTAGGGCTAAACCCAGGACCTCACATCTAGACCTATGTGGCACAGCTAAACAAGAAACTAATCTAGACAATCTCTTCTGGAATACTATTAGACAGTACATCAAATGCCTTATAGATCTCTAAATATTCTGCAAATCAAACTTAATGAAATAATCCGAAATGTAATTTTTTTTTTTTGAGGCATGGTTTCTCCGTGTAGCCCTGACTACCCTGGAACTCATTATGTGGACCAGGCTGGCCTCAAACTCACAGAGATCCACCTGCCTCCGCCTCCTCGGTGCTGGGATTCAAGGTGTGCGCCCACCTCCACCCAGCTTTCTCCTCTCTTACGTTCTGTTTTTTCCCTTTTTAATATTTTATTTTCACCTGAATTGGTGTTTTTCCTGTGTGTATGTCGGTGTGAGGGTGTCATATCCCCTAGCGTTGGAGTTACAGACAGTTGTGAGCTGCCATGTAGGTGCTGTGAATTGACCCTGGGTCCTCTGGAAGAGCAAGCAGAGCTCTTAACCACCAAGCCATCTCTCCAATCTCCTTTTCTTCTCTTAAGATTTATTTTTTATCTGTGTGTATGTATGTGAGTCTGCATGAGCCTCTGTGCATCATGTGTATAAAGGTGCCTGCAGAGGCCCGAGGTCAGGCCCCCTGAGTCACGGGCAGCTGTGCACAGGCTGATGTGGGCGCTGTGAGCCAAACCTTGGTGTTATGCATGAACAGCAAGGGCTCTTAACTGCTGAGCCGCCTTTAGCCCCCCACTCCCTCCCTCCTTCCCCCTCTCTCTCTTCTTCCCTCTCTCCTTCCCTCCCTTCCTTGAATTTGCCCAAGGACCAAGTAAAACTGCAGAACTCTGGTTTTAAAGCTTTCAGTTCAAGCACCTATGAGATGTTGACTCAAATCTCTCTGTCTTGGAAGAAAAAAGGGTGGGGGGAGGGAATTCAATTTCGAGGAGGGAGATGCTACAGAGTCAGGCCCGCTCTCAGTTCCATGAGGCTCTCTCATCGTGCAGGGACCATGCCTTCCCCCCCACCCAACACTAACTTAGACATATTCCTAAACTAAACCTCAGATAATCCCTAACACAACAGAATCGGTATCAGGTGTGGGGTGTGTAGCAAGGCATTCTCCGAGGACTTAGACGTGAAGTCTTGTTGGGATGAGGAAGTGGCAGTTAGTCAGTGTTCTGAGAATGAGGCAGGGGAAGCCCTGATGTTTAGCTTTTTAAAGTTTCTTTTTTTTTTTTCTGGCATTCATCTTACTACAGCAATCTTAAACTACCAAGGCAATATTTCCACTATACACAGAATGCCCAACAAGCCTGCTCCATAGGCACATCCCTTCTCTGGGGGATGCTGCCAACCCCTCTGGCACGGTGGCAAAGCAGATAGCTGGGCCACACCCTCTAGTGTCTTCACACTGGGTCTGTGTTATTTCAGGCCAAGAATGTTCATGTCCATCCCTGCTCAACATAAGAACTCTTTAAGTTCAGGCTGTGGTGGCTCACGCCTTTCATCCCAGCACTCAGGAGGCAGAGGCAGGCGGGTCTCTATGAGTTCTGGGCCAACCTCGCCTATGGAATGAGTTCCAGAGATATTTGTAAGACACACAAATATCTTCCCTGAGTTTGAGAGTCAGAAGAGGGTCTTGTTGCCAGAGTGTTTACCTTGAATACACAAAGCCCAGGATACCATCCTCAGCACCATATACAAACTACATGTCATGAACATACCTGTGACCCCAGCACAGAGGCAAGGGAATCAGGAACTGAAGCTCATCCTCAGTCACATAGGAAGTTCAAGGTCAGCCTGGGCTACACAGGACTCTGACTTTAAACAAAACAAAACAAAACGCAGCACAAAACAAGGTGGAAGAGTTTGAACTCTCTAGGCTAATCCCCCATTCTGAGAGAAGGGTTAAGTCTATCCTTACCTCACTGGAAAGGACCAATGCTCCATCTCCGTCCCGAAGGACACCATCCTTCCCCACCTGGGAGAGCATAGTGGGTCTGACCTCTTCGCTACCACCTGCCTTGGCTGCCTTCTTATTCAGGATCCTGGCTACACCCTCGGGTTGGTGGTAGCTGGCAGGGGATAGGGGCTCTGGTTTCTTGGAGCTTTCCTCTCCTGCTGCGGTTGTGGGGCTCGGTGCGCGGCCACACACATTCCGGAAGAACTCCTGCACAATGCCATACTTAGGAGGTTCAGGCTTGGTTCGGGCATCAGACATGCCCAGTTTCCAGACAGACTCAGTGCTCCCCGAGTGCTCTACCACACTGAAGAGGCTGGACAGCCCATCATTGATGTTCCTCAGCACTGGGCTATCCCGTGTGGTGGTGGAGCGGGCCCAGGCTGAACCATTCTGCTTGCCTTGGTGCAGGTTCCACAGGCTGCGGTCCTTGGTGCTGTCCAGCTTGGATACTGATCGCCTCTGGAGCTTGGGTGAGCCATACTTAGGCGAGCAGCATGGCCGCTCAATGCGAGAGTGGACCTTGTCCAGGGAGGAGGAGATCTGTTTGCTGCGCACAGACATGAGCGAGGTGCTGCGGGGCGACCAGCTCTTGCTGTGGAGGCTGCTGCGGGGAGGGTCAGTCTGCAGGCCCACACTGACTGTCCGAATGGTCTGCGTGCCCACACTGGCCAGACCCACCGTCTGGCTGGATGTGCTCTTTACCTTCCTCTCCAGCGAGCCAGAGCGCATGGCCTGCCGCACGCAGTTGGTGATCTCCTTCATGTCATCGCTCATGTTGCCAGACATCTCAAAGTCATGCAAGGCTGCAGGGAAAGCAGGTCCGGAACCCGGGCTGTTGCCCCCGGATCCTCCATCCAGGCGCTGCCGGGAGAAGTTGCAAAGCCAGCGGCTGTAGGCGCTCTCAGCCAGCCCGTCAGCTTCGGCTGACTCCTTAGGCTTGGCTGTGGTGAAGAGGAAGCCTGGTTCAATGAGGATCTTGCCCTCCTTGTCATGGACTACAGGGACACCCAGGCGCCGGGCCACTGGGGGACTATAGTAGACTCGTATGCCTGTCTTGTCTGGGGCAGTGTAACTGCGCTGCATCTGCCTCCCTGCGGGCTCCTGGCAGGCCAGGGGACCCATGCGGCTGCAGTCCCGGGTGGAAAGCCCAGGCTTTTCCTGGGAGTCTTTCTCAGGCTCCACCGGCTCAGTACTCACAAAGGCAAAAGCAGGGCTGTTGGGCAGCTTCTTGTTCCGGGCATCTCCACCAGCAAGGTAGGGGGAACAGTCGAGCAAACTTTCAAACTCAGACATGGAGGAAACCGATTTGGTCCTGGGAAGAATAGAGGAAGAAAATGGGATTAGTGGAAAAATAACAGGTCAAGCACGGTAGTCCACTTACCCGGACATGCACGCGGGGGCCATGCCAGTCTTGCCTATCTCTTGTAGACAAGCCTGCTGGTACCCTCTCAGACCCTCTCTACACTGCTACCCACATATTCAACACAGACACCAGGATCACGCTCAACTCTAGCCAGTTCAATCCCCCTGAACATAGCCCTCAGCACACAGTGGGTGGGATCTGGAGTAAACCCTGGCCTCCATCTTAGCCGGAGTAGATCAGATTGGTTCAGCCTCTGCTGGCTTCTAGGTTCCTCAGCAATCCTGAGCTCCAAGTGCCCACTGATTAACTGGGTAGTTCCCCAGGGCCCCATCCATCAACCATTTGAAATTCCTTTGTTCCGCTGCCTTCATTCCCTGTCTCACATCCACGTAGGGTTTGCTGCTGGAGTCCTCTAGACATGACTGGTCACTAGGCACTTCTGGGGGGGCATCTCCAACTGTCCCACTAGAGAGAGGGAGGTACCCAGGCCCCAGTGCTGGAAATGGCAGAGCTAGAATTAAAGCCTGGCCCTCTGGCTCCAGATCCCCTCCCCCACTCTACGATGTTCTGTACAACCCCTCACTTCTTTCATGGAGGGTGTTAATGGTGGGAGCACTATCCCTGAGTGACCCCTTGGCCACCTCATGAGGCACAGTGGACACTGCCCAACAATCCCAGGCACGGATATCCACCATGACTCAAAGTCCAGGGGGGAAAAGGGATCCCCTAGAGGAGCCGAATGGCTTCTTTGCCAGCAAATGCAACTGAGGTGCCAGTTTTTCATACTCAGAATCAATATTAAACTGCAAACTGCAGTCCTCATGGCCCCGTGCTCTTAGTTCCCGAGTGACTGGGGTTCCAAAGGGAGGAAAAATCCTGGTAGCTCTCCCAACTCTCACGGAGGCAGGATGCATGGGGCAGGGGAGTGAAGACAGTCAAAGCCAAAGGTCCGTAGGCCTGAGGCCAGAGCTGCAGAGAGGGGCCAGGACGGGGGGTGAGCAGCCAGCACCTCTTCAAGCCGGTTCCTCCAAGCTCAGCCTCAGAACCTCCGTCCTTGTCGTGGATCTTCTCACTTCGTGTCTGTCAAAGGAAGAGACAAGAGGGGTCAGCTCTGGAGACCAGTCTGTGAAAGGGAGGTGACAGCAGACCAGTGTGGGGGCTGATCCCAGGCCTCCACACGTGCACGCTCTCTTCTGGGGTGTAGGATGCAGTCAGCAGCAATCCCTTAAAATAGCAACGTGACCCAGGCTATGGTACCTGAAGGGCAATGAGGGCCCAGGGAAAGAGGGACTGTCTGAGCCGTAGAACTTACTCCATGACAGTGCTGTAGTTGATGGCGATGACAGAGATCGTGACATTTCCCAGGGTCTACAGACATAGCCCTTAGGGCCTATGAGTTATCAGAACCGCATCACTAGCCCTGCGAGTCCCCGCAAAATACCGAGTTTCAGCTCCCCAGCATAGGCATTTGCCCTCTCTAGCCCCATTTTCTTTGTAGCATGCCGTTCCTTCACGCCATCGAGAGGGAGAACGGCGGTGTGAAGGGCCTGAACATCACCTTTGTTCCTCAGCTCTGTGTTCTAGGGACAACACCCCCTGAACCCACGGGAGAACTCCTCCAAGGTGACCCTACTGCCCCCACTCAGGACTAGGCCAGGGCAATGAGGCAACTGGGGCCCGGAGATGGAGTGACCGTACAACTACTTAGAAGGCCTGCTTTCTGTTGAGGGCTAACTGAACTAGCCAGGGGTTTATCCTGAGGAGGACCCTTCCCATGTCTGAATCATAGGGCAGTGAGCCCGGGGCTAAGGAGCTCAGGGTGTAAGACCGGTGTGGCTTTGGGGACAGAGTCACATCTCCCACGAGCAAGGAATTTCCTGGTACAGTCAGGACCCAACAGAGCACGAGTAGCAGGGACGCCCTCACCTCTTTCCAGCTGTTGTCCTGCTTCTCCAGGTCTGAATGCTTCAGGACCCACGGCTCGGCAGCCTTCTGCAGCTGAGAAAGGCAAAGGGTACATGCTGATGGGTAGGGCTACTCTCCAGCCTCAGCTCTACAGCCCACATGACCCACATTATGGGTCCCGTATTAGCTTCTCAGTGGGTAGCAGCACTGAGCCCCCACAAGACGCATTTGGAAAACAGTAACACAAGTAGCTACTGATAGGCATCTTCCTGGACTCATGTCTCCAACTTTGCTGCTTTAGGAACCTGATGCAAGACAAATAGAACAGGGGCAGCAATAAAAAGTATTCTCAACATGACTGAACAGCAATCCAGATGAAGATGGTCAGCCAAGGCCCCGTGGTAGCGGGAGGACTAGGAGCACTGTGTCACTCTTGTGGCTAGCTCTTTTGTTCCCATGAATGCCCTGAGAGGTGAGGAGGTCAAACAGCCATCCTCCTTGTGTAAATGTGACTAGTCTCAGGTTGGGCCTCCTGACCAGGAAGCCCCTTTGTGGTGGTCTGAGTGAAAATGGCCCTCATGGGTTCACAGGAAGTGGCATAATTAAGAGGTGTGGCCTTGTTAGGGGAAGTGTGTCACTGGGGGTGAGGTTTCAAATGCTCAAGCCAGGCCCAGTGGTCACTCTCTCTTCCCGCTGCCTATGGATCTGGATGTAGAACCCTCAGCTCCTTCTCTGTCTGCCTGCAAAGCACTGTGCTTCCCATCATGATGACAATGGACTAAACCTCTGAACCTGTAAGCCAGCTCCAATTAATTGCTTCCTTTATAAGGGTTGCCATGGTCACAGTGTCTCTTCGCAGCAAGAGAACACTGACTAAGACACCCTCCCTATCAGCTGCTCTCTGGGCTGCTTGGTTAGGCTGATTTCACCGAGAGCAAAAAGTATATGTGGATGTGGGGGCTGACCCCTGTGATTCTGTGACCCCTGTGACCCCTGTAGCTCTAGAGGGGCAGAAGAAGGAGAACTGAGAACCCCGGCTAGTTTGGACCAACTACAGAGATACACAGAGACTAACTCTGAAAACAAATGAAACCGAGAAAGGAAGGCCAGGGTAAGGGACGAAGGAGGTAGAGAATAAGAAGAAAAAAAAAAAGGACAAAACTCTGGGTGTCCTGGTTTGAACTGAGGAAAGCAGATCGATGTCAAAAGGTTGCAGGAGACCAGAGCTAGGAAGCCAGCAAATTCCTCACAAGGCCCCTGTTAGGAAACCAAGTGCAGGGCTGAGCACCTATGGGACAGTAAATCCCAGCTGGGTGCTGATACCCAACTAAGCATGGCATGGATTTGCTTTAATGATTTCCAAATCATTAAAAAATGTTAAATGCTGAGTGGTGGTGGCGCTCACCTGTAATTCCAGAACTCGGGAGGCAGAGGCAGGTAGGTCTCTGAGTTTAAGGCCAGCCTGGTCTACAAAGCAAGGCCAGGACTACACAGAGAAACCCTGTCTTGAAAAAACTGAACCAAACCAAACCAACAACAAAACCCACAAAATGATGATGATGATGATAATGATGACGTAGTAACAGAAAGGAATCATTCTATAGACAAGAAAGTAGCCAGATGGTGCAAAAGAATGTTCTGACTAGCTTTCCACATTACCCAGGGATTGTGTTTTGATTTGTGGGCGTACTGGCCTGAACTTCCACACACAGGAAATGGGCCCCCAGAGGTACAATGTTGCTGCAGCTAGTGGGTGTGACCCTAGAGAAAACCTAGTCCCAAATTAAGAATCTGCCAGATGTTGGGGCTGGAGAGATAGCTCAGCAGTTAAAAGCACTTGCTGCTTTTCCAGAGGACTCAGGCTCAGTTCCCAGCACCTACATGGCAGTTCACAATCATCTATAACTGCAGCTCCAGGAAATCCAACACCCTCTTCCGGCCTGAGGGCACCAGGCACATGGTGCATATACATGCAAGCAAAACACTCTCCATATAAGATTAAAAATAAGTAAATCTCAAAAAAAAAAAAAAAGCAGGTTAGTGTTGCCTCAGTGGTTAAGAACACTGTCTGCTCTACCAGAGGTCCTGAGTTCAAGTCCCAGAGTCTACATGGTAGTTCACAATCATCTATACTTAGATCTGATGCCCTCTTCTGCCATGCAGGTATAGAAATCTTTAAAAAAAATAAATATTTAAAAAAATTAGCTGTTCATGGTGGCACACACCTTTGATCCCAGGACTCAGGAGGCAGAGGCAGGCAAATCTCTGAGTTTGAGGCCAGCTGGTCTACAGAGAGATTCCCGGGACAGCCAGGACTACACAGAGAAACCCTGTCTCAAACAAACAAAACAAAAAACGAACAAATGAAAAAATCTGCCAGATGTGAGGGTTCTTCCACATTTCTATCTTGTCAGAAACAGGACTCCTTGGCTCGTTTTGCTTTATCTGAAAAGTGACTTTACAGGGCTGAGAGGGTTTGAGACTGCATTCTGAGAAGACATACAAGTCAGTAACTGTTGGAGGGATGCCCACCCTCATCAGGTGAGTCCAAAGACAGGGCAGTCATGAGAATTGGCAAGGAAAGAGCAAACCAGGTCTGCGTGCTGCTCTGAATGCAGCCTGGGAAGGGGGCCTAGGACCAGAGGACTGGATGGGGAATGGACACAGGACACAGAGGGAAAAGCCCTCTGAAGCCGGCTCTCACCCATCATCCACTGGTGTCTGTGAACGCTGCGTTGTAATACTGTGCACATATACACTTGTGCAGATTTACAGTAGGGGATACTTTCTGCTTGTTTGGTTTTTTGAGACAGGGTTTCACGTAAACAGGCCAACTTCAAACCCACTAAGTAGCTGAGGTGGATGACCTTGAGCCTCTAATTCTCCCACCTTTATCTCCCAAAAGATTACAGGCCTGAGCCACCACGCTTGGCTCCTGTGGTGCTGGGAATCTGACCCAGGGCTTCATGCCTGCTGGGCAAGCACTCTACCAATTAATTGAGTGACACCACCAGCTCCATAACAAAAACATGGTACCCAGACTTTGTCAGCGTGGAGTCATGAATGGTAGAGTCTGAGACTCCGCTGACTGACTGAGACTCGGGGGGCTGGATGGTTCAGTGGTTAAGAGCACTGACTGCTCTTCTGAGAGGACCTGATTTCAATTCCCAGCATCCTCACGGCAGCTCACAAACATCTGTAACTCTAAGATCTGAAACCATCACACAAACAAGCAAAACACCAATGCACATAAAATAAAATTACATTAAAAAAACAAAAAACTGACCAAGACTCTCCATGGGAGAGGCAAGTGTGCATGCAGGAACATAATGATCCAGTTAGTGAAAAACAAACAGAGAGAAAACCCCCATAGAGGTAAGCCTACACAGTAAACAGGAAGGGAGCCAAATGGAACCTGGTTTTTGTAATATTTAGGTCTTAGTTTCCCTCTCTTGGTCAGAAGATTGCACTTTTCCTAAGGCAATCACTCTTGCTTTTCCCTTTTTGGTCTTGGGTTTTGATACGGCCGAATGATGGGCACATGACTGACACCTGGCCAATGAGAACTTGTGGAACAAAAGCTCTTCTTATTGCAACTGCTAAGCGGTAAGATATGAGCAGGAAATGATGGCCTGTGAGGCTAGTGTGTAAGAGTGAAGCAAACATGGACCAGGCCGGGAGCCTCAAAAACTGAGGCCGAGGAAGGGACTTGCTTCTCACTGCTCTCTATGAGCTCCAGGCTTTAGCTATCACTGAGGAAGGGCGTTCCTGGCTTCACTGCCTGAGGACCTGGACCCAGCCTTACCTGACTGAGGCGGTTCTGCAGCTCCTTCACCTGCTGCTCCACCTGTTGCTTTTCTCCCTGCAGCCGCTCCACCAGCTGCAGCTTCTCCTGGCTCCAGAGGCGCTCGCTGAGCTGCAGCTGCCTGGTCAGCTCCATGACTGCGCTGTAGGACTCAGCCAGGAGGTGCTGCTGTTCTTCCCGCTCCCTCTGCAGCGCGGCCTTCCAGTCGGGGCCGGGCCTCTCACTGGGCCCCTTCCCAGCCTTCAGCTCCATCTGCAGGAAAAAGAGCCAGCTGGGTAGTGGCAGGGGACACTGGCTCCAGACCCATATACCAGGGAGGCCTTTGGGGACCTCCCGTGCCTATCCTGACAACAGAGCTGTGGACCCCTTCTACATACAAGCCAGACCCGGAACCCAATGTTCTCTTCCTAAGCAAAGTGCTATTTCCTGTCCCTCAGAGAGGCTCCAAGGGAGCCTCTACATCTTACACAGCCAGGAGGTCAGAGGCTTGGGGAGCAAGATCAGGTCTGCTGCTTACCAGCTAGGAAAGAAACCTATGCCAAGCACTGCTACAACGGGCTGAGCCCCTGGCTACTGACAACTACACATTTATCAGTTCTTAGCAGCAGCACCCATTTCCATGTGTGGGAGACATACTTTATCCCCACCCCAAGCCCCTTGAAAGCTAGGCCCCACCTTGTCCCCAGAGGACCTGCATGGGATATGTACACATGGTCACATAATACATGGGTGCAGGAATGATCCAGCATATTTTTTCTCAGCCTAGACCTCCTCATGGGGAAGCAGGAAGAAAACAGACAGCCTCAGGACTCACTGGCCCTAAGGATCTGAGAATGCTCATCCTCAAGAGGCTGGTCAGAGAGCAAGAGGTCCTGGAATGGCTGGGATTGTGGGGCAGTGAGGGGGTCTACGGGAACACTGGAAGGTGAAGCTGGACAGGAGAATGGTGCAGGGGCTCAGGAAAAAGCAAGGAGTCTATACACTCCGGCCAAGAGGGTAATCGTGTTCATGGGAGGTCAGAGGCTTGGGGAGCAAGATCAGATCTGCTATTTAATAGCTAGGAGAGAAACCTAACTCCTCAGGATCTGCTTTGCCATCTGGCCAGCAGAGACCATCAGGCTGTCCATCTCCCATGGCCACAGACAGCAGGAAGGCAGCCTGAGGCCAAGCTGTGCTAGAGGAGGCCATGAGCCCAGTCTGCAGAAAAATGAAGACTGAGCATTTTCTGAGTGAGAAGCCTGCACTCCCATTCCTTGGGCCAGAACGGGGAAAGAACTTGCCCCAGGCACAGAGCAGATGCTGGTCTCCTAGGGAGTCAGGCTGGGTGGTTGGAAGGTAGATGCTTATTTGAGTTTGAGGAACAAATCAGAGCCAGTTAGCAGGGGTCAGGGTGGGAGTCCTTATGAGGAGAGGAGAAAGCAAATGGGGTTAGCAGACAGTACAGGCGAGGCAGGAGCATGCAGCCTGTTAACAAGTACGGGTGTGGGAGCAGAGGAAGCCCTGTGAGTCAAGTCCTGAGTGAATGTGTTCTGTTGATATGGGCACAGTCACATCAAAGACCCCAGGGGATCCTGGGACCCATGGAGAAATGGCAAAGCCACGTGCCCCATCAGGGTGAGGGTCGGCGGAAAATGGCAGCCTTCCTGTGAGTCTGGGTGGTGTTAACAGTGTGCGCGGTGACTGTTCACCACAGCAGCCTCCTCAAACATTCACAGCCTGAAGACAGCTTCCCTCCAGAGTGCCCTGCCTGGATTGGCTGAACTGTGTTCCGATACCGCTGTGTACCATAATCCCTGCCTCCTTGTTTATCTGTATTAACAACTACCTCTGCCTCTCTGCCCAATCAGCTACATAGTACACAGGCTGAGAGCCCAGATCGCCTGATCCTAACTTTCTGTGTATCCTTGTGTCTGTCCGTCTTTTCTTCATTCTCTCCATACCCTAGTCAGGTCCATCCTAGAGCTGTGCTCTCTGTGGCACTCAGGAAGGTGTGGGAGCATTCTGTGAGCCCACAGTGCATCCTACGTTCCTCTCAATCTCTGGGAAGAAGGGATGGGGGTGTCGGGCACAAGGTGAAGTATAGGGGTCTTGTGCATCCAAGAACACAGCTTAGCACCCTCCACTGAGATCTGACTGTCTAGATCTGGGCTGGGAATGAGGAGGGGGCAGTCCCTGACAAGCAGGGAGGCTTACCTGCGAGGCATGGCCCTTGAGCTCTGCCCGCTCCGTCTCCCAGGTGGCTTTGGCCTTTGCGAACTGCTGCTGAAGTTCAGTCAGGCTCCGATGCTCATCCCGGAGCAGCCAGCAAAGCTCCTTGAGTGTGACCTTCATGTCAGCCAGGGTCTTGATGTACTCATTAGGCTGCAGACAAAGGAAGGCCTGGTCAGGAGGCAGGAAGGGCAATCCTGGCGCAGCTGCCTCACCCAGGAAGTCCTGCTGTGGCCCTACCAGCCTGAGAGTCGTCTGCAGGTCCCCTCACCCGTAAAATGGGGCTGAAGGCCAGTCCTGGAATGGCTGAGATGAGCAGCAAGTCTTACACACAATGAATTCTATTACAGGAGCAGCTGTTCTGCCCAAGTGCAGAGAAACCACCTTCCCTAGGCTCTGCCAGCCCCAGGCTGCAGATCTCCCCTCTGAGCTGACACCTCCATGGAGCCTCTCAAACAGTGCCAGAATGGATTCCAACCCCCCCCCCCTTCCAGGTCCCTTAAACACTGCTCATCCACACTCCAGCTCACTGTAGAATCCTGGGAGGCTGATGGTACCATGGGCCCTTCTGACCTGTAGCTTGATCTGTCAGTTCTTACTTAACTTTGTGTGGCCCTGGCCCGCTATCCTTAACCTTCCCAAATGCCTCACTGGCCATGGCCACTCCAGCACACCTTGCCACACCTCCACACGTGGTCCTGTTGGCTCGATATGGTCTCTTTCCCAACCTGAACTCAGCAAGCCCCCTATTCATCCAAGGAATGCCACAAGTACCACCGTTCCCTCTACAACAAACTAATTGCTCTCCTTCCCGAATGTGACCTCACAGTCCATGTGGCCTTCTGTGTCTACCCTGGGGTGACTGTTGTCCCCCCTAGCAAGGAGCAAGCGCTGGGCCAGATTCCAGGCAATAACCATCTTCAGATCCTGTGTCCAGTCAGTGCTGAGAAGACAGCAGGAAGTGATTACTAATGCATGGGGTTGCACTCGGGTAAGGCAGGACTGGAAGGGGCTGGACACACCGTGTTCTGGGTCCAGCTGTCCCCTGTGCAGGCCTTGTTATCCGAGTGCTGGGCATTCATCTCCTCTTCCTCCATCAGCAGGTACAGTTCCTTCATGCTGTTCACCTGTTTGAGAAGCCACATTCAAAGGGCTCAGCCTCCAAAGGATGGGGACAACGACAAACAGTGGACTGAACAGCCATGTAGGGAGGGCGGGTGGCTGGGGGTGAACCAGAGCCCGCCGCTGGCTTCCCACATCTTAACTGTGACCCACCCCGCACTGTTCAGGCAGGGGAGCAGAACTCACGTCCCCCGCCCCCTTCTTCCTGCTCAGGGCTACGGCTGAGCTCAGCTGTACCTCCAGAAAGTCGTCCTCCTCGCTGGGCAGAACCTTGCCCTGCCGCCAGCGCTTCAGGAACCACCGCAGCTTCATGAAGAGCAGCAGGAAGTTGTGCTTGAACTGCTGGGACTCCTGCACCAGTATGTTCTTCTCCTGGCTCCAGAATTTCTGCTCCAGCCGCCGCTGGAGGCTCAGGCTCTGCAGCTCGAACTCCCGCCTCAGCAGCGCCCTCTGCTGGTCCTCTTTTAGCTGTCAGGACATGAGTGAGCCAGGTAGGCCCTAGTTGATTCCAGACCCAGGTCAAGGGTAGAGGGGAACACTAAGGGCCCACTGGTAAGCCCTGAGTTCACTCTAAAGAACCCACATACAAAAGCTCAGCCATGCCAAGCCTGGTCTCACAGGTGAGCCCCAGGTGCCAGGGAGGGATCCGTCTCCAACCGCTGCGTAAACAGCTTGAGGAATGGCCTCGGCTACCATGTCCTCATACTCTGAGCACCTACTGGGCATCAGATGTTTCCCAATGTGCTCACACGGGTCTGGAAAGTGTGACAGTTACATGGGGACTGCAGAGCGGGTGAGGTGCAGAGCAGAGGCGTGGTGGGCTCGAGGAAGGCTGAGAAACGTGAAATATCTTGGGGGAACAACACTGGCTTGAGGTGTACAGCTCTGAGCGACTCTGCCTCATCAGCATGTCTGACCATGTGCCACGACAGCTTCCTCATCAGTACAGTGGGGGCGTCTCCTGAGGGAAGACTATGAAGACCGCACGGGAGAATGTGGACAAAATGTCGTTATACACGGGCCATTCGGTAAGGTCTTTGTTTCTTGTTTGTTGTTTACAGTTCTTACTGATTTGTATGTACACTGCGGGGAGGGGGGGGGCATGGGTCGGAGGACTAGTGCAAGTTATTTCTCTCTCATCGTGTGGGGCCTGGGGAGCGAACTCAAGTTGTAAGGCTTGGTGGCAAGTGTCTTTACCCATCTCACCAGCCCCAACCCAACAGTAAGGCT
The DNA here is from genome assembly GCA_028658305.1 of Pachyuromys duprasi. Classification (NCBI taxonomy): domain Eukaryota; kingdom Metazoa; phylum Chordata; class Mammalia; order Rodentia; family Muridae; genus Pachyuromys; species Pachyuromys duprasi. Next base: position 136,539,668 of record CM053766.1, on the reverse strand, counting down.
TAATAAAAGCTCTTACGGAGCTATCAAACTGATCCACAGCAAGGCTTGACATGGGCACCATTTCATAGGCAGGAAACTGAGGGCAAGGGATAAAACAAGGACTAGAAGATGGCTCAGTGGTTAAGAGCACTGAATGCTCTTCCCAGAGACCGGGGCTCAATTCTCAGCACCTACAGCAGGCAGATCACAGAAACTCTGACATTTCTAGTCTCCACAGACCCCTGCGCTGACATACACTTACATACATGCATCTACCTGTAATTAAAAGTCTTAAAAAAATCATCTTTAAAAAAGACATGAAACAGAGACAGGCATGGTGACCCACGCCTTTAATCCCAGCACTCGGAAGTCAGAGGCAAGTAGATTTCTATGAGTTCGAATTATCCCAGTCTACATATCAAGGGAACAGCCATGGCGACATAGAGAGACCCTGTCTCAGAAAATTAACCAACCAAACAAAAAAACCAACCAAACAAACAAAGCAAAACAGGCCCAGTGTCCCTGAGGCAGCCAGTGCCCTTATCATGCACAGGGCTCCAGCTCAGCCTAGCTGCTGACAGTCACAAACTTGTGACACCCTGGCAGGGCACAGGGGTGGGGAAGCTTGGGTTTCCCCCACTGTTATCCTCTTTGGAGGACCCTGTTTTTAGTAGCGTTTCATTTCCTCCTATGCGGGGGGGAGAACCCAGAGCCTTTCACATACTGTTAAGTGCTCTCTACCTCAGAGCCAACCCTCAGCCCTTTAACCTTCCATTCTGGGAGGAGAAGTTGTAGCAGGTAAAAGAAAAATGTGATTCAATGTTGGGCAGTGACGGTGCACACCTTTAATCCCAGCACTTGGGAGGCAGAGACAGGTGTAAGAAAGGAAGAAGGGAGGGAAGGGAAGAGAAGAGAAGAGGAGAGAGGGGAGAGGAGAGGAGAGGAGAGGAGAGGAGAGGAGAGAAGAGAAACGTGGTACAGACCCACCTGGACCACTTTCTGGTTGAAGCTGTCAGCCTCCTCTTTACGGAGCTGCCGCTCCTGAGACAGCTGCTCTTGCAAGCCCCGGAGGCTGTCGTGGGCCTCTGCCAGGACCAGCTGAAGCTCCTTGATCTGGGGGGGAGGTGGGGGGACAGATAAGGAGTCGGGAGAGGACACAGGCTGTGGTCAGAGACAGCAGTAGCAGGGAATCAACAGTAAGCTGGACCCGCTGTCCTCTTCCGGCTGGACACTGTCCTTGCCTCAGGGGGCCATGGTGACAATTAAATGAGACAGCACACGTCTAATCCTCCACAGTATAATTTTAACATTTCTCTCTTGCACATTTGTTTGCAATAAATGGAAACTATAATTGATCCACAATTAAATATACTGTGAAAACTAAAACTGATCCACAAAGTTGTTCACAGTGTCTTTAGTTGATTAGATTTAATTAACTGATTAAATTTAGCTGACTACTTATTTTTGACGCAGAGGTTCACCATTTTACAGGCTGGCCTCAAACTTCCCAGCTCAAGGCACCCTCCTGCTTCAGCCTTCCCGGTAGCCACCACATGCTAGGTCACTGTTTACAATTAAACATTTAGAAGGAATTTTTTTTAAATGAGGTTTCAAATGTGCTTAATGAGTTTCTATATGTAAGACTCCATTCAGTTGAACAATTATGGATGCTGTCTTTGTATGTTGCTATATAACAGAAACATGTTACATATCAGTGTGGTTAACTACATAAAGATCTTGCCCTTCTTTGTATCTTCATGTAATAAAGCCACTCAGGGGTTTAATTGTACTTATTTGTGGCTTACAGTGACTATGGAATAAGATCATTTTTTTAAAAGTTAACCAAATTCTCCATCTTCTGGGAAATGGTGTTTTTAAAGCATTTAGAACTATACAACGTTAATTTGTTCTTGGCCCAGCAAGACGGCTCAGCAGATAAAGGCGCTTACAGCCAAGCGCCAGGACCTGAGCTGGACGCCTGGGCCCCACACAGTGGAAGGAGAGACCCAGCTCCTACAAGTTGTCCTCTGACTTATACACAGTGTGCACAGTGTACAAATAAATGTAAGTCCAGACAGAGACTAGCAGGAGCTGATGGTAGTTACAAAAGAGGAAGACCATGAGCTTGACCTAATGTGGGCAACAGGACAACACCCCGTCTCAAAGGGAGAAAAGTGTTCAGTGTGTGAAGAGCCATAGCACCTGTTCTTTCCTCCTCCCCCCACCCCAGCTCTATGAATACATGTGTTCCTGCATGTGTGTCCTTATGTGTGTATGTGCATGCATGTGTGTGCTTGTGTGTGAATGCGTGTGTGTGTGCATGTTGAGTGATTGTATGTGCTTATGTATGTGTATGTGTATGCTTTTATATGTGCATGTGCGTGCATATCTATGTGCATATATATGCATGTGTGTGCATGTCCGTGTACACATGTGTGCACGTGTGTGTACTGGTGCTGGGGACTGGACTCAAGGCAGCCCATTGATATGTTGTTGTTATACTCCAGATGAAATAAGTGGTCCATGAGGCAGGAGGATCACCTGAACCTGAGTGTGCTACCAGTCTGGGAAACACAGGGAGACTCCACCTCAAAAGAAAAAAATAAAGTGTTAAGTATTTCTGGTGGCAGGAATGTTTATTCTAACACACTGCGCAGGAAGAGAAAGATGGAAATGGTCCCAGGCATGGCAGGTGTCCTGCTGAGGGGGAAAAATGTGGCCAATGATATGATAATTTGGCACTGTCTCCGCAATGATTTCAGGCATGTCTTGTACACCTGTTCTGTATTTAAAAAATCTTTGCTGATCTGGGCAAGGTGTCATGTGCCTGTAATCCCAGCACTTGGAAGTTGGAGACAGGAGGATGGTAAATATGAGGTAAGCATAATGTATATACTGACACCCTGGCTCAACAAACAAAAATAACTCTTTAGAAGTCAGGCCACTGCCCTTGCACATCATCCCTGAACTCAGGATTGGCACAGTGGACTGGCACAGTGTTTCAGCCATAAGTACTCAGTAAGAATGAATGAAACTGATTAAGTGCGTAAATGAGCTGACATAACAAGCTTATTTCCTTCTCAGAAAAACGAGGTCTACAAATCTCAGGTTGTTTCTTCTTCCTCCTCCTCTCTCCCTCCCCTTCTCTATCTCTCCATCTTCCCACTGGGGTCAAAGCTAAGACCTTTTGCACAGCACTACAGCCTGGCTACCTGTCCACACACTGTTTTCCCTTCTCCCCTTCCCCTATGGCTACTAGGATGTCCAGACCACCTCACTAGAGAGCTTGGCCCTTCAGTCTCCAGGGAGCTCCCCAGGCTCAGGGGGACAGGGAACTTCTCAAAGATCAGAGAATCCTGGCAATTCTAGTCACTATAAATGTTGTGGTGGAAAATCTGGGCCCACGGGATGTGGATATGTCTAAGGTCATAGCACCAGACCGGCAGTGTGATGTCAAGGGCCATGCCATGGACGCTGCTCTCATCTTCACCCATAAAGGCCTTAACCCTGTCAACAACCCTATGAAAGGTTCTGTTCTTATAAGTAACAGACAAATTGACAACTAAGGAAGTAAAATGACTTGTCCAAGGTCTCACAGCCAACACACCGGAGAGCCACAACATGAACTCAAACAGCCTGAATGGAGAGGTTACTCCTCTCGGCTACGTAAGTTAGGCATTTCACGATGGCCTCCAGTTCAGCATTCCCCCTGCCTCAGCATCCTGACTCGGGGATTACAGATAGATGCCACGTCCAGCTAAGCTTCCTCTAACTAGATCGTGGGATTGATTCAAATTCCCTTATTTCCTTTTTGCTCTGGCTGTCAGAAACTTAAAGCCAAAGAGAATGCTCAAAACCTCTGCCATCATCCTCCAAGGACCACCCGGGCTGCTTTTGGGAGGTCTCAGCCAATTTCCTTCCACCCGACCTCCTGCTTAGGTCTAGACTCACCTCAGAGGCATAGGAATCGTTATCTTCAGTTCGGTAAGGCCTGAAGTTCCGACTAGGGTCAGGCTTGGAGTCCAAGTCACCAGCACGGAAGGCCTCTCGGATCCTAGGCTCCCATTCTAGGAGGTCTCTGAAGTCAGGTGGCTAGAGGGTGGGACACAAGCAGAAGAGAACTATGGGAAGAGGCCCAAGGAGTACAACATGAGTCCCCGCCACCAGGCCTCAGCCCCATAACAGGCTCTGTCCACATGAGAGTGGGGCCCAGGCAAATCAGTCTTACAACCGGGACCCAGCCTTTCCCGGGGTGCATTGCCACTACCCCATGATTGCTTGCTGCAAGGATGAATGACTTAGGCAAGCGAAAGCACTAATTCTGTGACTGGCTCTTGTGGAAAGCCTCCTGAAGCAATTCCATCACCCTACTGCCTGTGTGGCCCCTGCTCAGTCCTACTTCTGGGAGGGAGACGCCAGCTGGCTCCGTCCACTAGTGTCAAGAAGCCACCTCAAGCCACAGCAGTGACCAGCCGGAGCTGCTCTAGGGGCTGTCCAGTTCAGTGCAGTGCTTTACCTCTGAGCCACACCCCCACGCGGCCACCGCATGTGACGGCTGTACTGCACATCTCCAATCAAGACCGTCGACGGAGGTACTGGCAGGAAGTGGTAGGCAGGGACACGAGGTGTTCATTTGATTTTATCTTTGCTTCAATGTTTATGTATTGCTTTTGAAATACTACTTAAAAAATTTTTTTTGACAAGTGTCTCTTCTAGTTTAGTTTTTCTAGGTAGCGTGCCATGGATGTCAAGGATAAGCGTCTCAAAAACTGATCAAAAGGTTAATTTTTTTTTTAATTTAAAATTATGGACTGACAGTCGGTGGTGCCGGCGGCGGCACACACCTTTAATCCCAGCACTCAGGAGGAAGAGGCAGATGGAACTCTACAAACTCAGGACCAGAGCAGTCTACAGGGTGAGTTCCAGGACAGCCAGGGCTACATGGTGAAACCCTGCCTTAAAGAACAAAAAGTATGTGTGTGTTGGGGGTGGAGGTCAGCAAGATGCCTTATTGGGTAAAGGTGCTTGCTACCAAAGCTGACAACCTGTGTTCATCCCCAGGACCATCTGAAAACTGACTTCTGTGACCACAGGTACACAGCAGCTACCTCTGACCCCTCCCAAATGATGTAAATATTGGACCCCCCAAATAATGTAATAATGTAATAAATATTTGATCCCCCCCAAATAATGTAATAAAAATTTTAGTTACAAAAGAGGTAGGAAGTTGGGCAGCAGTGGGCACACGTCTCGATCCCAGCACTCAGGAAGCAGAGGCAGGCAGAGCTCTGTGAGTTCGAGGCCAGAGAGAGTTCCAAGACAGCTGGGACTGCACGGAGAAGTGCTGTCTCCAAACAAACAAACAAACAAAAAGATAGAGGAAAAACAAACAAACAAACAGGCAAGGTGGCTGCCCTAGAGAAATGTCTCAATGGTTAAGAGCTCTTGATGTTCTGTAAGACAGTCTGAGTTCAGTTCCCAGCACCCACAGCAAAGAGCTCACAACCACCTGCATCTCTAGCTCTGGAGGTTCCAGCACCTTCTTCTGGCTTCTGTGGCACCTATACACAGGTGCATGTTTATACATATATAGACACATGTAAATTTTCAAAAATGTTTTAAAAAGGAGCCAGGGATGTGGCTCATTGGTAGAGTACTTGCCTAACATGTATGAGGCCATGGGTTGTGTCCCTAGTACTGGGAGGGGAGGGGAGGGAGGGAAAAGGGGAAAGTCTAGCAAAAAGGACCTCTCTATCCATTGTGAATGCATATTTGGCAGTTTACTGAGCCAATAGGTTTACACCTAGTTAGATGGAAATATATAATTATTTTCTACCTGTAACAACAAATAACCAGCTGAATGAACACAGCCAGGCACTGCTGTGTATAATTCCATTCATATAAATCTCAAATATGGATAAAACCAGTACATTATCCTGGGGAGCAGGAGTGTGGACTAGGAGATCAACCAGGGCTGCCTTGGGGCTGATCATGTTGCAGGTGAGGATCACATGATTATTTACTGCAGGAGAGTTGTGAAGCTGGGCTTTGTGTCCTTCTCTGTCATGTGCCTGGTTCAGCACAAAGTTTGTCATAAGAAGTACCAGGACCTGGCCGGTGGCTTCTTACCTGGAAGTCAGAGCCAAGGTCTTTGGACAGCATGATCTCCTTAGCTGGCCCCTGGGACCCCAAGGCAGGCAGCGCTGGGAAGGACTCAGGCTGCTCCTTGCCAGAGCTCCCCAAAGCCACATCCGCCTTTCGGGTAAACGCGTTCAACTCGTGCTGCAGCACACTCAGACGCACCAGGATGGCATGGATGAGCTTGGCATCCCTGGGGCCCTCGCTGTTGTCAGGTGCCTCGTGCAACCGTAAGTCTGCACACTCGTTGTCCAGGCACAGTCGGAGACCGACTGAGAAACCGTTGGCATCAGCCACCAGGACGTCGATGGCCTTGCTGACCAGCGCGGCCTGCTCCCGCAGTCCAGGCAGCGCCTCGGCCTCGCGGGTCCTGCAGAGCCTGGCAGCGTGGGGCTCCAGCGTCTCGCCCAGAGGGGCAGGCACGCACTGTGCGGAGTCCCCGGCCTCGGCATCTGTCTCCAGCATGGGGCGTGTGCTCTGGCAGGAGGCCAGGTCACAGCGCTGCAGGTTGGAGAGCAGCACGCGGTTCTCGTACTGCAACTTCTTGACCTTGCCGCTCAGCTCTCCGATCTGCAGCTTGGCAGCTGCCAGCTCCTCCTGGGAGGGCTCGCTGAGCACCGAGCAGCTGTCCTCGGACAGCGTCACGTCCAGCTCATGCTCGGAGCGGTATTTGGCCAGCTCGTTCAGCAGCAACTTGTTCTGGTCCTCCAACTCTGCGGAGGAGCGCCGCAGCAGCTCAGCCTCCTCCTCCACGAACTGCAGATGGCGCCGTAACTCAGCTAGGCTCTCTCCGCACTCACCTCCCAGGGAAGAGAAAGCCAGCCTGGTCTCGGGACCCCCGCCACCCCCGTGGTCCTTCATGTCGTCCATCTCGGCCCGGAGGCCCCGGTTCTCCACCTCCAGCTCCACGATTCTCCGGCTCAGCAGGTTGGCCTCCTCCTCCACCAGCTTCAGGTGCACCTTCAGCTCGGTCTCACGGGAGTGCGGAGCATCCGCCAGCTCTTCCGCGGACAGGGCTGCATCCAGGTCCCCATAGAGAGAGCGGTACTTGAGAAGCTCCTCCTTCATGCTGTCGTTCTCCTTGGCCAGCTTCGTGAGCTTCTTGCACATGAGGGCTGACTCTTCTTTTGCAAAATGCAGCTGGCACTTCAGGTCAGCGCTGTCCTCCTGTGGTGCGGTGGGCATGGAGACAGCAATGAGCAAGGTTAGTGAAAGTTGGGCCCAGCCACAGTATTTTGTGATGCACTGACTGTCAGAGAACCCAGGGGTGAATTGGCTCTCGAGCCCTGGAGGCCACAGGACAGAGAGCAGGGGCATTGATACTGAGAGGCCAGGGCACACTACCTACAGTCTGGGAGTCTGGGAGCAGCTGACATTCTGACAGGTGACTATGGCCATTCCTTGCTAGAGTTGTCCCCTCTGAAAAAGTGGTCTCCAATAACACTGGTCTCCAACATGATGACTGTTAAATGGGGAAATGTACAAAAAAAGGGGTGGCACCCTGGCTGCTCACAGGATTCTGTGCTTGGACTGTGCAAATAAAACAAAACACCAGCAGGGAGCTTTTATCTAATTTTTACAACACACCCAAAGAACAGGCACAGATGAGAACAGACCAGAAAGTTGAAGTGAGCCTCAGTCAGGTGCCAATCAATCGGCAGAGTCCAAGTTCAAGGTCTCTGACTCTGTTTCATCTTGGGTTTATCTGTCCCTATGTTGGGTAAGCACCTTGTGGGTCCAGGAGTGTCTAAGCATGAGTTCAGAGCGAGCTTGGAGGGAATAAAATGGGGAGTGAAGTCAAGAAGAAAGGGGAAGAAAGTGGGGAGACAGGAGAGATCCTGGGAAGGGATGGGACCTCTGACGACTACCCAGGACATCGGTTTGGGCCTCCAAACTACAAACTGCAGCATGTGTGTGTATATGTGTTGGGGGGGGGGGTTCTGAGGACGTACCTGTGCAGTAGGCTTCTTGTCGGTCTTTCCAAGAGATCGGGTTCCTCTTTTCTTCAAGGAATGCTGAAGGGAAATAAAGCAAACAGAAAAATCACCAAGATGGTGCACACCCAAAGAGGTGTCACAGAGCAGAGACACAGGGAGGGTCCCAGCTCAGCCTGTGTGTGTTAACCCGAGCCTGAGCCAGAGACGGCTGAGTGTGTCCCACAGGGGACACAGACCAGAAGGACTGAAGGAAATAGCTAAATATCCTTGCCTAGGGCTGCTCCGAACAGCACCCACTCTGGACACTCTGATCCTGTTGGCTGGAAATTGGAATTTGTGTTCTCGATCTTGTTCACCTTTTTGTTGTTTTGGGCCTTCCCTCCCTCCCCTCCAACAAATTATAATTACATCATTTTCTCCCTTCGCTTTCTTCCCTCCAACCCTTCTCACGTACCCCTTCCTCCTGTTCTTATTCAAATTCATGGCTTCTTTAGGTGTTGCAACATATGTGTGTGTCCCTAAACATATAAATACAACCTGCTCAGCCCAGATGTCCCTTGTATGTACGTTTTCATGGCTGATGCTTGTCTCAAATCCACTCATCAGAGATTTCCTGAGTACACCTCAGGGTGTAGAGGACGTAGCAGGGAAGTAGACATACCAAAAGGATACCAAAAGGATGCTATGGCACCCTGCCTCAGAGCTGAGATCCCATTTCCCCCGGGGAAACACATGGGCTGAGGACCATGGTTGGTGGTGCTCACTGGCTAAATATGGAACACACCTCCAAACACTAGTCCAGGCCCCTTTGACTCCACCCCAAAGGGCCACTAGCTCCAACTGAGGCCACCTAGATGATGTGATTCCATTTCACTTCTGCCTCACTCCCTAACAATGTCACAGCCAAACAGGCTCTTCCCTAAATCTCCCCCTCACCGGAAGTGACATTTCATAGCACTTTGAACACAGAATGAATACTAATGAACAAAATGTGGGTACAAAACTAGAAGCAGTTCAGAAACAATGGTGGGAGACTAAGAGTAAAGAAGGATTCAGAAACACTGAAGCGTTGGACGTAGGGGAGTCAATACATTTGATTACCCAGGCAAAAACTGCACGGATAAAAACAAAAGGAAGGACAGCAAACCCTCCTGCACAGCTCAGCAGTAGAGCCCTGGCCTGATGTGTTCAAAGCCCTGGGTCCATCCCCAGAAATTCACCCAGGGGGACAGGAGAATCATAAATTCAAGTCCTGTGCCACAGATTAAGAGCTTGTCTCATAATAAAGACAAAAGAATGACTAGGAGACACAGGTCAGACACAGATAGAGAGCTTGCCTGGTTTGCACGAGACTCTAGGTTCTAACCTCGGTACAGAGAAGAAGAGAAAAGGTTTCCAGAAGGAAGACAAACAGATCTTAACCCTGGGGAAACGCTTGGCCCCACTCAGGATGGAGAGCCCGGAAGGAGAAGCCGCCCTGCGTAGCCGTAGCCGCTTCTCACTGATCAGAGTGGTGAAACCCGAGCCAGATAATAATACATCCTATCGGTGAGGTTCTAGCTAAACAAGGAGGTTCATTTACTGCTGGCGGGAGTGCAAAACAGCACAAGCCCCATGGTGGGGAATGAGAGGAAATGCTACAATGATCAGCGCTTAAGTTTCTTGGTGTTTAAAAGAGTCATTCAATTAGACGCATGATTCCATTGAACACTTCCTCCCGAGAGAGGGATGATTCATGCCAGGAGCTTTTGCAGCTACGTTTAGGTTGTTCTCAACTTTATGAGTTGAGCTGCCCACTTGAATTTCTGAAAATGCTCCCCAGTGACTTTAGATAAATGCTCATCCCCAACCCTCACTTCTTGTTCCCCATGCCTGTCGGCAAGCCACTGACATAAATCAAGCCTTGTTTGTTTAAAATTTATTTTTATTTTATGTTTATGGATGTTTTGCCTACATGGATCTCTGTGCATCACATGTGTACAGTACCTGTGGAAGCCAGAAGAGGGCACTGGATCTCCTGGAACTGAACTTAGAGATGACTGTGAGCTGCCGTGTGGTGCTGGGAATTGAACCTGTATCCCTCTGGAAGAGCAGCTAGGGCTCTTAACTGCTGGGCCATCTCTCCATCCCTGAAAGCCCAGTTTTACTGAAACTGAGTTGGGGGCAGGGACTTGACCAGAGTTCTAGAGCAGACATGTAGCCAGAGAGAGCAACTCTTGATGCAGCTCTTAACTGAGTCGCTGAGGCCTGGTAGGAGAAAACGTGTCTTTGGTGAAGGCCAGAGTGGAGCTAGCACAGTGTCTTTCAACCCACGTGCAGCGGAGAATTTTCTGGGGGGTTAAGAAAACAACACCTCACCAGGCACCACTTCGAAGATTCTGGAATAACGGGCCTGGGGTATGTCTCAACCATCGAAGTTTAAAGTAGCTTCCCAGCGAAGCAAGTTAGTCCTATTGGGTAGTGTGTCTACGTGTGTGTGTGTGTGTGTGTGTGTGTGTATGTGTGTGTGTGTGTGTGTGTGCGCACACACATGCAAATATATGTGCGAGCTCATGTATATGTGCACATTTGTGTGCATGCACAAATGCACGTGTGTGCATACATTTTCATGCATGTGGAGACCAGAGGACAACCTCAGAGGTGTTTAGAAGCTCTCCATCATTTATCTTCTCTGAGACAGGGTTGCTCATTTGCCTGTAACTCACCAATTATGGCTGTTAGGGAGTGACAGAGTTCCTTCCCGAGTCTGGTGGTTTTGTTGTTTGTTTTGTTTTTTTTCAAGACAGCTTTGGCTGTCCTGGTATTCACTCTGCAGACCTGGCTGTATTGAAGGCATGTACCACCACTGACTGGTGGTTTTACATCTTCTCAGCCCACTCTGAGTCTATCTTAAAACCTAATCAGGAAAAGTTTTGTCACACTACAGACACATAGCATCAGGTTCCATTTCCACAAAATGTCCAGGCCAGGCAAATTCTCAAAGATGGAAAATATATTTGGTGTCCCAGAGCTGAAGGAGGAGGAAATACAGAGTGACTGCTAATAGGTGTGAATTCGGCTTATTATTTTTTCAAGGGTTTTACAAAAAGGTCCTGGAATTAGAAAGTATGGGTAGATACACAACTGTTCAACCTACTAACTGTGTGGGTTTCAAAGGGCAAACTCTGGCTAGAAGGGAGCTCGATAGTAGAGCATATGGCTGGCATACGTTCAGTTCCCAGCACTGCAAAGGAAAAGGGGGAAGGTAGACTTAGTAGAATGTGAATTACATCTCAATAGAACGTTACTGGAAACCCAAAACTGAGTAGCTGAGCAGAGTGGCACACATCTGTAATTCCAGCACTTGGGAAGAGAAGCCGGAAAGACACCACAAGTTCAAGGCCAGCCTGTCTGCAGGGCAAGTTCCAGGCCACCTGGCATACAGTGAGCCTGGTGGGCAAAACAAAACAAAAACACTCACATAACACATAAAAATTCAGCCTTGTTACAAAGCACAATTTGTCCCTGGGCAATGGTGGTGCAGGCCTTTATTCCCAGCACGCAGGAGGCAGAGGCAGGTGGATCTCTGTGAGTTTGAGGCCAGCCTGGTCTACAGAGCCAGTTCGAGGACAGCCAGGGAGACACAGAGAAACCCTGTCCCAAAACAAACAAAAAGCAGACAAAGCCAAGCCCCCTTTCATGCTGTCTCCATCCCCCTCCCTCCCTGGGGGATCTTTGCCCATCGGTGCCTCTGGAGCTCTTTCTAGACCTTTGGCCCCCTGTTTAAGGCTGAAATAGATAGTGCTATTTGGGACTTTCTTTCCTTCCTGTGCTTATTTGATTCTGTGATTTTTATAATAAGCACTTCAGACCGAAGAAAACCCAAGAGCACTTGGCATTTTAAAAGGCTGTCTATATCCATGCAACATGACCCTGTACTTTACAGAAACCACGTATGCAACCTAAGCCCATCTTTATTTATTTTTTAAAGACAGAAAAGTGAGTTGTTAGAGGAAGAGAAAGACCTAGAGAAACACAAAGCAAACTTAATCCCAGGTTAGGCAGATGAGAAGGGAGTGGCTGGGTAAGGCTTGCATTATTTTGTATATTTTTTACTAGCTCTGTCATTTTAAATAGATGGCCACGGTCACATGGTGAAAATTCAAAGAGCACAAAAGACAAAAAGAGGGAAGCAGAGAGTCCCTAGTTTCCTGCCCTGGGGGCTGGCAGTGAGCCAGAGCTTGCTGGAACCTTCCTCAGAGCTATGCCAGGTATGCGGTTATGAGCTTCTGCAATGGGGTTTTTGCCTCATTAAGTTTATATTGCACACTTAAGTTTAAAGAAGCATGTACACATATACGTAAAAAATAATGTGTATGTATGCCCAGAAAATCCTATGGGAAGTGTCTGTTCACCTCCCATGTAGGAATCCCCTTGGGGCTTAGGGCATTCTTTAACTTCTGTGTGTCTGTTGTGGGCAGGGAAGTGCCTAGTGTTTTTCATTTCTGATGTACGTTCTCTAGGAAGCCATGGCACACCTTTCCAGCAGGCGGGCTGAGCGGCTGCAGCCTCACAGAATGGAGGCAGGCAGAGATCGCAAAGCCATGCCTGGGATGGGGACCAACACTAACATGGTTCCAGTCATTCTCTCTTGGACTGGACATTCTCCCAACCCATGGGAGCCATCTGAGCTCCCACAACACCCTGAGCTTGGGAGGGAAACCAAGGCAGGCTCTGAAAACACAAAGACCACCCTCCCTCTGTTGAATGGCACTGGCCAGGTGGCTGGGGGTGGAGGTGGGGTGCTGCCTTTCCCCTTAAGGGAGCCAAGGTCTGTCAGAGCCCCTTTGTTCCGCCTCTGGGACTCTAGAGGGTAGAGCACAAGGTCCAGGAAGACTCAGCCCAAAGGCACACTACCTACTCCTCACAAAGCTGCTCTGAGCAGCCTGGGCAGCACCCCTGAGCGACCCTGGCCAACCCTTCCCAGCAGGAGCCTGACTTCGCCTTCCCCAGAAACCACAGAATCCTCACACCAGGAGATAGCTGCCTAACACCTGTCTCGGAGGACCTCTGTCCCCAACACCTTCTGTGCTTCCTTGCTGCTGACTCACCAAATGTGTCGGGGTGTCCCTATGAGTCTCACGGAACTAGATTGCAGACTGACCAAAAAGGGGACCTGGGTTGGGGTGCATCTCTAGAGTGAAGTGTACTTGCCGCATGGCCAAAACGCCAGGCATTCAAGCCTGGAGAGACCACCATGAGTGGAGGGAAAAAAAAAAAAACTTTTACATTGTATTGTGGTGCAGGTAGCATGATATATGGGTGTGGCACATGCACACATCCTTGTACATATATAAAAGCCAGATTGTCAGGTGTGATGTTCTATCACACTCTGCCTTTGAGACAAGGTTTCCCACCGAGCCTAGAGACCAGCAAAGCTGAGCCATCCTCCTGTCTCCTCCTCAGTGCTGGCGTTACAGGTCTGCTTGGGATCATGCCCAACTTTTTATGTGGGTTGTGGAGATTTGAACTCATATCATCATGCTTACTCAGCAAGCTCTCTTAGCCCCTGAGCTACTCCGAAGCCAGAAAAAAATAAGTTTAGACTTGACAGTTTTCAGTGTAGCTGTTCCTTCCATGTGCCTGCCAGCTCTGTGGGGACAGCCCCTGCGTGAGGCAGCAAAGGCTTCTCCAGGCCCACAGCCAGTGGCTGGTTGACATGGTAACGACAATGGGACACACTGTATTTAGCAAGCGCTTATTCTGTGCTGAGCATCTTCCAGCCCGTCTCATTTAATTTTCACAAACACCCCCAAGCTGTAAGGACTGATTTCCCCTTTTTGTAAACAGATCAAGTGAGCACTCGAGCTGTTGTGCCATCTGCCCAAGGCTGCAGTCACTCTCAAGGAAACAGCACAGCCAAGATTCACACCCAGGCCTACGGGGCTCCACTTCCGGGTTTGCCCTGCAGCTCACACACTAGGCCCAGAGCACACTGCACAGCGGCAGAACCAGGCTCAGCCCCAAGTGGTCGAAGGTGCTCTTCCCACCACCACCAAGGAGGAAATCCAGATGAGAAATCACTGGTGTGGGCATTCTGGGAAAGCCCTTGATGAGTGAGGCAGGGCAGCGGAATCTCCATTAGGAGTCAGTTCAAGTGTGGAGACCCAGGGCCCTGGGTTTGAATCCCCTACTCATCTTCCCCCAGTCTCATCCATAGCCAGCAATTCTGCTCCTGTGTGCATACCCAAGAGAAACATACACAGAATCACAAAACCTCAAACATGAATGTTTATCACAGCGTTATTTGTGACAGCGGAAAAGCAGAAGCCACACAAACATCTGTCACATATAAGGCACTTTACCTACACAATGGATTATTACCCAGCCACGATGAGAAATGAGGCCCTTCAACATGGATGAGCCTTGTGCCCATCACCAAAGATCACACATTGCTTGATTTCACTTGAATGTGATCTCCTGAATGGATAAATCAATAGAGGCAGAAAATAGGCCAGCAGTTGCCAGGGGCTAGAGGAAGAGGGGGTGGAGCGGGACTGCTAACAGGTGTGGGGTTACTTACAAGAGCAATGGGAGTTTTCTGGAATTCGGTCCTGCTGAGGGCGGCACACCATCAGCCTATGAGACTGAGCTGTAAAATGGTGTGTTCTGCGCTCAATGAACTAAATTGTAATTTGAAAATGTCCAAGAAGAAGTAGTACCTACAAAGCAGGGACAACGGAGGGTTAAACAGCATGAAGGCACATGGGCAAGGCTGGGAGCCGTGCCTGGCACCGGCTTAGCACTCAGACACAGCAGCTACGTTAGGACAAATCACACTCACATTGGCTTTCTGCCTGAAGACAAGGGGGATGATTCTGGATGAAGGGGCAGCTGCTGCTACGATTCTGAAGCGGCAGCCCAGCTGGGCTGCAGCACCACCGCAGAGAGCCATGAGGGCATGCCACCTCCCTTCTGTCTCGACAAGAGCTGTCTCTATAGCAACTGCATCAGCTCAGGGCAGGGGCTCCCATTCCCAGTTGGGTGACAACATCGCCTCAGCAACCTGTCAGGATGGCAAAGGCGGGTCCCAAGGATGGGGCTGTAGCTCTGGCAGAAGAATTGCTGAGGGACCCTTGTCTCCATAGTAACCATGACAGGAAGGAGAGGGAAGAGAAGAGGGCAAACAGCAAATAAACAGGATCTGGGGCCAGCACCGCACATCGGCAGCTCACATCAGGCTTCAGGCATCTGTTTCCCAGGAAAGAGAACGGGTTTCTTCAGTGCCTACTCTGTGTCAGGGTCCATTCTGGGGTCTTTCCATTAAAAACCTAAAACTTACATTTAGGGTTCCACGAGCAGGGATGGTGAGACGACTCAATGGGAAAAGGCACGTGCCACCAGCCCTGAGGACCTGAGTTTGATATCTGGGATCCATGGTGAAGAAGAGAATCAACTTCTTCAAGTTGTCCTCTGACCTCCACATGCTGGCTGTGGGACACTGACAGACACAGAGACAGTTATACAGACACACACACACACACACACACGATAAAGTTTTAGTTGTAGTAAAAAAATGTAATTTCACAAGTCATGCCTGAGTACATTCATGTTTTGTTTTGTTTTTAAAGAAGGGTCTTACTATGTTTTCCAGGCTAGCTCTTTGACGCCAAGACTTAAGTTCTTCCCCTCAGGCTTCCCTGAGGTAGGGCTATAGACGTTCCCATCATGTCTAGTCTTAGTGGTTTCTTCGAGGCACTGTCTCACGTATCCCAGCTTTTCCTCCCATTCACCATGTAGCCAAGGATGAGCCTCAGATTCTAATTCTCACGTCTCCATCTCCGGGGTGCTGGGGTTACAGCTGTATGGGACCACACCCATTTTAGTTGGAACTGCGTATTGAATCCAGGCACGCACTCTACCAGTTGAGCTACGTTCCCAGTCCTTTTTAATTTTATTTTATTCTTTTGTTTTTGAGACAGTCTTATATTGTAGCCCAGGCTGGCCTGGAATCACAGAGCCCTGTTGGATCTGCCTCCCAACTAACGGGACTGCACACTCTCATTATTTAATTCCTGGGGGCCCTGGAGAGAGATGGCTCAGCAGTTGGGAACACTAGCTGCTCTTGCAGAAGACTCGCTCGATTCCCAGCACCCACGCTGAGCAGCTCACAACCACCAATAGCTCAAGCTACGGGGATTCCAATGCCATCTTCTGGCCTCTGTAGGCACCTGGACACACATGGTACACAGACAGTCAAGCAGGCACACACACACACACACACACACACACAGACTAAAAAGCACACAAAGCCTAGCTTGGGTTGATGGTATGGCTTTATGCCTGGAGAGTCCACCCTACCCTGGTATGTATGAGATCTTGAAACAGCTGGTAGGGTTTTTCAATATGTGCAGTTCTGTAACTTTCTTTTTGGCTGCAGTGAGGATCAAATCCTGGGTCTAGCGCATGTTAGGCAAGAGTTCCTCTACTGGGCAACGTTCCCAACACTTTACTGCCTTTGTATTTCAAGACAAGGTCCTACTAAATTGCCTGGGCTGGCCTCAACTTACTGTGCAGCCCGGGCAGGCCTAGAATGTCCCATCCTCCCCCTTCAACCTTCCAGGTAGCTGGGATAATGGGCCTGGTCACCAGGCCTAGCTTCCTAATTTCCTTCCCTGGTTTACAACCTTGGAGACCTTCTCATATCAGGACACATTTTTTTTTTTCTACTTCGTAACACGTGGTAAAGGTTATATAATATAAACGTACCACTTTAAACATTCTATTTTACAACGGTAAAATATATTTAACATAAAAGCTACCACTTTTGGACCTTTACTTTTGTTTTTCTGCTGCTAGGTATTAACCCAGGTCCCTTTTTTGGAAACAGGGCTCATATACGCCAGGGTGGCCTCAGACTCAGGCTGTAGCTACAAATGTCCTAAACTCCCGAGCCTCTCGCTTTAGCCTCCTAGGTGTCGGGGCGGCACCCTGCGCTTCGACCTACTCACTGTGGATGACCACAGACACGCTCTGCCTCCCAGCCCTTCCATCACCCCAAAGTGAAACCCTGGCCCCACTGAACAGCCCGTGCTCCCCTGTCCCAGCACTGCTACTCCCTGTCTTAGGCATCTCACTACTCTAGGCAGCTCAGAGAAACGGAACGCTACAATACCGACCCTCACGTACACAGCTTGCTTCAGCTGGCGTGATGTTTTCAAGGCCCACCCACGCCGAGTGTGTAGCCGTGCTTCTGCCTTCCAGGTACAGGTACACACCTGGCTTTGTATATCCATCTGCCCATCACATAGCATTTGGGTTGCTTCCGTCTCTCAGCTATTGTGGATAACGCTGCTAGGAACACAAAGGTGCCAACAGCTCCATCCCTGCTCTCAGTTCTTCGGGACGTTCTGAGAGAACCGGAATTGCTGGGTGATACAGTAACTGTCCTTAGTGAGAAACGGTCATTAGCTAGTCTTTCTAACTTCTTCAGAGTATTACGGAGTCACTCAAAAGGTTTTCTTTTTTATTGTTTGTTTTCTTTTTAGCCCTCCCATGTGCCAAGCACATGTTCTAACACACAGGCTCCATTCCTGGCCCCTCTGGTTACACAAACTTCTCAGTGATCCAAACAGCCTTATAGTAGCTTATAAGCTGATACTATCATCATCCTGACGTCACAGAGGAAGAAGCTGAGACTCGGATGAGGGAAGTGCCTTCAGCCACATCTCTGCCGAGGAAAAGCTGGGGGCAAACTCAACAAGCTGCAGCCGACAGCCTCAGTTTCCCCATGTGTGCAAGAAGAAGGTGCTGTGCTCTATAGGTACTTTGTAGTGCCCCTCCTTTCCACCATCAGACACGACAGCCACAAGACTGTGTAGAGATGGTACCCAGTGCTGTAGGCAGCCCACAGAGGGCAGGAAACCTCCCACCCAACGCCACAGCTGCCCTTGGGGAAGATTCTGCCCTCTTCAACCTGGAAGCAGGCGGGAGACCAGAAGAATGCCCAGATGGGGATGCCTCATGAGCAGCCAACCAGCTGAGGGCCAGTTATGCCTCTGGAGTCAGAGGCCACCTAGTGTTTAGAGTACCAACCCCTCCTTCTTCCCCTGGAATCAGGAAGTATCCAGGCTTTAAACATCACCCACTGGCATCTGGCAAAGTCCCCTGCAGCCTGCACGACTTTGAGAACCTGCCTCACAGAAGGAAGCTGTTTGCTCAGCCATGAAATGACCGCCGCTTTGTTGGGCCTTTGCAAAGATTTCTCAGATAAACTGTTCTTATACAGGCCTAACACATAGCTGGAGAAGGGTACAGCAGGAGGAGGAGGGGCTGACATCAACCAAGACTGGAGACATGGGATCTAGAAGTGACACTAAGAGACAAACGTGGGAGAGCCAGGCCTGGCTTCCTTCTCAGACTAAGTGGCTGCACATACTAGTCCCTAAAGCATCTCCACACAAGTCAGCCAGGGGCCCTGTCAGTGACCAGGAAACAACTGCCCAACATTAAAGATGAAGAAACTGAGGCACTGAGGGTCAGGCCCACCCTGGGCTTTGCTGAACAAACCCTCAATTAATCCCAGAGAGAGTAAGCATCGTCTCTCGCTCACCACTCCACTCAATGTCCAGTGTTGAGCAAGTACAGAAGAAGTGCTCAGCAACACATGCTGAACGGACGAAGGGATGAACCACACGGCCAGGGAGGCAGAAGCGACCTGTCCCAGTCCACAAGCAGCCAGGCAGGGACGCACAGCCCACCTGCACCACTTGGGCTGCAGCCCTCACCTCTCTGGGACGATCCAGCTCCGTCTGCAGCACCTGCTTGGCCAGTTCCGTCTCAATGAGCCTCTGCCGAAGCCCCTCATTCTCCTCCTCCAGCCTCATCCGCTTCTTCTCCACCACCTCCAGCTCCTTGTGAAGCCGCATGGAGATGTCCTTAGAGACCTGAGCCGGGGGCGGGGGAGGGGCGGGGAGAGGAAGAGGACATGTTCAGGCTGGAGAAGGACACACCTCGAGTCCCGGGTGACCACCCCACCTCAGTCACAGAGTCACCTCTTCACCTTCACTCAGCAGACAGGGAAACAGAGGCACAAGAGGTCCTGAGACTCACCAAGAGCCATGAATCTAGGATCAACAGATCCAAAGCCAAACCCAGGTACCCCAGCTCCTGATACACTGCCCCCAAAAGCTGTGATGATCTTGTTCTGTCCTTAAAGGTGCCTTTATATTCAGCCAGGGCTCTGTGTGTGTGTGTGTGTGTGTGTGTGTGGTGCTGGAGACAAAACCCGCCTTGATTCTCTCTGGCAATAGTTCTACCACTAAGCTATACTCCCAGCCCTGTCTTCACAAGAGCCTGAGAGGGACGAGAGCTGTTTTGGAAGCCCAGCACAAAATGGACAGCACGTGGTCAATCCTCAGCAAGTCATTTCCCGGCCTGAGCTTCAGTGTTCTCAACTTGTATGAAATGGGCACAGCAGGAGCAGGACAATCTCAGCGCCAACAGCAGGATCACGTCAGCTATTGCTCTCTAAGCCTTCACTCGGCACCTGCCACAGTGAGTGTTCGGTGACTAGTGGCTGCTGCTCCCAGGAACCGATGTCCAGAGACCGGCATGACTTGTCAGAGGTCACAGTAGCCCTGAGGCCTGTTCTGGGATATAGACCATGCTGGAATGACAGAGGCTAGGCATGTGTCCAAGCCATCCCTTGGATGCAGCTAACAGAGTAGCAGTGTCTAATCCCAGGTCCAGGATCAGAAGGAAAAGCACCCCAAACTCCCAAGGGTCCCTTCTGTCCTGCCCCTGAAACTGGGTGTGGGAAGGCAGGGCAGGGGGCTGAGGTGGGGTGAAGGATGCCCTCCTGAGCTGGCAGAATGCAAATAGATGCCATCCTTAGGTAGGCTGGGTCCTGCCAACACCTACTAGGCTCAGGAGTTCCACCCGAGTCCTACCCTCACTTTACTGGAGCTCAGGGTCACACACAGCAAGCATGGCCGGGCTGGGACTCCCTGGGTGTGGAGGAGCCAGCATAGCCAGAGGCCCCCAGGAGTCTGAAGGCCCTACCAGCAAGACCTGTGTGGCACAGATAGCTTGGCACCCAGGCCTGCCAGCATCGGAAATGACCACGTGCCTCCACCCCCTGGAAGGGAAGAGGCCCTCCCTCCCTAGCTCTGCCCTCTGCCTGGGCCCAAGCCCAACTCAGCACAGACCCCTTTGGCAGTGTGCAGGGAAGGCCAGGAAAAACAACAGTTGAGCGGAAACTGGGCACGGCTCTCCTCCCTTCTCTGCTCGTTGCCCCCTCCAGCCTGAAGACCTCTGAGGACGCCAAATGGAGGCCCACAGCCTACCCTGTAGACACTCTGGG
Organism: Pachyuromys duprasi; assembly: GCA_028658305.1. NCBI lineage: Eukaryota > Metazoa > Chordata > Mammalia > Rodentia > Muridae > Pachyuromys > Pachyuromys duprasi. The sequence goes on along the minus strand of CM053766.1, from coordinate 136,519,271 downwards.
CCACAAAGCTTTCCTTACCCATAAAGTGTGGTAGGCAATCCTTCAATTAAAAAAAAAAAATGCACGAAAGAAAACTAGATTCAAGCACTGGTGCCAGAACCCTAACGTTTGGAGTCTGAGTTTGGTTGGCAGCAACTGGGTGGGTACATGCTCATGAGGGCTGCTGTGGGTAGTGGCTGGCATCCAGAAGGTGCTCAAAAGTTACAAGGCTTCTTATTTACTATTATTTCTAAATAGCTCACTCTATTCAGTGTATTACAGAAGTTGTACTTATTTCAGTTTCTTGACCTATTTTTGTTGTGTAAAATATTTAACAACCACACAAAGCAATTCAGAGGCAGTGGTTAAAGAACCATCTACACAATTTTTTTTTTAAATGACTGTGCTGGGAACGAACCTTGGACTTTTGTGCGAGCTAGGCAAGCACTCTCTCACTCAACTACCTCATCCAAGAGATTTTTGTCTCCTCAGGCTAGCCTTCAGTTTGTTACTAGCCAGGGATGGCCTTGAACTTCTCGTCTTCCTGTCTCTGCTTCCCAAGTGCTGGGCACATGTAACCTTGCTAAGTCTATGCAGTGCTGAAGACCAACCCCAGGGCTCTATGCCTGCTGGGCAAGCACTGTGCCAGCCGGGCTACATCTCCAGCCACAGCCGCAAAAGCATTTTTAATGTATTACCCTGCTTGCTGTTTTGCCTGTCTGCATTGGCTTTATCCACCTTGGCCCAGGCTAGTAGGTCCCTCAGGAAGCCCTGTCCTCACCAATATTCCATCCATTCACTCACTCATTCATTCATTCATTCATTCATTCATTCATTCATTCATTCATTCACTTATCTTGCCTTGTCACTGGGATGGAAGTAGTGGACCACAGAGGCCAAGGCCATGTCTATCTGGATTCATTCACATCTGTGTCCCAGAAGTAGCTCAGGGTCTAACATACACTAAATGTCTAATAAATGAATAAACAAACAAAGCAGAACCCAGCACATGAAAAGGGAGAAGACGGAAGGAGTGGCCAGTTGAACCTGCCCTAGCAGGGTGGAGGGCAAGCCCCTCCACTGCCCCTACCCCACCTGCTAAAGAGGGCTACCAGGGCCAAGAGTCCTCTCCCAAACATGCTTCCGTCAGGGTGGGACATGCCTTGTCTCCACCATAGCTGCTCCTGGATCCGCTCCCTACTCCATGGCTTCCCTGTCCCCATGTTAGCCCCAGCCCAGGGCCACATGTTAAGAAAGCATCCTTCCCCCAAGAAGCTGCAGAATTCCAGACAGAAGAGCCCACAAGTTCAGATTCCTGCTGTGCCTTGCAGCCCCCACGAATGTCAGGGAGTAGAGGGCGCCACTGCCACCACTGGACAGCAGGAGCCAGGCCTGGCCTTGCCTTCCCCTCCCAGATTCCCACCGGTCCCAGGGACTTGGCTCTCACAGGTCACTTATGGAATCAGGCTTTCCTTGCCTCAGGACATACTGTATTACCACTCTGAATCCCAGAAAGGAAAGGGCAGTTGTCCAAGGTCACATGACTAGGAAGGTACCAAGCATGGGTCAACTCTAACGCTGAGGCTGTAGATACAATATGAACAATGGGCTGTCAAGAGCAAGTACCAATATGGCTATATCCAAAGGTGCCTCTCTCACTGAGCTCTGCAGTTACACCCAAAGAAGGAGGCAGAGAGACCAAGAGAAGAGAGGCAGCTGCAAGCATCCGGACACAGGACAAATGCCTGATGTGCAAACAGCTCAGCCATGAGGTCACTGTTTACAGTGCTGGCCTTGGTCCCTGCCAAAGGCCATCAGCGGCGGGCAGGCCCCCAGCACATCAGCCTCTGGGCTCTGAGCCTCACATTACAGTACATTCCAGAAGGAGGTGGGAACTGTTAGCAGCACCCAGGGCTAGGCAGCATCCTGAACTAAATCCTCTCAAAAAAAAAAAAAATCACATGATGGAATCTCACCCCATTTGACGCAGAGAGAAACTGAGGCTCTGAGGAGAAGTGATGCAGGTCACCCAGGACAAAAGCCAAGGCCAGTGCACTCTTATCTAAGGATAGGGTACATAGCGCGGTACCCAAGTTCTGGGACCTTCTACAAGAAAAGCAGTGGGATCCGACGCCACACCTATCACAGCACCCTCTTCAGTAACTTCATTTTACATTCATCAGAGTCTCTATATGGAACTAAACTTAACTCCGTGTTCCAGAGGGGAAACAGGATCAGACACGAGAAGCAGCCTTCCCCAAACCACATAGCTACGGAGTGGGAGCAGCAGCACCATCCGCATGCTAGCGACCTGCTGAGGGTCGGAGACCTCGTTAACTGTGCGGACCCGCAAAAGGTCAAAGAGCCCGGGAGGGCTGCTATCGGGTGGCAGTGGGGGAAATCTCACTAATACATGTGAGCCCAATAAAGCCGCCAGAGCTCAAAAGCCCTGCAGGGCATGGGGCCAAGGAGCCTGCTGAGCGTACCTAGGCACACCTCTCCCAATCTCGCTCCACCTGGTTCCCTCAGACTGCCTAGGGGAAGCCAGGGAACTCAGCTTTCTGCGGACCTCCATAATTGCTTCTAACATTCCCAGCATACTGGGGCGAAGGGTAACGGCCAAGTTGTGGCCAGCTCAGGCTGAGCCAGAGCATGAGCTCAGCGCTGCAGCTGCGGGGATGGGCAGGGGAGGCGCGGGCGTGCTGATTGGCTAGTTCAAATCCCAACAGAAGGGGCCCTACCCCTCCTCCTGAAGGGCGGAGCCCCACCCCCAGCCCAGCTGCTCTGGCCCCGCCCACCAGCCTGTTCCCCTTACCCTCTTGTCTGCACAACTAGGGTCCCTCCCAAAAATCCTCAAAGACCAGAGCCCAACAGCGGATTAGCCTGAACTTCTCCGATCTCCTTCTCTCCTCCCCACCCCCGGCTCTGTCGCCTTCCAATGAGGGAACTTGGAGGGTTGTTTTAGCGTAGTTTTATGTTGTTGTTTGGGTTTTTTTTTTTTTTTTAAGTAACAGGGTGTCTTGTGCAGTCAAGAAAACTGGCTCCACACAGGTACACAGGCTTGATAGAGCCTTCCAAAATCCTTTAGGAGTGGCCTACCGGGCTGGATTGGCAGTGTCCTCCAACAGCACCTGTCTGCCCTCTGGGGCCCTCGGGAGTCCTAGAACATGCCTGGCTTATGCCCTCTTCTCTCTTGGGCCTCCTGCAGAACTCCTAGACTCCCCGCAGTTCTGTACCAGTGTGCTGCTCACGCTGGGCTGGGTTCTCAGAGCAGACAGCTGGCACCGGGTCCCCACGCTTTCCATCCCCCACCCCGGGTTACATAAGAACAGCAGTGGAGACTTCTCTCCTGGACCCCACCTGTCTGCATGGGGCCATCCCGGCTTGCTCCTGAGGAGGAGGAGCAGCAGGGTTCGGCAGGGGGCTGGGAAGTGGATGAGTCTGACTTCTGCCCTTGACTCCATAGCTGCTTCCCTCCAGCACCCTCACCGGAAAACTGATGCAAACTGTCAGACCCTGTGGTGTCTTAGCCGGGGTTTTAAATATCCTGGGTTGGATGTCCTTACACCCATTTTGCAGATGAGGAAATTGAAACATGTGTGACTTGCTCAAAAATCACAAAACCCAGGCATACTGGAGCCCAGCTCTGAACCTACCCAGTCCAGTGGCAGCCCTTCCATCTCTCAGTAGCATAAGAAGCCTGCAGAACTGAGCAGGGACTGCAAATTGGGGCTACTCAGAGGCCAAAGCCACACATGAGGCAGACACACAGGAAACAGCCTCTGGCTGCTCTCAGGAAGGCTCCTGTCACACCATTTTGGGATATCCCATTTGGAGGACCTGCTGATCCACCAGGGGTCCCCACTCTGCAGATGGGAAAAGTAAGGCCCAGAGAAGCAGGATAACTTGCTCAAGGCAAGCAGTAAGCCACAGGGCTATCCTGGATCCCCAATGGGGCTTAGGATCCAATCACCCAACAAGGACAACCTACAGAGATTGGCAGAGACCCAGACTGACCTTGACATCCTGCTCCAGACCACGGATGAGCTCACCGTCCACCTGGCCCGTCTGAGCGGCACGGAGGCTGCGGCGCTCAGCCTTCCGCAGTCGGTACTGCAGGATTCGACAGGTCTTGCTGGCTTGGTCCAGCTGCTGCCGCAGCTCCTGCAGCTGATACACGTCTTCCTCCATGTAGACGTCCCGCATCTCCAGCATCTCAGCCCGCAGCTCCTCGATCTCGTCCTACAGGAAAAAGAAACGGGTCAGATCCCCAAATTCCACGGTGGTGGCCAGGACGCCTGAACGCTTGGCCACACCCGGCAAGCAGACCCAGGGACCCTGGGGTTACAGGCCAACACCCCAACCCACCGCTGAACTCCTACGACTGTAAATATGTGCCTTCCATGGCAAAGGAAAGAGACCGATGAGACCGAGATAAGGGTCTCCAGACAGGAGCATTATCCAGGGCTATCCACGTGGACCCTGAGAGGGAGGGGGGGGGAGAGACAATGCATGGAGGAAGTGGAGGGGAGACAAGGCAGGCTCTTCGGGTAGAGAAAGGCGCCAGCCAAGGAACGAAGGCAGCTTCCACAAGCATGAAACTTCCACAAGTGGCTAACAGCCAAGGAGAGGAGTCTGTCCTAAAGGCCTCAGCAGACACGCAAACCGCCAGGACTTGAATTTCAGTCTTGGAAGATAATCTACAGATGCACCACTCTTGCAATTTGAATCTTCTCGCTCTATAGGCTGAGTCTTCCTTGTGGCTCTACTGGGAAGTGGTGGACCATTTAGGAGGTGAGGGTACCGCAGCATTGGCGGTTGCTCTTGAAGGGATAGTCGAACCCTGTTTCCTCCCTCCTTGCTTCCTGGACCCCATGAGGTGGGCAGCCTCTCGGGCCATGCTCTCCCTGACTTGATGCGCTGTGTCACAGCAGGCACAAAATGGCCTTTAGCTGAGGTATGAGCATGAGGCAGAATACAAAATAGAACTTTCCTCCTCTTTGGTTGTCTGAGGTATCCTGCCACAGTGATGGCACGGCCACAGCCATGGAAAGCGAGCATGTTACAGAAACAGCAGGAAGCACACACCAGGGATGCGCTCAACAAGCATTCGTGCACGCCGGCTACATAACCAACACTGCACCGCACACAAAACCAGGGAAGGATGTTAGTGAACAGCCTTGTCCACACCTTCTTCCCCAAGCCTTATTCCAAAAAACCCAGTTAAGCAAAAACAAACAAACAACAACAGCAAAACAATCTCAGATGCTATTAAGTGTAGTGGAGGCAAAAAGAAAAAAACCAACACTATAGCAACATGAGAAGTATGGCAGCAAGTGGGGGAGGTGCTGCATTAGGGACACAATCAAGGAGGCCACCTCTAAAGACAGGACATTTAAGGCAAGGCAAGAAGCAATATCCAGAAGCGGTCCAGGAAGAGGGAACAGTGTGCAACGCTCAGAGGTAGGAAAGCACTCAATGCATCAAGATGCCCCCAGCACCTGGGAGGCAGAGGATCTCTGTGAATTCCAGGCAAGCCTGGTCTACACAGTAAGTTCCAGGATAGTCAGGGCTACATAGTGAGGCCTTGTTTCAGAGTGGGGGTGAGGGGCTTAGGGAGTGGGAGGAGGGTAAGAGACACACAAGGGGAGAGGTAAGATGGATAAAGGTACTGGCCACCAAGCCTAGTGGCCTGAATTTGCTTCCTGGGTCCCACACGGTAGAGGACAGGACAGGAGGGAACCAGCTTCTGTAAGCTGCCTTCTAACCTCCTCATGTGTTCTATGGCACACACATACACAAATAAATGTAATTTTTAAACTATATGTGTTGCTGGGGGTGGAGTCAGGGGTGGAGGTGGGAGGTGTGGCGTGAGGTGTGGCGCACGCCTTTAATCCCAGCGTTTGGGAAGCAGAAGCAGGTGGATCTCTGAGTTTGAGGCCAGCCTGGTCTACAGAGCTAGTTCCAGGAGAGCAGAGGCTACACAGAGAAACCCTGTCTCTCAAGAAATAAACAGACAGTTAAATAAATTTAATCAAAATTTAATCAAAATATCGTTGTTTAATAATGGTGCATACCTTTCATTCCAGCACTTGAAAATAGGCAGACAGAGAGGCAGGATCTCAGTGAGTTACAGGCCAGCCTGGTCCACAGAGAAAGTTGCAGGTCAGCCAAAGCTACATATTGAGACTCTGTCTTATAAATAAATAAATGTTTGTTTGTTTGCTTGCTTGCTTGCTTTTTGCTTAAAAGACAGAGCAAGAGTCAGGCTTGAGGGATATGAAATGAGAAAGATCGTGATTTCAAAGCCAGCCTCGGCTCTGTGAGACTGTCGGAAAGAAAAGAACAGAACAAGGCTGGGGAAGTAATGGGGTCAGCCATACAGAATCTTCCAGGCCTGGCTCAAGCTGTAAGCAGAAGCTCCTCACTTCCCTCAGCCCATCTGAAACTCTATTTAACAGCTGGTCTCCAAGTGACTGTGGAACTGAAGGTCACCCTACCTGCCTGCCCCTCACACCCAGCACCTGCTTAGCCTCCTGCAGAGCCCCAGCCAGTACTAACTGGATGATCAAAAGCATGCCTACCTAATGAAGGAAGAAAGGAGGGGCTTCTCACCGGGAAAGATGGAAAGTGAATACCAGACAGTACACAGGGGCATGGGGATACCTCACAAAGGAAACTCATAATTATGGAAACTGAGTCACAAACATGAATAATACCTTAAACAAGGTTGCACACAGAGGAGGGGAACTGAGTCATCAAGGATGAGGCTGTGGCAAAGGCAAGTCCCTCAGAAGAAGTACTTGAGGTTGGCACTGATGGAAGCGGGGGAGGCAACCGGAACGGAAAGGCCGCTCTGGAGAGGGCGCTAGATCTGAAGGCTGGAGTCCCCAAAGAAGACGGGAATAACGGGAAGATGGGGGGGTGGAGGTGGAATCTCCTCTGCTCCCCACAACCTTTGCTCACCCCAGGGGCCTGCACAGTCTGGAAAAGGAAACATGGAGGCCTTTCCTCACACGTGACTGCCAGCGGGGACCGCACAGGCTGTGGAGTCTAGACTGCAGTGTGTCAACACTGTGGCCCGTTGCAGTGGCTCCGTGTGTGTGTGTGTGTGTGTGTGTGTGTGTGTGTAGGGGTGGGTGTCAGCAGGCATGGACTTCTGGATTGATGGGCAGGTAAGAAGCCATGTTATCCAGGCCATACCACACCCCAGGGGTCCTCACATCCATTTGCCTGGCTTCTGGAACTATTTCTCAGAACCCAGGAAAGGAAGACAGAAGAGACAAACTGGAGGTTCCAAGCCCCCACAGGCTGTCTCCCTCCACCAACAACGAATCGGTGTGTCACTACTCTCCACATGCCAGACTGTGTCCTAAGGGTGTGTTCACCAGCAACCCCAAAGTGGGTGACCCTGCCTACTAGCTGCAGAGGGCCAGTCATTTCGGCAGACAACCCAAAGTACACATTCACCAGCCCACACCAGGCCAAATGGGCCGACCAGAACTGTACTGGGAGGAAGTGAGACGGTGAGCTCACCAGTGAGAGAAATGAGGAAGTGAGGAGTCCGAGTCCCACTTCAGCTGGCAGAGCAGGGAGCAGGAAGGAAGGGGCAAAGGAAGTGAAGGCAGACACTACATCCAGACGGCCAGGGCTGCAGGGACCCATATTCAAATTCAGCTTTGCCATCCATGAGCAGCTCGCAGATTCCCCTTTTGACAGAACACAGTGACTGGCAGGATGTGGGGTCTACGTGACTCTCTAGGTCAGAAGGAGTCAAGGGAAAACACAGGGGCACACTCAAGCTTGAGACACATTACCAGACGTATGATCTTTACATCACAGAAGGTGACATCCCTCCATGTTTAGCTCTTGTGTAACTGGCTTTTGTGAAAGTAGTACATGGTCAAGCAGAAAGTTTTTGAAAACTACAGAGAACTTCAATCACAATTTCTTTACCGGGTTCTGAATCACAGTGGTCCCCAGGATGATAAGGCTTATTGGTAGAGTTTGTCTAACACACTCACACGTGTGCTTCTATGCCAGTGCTCTGAGCTTCCCAAAAAGTTAGCACTTGATACAGGCCTCCGTATTCCCATCCAGACCTCCTGAGTCAGAAGCCGTGGAGGTGGGTCCCCTGAGCAATTCCTTCCGTTTTCTTCCCCACAAAAGACAAGGGTCCCGTCTCACAGCACAAGCCCCTGGACCCGGGCCTGACACAGGCATCTCGTGAAGAAGTGAGGGAATGACTTGTCTCCCCAGCAGCTGTCTCTCAGGGGAACTGCCTTCACCACAGTGCAAGCTGTTGTGGACACGTCAGCTCTGTATTGGAGGGAGTTTGGGGGGCCGAGGCCTCTGGGAGCTTGCCTCAGCTGCAGGCAGAATACCCACCAGCCCCTCCTGGCACGTCCCCATGTGAGGCTTGAGTTGACAAAGGCTGGCTTGTGGCGCACATGGGCTGTACGCTTAGGCAGAGACTCTGGGTGTCTGGGCCTTAGGTGGGGGCAGGGAAAGGAGTTTCTGAGCCTAGCGAAAGGCCCCAGGAGCACAGGGCCCCACTTGACTGCTTCTGCTCGGTGTCCACACCCAACCCAGGGTTCATCAGAGTTTTGCCTTGGAAGGCTCTGGAGTGGCAGGTCCAGCTGGAGAGAGGCCTCCTGGCTTCTTCACAGACAGTCCAGAGGCCCCCAAGAGGTGCCACCTCATGACCTCGTCTATAAGACATCAGGAGAGAGGGGGTCAAACTCATGGAACAAGGTTCTGGAGTTCGCCCTTCCCAACACGAGGGCACTCCAAATTGGATCCTCTACCTCAAGTGCAAAATGCTGCACTACAGTGCCCACCTTGGAGTCTGGGGAACCCCAATTCTCAACCAATCCAAGGGCCACCCTGAAATGAACTGGACAGAGGCCCCTAGACTGGATCAAACCTAAAGAAGCTAAGGAAAGGCACCAGGTGGTTCCCTCTGGACTCTGATTTCATGCCGCCCTCTTTCCCTTGATGGCTGGCCTGAACTTCTCAGCCCAGGCTGCAAACAGGAAGGGAAGACAGAATCTAGGGACAACAGCTCGTGCATGATCGTCCCTTTTTGAAGTTTCTTTGACTCTGATAGAAGACAATGCCTGTTGATGTGAGGAAGTCAGGTGAGGGGAAAAAAAAAAAAAAGCAGGTGGCTTGCTGGCTCATTCCACTGGCTTCTGCTTCAGGTCAAAGCCCCTGACCCCTGACCCCTTGCCATGCCCCAGTCTGCTCCCTATCTTGCACCTGCACCCAGATACGCTGGGACTGAAAGGCTGGCCATGGCCTTGACAAGGAGGCTCAGGAACACAGGCTCACTCACCCGTGCACTTCTCACTAATTCTCTTCCCAGCCCTGTGGGAGGCACTGAAATGTTCCCATTTTGCAGAGGAGGCATCTGAGGCTCAGAACTTCCTCAGAGCTGCCCAAGCTAAGGAGGGGTGAAGCTGGATGCCACACAGGGGCAAGTGGCCCTAGCCCAGGGCATGCTAACTGCGCATTCTTCCAGCATTACTCAGGCCATTTGCTACGCTCTATTGGCCTTCACCAGGCTAACTCCCAACTCTGTCATCTTTTCAGAACATCCCTCCCTCCCCTAATCTGATTCAGAACCTTCGCTCTGAACTGCATGGTCCCTAATGGAAACAACGTAAAGTTACATTGTTCCTCTAAGTGCCTGAGGAAGGGTAGGGCAGGGTAAGGCTGGGTCTGACCCACACCTGGTGCCCAAGATCACTAGGATGTGGGATGCAACAGGCACCATGGGCAGGAATGAACAAAAGAGCAAGGCTGTCGTCGGCCTGCCTGGTCTCTCTCCGTAGCCTGGAGCCTTCTGCCCTTTTGATCCCAGATCTAGGGCTTGTGTGAAAGGGGAGATGGAGCCCAGTGCCACCGTAGGCGGATGGCAAGGTCTGCTGCCCAGGGAACTGCCTGCTTTCATACATTTCCTACATGGCAAGTGCCTCTCTGTCTACACAGTAATCCAAGAGGGCTGCTGGCAGGAAGCAACCTCGAAGAGATGGTCAGTTCCCGGCACTCCTGAGACTGGCCCAGAAGAGTCTGTAGGTTCAGGATGGGCTGGCAGACCCAACATGAACTCACAATGCTACTAATAATAGGCTCACAAAGTGGCACAGGACTGCACAGTCTCTACAGACATTCCTGGTGTATCACCTCATGGGTCCTTGCAGAAAGTGCCGGGTAAGGCAAGCCAGGAACCGCTTCCACAGAGCTGTGTGCTCACAGGGAAGGTAGACTGTGCCGGCCTTACCCAGGCGGGGCCCTGGAGAGAGTGCTTCCCTCAGGACCCCTCCATGTAACACCTTCATTTTCACTTATCTCCTTCCTTTGAGGACTCCACCCATTGAGAACAATGTGAGGTTATATCAGAAGTGCCCACGACTTGGACATCAGAGAAATCACTAATATTTTCATATCCTATAATGGTTGTTGCAAAAAACGTCCAAATACTGTTTATGCTCATCAGTACCTTGAAATGCCAGCCGTTCACAAAGCAGCCCCCAGCACTCATGAGATAGCAGACACACGTAACTACATCACAGTTGTAACATACTTTAGTAACTGTTTCAGTCTAGCTGGCTTCCTTGTATTTGTGCTTAAACTGAAAGACATTACACTGAGAGTCTCAGCCAAGGCTTAATGGGGTCTCTGCATAAAATATGGCGCCTCTGATCTCTTGGGAGTGCCTCGGTCTGCAAAGCCTGGATATTATGCCAGCCCCTGAGCTCTCCTATGAGAGCACAAAGAGGAGGATACAGTGCTGAGGAGATGACTCGGCCGGCAAAGCGTTTTCTGTGCAAGCACAGGACCTGGGTTCAGATCCCCGGCGCCCAGGAAAGCCAGGCATGACGTTCTTCCTTCTTATTTGAACGTCTTCCCTCCCTCCCTTCTTAGCTTCTCTAGTGAACTCAGACGCTTACACATGTTAGTGCTTGTTCTGTATGTACTCCAGCCCCTAAAGACTGATTTTTAAAAAATGCTTAAAATGTGATTACAACTGTTTAATGCTCCCATTTTAACCCCTCCAATGATTATTTAAACCAGCCTATGTGTCTCCTAGCTGGCAAAGGGCTAAGCTGTGGCCCCTCCGGCCCCTCCATGTAACTGAACACCAACAGCAGAGGGAGGGGGCTCTGAAGCCTGGAGCAGCCGGTACCCCGGCTTCACGAAGGAAGCCAGCCACAGCAGGTGCTGTGGGATACTGTGTGTGTGAAATTCTGGATGGGCAAGGAGATGGGCAGAGAACAGACCAGCAGTAGAGGGCTCTGAGTACAGAGGAAATCGGGGTGAATGATAAACTCTTCTAAATCCCCTTTTTATTTTATTTTTTTGGTTGCTGAGGATTAAATCCAGTGTCTCCCACATGTTAAATCCTGGCGCTGGCCCTGGGCTTACATCCCTAGACCTTAGGTTCAGCTTACATACAGTAAAATGATTGTTTTGCTTTGTTTTTTAATGTGGGACCTGCGAGATGGTTCAGTGAATAAAGGCCTTTACCTTAAGCTTGACAATTTGACTTTAATTGTGAGAACCCACTTGATGGAAAGAGGGAACCAACTGCTACAAGCTGTCTGGCCTCCACAGGCATGTCTGTACTCACACATTAGCACAGATAGGAAGTAGGTAGACAGGGTAGGAAAAAAGATGGAGAGAGAGAGAGAAAGAGAGAGAGAGAGAGATAACTTCTAAAAGAAACATAATTTTAATGTACCTAGTTTATAGACTTTAGTCTGTAACTTGACTGGAGTTAATAGTTACAGAACTGCACACATTTGTCAAAACCTATTTTCAGGAGACAAAAAAACAAAACGAGGCTGTCCCAGGAACACGGACCCACCAGCCCAACCCCCCTCACTTCTCATTAATTTGTCCCTCAATTACCTCTCATGTGGGCCACACTCCAGCGATCTGAGTGTCCAGTCCCACCCCCCACCCCCACCCTGGCAGCAGAAATCACCAGCTCTCAGCCGGTGGCACCTCCTGCCTAGGCCTCCTGTGAAGCCTTGGCGGCCTTCTCTTTCCCTCACACTGCATGTCACAGTCCTATTTGCAACATTCACTTTACTTATTTGTCTGCTTGACTATAGAAGGTCCATTTCTGTCACTAGAGAGCCACATGTGACATTGCTGGCTTTGCACACATAGAAGGGTTCAAGGAATAGCTAAGAATGAACAGGCCGAGGGGAAGACCACCATTCCACCGTGCAGCTGCGGCGAACCACCTTCAGACTCTGAAGCTAATGTCCATGGAGGCTTCACCCCCAACACAGTGACACCAGGCCACAGCCATGACAGATACCAAATCTTACCTAGATGTATCACTTCCTTCCCAGTTCTCAAGGGCCCAAATGGCCAGTGAGCAAACAGACTCAGAAATGGACAGGGAAAGCTCAGCCTATATATTGAACCAGGGGCTCCGGCTTGCCCACCTCCTCCCACAACACTTGGCTACCATGGTCCTCCCTTGGGCCAAGGCCCAGCCTGCCTACCCATCTGCCACCCTGGCTCCAGGCTGCTTGTCACCCACCCTGGCCCTGGCAACCTACCCCAGCTCTGGGAGAGTTGACCAGCTGGGTGGCCAGCAGTGGCCACAGGGACAGTAGGCCAACCGCACCCAAAAGGCCAGAAAAGCCATCTGCTGTCCCTCCTCCTTCTCCCCAGGCCTCTGACAAGGCTCCAGATGAGATCACTGCACTTGGGTCCCAAGGAAGAGAAGTGCAAAAAAGCTCCACTTCCCTCTCGGGTCAAGTGCAAACACTCCAGCAACAGAGGAAGGGAACTCAGAGGCTCTACCATTCACAGAGCAGACAGTGAGCCTGAGAGGGACTTGGCGCTCTGGCCTCCCAGTCAAGCTCAAATTCAGCCTGGCTTCTTTGGACAGAGGTTTGGGAGAGTCAGGGACAAGGTTCCTAGAAGGTCACACCCAGCCAGCTATCACTGGGTCACAAGATCGCAATGCCCCTGTTGTGTTGGCACTGAGGAGGTCTCATCCTGGACAGATCGACAAGGACCCACCTCTATGGAACCTGCCTCTCCAGCACCATAGAGAGCAGACAGATTGACCAAGCCAGGCTCATGCCAACAGCACACAGTTCACCCCTACCTCCCCAGAAGGCAAGAAGCCTGAAGCTAGAGGTCAACAGTCAGGACTTAGGCTCACTTTGAGGCTCATGAACTGCAGTCTCTGCAATGGGACAGCAAAAGTAACAACAGCTGGCACCTCCAAGGGTTTGGCATGTGTCGGGCACATGCCACCTGACCTTCCCACCTCACAAGGGAGCAAAATGAGGCTGAGAAAGAGAAGGCCCCTTAGCCAGTGAGGTGGTCTCTAGGCCTGGCACAGCTGTGCACAGGAGGCAGATGTTCTGTCAGGAAGCATTCTCTGTCTCTGTCTGTCTCTTTCTGTGTGTGTGTATGTGTGTGTTGGTCAAGGCTACAGAGATGCCCAGAGACTACTGCCCATCAAGATCATATTGGCTTGTCACTGCCCAGGGGCAACGCCTCTGGGCCCTGTGCTGCTGGGGCACACTCAGTGAAGCACCAGACACCAACTCTCCCGTCCTGTCCCGTGCACAGGAAGGAAGGCAGCTTTGGGTCAGGATTTGTTGACAACATCCCCCCCCACCCCCCACCCCCGCCTCTGGGCTTCAGCCAAGTCTGTAACAGAAGAAAGCGCAGAGTTGAAGATTTAAGGGTCAGAAGAGCCACAGCGCCTCAGCCCCTCTTGTCACTCCCAGGCAATGTGACCAGCAAGCTCCTTAACCTTCCTGGGCTGCAGTTTAAGCCCGGGTAGCTTAACCAATCTGGAGCTAACCAATCTGGAAGATCCACGCTGCCATGCAGAACACCGGGTGTGGCTACTGTAAAACCAGAAATTACTGGTTAACAATCTAGTCACTGTGGGATGAGTGCCCCACCACGGAGTCCCCACAGAGCTCCTAGGTACCTAATACAGGACACCCAGCCTGGAGCAGCCCCCAGAGAAATGGGGTAGGGGAATGAGTCAGGTAATATGAGGGCAAAGAAGGCATGGGAGAATCTGGGCAGAAAGGCTGTGGAATCGTGACTTAGAGGCAGCTAGCTCAGCCTCTCGCTCAGCCATGGGCTAGGCCAAGAGGGGGTTTGCCTAGACAAGGCAAAACCATGGAGGAGTGAACAAGCAGAGCCTGGTGCTACAGAACAGCCCTGAAGAGCCAAGCAGGCTCGGGCAGTTGGAGAATCACATGCTTTTCCCTCAGCCACCTTTATTTTCATCTGTGGCCCAGGCAGGAGTAGGCGCTTTACCACTCTCTTGAAATGGGGACCCCAGGAATGGTCCTCCACCGGCAAGCAAGCATCACCAGGTCGCAAGTGAGGCACAGGTTTTGATCATCAGGGGAAGAGTGACTTAGGGTGAGCTGCAAAGAGAAATGTGTTTACAGGTACCCACAATGCAACTGGCTCCACATACCACCCAGACAGACAGAGAGACACATCCAGAGAGAGGGGCAGCCTGAAACCCAGGACCCAGGGTGCTCAGAGGTCAGTGCAGAACCTGGGGATGCTAAAGGGTAAGGGCTGAGAACCAGGATGGGTGATAAACAGAGAAGACCAATTCCTCAAATGCCGGCTCCCTCCTGATGGATCTTCATGGCAATAGAGCAGGACATTTTATAGAACTGAGGTTCATGAAGGGAAAACACAGAGAGCAAAGTGCAGGTCCAGGGTTGCAGCCCAGGCTTGTTCATCTCAGATCTGTCAGTCCTATTGGACTGGGTCTTGAGGAATCACTATTCCTAATTGTCTAAGAAAGCGCCAAATTGACTTCCAGAGTGGTTGTACAAGTTTGCATTCCCACCAGCAATGGAGGAGGGTTCCTCTTTCTCCACAACCTCTCCAGCATGCGTTGTCACTAGAGTTTTTGATCTTAGCTATTCTGGAGGGTGTAAGGTGAAATCTCAGAGTCGTTTTGATTTGCATCTCCCTGATGGCTAAGGACGTTGAGCATTTCTTTAAGTGTTCTTCTGCCATTCTATAATCCTCTACAGTCAGTTCTCTTTTTAGCTCCATACCCCATTTTTTAATTGGATTATTTGGTTTCTTGCTTTTTAACTTCTTGAGTTCTTTATATATACTGGATATTATCCCTCTATCAGAAGTAGGAGACAGACAGTATCTTCTACCTCCTCAGACTCCTGCCCCACCTCGGGACAGCCAGCAAAGGCAGCTGCTCCCAGGGGTTCTGCCTTCCTGCACCAGAAGGGTATGTATTGACTACAAATGATGTCATGTGTTGGAAGATAAGGGTTGGCCACAGTAAGAACCCTGGCAGGCAGCCAGGCCTTTGCTTTGAACTTAACCAAGCCCTCTGCTGGGATGTCCCTCTGCCTCAGAGGCTACCCAGAGCCTGGGGTCCCTCTCATCTTCTGTTCACAGGACAGTGATGGGTTGCCATGTCCCTGAACTCTTATCCCCTCAAGTATATGCAAGAAAGGGATAGAATTTCCACTGTACAGACTGGAAGACTGAGGCTCCAACCAAAGGAAGGAGGTGACAAGGGGAGGACTAGCCCAGACCTGACTCTAAAGATGGAGTGTGCCTATAAGACCTCACAGTTTTCCTTGCTTTCTCCCTTGTTGGTACTCTGAGACAGAAACAGTTTTGTGTCTGGTGTAAGGGCGGCATGACCCCAGCCCCGCTATAACCCATCAAGGCTTCCTCCGAGTCAGGGGTCTACTTCCCTGGCACCTATGCCCTTCCTAAGTAACCCCCTCCCTCCATGACTCTCACAGCCACGACTCAACTCTATTCTTTCCTCCCTCTCTCTGTCCTTTCTCACTCTATAGTACAGGCTGACCTTGAACTTCTGGCCCAGCCTCCTGAGTGGTAGGTACCACCACACCTGGCTCCAGCCCCCCACCTTTCAAACCTACCACCCATTTCCAGGTCAGAACTACAGCTGATAGATCAGGCACACACATCTATTTAATGAGCCCCTCCAACAAAACAGGCCCTGTTCCAGATGCTGAGCACCGAGACAGCCACTCAGGCAACCCCCCAAGCTGTAATGCCCCTCTCTCCTCCAGGAAGCCCACTTAGCTGCTCTTGGGTGCCTATACCTCTTGTCACTTCCAGACCAGACATGGGCACCCTCTACAGATCGGTGGCCTCTGTGGCTTGCAGCAGCAGAGGGGGACAGGGTAAGCAGGAAATTCCAGAGAGATGAGAAGGGTTACCCTGAGGCCCTGTTCCTTCTGTGGCAGGCTTGACAAGTGTGTATTTCCCTTAGCCCCACAGGGCCTGGCTCAAGAGCCTGGGGCGCTTTGATGCAGCTTCTCCAGACCCCATCCGAGGCTCTCCTCAGCTGGGCCCCTGGGACTCCAGTAGTTACAGACCCAGTCCTGACTACACTCGTGGTCCCAGCATGCTAAGAGGAAGCCTCACGAGCTTCTGGGCCACGCAAACAGTAGCTCCAGGGGTCACTGACCAAGACTTCCTGTGTTTACGTGTGTAGGTGAAATGTCACAGTCTGTAAGTGGATGTGTGTGCGTATGAGCATGTGTGGGTGGGTGCCCCAGTTAGGCAGACACCACGACCAACATTTGCATGGTCTACCCTTGTGTCACTGCTCATCCGCAGGAAGGTTGGGTCCATCCTATCTATGTGAACCGCTTTGGGTATCCATCTGAAATCTGTTGAACCTCGGGCACAAATGCAAAGGCTGGTTGCTCTCCGGGTACCTAGGTGAGCAAGTGTCTGTGTCACCTGGTAAGGACGGGTTCCCACGATGCTGGTGAGTATAGAGAGCGTCAGTGTGTGTTTGTGTGCACACCTTCACATGGAAGCAGGCTTCCCATGTCTGAGCATGTCTCCAGGCTATGTGAAAGAGGGTATGCTTCCCAGCCCGGAGTCTCCTGCTGGTCTGTGTTGTGTGTGGCAGCATGTAGCATGAAGGGTCCATCTACACAGGTCTGGGTGCAGCTTTCCATTCCGATCCATGGTAAATGTGCCTGAAGGCTGGCTTCCGGAAACATCCAGCTTAAGTGAGTCACTGGCTGTACACATCGGCCAGGCATGAGTAGTTGCGGGCCTCTGGGCTTGAGCTCTGAAGAAGTGCACACGTGTTTATGTGTATAAGGCTGTGTCCAGGGACACAGGCCCAGCCCCTCGAGAAGAACACTGCTCTTTGTGGTCTCCCCGGGCAGGCCCAGCAGCTGCCACTCACATTTTCCATCTCATTTTCTCTCCCGCTGGAGCTGCTCCCATTACCCCCAAGCCCTGGCCCCAGCCAGAAGCTGCAGCCCAGGGCAGGGACCAGGGGGCCTTGATGACAGGCTGGGTCCCTCCTCCTGTGCCTCCCAGGAGCTTTGAAGAATAGCCTGAGGCCTACCACATAGAAGACTCTGGGATACCATCAGAGGGAAGAAGAGAGTTAAGTTAGGCTGACTGGGTTGGCACATTTATTAAGCAATGGACATGCACCCTCACAATGAAGAGGTCCATGGCACACCCAACCCCCACCTACATACAGGCTTGGATACCATCATTTTAGGTTTCTGTTTTTGAGACATAGTCTTAGCCAAAGCTGGCCTTGAACTTACTACATTGTCAAGGATAGCCCTCAATCTTGGTCCTTCTGCCTCTGCCTCCTGAATGGCAGGATTACAGGCAGACACCAGCCTGCCTGGCTTATGCCAGTCTAGGGATGGAACCAGGGCTTTGTGCATGCTGGGCAAACACTCTCCCTCCCCCAAATGAGCTTACTCACTGTTTGCCACCTACAAATCTGAGCCTGGCACCTGGCCCACAGGATTCCTCTCAACCACCTCTATCCATGACCAAACATGTCAGCAGCAACCAAACGCTCATCTCACTGGCTACATGGCAGAAGGAACAGGACCAAGACAGAGCAGCAGGGTTGGGACACAAGCTGGACGATGGAATCCCGGAGCCGCCACTTGCCCATCTATATAATGGCCATCACCAGTCAGTGAGGGGTTTTCTCTGTGTCCTTGTGAGCGGTACCTTCGACCCACAGCTGCAAGCCCTAGGCAGGGTGCCTCGGCTCCCCACTGCCTACCTGTGCAGCGGGAAATGTGATCATGCCTTTCTGTCCCACCCTGTGGCAGCAGTATCTGATGTATTAACCCTCAAGGGCTGAGGACACCCACCCTCTTGGCTCCTCCCAGCTCTTCCAAGAATGAACACTCAGACATCCTGTCTGCTCATTGGCTCAGAATCATAACAACTCGTGAGACACAGGGATTTCGCTTACAAGATGTTTTCTTGACTATTCACATCTCCCTGACTGCTGAAAACAATCCTTGGAGACTGTCCAGGCACACTGCATCATCTCCATTATACAGATCAAACAAACGAAAAGCAGCTAAGAGAGGCCAGCCACTTGCCTGTAACCGCACAGCAAACGGCAGAATCAGGCTCAATGCCAGAGCTTTGAGTTCCAGTTCTCTGAGATACCACACAGATGATGGTTAGTGGTCACAGGGACCCTAGACCACTGGGTCAAAGTCAAACACAGTTAGCCTGGTTGCTCTACAGCTAAAGCCAGATTTCTGGGTCCTGAAAACCTCGGTGGATAACCCCCAGACCCCTTGTCTAGAAGGGACCCCAGGTCAGACACCACCCATGTCTCCCCAGTTGCTCTCCAGTGATCACAAACATTTACAGGATGCTCCCCACAGACCCTAGGCCTTTATCCAGGCCTCTCTGACTAGTTAAAGTGACACCAAGTTCACACCTTCCCTGGAGAAGCACTTTCTGTCTTATCATTGGCAGAGGTTTGGCCCTCCGGTACCTCCCTAACTCAGGCCCCAGAGCTGGGCTTTCCGAGACAGGAGATAATGCAATTACCCAAAGGTTTACAGTTTCCCCCACCTCACCACCCCCAATACACACAACCCGGAAGGTGAACCTGGAGCCCAAGGCATTC
Organism: Pachyuromys duprasi; assembly: GCA_028658305.1. Lineage (NCBI taxonomy): Eukaryota > Metazoa > Chordata > Mammalia > Rodentia > Muridae > Pachyuromys > Pachyuromys duprasi. The sequence continues at coordinate 136,500,328 of CM053766.1, read as the reverse complement.
CCTTCAACTCATATGGTCAGTCTGCAGTGGGTTTGGAGTGGTTTTCCTTCTTACCCAGTTTCTGAACCTCAGATGTACAGTGGTCTAGAGAGGCAGGAAACGCGCAGGAGACTGATTCTCCCTACTCCCCGCCCTGGCTCCTGGAGCAGGTCCCCTTCCTGCCCTGGCCACAGTCCAACCTTGGCGCTGTGAAAAAACACAACACCTCCAGCAGGAAGCCGCACAGTAGATGTCCAGTCCACACTCTCAGGGACTTCACTGGCTCTCTGAGAGGCCAGACACCGTGGGAGAGAGGCCTGCAGAGCAGTGCAGGTGCCCAAATGCACGAAGCCACAGCCCCCTTCCTCACCCAGCACTTTCCCAACTTTCTTCAGCCTAGAATGTTCCATCTGTAGCTCCCTATTCTGCTGGCTCCACCATCTCTCAGCTCCTGGCCTCCCTGAGTTCTCAGCCCCACCTCCATGTGCTCTCGGCACAACTAATCATCTTACTCTTATCACCAGCCACATTGTGTACTGTTTAGCTCTGCCCTCTCCAAGGCTCTCTCTAGTCCAGCTATTCCTCAAAATCTGCTCTAGTCAAACAGTGAGTGGATGGATGGATGAATGAGGGATGGATGGATTCGAGGTCAGGAGGAAGAGCCCTGCCTGCTCCCACAGAATCCACCAAAGAATGTGACAGATGCAGAAGGAAACATGTTCTCTACCCTGAGAGCAGCGAATGAGCTCAGCTACCCCCATCTAAGGTTTCCTACAGCGCCAAGTGCTCTAGCTATGCGCACATCTGATCTTTAAGGATGGTCTGTGTGCAAACTGTTTAGTTCTTAAGATGAGAAAACATAGTAAGTAATGGTAAGCATGGTAAGTAATGTGCCCAAGATCACACAGTCAGGAAGCTACAGATTAGACAGAGGCCTACAGCTTGTGACAAAAACTCAACTGCTGAATGGATGGCAGAAACAGGCTCAGCCTGGCCCCAGAACTGAAATGTCCTCAGCCGGGTCCTGGTTTTTAGGAGAACCTGGACTCAACCCTCAGCCTCCTGGGACCGCTTTCTCCGCTACATACTCATGGGCGATTTCAGATGGAGTTCAGGGCTCTGACTGACCACTTTCTGGGAGCACAGGAAGGGGACCAGGATGCGGGCAGGAAGAAACCAAACCAAGAACTATGAGTTTTCCTCATGTGCTGGAGGGAAGTGCTCAGGTCCAGGTCTGGAGACGCTCCAGGAAGCAGCTAGGAGCATCCGGGAGGCTTATGCCCATGCTCTCACCCTCCACCCTTCTCACCGCTGACTTCAGAAGACTCCATACACTAACAGAATCCCTGGACGCCCTCACTGACTTAAGTCTCTGTGAAGACTTACATCCCATCTAACAGAAAAAGGATGGAAGCTAGCCTTTGGGCTAGGAAGCGGTGGCAGAAGATCCTCTGTCAGACGAACCTGTTTCCTCCAGCGAACAGTTTAGTGAGAGCACACTGGATAGAAGGTCCAAAGGAAGAGAACACCCCCCTAGACAGCAGAACCGGGAGGGAGTTAAGTGCCGCAGGGCAGACATGTCATTACAGTGCTGTGAACTCCATGGCTCCTGGCCAGGCCACTCTGCCCGTTGTCCGGGCCATCAACTGACAAGGGCAGACAACACTGCATCCTCTTTCCGATGTGGTAGTACAGCCCATGAAGACTCCAGCTTCCCACGCCAAGGTCAAGAAGCCAGGGCAGGGCTTCCCTAGAGCTGCCACCGAGCCAAGGAACAGGCAGCCAGAGCATGAGCTGCACCTACGTGCCCAGGCAGCTCACCACTCCCCAGGCCCCAGCCCCACCCCACACACAGGGAATACCCCATCCAGCAGGGCAGTTTCCCTCTTCCCACAGGGAGCACGCCATGTCTGCCCAAGCCACTCTCAGAAGACAATATCCTGGGACTGAGGAAGTGGCCTCTGAACCAGTTCTCCCACGACATCATCCTCCCAGGCTGTGGGACCGTTAGACCGGGCGGAAGTGGATTCAAGCCAAGGGGATGTTCCCAGATGTCATGCTTTCAAACTGGACCCGCCCCAAAAGGCAGGCGAGGACAGGCCTGCCGCCGGGGAAGCCCTGGGTAAGGACTTAGGATGGTGTTCTGACTCTCCTTGCCAGGGGATAGCCAAGGTTTCCCTGGCAGCCCGACACATCAATGCTTGGCCCCGGAACGAGGAGCCAAGGAAGGCCTCCTGGCCTGGGGGCGGGGTCCTGGGCAGTTTAAAGCAGAGGTCAGCCCTGGCTGGCTATCCCCCACCCACCCACCCATCCGAGCATCCGGTAGAAACAGTTTTACCGGGAGGGGGGCGTTCTGCACATCAGGGCCCTTTAGTTGGACCCCCTTCATGAAAACAGTGGGAAGAGAAGGTGGGGCACTCTGTCTCTGCTTGTTCAGCGTTAAAGCGGCCCGTTGTGGCCTCAGGCCCTGGGGCAGGTACTCCCCCTCCTCAGAGAGTCCCCCCCCCCAAGATTCCCACCTTGAGATAGTCGTTCTCGGAGCGCAGCTCTTCTAGCTCCCGCACCAAGCTGCCGGGCCCACAGTCCAGCATCTCCTCGGTGAGGTCGGAGAAGGCGAGCGAAGCGCTGAGCGGCAGGCGGCTGCTGCCCACCGACGATGCGGCCACCGACGGCTCATCCGGAGAGGCAGGCGGCCGAGGAGGCTGCTGCCCCGACGGCGCGGGCTGGGGCGGCTGCCCGGCGCGGGTCCCCGCAGGGCCGCCCGCCGCAGACTCGGCGTCGCTGCTCAGGGCCATCTCCAGGCCCAGCAGGCGCGCCTCCTCCGACGCGCAGTCCGACACCTCGGAGCTGCTGTCCGTGAGGCTGGGCGGCGGCGGCGGAGGGCGCGGCCCGGTACCTGGGCGAGGACGGCCCTTGGCGCGGACCCCCGTGCGCACCCCGGCCACCCTTGGCCCCGCGCCCCGGGCACCGGGAGCCACCGCGCGCCCCTTCTTGTCGGGCCTCGCCGAGGACGCGGCGCCACAGGCTGCAGCGGCGCCGGGGCCTGTGCCGCGGCGGCCCTTGGCCAGAGACCAGCCGGCCACGTCCTTGGGCCGGGCTGGCGACGGCGCGCGGTGGCTCTTCTTCCTCTCCGCGGCGGGCGCGGGTGCAGGCGGGGGCATACAGCCCCGAGCCGGTGACTCTCCCGCTGGCGCCTCCATCGCGGCCTCTTCGGGTCTCAGCGAGCGGGGCGCATGGCCCGGGAGCGGCCGGCCTGGGTGTGCCTGCGGCGGGCCTCGGATGCGCTCCCGCCGCTCAGGCCGCGACTGCGCTCCGGCCTCCTGCGCCCGGGCACCGCGCTCGGGCCCTGCCCCGCGTCGCGCGGCCTCTCCGCCGCTCGGTGCTCGCAGCGCGCGGCCCGATCTCCTCCAGGCGCCGCGGCTCCGGCTCCGGCTCCGCCCGGCGCCCGCCCCCTCCGCCTCGCCGCGCCCCCGGAGCGCGCCCGGACCCCGGCCGCCGCCTGCTCGGCGATCGCCGCCTCGGACTCCCAGTCCGGCTGAGGCCAGGGCCCCGGCTCCGCCCGGCGCGGCCCGCCCCCCACGCAGCCCCGCCAGCTCCCCGCCCCGCCGCCTCGGCTCGGGGGCGCGCGGCTCGGCGAACAAAAGGCGGACGCGGCGGGAGCAGCGGGGAGGGACGCGGGCGGGGAGCGAGGGAGAGATCCGCGGAGCAACAGCGACCCCCTCGAGGGTCAGGCGGGCCCGGGCAGCCGCGGCCTCGGCTCGCTCCCGCTGCGCCCGGCCACCGGCCGCTCCTCGGCGGGCTTGGGGAGCGCTCCCGATCGAGGAGCCTGGGAGCCCGGCGTCGCCGTGGGTGCCTCGCGGACGGCAAGAGAGGATATTCCCCGGTAGAGGCCCCGCGGACCTCAAAGGGCCGGAGCCAGCATCCATGCACACCCAGCACCGCGCCGAGCACCCCTTGCGGGTGCTGAGCCTGCGCGAACTCCGCCCCCTTTAGCTGGGCATGACAAACGACCCCATCCTATGGAACGGTAAACTGAAGCATGACCCGGCACGCCGCCGGCTCTTGGTCAGCAGAGGAACCAGCATGGAGCCCAAGTCTCACGCCTCCACGGTGTGCTGGACGACTCCTGCCTCGCCCGCTGCCATAGGGGCCGTGGTGCCCGCGTGCATTCTGGACTCTGCACAGCCTAGCCGCCTGCCAACCCAGGCACAGTCCTGTCTCTCCGACCCCCCGCCCCACCCCAATTTTAAGGTTTTTGCGCTTAACTTCAGGCTGTGCCTTAGGGGCCCAGACCACTGGATGCTTGAGGGGGCGGGTTCTGGGCCGGAGGGAGGCTGGCATGGGCTGAAGACTGGCCGCAGGGTCAGGTCGTCTCTACCCCACAGACCCCAAAAGTTCAGTCCTGGTGGGCGTGGTTTCTTTTCATCCGGAGCCACTTAGGGTCCCTAACACCTCCCTCACCTCAGCCCTCTCCAACAGCCCTCACAGCGCCTCAGCCACAGTAAGTTCTTTGGCCCTGGAAGCCACTCATCCTCAGGGTAGCTGCCCTACCCCTACCCACCAGGAGGGTAGACCTTACACACACACACACACTATATGGCCTCTTTTTCTTCCTTTAATCCTTTCCTGATCTTTCTCTTTCTTTCCCCCTTTTCCATGTGTTCCTCTTTCTCTTCACCCCTCTTTTCTTCCACTTCTGCTCCTCCCCTTCACCCTCTCCCCCATCTGAACCTGACCTACAGCACAGCCAGCTGGTACAAGCTCCACTCCTTTCTCTCTACCCAAACCCTCCACACTGAAGAACAAGCAAGAGTGCGGGCAACCTTGGGCTAGAGACCCAGGGTGAGACATACTACAACCAGGCCTCAGAGTCCAGCTCTGGCCTGGTCTAATGTGCCAGTGACAGGTCCGTTAGCTTTCCTGTCCCTGCTTTTGTTTGGCCTATCACAGGCTTGATACTCAGAAATTATGCAGTTCTTGAAATCTGTTGCCCACTCTCTGCTTCTGCTTCTCCTCCTGGATAGAGTGTGGGCCTTGCAGTGTCAGAGGGTAACGCATTTGACCTTCCCTGGTTCCTTTGTGTGTCCTTTGGGTAGGCACTAAACACACCATGCTCCATATTTCAGCAAACAATCTCAGAATCTCTCCCTCCCACTCCCTCCCCCACCCCTCCTCTCCACCCTGCCGCCTCTCTCAAAAGAAGGGGTTCTCACTATGTCACCCAGGCTGGCCTTGAACTCATGGGCTTAAGTAATCTTCACCTTTCCGGACAGCTGGGAGTACAAGAGTCTGTCCATCCTTGTCTCAGAGCATTAAGGAGCTTCTTATGTCTGGTTGCATTTTCCAAAAAGAGGCATCTGGATATATATTCCAATTGTTCTTTTATTATGATTAATGTATGTGTCATACATACATGCACACCCAAGGTACACACATGCCACAGTGTGCATGTGAAGGTCAGAGGACAACTTTCGGAGTTGGGCTCTTCAGCCAACCGATTGCCCTTGCCACGGTGACCCTGACACTCCCAACAGCCTCGGGTCTGCTTCCTGCCCTTAGTCTAGGCAGAAGATCCTGTGACCTGGCGTCAGCCGAGCCCCTCTCATTCCTGTGCTCTCTCTACTGCTCTTGCCCTCCCTGCATCCCTGGAATCCAGGCGCCATGTGGAAATTTAGCGCTTGTGGGGTGGCCTTGTGAAGGCTGTCCAGCCAATAGCTCCCCACTGGCCACCAGACCCATGAGAGGACAAGACTGCAGATGCATGCCTGGCAGCCAGTGAGGAGTGAGCAGAAGTGAGTTCTCTGACCAACCCTGCCCAAACGGCAAAGCAAACCAGGAGGTACCAGGGGTTGGGCCCCCACCCCCATTTTTTTACACAGCAGTGGATAACTGGAATGCATGACCAAGGTCACACAGCTTAGAAGTGACTGGGGTTGTTTGACCTATTTGGGGGCCTGCTACTAACTGTTCAGCTTAAGCACCCGGTAGGTGCAGTTTAAAAAAATGCATACATATATGTGTGTGTGTGTGTGTATGTGTGTGTCTGATCAAAGAGGAAGCATTGAATGGTGGCTTCGGTGACAGGTTGTAAGACATGAAAGGGATGATGACCCAAATGGAAAATCAGCCTCAGTTCTCCCATTCCCGCTGCTAAACTGACCGACAGGATGGAAGGTAAATGGACACTAACTCCTAGAAGGCTTCCCAGAGGAGGTATCTTTTTCTAACTAAAGTGAAGGTTCTTTTCATTATGCAAATCATGAAAGAAAGAAGCCCAATGCCAGGAGAGGGTAGAGAAGCCCATTTGAGTAGGGTTATCGGGGAGCCGTCTCCAAGGAAGTGCCCCATATGCTGTGTTAGCCTGGAAAGAGAATCTGGAGCAGATTGAAGAGCAAGGGCAGAGTCCCTGGAGGAAGAGAAAGTGTGACAGATGTTCCGAGAGGCGTGGTTAGTATGGTTGGAACCCCTGGAAGATAAAGGAGTGGAAGCAGGGACCAGGCAGTCAGAGGCTGGATCACCCTGATGCAGTGACAAACACTGGGAACTGGGGTGTCAGGGAATCACACCATCTAGCTTATGTCCGGAAGTAGATCCCTGTGCTGACAATTGTGAACAGATGCTGGTCAAGCTCAGGGACGGAGGAACATAATGACTCTGGGAGCTAAGGGGACTCCCATGCATCTAGAAGCCATAGAGAAAGTATGAGTTCTGCTTCGAGGAGCCAGCCACTTCGTGAGGACTCAGAGAAGCAATGGCAGGTTCATCTCCCATCACCCACTTTAGAGAGAGAGCAAAGGACGGCAGCGTTTGCTTCAGCAGGAAGCACAGGCCTGCCAGTGTTGAAGGGTCTGTGGAGACGTCCAAATAGAGACCTAGAAAAGTAGTGGCATGGGCATGAAAAGCCAGGCTGGCAACTAGGTCCAGAGTAGTTAGCATCCAGAAAATATGTACCTTGAGGGCTGGAGATGTAGCTCAGTTGGCAGAATGCTTACCTAGCTCCGCTCCTTTTTCAGGTTCTGGGTTCCAGACCCGGCACCACATAAAACCAGACATGGTGATACATACCTCTGTAAGCCCAGAACTCAGAGGGTAAGAGGACTAGAAGTTCAAGGTCATCCTGAGCTACATAGTGTGTTTGGGGCCAGCCTGGGCTACAATGAGACCAAAGGTTAATGAAAAGGTTCACTTTGAAACTGGGTAAAGTTACTCAGGGAAGGTGTCTGAGGAGAAGAAAACTGATCCAGAAACAGAAAGTCAAGCATTTCTGGTTCAAGAAAATAGTTGAGAGAGTGTGTGTGAGAGAGGGAATAAAAGAGGAGGACACCACCCCTGCCAAAGCCGAGGAGGAGAGCAGGTTGGGAAGGGGTTGCTGGCGCCTTGACGAGCACAGAGGAAGGCAGAGCCATCGGAAGTGGACTGAGCCCGGACAGAGGCAGAGGCAGGGGAGCAGTGGCAGGCTCATGAGGGACCGTGGGGTCAGCAAGGAAGAGGAACAAGAGGCAGAGGCGGGTGAGGTGAGGGAGAGCGTGGCCTCCGAAAAGAGCAGGGCCCAGCTTCCATCCCCCTTAGGACAGAGGAGAGGTAAGGGAGTAGACGGTGAGCTGACTAGCAGGAGACATCAGCTGAGGTTGGGGAAGGGAGAGGATTGAGAGGAATGAAGGCTGGATGTGAAAGGGACCTCAGGAACGAGAGACTGCCTTCCTGAGGTGCCTGGGGGAGATGTTAGACTGTTCCACACCACCTGAGTGCAGAGAGTAGCCGGGCGGTCCAGTGAACCCAGCCATGTTCCCTTCTGGTCATGTTCTCCTGATTGTTTTGAGCTTTCTTTTGGGTTGCTGAAATCAGAATGAATTGCAGATTCTGCTCTTAACAGAGTAGAGGAGACATTCCCCCACACGTTCTTAAACCCTTTGCAAGTATCAGTTTTCATACTTGGAAATAATCCCCACAGTGGGTGATTCAGAGCCATTTGCCTTTCCCCTCCATTGTACGCTTAAGTCATTTCCTGAAGACGCTGGGCACGGTGGCACACACCTGTGATTCCAGCATTTAGGAGGTGAAGGCAGGAGGATCAAGAGCTCGAGGCAGGGGCTGGAGAGACGGCTCAGCAGCTAAGTGCAGTTGTTGCTCATGCAGGGGACCCCGGGTCAGTTCCCTGTACCCATTTGGTGACTCACAACTATCTGTGACTCTAGTTCTAAGTGATCTGATACCCTCTTCTGACCTCCTGGGCATCAGGCACGCCTATGGTATTGATGCAAGCAGGCAAAATATTCATCCATATGAAATACACCCCTCCTCCCCAAATCGGTAATTCTAGGTCAACCTTGGCTACATAGAGAAACTAACTCTCTCAAAAAATCAAAGACTGGGACAAAATTCGATTTAGGATGCTTACTTGTCATGCTGAGGCTCTGGGTTCAATTCTCAGCACCATACACAGCAAAAGTCATTCCTGGTGGTGGCGGCTATGTTCTGAAAGGGGCCGTACAAGGTCTGGTGACAGAGAAAGGTGAAGAGAGCTTCGTGGCAGAGCGGGGATGCTAGGACCCTCGCACCTGGAGTCCAGTAGTGACATCTCTGAAGGGGTTGTAACCTGCAGATCACATACCGAATCTCCAGGACAGGAGGACACAGAACGGGACAGTGAGGCAAACCTCCCTGACCACAATGCTTGGTGGTCAGGGGCTAAATGTAGGGGGGAGGGCTGGCAAGAGGCCGTGGGTGAGTCAGGGTTAGCCGCACACGCCTTTAACCATCCCCACACTGGGGAGGCAGAGGCAGGAGGATCTCTAAGATTTCTAGAATGGCCTGGTCTACATAGCTAGTTCTGGGCCAGCCAAGTTCCATAGTAAAACCCTATCTCAAAAACTGAAAAAGAAAGAAACAAAGAAAGAAGTGGGGTGAGGGGGAGAGGAAGCAGCAGGGCCAGGCCCGTGACCCTGAGCTGTTTACAATTCAAACACGCATTGCAACAGCCATGTTTGAGGTGATAACAGGGCCCTTCACTTGCCTGTTTTCCCTATAATACAAGTCCTCAGGCACTCCACACTTCCTGGAGGGAATGTTGCCTTGGTCACCTGGCCTCAAGGCCCAGATCATCTGATAGCCATCAGTCTCCTAGGTATGTGGAGATGGACCGAGCCACCATGTCACCATGCCTCAGTGAGCTCATCTGCTCAGCATGTTTTCCAGGGACCCCTGGCCTGGTGGAGCCACTCACTTTGAAGTCCTCTCCAAGTCTTCAGTCGTGTGATTGAAAAATATAGCAGCCCTCACAGTCCTACTGTAAGCCAAAGACAGAGAAGTAACGAGCCCTCTGTGTGCCAGACATAGGGCTTCCTGTGCGAGACAGTGTCAGACGTGCCTAGGCCAATGAGGGAAGTCCTTATCCTACCTTGGAGGGGAAGTTGGCTGGTTCAGGCTTGGGCTCCTTACAGTTTGGGTTGATTGGTGGAGAACCTGTAGTACAGCCCTTTCTTGTGTCATTTGCGCATCACAGATTCTAACCTGAAGTGAGAGGGCTGGCCGTAGCCGTGGGCATCAGGAAACAAGTGATACTTAGGCGCCAGGGAGAAACAAGTTGGAGGCACAGAGCCATCTTTCAGCTGAGGGCAACAGGGCTAGGGACCTGGGGGCAGCAAGGTCTTGTTGGTGTGTTTGTGGGATTTGAGTTTCTGATGTAGGATAATCACTGGCGCCTTCCCAGTTGGAACTGGGTTGGCATGGGGCCAGGGCTGTCGCCTGGGGGCAGGTATAAGAGGCAGGGAGAAGAGCTGGAGCCAGGGCTGGGCTCACATGCCAGTCACCCACAGAGGACAGGTGTTGAGAGTGAAGTCATTGTGTCCAGAGAGCCAGGTGGACAGGCCATTTCTGGGTGTGGCCTTCTCTTTGGGGGATCAGAGAGGCCATCAGTGGATGAACAGCAAGGGGGCCATTAAGGATTGTTGGGGTGAGTATACCATCAGCTACCTTGCCCCCAGCTCCCACCCTTCCCTTCCCTTCCCCCTCTGCTCCTTGCCTTGGGCTTGAGTAAGGCTCCCCAATGGAGACCAAGTGGCCTCTTGGCAGGAAACAGACCCTGGATTTTTCCAGGAGGCAGGTGTAACAAACACTGGCATTTATCCAGTTCCGTCAAATACCCAGTGCTATGGGTTACCACACAGAACTGAGCACAGGGGAGAGGGGATGGAAGCTAAGTTTAGCATCCTGATCCTCAGCTGTTATCTTCGTTTCTTATGAGACAGATGTTACAGATGGGGAGGATGTGGAGCCATCGCCTAGGGTCGTGTAACCAAGTAAAGGATAAATCTCTCCCTCATCCTCTCCCTCCCTCCTTCCCTCCCTCTCCTCTTTTTCCTAGGGCCTTGCCCACATGGGGAATAAGCTACCCTGGAGGGCAGGGATCGGTGCTGGTTGGAGGAGGTGTGTAGGAGGGTGTGCTTTGCCACTACCTCGGAGTTCTTTTTCTTGTCCTCCCTTCCCTTCCTTCATTCCTTCATTCCTTTTCTTTTCTCTCCTTCCCCCTCTACTGGAGTCTTTTTTCTTTTTCCCTCCCTTTCCTCTCCTTTTCCTCTTTTTCTTCTTCCTCCTCTTTCTTTCCTTTCTCCCTCACTTTCCTTTCTTTCTCTTTACACTAGAGCTTGGATCCAGGGCCCCACACTTGCTAGGGAAACACCTCCTAATGAGCTACACACCCTTAGGCAAAACTGAGTCTTCAAAGGTCAGTTCTTTTGGTCTGGGCATGCCCTCCAGGCCTTTGCTGCAGCACACCCATTAGTTTGAGAGGAACCTCAATTGACTGTCAGTCCTGGAAAGCCTCCTGAGATGTCTGGCCTGATGTGTTAAATGCTATATAGAGGGGCAGTGAGGTGGCTCAGTGAGCAAAAGTGCTTACCACGCAAGCCTCACGACCTGAATTCAATTCTTTGAACCCACGCAAAGGTGGAGAGGGAAGGATGATTTCCAATATGGAAATCTGGCCTCCATACATGAGTCTTGTTTGGCTCATGCCCATGAATGCAATACATAATATTTTTTGGTGGGGGGAGTAGAGTCTCATTGTGTAGCCCTGGCTAACCTGAAGAACAGGCTGGTCTTGAACTCACAGAGATCCACTTACCTCTGCCTCCCAAGTTCTGATGTTAAGTGTGTGCGCCACTATGCCTGGCTTAGCGGCTTAGTGCCTGATTTTTTTTCAAATGTTACATTCTGAGAAATTGAGGCCTGGGGTGTAAACGGGCTTATTCTCAGTCATTCATGAAATCAGCAGTCCTGGGTCCCTAGTCTGGGCCTTAGGTACCCTGCAGAAGAATCAATGTTCCCAGGCCAGACTTCTAGAAAGGGCGAGGAAGTGGCCGGAATTCACAGCTGGATCTTAATGTGCGTGGCTAACATGTGACAGATGCAAACTGCCCACGAGGCCTTGAGTGCCGAGTGGCTGGCTCACAGACCCACCCAACGGCCGCTTGGCCTGGGGATGACAAGCAAGAGGGAGCAAAGGGCGGCTGGGCAGGCGCGGACCCAGCGGGGCGTGCCCAGCCACCTCCTCATTGCCGGCTCTATCTCACAGCATTTCCCTCCCCCGGGATAAGGACTCTACCCTGTCCTGAGCTGTGACGGAATGAAAAGCAGACAATGGCGTTACACTCAGCTGGTAAGGGCTCAGCACGGGCTGTGGGTTCACTTGAGAAAATGATGAGATCTCTAGCAGGGAGGGACCTGGGCTGGGGTGGAGGGGTGTGTGTGTGTGTGTGTGTGTGTGTGTGTGTGTGTGATTTATTCCTCTCAAATCCTCCACACCATGGCAGAGCACTTAAATGAATGAGAATGACTACATCAGCATCTGTGCCCACGGATGCCCACATATAGGCACATAACTCCAGCTCACCCTCAGAGCATGCTGCCAGCCAACACTCAGCCTCCCCGCACGTAGACCTCTATTTCAAGCAACGTACAACTCAAGTGGGCGAGCACACATTTTGCAGAGAGCGAGGTGTGAGAGCACCCATTTCCACACCGACTGAAGGTGAGCCCCGGGGCTTTCCTGTCTGGCGCAGAAATCAGCGGCATCTTCTTAGGATACGGGGAGGATTCAAAGAGACCATTCACAGCAGGTTCATCACACAGGCCTGGTTAGAGACCATTGCCTCTGTCAGCCACTCTTGAGATCGGTATTGTTTCAGCCACTAGTTCATGGCCAAACATACACAGCTACGGCAGAACTAGACCCCTACCTGCCCTTCCAGCCTCCTTTTCCAGGCTTAGAGCTTGGAGCCTGGTACTTACCCTGGGGCTGGAGCAAACTGGCAACAGACCATGGTGCTCATCCGAGGGGCACCGTGCAGGCCTTTGCTTACCCTCCTTCCTTCACCGGCCAGGAGGAAGCAGTTTGTGGGCAGGCAGAGTCTTGTGGCGGGTGTGTCCCATCTCCTCTGGGCTTGCAGGGGCCTGGGCAGGGGACAAGACAACACTGCCTTTTGAGCTCGGGTTATGGGGACAGCTGGTGCCCCTGTGTCCTTCAGTCTATCAAGCTCATTTGTATCTTTACAGCCCACCCAGATAGAGGACACCCTGCCTGGGGAGGAGGGCGAGGGGGAGGAAGAAGAGGAGGAGGAGCCAGCCTCAGCCCCCCAGGACCCTGTGGAGCCTCAGCTGACAGAAGCCAGCCAGGTCCTAGGCACCTCAGAGATTAAGCAGGTTCGGGCACATTCTGTGTAGCAGGACTTCAACCCTGAACTGTTCCCTATACCAGCCACACCCAGGGGTGCTGGAGTCATAGCTGCAATGTCCCCACTCAGTGTCACCTTCAATCAATCACGCTCTCTTCCTGGGCTTCCCTGTCCTCTCTAGTCACTTCAGTGCCATCCTTCCCACCGGGAAGAGCTGGGAATGTAGCAAGGGTGTCATGGATCCTGGGGACTAAAGCCAGGGCAGGACAGACGCATGAGGAAGTACCAGCAGAGACTCAGTCTCTCATCTATCCTCAAAGGACCAAATGACCAGGGTGAGGACTCAGATATCTGCCCTGGGTTAGAACCCAAGCTCTGCCACCTACTCTCGACCTCCCCGAACCTCAGTTTTTCTCATCTCTATGTAAAATGGGTACAAAAACTAGCCCCAAAGGCTGTATCTGACGGGCGCAGAGCCTCTGGGCAGGGGAAAGGCTGAGTGGTGGCTGGAGAACAGATGGAGGCTGTCCTTTCACTCAGCTCTAGCTCTGTCTCCAGCTCAGCCTCCACCTGCCCCCGAGGGTCGCCGGCCACCCCTGGAGCCTGGCCTTCTGCACTTCAAGGGACGGCTTCAGTCTGCGGAGACTGTACCGACAGATGGAAGGTCACAGTGGGCCCGTACTGCTGGTGTTGAGAGACCAGGATGGGCAGGTGAGCCAGGCCCGGGAACACAAGCTTCCGGACAGACCAGGGCTACTGCGCAGGCCAGGGTGAGATGCCAGAAAGCAGAGGGGACAGGCTGCACCACCTGTGAGGGGCACTGAGGGGGGCGCTGAGGCCTGTCCCACTTGGAGCCAGGCCCTCATCCTCACCACACAGCCGCTTCTGGGTGCCTGGTTAGGGATGTAGAGAAGAGCAGGATCAAGCCAGAAATGGTCCTGCACCCTTAGGGTTAATAGCCTAATTTCTTGTATATGGGGGTGGGGTGGGCAACTAGCTACTGACATCATGCGAAAGTGCATCCTTATATTTGCAAGCCCAATGCCATGGGTAGGTTGCTTTGATTTGTTTTGAGACAAGGTCTCACTCACTAAAGCACAAGCTGGCTCAGAACTCTTGCACGTAGCCTATGCTGACCTTGAACTCCAAATCTTCCTGCCTGCCTCAGTCTCTCCAGAGCTGAATACAGGCGGACATCACCATCTCTGGCTCTTACAGAAGGACTTCAAGAAGGTGCTCTGCATTTAAATGATGGATGTAGATTTTGAAAATATCCCCAGCCAGTGGGGGCGGGGGGGCCGGTGTAGATTGGAGAAAACCAAGATGGGCAGGCTAAGGCAGTTCCTACATGCCACAGAGGAACTTTGACATCTATGCCTGAAGTCCATGTGGTCATCCAACGATAGAATTTCTGGCAGTTTCTCCATGAAGAAGGTGGGTAGGATGGCAAGCTGGTTTTAAATGCTCTTCTACAGAAGGAACATACCAGTTTTGGGAGAGATTTCTGGGTACCCCCCACATACACAGGAGTACTTGTCTAGGAAGATTTCTTGTTTGAGAGACAAGAAACTCAGCCCTTTTGGACAGAGCCCCCTTCTGTGACAGAGCACTATGTCCTAGGAGAAGTTTCTCCTAGCATTAAGCCTAAATGCTGCACCCCACACCCTGCCCATGCATCACCTCGATGGTCCACAACCCGACTCCACTAGTCATCCCACAGGAGGAAGATGACTTTGTCATCAGACAAATGGCAGGCAGGCAAGACGCAAGATGCAGAGTCACAGTTACCATGCCCGTTGTTTTCTCTCTAAAGCAGGTCGTGAGGCACACTCTTGGTAAGTCAGTGACAATTGAACCCACAACGATACAAATGGATAATACCAGAACTGTTAGTTTCCGTGGGTGTGATAACAGCACTGTGGTTATATATGAGCAAGTCCTAGCCGATGGTGGCGCACGCCTTTAATTCCAGCACTCGGGAGGCAGAGGTGGGCGGATCTCTGAGTTTGAGACCAGCTGAGTCTACACAGAGAAGCTGTCTTGAAAAACAAAACACAAAACAAACAAAAAAAAAACCAAACAACAACAACGAACGAACAACAAGAGCAAGCTCTGTTCTTAGGAGCTGGTGGACTAGGAGTGAAGGGTCATAGCGTAGTCAATCGGGTCTGAGAAACACAAGAGAGAAGGCCGGTATGGGACTAGGGTGAACTCCTCGCTGGGTCTAAGGCAGAAGGAGTCCGTGCTTGTTTTGTAGCATGTACATGGCCCTGCACATGCTAGGCAAGCACCCCACCAACTGAGCTACCCCCAGCCCTGAGCTTTTCTATACATTTGAAGTTGGTGCAGAAAGGCGAGAAGGAACGGCTTAGGTGTGGGGTGTCAACGTGCAGGAAAGTGTGTGCCCTGGCATTGAATGGGTACCAGAAGGAAGTGATCTGCAATGCTACAGAAGTCACCTTGGGGAAATAGAAGGGGGTTTGACGTGGCTTATTTTGTGTTCTTTCTGCTTATGTATAATTCCAGCTCTTCTAGAAGCATTGCTTGCATAAAATAAGTATATTTGGGGCCGAGGTGGTGGTTCTGTCAGATAGTTAGTGTTTGCCATGCAAGCATGAGGACCTGAGTTCAATTCCCAGCAGCCATGTGAAAAGCCAGGCATGGCAGCACATGTCTGTGACCCAGCACAGGGAGGATCCTGGGGTTTGCTGGTCAGCCAGTCTCATTCATCAGCACCAGATTTAGTGATAGCCTGTCTTGAAAGTAAGGTGGAAAGCAATGCAGGAAGATACTCCATGTTGGCCGCTGGCTTCCATATGCATGGGGACACCTGTGAGAATGCACCTGTGCACACACATGAACACATGCACATTACACACACACACAAGGCATATTTAAGGAAAGGTAAGATAGACAGGCACATGACTGTAAAAGCTCAATCAGAAGTAAGTTCTGGGTCAGGCTGGGCTACACAGCAGCATCCTGAAGAGAGACAGAAACACGGACACCAGACAAACTGAACACACAGAGAGTGGGGGAAGGGGAGAGGAAGAGGGAGAGGGAGGGGAATGAGGAGGAGGAGTCATGACAACTCAGGGAAGGCAGCCAACAAGGGTTCTTCCCGCGGAGTGTGGGAAAGGGCTAGCTGTCCTGTCCCCAGCTTTGCACCCAACTCCCTGGAGTCCCAGAGTCCGAGCATGAATCTCCAAGCTGAGTAAACGAGGTGGCTGCTGGACGCCCAGTCCTTTCTTGCTCTCTTCTCTGTTTTCCAGATGTTTGGCGCCTTCTCCTCCTCAGCTATCCGACTCAGCAAAGGCTTCTATGGTACTGGCGAGACATTCCTCTTCTCCTTCTCCCCACAGCTAAAGGTGAGGCTCAACCTTCTGTCATGGAGGAAGGCTAGGACAGGTCACAGCTCTGGGGATCCTAGTGCCCCCAGCTTCAGTCCCCCATGCTGGGCCACCTCTTCATCACAGGGCAAGGATGGGCATGGCAGTGCCCTTGGCTGCCTGTCAAGATCTCCAGAAACCATGAGCTGACTAAGCAAGGGAGGCACACCGCCCTGCTCGGGCTGGAAAGGACAGGATGGGGTCAAGCGCAGGGAGGAGGTCGCATACAATGGTTTCTTGTGAGGGGCACACATGAAGGCTGGAGGAGCCGGAAGGAGTCACGGGGTCCCGCATGTGAGCCCCAGAGAGCCCCAGTGGCAGGGAGAAGCCATCTCTGCCTCTGCCCTCTGCCCAGCAGGGTGCAGCTCCTCCTTGGCCAGGCTTGTACCCTAGCAGCCAGCGTTCTGAGACCCAGCTCTTGGCAGGCCCCATTCACAGAGAAACAATGGGAAAGGGGTAGGAGGGAGTCAAAACACCAAATGGACCACAGAGCCTAGACCGGGCAGGAGGCCAGCGAAGCCAGAGGGAACGAAGGGTAGACAAAGGTGGGGTCACAGAGAAGGGGGTCGCCTTGAGGTCAAACACTTGGAGCACTCACAGCAGCTGACCAATGTGTAGGACAACAGGAAGGAGTGGGTAGGTGGAGAGGGCCATTCGAAATGAACTGGGGGAGGGGGAGGCTCCCTGAACGCCTTGCTAAGGTCAAGAGCCAGATGTGACCATGAAGACAGAAACTGCTAGTGAGGAGGAAAGGGGCAGAAGAGATGGGTGGGTGGACCCAGAGCTCACTAGGGAGCTGGAGAGGAACAGAGAGAGGGACTCAGTGCTCAGGTCCCCCAAATGATAAGTGCAGAGATTGGTGACAGGCACAAGTGACTGCTGAAGAGCTGGGACTTTTGAAGGAGGGGGACAGAGCGCCGCAAACATCTTTCATCCACAGATTCTCTGTGGGTGGGTTGCCAGCTGACCGGAGCTGCCGCGTGCTGCCAGATAGGCACAGGGCGCACCTTTCCATCACACCCAGCAGTAACTCAGCAGTCTGCGTTTACCACTTCACCAGACGGTGCGCTCAGTCACTGCAAAGGTCCCGAAGGTGTATGTGGCTGTCACTAGATGAGCGGACCCAGGCACAGAGTGGTTGGAGACATGCCCAGCTCAGTCAGTGGGCGAGGGAGATGGGCGAACCAACCCCGGAGTCTCCACTCAGGCAGGGCACTTCGGAGGCGGAGGATGTGGTGAGGAGGGGTGCATGTATGGGACCCAAGAAAGCAGACGGTGTCAGTGTGTGAGGTGGTACCTGGATTTGCCCAGTGTGCCCTTGGAAATGGTTTGGCTGCTTTTGTTTGCTATTTGAGGTCTCCAATGAGCAGACATCTGCAAATACACTCTTGTCACACAATCGTCTGGTCTCACAGGACGGTCACATTTGATGGCCTTGCCAACACAACAAAATGGACCTGCTGCACAGCCTCAATCAGATGCCAGCCACCTTCTCTTCCTGGGAGAGGTGACGGGGTCCCCAAGACTGTAGGCTGGTTTTGACACCTTCCTTCCTGCAGTCCATCCTAGAAGCCCAAAGCTTGAGAATTTTCTTCTTATATCAACTCCCGTTGCTATCATCAGAGCCGGAGGTTCAGTTATCTTTGACGACCTTGCGTCCTCTGCGGCTCTTCTCATGCCACCCCGAGGCTGATGACTCTTCCCCAGCCTCTTTCTATATTTGGTCATTTATTTTCCCCTCACTCCGCCCCAGCAATGCTGGCCTAAGCTGGAGGGCAAAAATGCAGGCCTTCCCCTGAATTAGGGCCTTCGCATGTGCTATCCCCCTCAACACGCCCTTCCACTGAATCATCAAGGCCACGATACTGTCCCCACTGCACTATCTGAAGTGACCATTCCCTGAAAACCTTTACTGCCTCTCTGTGTTGGTCATTTCTCTCGCTAGTATTCCTAACATCCTGTTTCTCCTATTTCTTTATCTGTCTTCTCCTGAAACGTCTGTAAGGTAGATGTTTTGTTTACTGTGTCTACTGTTCTACCCAATGCCTAATTGTGCTTGGTGTGGAAGTGCTAAAAAAAGATTATTACATGAGACCCATCATTTTTCAGGAGTCCCTGTCACCCCAGCCTGTTGTTAGAGTCCCAGACTTTGAAATACTTGCTCCTTGCCCGTATCTGGACCAGGGCCCTTTATGAACCCCCAGTGCTTACACACATAACTGCTGCTCCAAGCAACATGGCTAACTTTGTCTTCGTTTCTGCTGTAGCAATGCTTATCTCGCTCTTTCAAATTAGAAGAACGTGTCCTTGAAGAAAGCCGAGGAAGCAATGAAATGCTAGACAGTCCTGTGTTCGTGTGGCTACGTGTTCACTTTATCTTATCCCTTCTCAGCCTGGGCTCTAGCTTTCTATTCCTTGGGGGGTTTTTTTTGTGGTTGTTTGTTTGTTTTGTTTTGTTTTTGGTTGCTTCTAGCATCTAGGGTAACTAATTACAGCAAGCAACATACTATATTTTTGTGGCCCTTTAAAAGACTTTTTATTGCCTAATTTGGCTCTTGAATATTCATCCTTTTAGTTCGTGAGTCTAGCAGGGCATCTGGGCAGTTCTGGAATTTACGTTGTAGTGGCGGTGGGTAGAGGCCAGGCATGTGGCTGCAAGCATGGAGCTGGCTCAGAGGGGGTAGGTGCCTAGGGGAAAAAAATCAAACAAGGGTTCTCTGCAAGAATATGCAGGCTGTGTGGTAAGAAGTGACCCCGCAGGACGGGGTTGGGGAGAGCTGTGGGCAGAGGGGTCTGAAAGTAGCAAAGCCCAAGGCATGCGCACCTTCACAAGCTGGTGAGCAGAAAGGCCGGTGTGGCTCAGGTGCAGCATGCGAGGGAAGGACGGGGCACTGAGAAAAGCAGGCATGGGGACAGGCACACTCTGGCTGGAGGGCTGATTCTGTCTCCTTCATGGTGGAGGGCACCAGAAGGCATTAGGTAGAAGACTTGGTGAGATTTAGGGTTGGGCTGGGCCATTCAGGTCACTATGGAGAGCGCTGTGGGCAGTATATAATGCGAGTCTAGGTCATCAGGAGGCTGTGACTCAGGTGGTGGGACAGAAATTCGCAGAAGGTCATGGCAAGCTTTAACGGGCTGTAGTTCATGTGATCGGTTGGCTGGGAGGCAGTTCCATCCCTCCAGGCTGGGTCGGTCTCCCTCCTCCTCCCACCTTCAAAAGCAGAAAGACTCAGAGGTTTTGTTTGATCGCCACAATAAAGGAGCTGCCAGGATGTAGGGGATCCAAGGCAGAGGGCATAAGGGTTGAAGTCCAAGGAAGCTAAAATCTTAAGGTCTGGGAGGCCAGCCTTTCCTGGTACTCACTCAATCATCGGGCCCGGAGCCTCTGGTCCCTGCACAACACTGCCACCATGTGGCTTGGAGTGAGACTGCAAGGACAGCACTCGCAAGTGACCCAGCCTTTCCTTCCCACTCAGGTCTTTAAGTGGACAGGAAGCAACTCTTTCTTTGTGAAAGGAGACCTGGACTCCTTGATGCTGGGCAGTGGAAGGTGCGTGTCTCTGTCTCCCATATCTTGGGGTGGCCTATGTTCCACTCTCAGGGGTGCCGCAGGTGGAATGGGCAGGCTGTCTTCCCACATTCGACCAGCTGTCCTCTAAGTCAAGTGAGGAGAGTGGACCAAATGCCTAGCAACATCGTAGTCTGAACTGGCTGGGAATGTCCACATGAATGAGGTTACAGTCACAGGATGGGAAAGCCCCAGATTTCCGAACAAGGGACAAGGCTCATCGGAAGAGGTGCATCTGGTTAAGAACACAGTTTAGCGACAGGAGCAGGAGGGAGTTAGGGAAGGAAAATGAAAGGCTTCTCCCCCTGGTGTGACCTTCACGTGGAAGCACATTAGGCTGTACCCTGAAGGCAAAAGAAAGCATTCCTGGATTAGCACAGCACCACAGAGAGGCAGCAGGGCACCGGACACAGCCTCGCTGATGACCAAGTCACTTTCTGCTTCCAGCCTGGGTTCTCTGTCAAACGTTAAGATTAGAATGTTCTAAACCTGGGTTGAGGTGATGGCTGCACCACTGAACATAGTTATTAAAAATCAATGGATTGTTTTAAAAATGCCCTGAATTATAGAGGACAACATGAGGAGACCCCAAACCTTGATAAGCTGGTATAACAGCTATACTACGGCTATATTGGGAGTGTGGTTAAAGCTGGTGATGGTGGTCCATCCCAGAGGCCTAAGACCTGCCACAACAGTGCCAACATCTCTCTTTCTTTTCTGTGTGAGTACATGCATGTGGAGGACTGAGGTTGACATCAGGTGTCTTCCATGGTCCATCTCCACCCTATCTTTGGAGATAAGGCTAGGCCTCCGAGGCTGTCCTCTCTCCCTGTGTGCTCCAGAAGCACATGACCTGCCTAGCTTTCTACATCGGTGCAGGGGCTAGGTCCTGGTGCTTGGGTGGCACACATCGTACTGGCCGAGCCATCTCCACAGCCCGTTTCCTCTTCTCCTCAGCGGCCAGTTTGGGCTGTGGTTGGATGGAGACTTGTACCATGGCGGAAGCTACCCCTGTGCCACCTTTAACAATGAAGTGCTGGCCCGGCGAGAGCAGTTCTGCATCGAGGAGCTGGAGGCCTGGGTTCTGAGCTGACGTCTCCCAGGAACATGCTCAGGTCACTTTCGGGTGCCGCCCAGGCCTTCCTCACACAGGGCAGCCATGCTGCCTGAGTCAGGATGGGGAAGAACCCTCATGTGGACTTCCTTATTACGGCCTGGGAACCCAAGAGTGCAGCCACTGTCCTCCGGCAGAGCTGACCGCGAAGGCGCGCGAGGTACTCTTACTGAAGAAGCATAAAATTTGTCTTCATAGGATTTGACAATTCCCAGAAGATCAAAAACAAGAGAAAACAAAAAACCAAAAAGACTGTGCCCCCCCATAACATTTCCATATTCTTTCAGTCAAGTCGGGTGCACAAAAGCACGCCCGCGTGGGCACACACCACCCCTACACACCTCTTTTGTGTGCTTTAGAGATTTTTACTTGAAGAATGCTGTCAATTCTCAGAAACCCGGGGCTCAGTTCTCAAAACTAATAAAGAGTAGAAGCACCATCTTACCCCTTGTCCTACTGCCTCTTCTAGAACCCAAAGGGTGGGGTTGAGTACCAGGCGCCCACACGTCTGCTACTCAATTTCACGGGAGACACATAAAAACTGCAAATGAACAACACATGTCCTTGGGCAAAGAAGCCGAACCTTTGTCGATGGAACCCCAGGGGCTTGAGAGAGGAGAGAGCTCATCTTTCGGGTATAAGAGCCTGGTGAACTAAGGCCCCATTACCCTTCCCAAGAAGGGCCTGCCTCCTGCTGGAAAGGAGCAGACTCTGCCCTGCTCTTATTTTGTGAGGAAAGCCAGGGACATGGGACCCCGTCAATCCCAGGGTCCTGCAGACCCCACACAACGTTGTGACAACAAAAAGCATGTATGTGGGCCCACAGGAAACCCACTCCTCTGCACAGGATCCAAACAGGAGACAGTGCTGAAGGCGGGCACCTCCAGTTGCAAGACAGAAATACATTCAGGGAAGCTTTATCGAGGCCATTTCCCTCACCCTACCGAAGTCATCGACTCTCAACCTAAGGTTCTACAGCAAGCCAGCAGTGTTCAGTAACTCCAGAGACAAAGCTGTTAAAAATCTCCGTTTTTATGCGGTCTTGTAAATGACATAGGTACACACAATGAAAACAGCTTCAAAGGCAGACACAGCTGCCTTGTGCATAAAAGGGGTCAGAATTGTTTTCCAAATGGCATAGTACAAAATTAGGACTACAAAACTCCAGAATAAACTCTAATGGTTAAAAAACAGACTGGCAAAAAAACCAACCAAACAACATTAGCAGAAAAATATACAGTCCTTAATCTTGTCTCTGTATACATGAAGGGGGGTTCTGGCCAGCTCCCTGAGTTACAGAGGCACCACAGCCAGCGGGGCAAGCTAGCACCTCTCTTGTGCGTTTCTGAGCTCATGGGGACACACCCACGAGTGGACAAAAGAGAACCTGGCTTCCCAGGAGAGGGGACATAGCTGGTGAACGCGAGCTGCCCCCTGCCTGGGCTGCCATGTCACTCATCATCACTGAGATGTCAACCTGCAGCTCCGTCCCTACCGCCTGGGGCTGCCAACATTTCTGGTGACCACCCTTGGCTCCACAGCTGGACCTCAGTTCTTGGTGAAGCTGTGCAGAGTGGGCGAGGGGGGCAGAGGCTGCGCAGGGAGCCTTGGGCCCAATGGGCAGTCGCTGGACGGCAAAGGCAGCCCAGATCGTTCTGAAACCCGTACACACACGGAAGCAGACGAGGTGAGGTTCCAGGCGAGAGCAGCCAGAGGGCGGGGCCGTGCTCTCAGAGCAGCTGCCCAGCCCAACTCAGGTGAGGTGGAAAGTCTGCCCCCTGCTGGCAATGGTGTGTCCCTTGGAGCTGGAGTGGTTTCAGGTGCAAAGAAGCTGAGCTTGTCTGGAGCCACAACAGTCTCATGAGAGCCTGGTGTGAGGGCGGGGGGGGGCGGCTGTGCTAGAAAGATGGGGGTATGTGCAGCTGAGGTCAGTGGTAAAGCACTTGCCTGGCACACTCTCAGCTGCTCCTGATGCTCCCCAGCCTGGCATGTAACAGGGCTGGAAGGGCTTTCTTTCCTGGGAGGAGCAGGGTGATGGGCACCTCTTCAAGGGGGGGTATAGGATTTTGTTTATTTTTTTTAACCATATGGTACATGACAGTTTCAACCTTGAATTCTAATGTGTGCCCTTGTCTCAATTTCTAAATTAAAAACAAAAGACAATCATTTGTCCCAAGAGTTCAGAATAGATGGGAGAGTTATCCTGAAAAAAATAGGTTGCTAAAGGAGAAAGGCTCCGATTAATGTTAAAAATACATAAGCTAATGCTTTTCATAGTATGTGTCTTAGTCACTGTTCTAATGCTGTCAAGAGACACCATGACCAAGGCAACTGTTATAAAAGGAAGCAGTTAACCGGGGGCTGGCTTACAGCTTCAGAGGCCTAATTTCACCATCATCATCGCAGGGAGCATGGTGTTGGAGCAGTATCTGAGAGCTACATCCTGATCCATGAGCAGAGGGAGGGAGGGAAGGAGGGAGGACGAGACGGAGTGGAAAGAGGGAGAGGAAGGGAGGGAAAGGTAGGGACAGAGAAAGAGGGAGGGACGGATGGATGGACAGAGGGAGAGACTAGACCTGGCATTGACTTTTGAAACCTTGAAGCCTACCTCCAGTGACACACTTCCTCCAACAAGGCCACACCTCCTGATCCTTCTAGTCTTTTCAAACAATTCCATTCACTGACGACTAAACACTGAATTATATGCACTTACAGGGGCCATTCTTATTCAAATTACCATAGTATATATTGCAAAATTTTCGTTTTGGATAAAAACTTACCCTTCAGCATGAACATACATTCAAAATACTAAATAAAAATCACTAGTGAGCTCTATGATTATATTTCCTAACGTGATTATGAAGAGGGGAAGATGTTTTTGAAAAGAACCAGTTGCAGGCATTCACTTAAATAGACATGTTCTGGCTTTGGGTGCTTCTTGGTGACAAGATGAATTATTTTTATTCCATTTCAGAGGCGTTATGAGTGGAGCTATAATGTCACCGTCCTAATAAAGAGAGAAAGGAAGTCAGGGCACAGAGAAAAGGCAGTTTCCACCACTGTATGTGTCAGGCACACACACGCCCTTGTCCTACACACAGATTGCTTCTAAATATACTTACTCTTGAGAAATTCAAAGCTGAACATTCTCTGTGACTGGATTAAACTAGGAAACACCACAGTCCTGGGCAGAGAAAGGTGTTCATGGGAAAATGGCTGGGACACAGCGCACTGCTGCCCGGGACTGCTCAAGTTCACACACCTTTGTGGGACTCTTAGGGATCAGAAGCTACCCTGGAATCTTGTTCCTCTTTTGCCAAGTTTCCTCTAAAACAAATGACCCAGGTCTGCAAATGGGGGGAGAAAACAAGGGGGTGGGGAAGATGGGGGCAAATGACAGTGGGACACTGGGACCATGAATACTTGCTGAATTTGGATCTTTCTCTTCAAATAAGCCTCTTATCTTTGCCCCCATCAACACAGGCTCCAAACACACCTTTCACCACAGCGGAGGCTTCCTCAAATGAACACAATGAGCCAACTGGAGGGAATACAGCAAGGCTCTCTAACCCCGCCTGCCTCCCTGGACAAGGTCAGCCTGCCTTTG
>CM053766.1:136400766-136475900 GCA_028658305.1 Pachyuromys duprasi | reverse complement strand
GCCCCCCCCCCCCCCCCCGCTCCTGCAGCTGCCTCACTGTCTTTCATCTGTTCATTTAGCTCTACCGAAACTTTGGAAACAGCCGAACAGCCTTCTGATGAACACACTGGATCTGCCTGGACAGAGCTTTCGTGGCTGCTGTCCACCTCAAAGGCAGCAGCATATGTAAAACCCGTTTCCATCACACTTCCTTCTGACTTCAACTCTAGCACACGCCAGAAAGGCAAACTTAGAGACTCCACTTGCTCAGTTCAGTGGCTCTAGGCTGCCCCTTGCACACTGAGTGCGGAAAACACCTCACGCTCGGTGCTGCTCCCGAAAGACCTCAGGTTCTTTGTACGCTTCTGTCTCAGCCCACGAGCCCGGACTTCAGCCCTGTAAACGGCCACTGAATTTTCTCTTCCTTTAGGGCTTGGCTTGTAAGCCTTCTGAGGCAGGCTTACCTCATCTAACCAAGGCTGGCTAGAGCTCCTTTTGCACCTCAAAGCACTTACCATACTACACAATTGCTATTTACTGGTGTTTGTAGACCACACCTAGAGTGAGACCCAGTGTCCTGAGGAACTATGTTTATCTCAGGTACTGCTTCATCCTGGTACCTAACACAGGGCCTGACTTAATAGACCTAGGTTTAAGACACTTACACATACGCCTGTGTTTTATTCCCTTTTCCTTACAAAAAAAAAAAAAGGGCGTGTGTATGTGGTATATATGTGTATGAGTGTGGTGCATGTGTGTGTGGTGTATGTGTGTGGTGTGTGTGATATATGTGTACTGTGTTTATGTATGTGTGTATATGTGTGTATGTATGTGTAAAGTATGTCTGCAGGTGATCTTGACTATGCAGGCACAAGCCAGAGGGTAACATTAGGTACCGTCCTCAATCACTTCTCCACCTTTTTCTTTTGAATTCCTCCCCCTGCGTTTCTTATGTTATGCCTATGGGTGTTTTGTTGTGTACCACTTGCATGTCTGGTACCCACAGAGGCCAGAAGAGGGCATCGGATCCTCTGAAACTGGAGTTACAGCTGGTTGTGAGCCGCCATGTAGGGGCTGGTTGCTGGGTTTTGAACCTGGGTCCTCTGGAAGTGCTCTTAACGGCTGAGCCATCTTTCCAGCCCCATATAGCTACAATTTAAATGAGAACTTTTCAGTGGATAAAAGGGATCATCACTTTTGGACAGCAGGCATTTGTGTTGATGCAGAGCTGAACTCCCCAGACTTGGGAGGCAGAAGCAGAAGGAGAAGAAATTCAAGGCCATCCTCAGCTAAGCAGCAAACCTGAGCTCCGCGGGCCCCTGTCTCACCACAGCAACCAGACTTCCTGTCAGTGTGCGAGGATACGAGGAAGACCCACCTGTGGCTTGGTGAAGTCCCTGTCCGCACACCACTGAGTAAAATATTGCCAGGCATCATGAATGCTCTGGTTATCTTTCTTCTTACAGTACACGCGAATCAGCTGCTCTGCAAATTTCTGTGGCAGCAGTTGTGACACCTTAGAAAAGAAAAGAAAAAAGAAAAAGAAAAGCTTCGAGTTCACACTTCCAAGAGCCAGCCACCTTCCAGGATCTGGGAACCATTTTTAACGTCGAGTCAAAAGCACTGCACTGCTTTTGGATTTTATCCCAATTATAATCCAAAGGAGAAGATAATTATTTACTACAAACTGCCTCCGACTGAAAGATTTACAGGACATGATTATATACAGACCACAGCCTCTCATATAACATATACGGATGGACACATTTAACTTGTATGATTTCAGCCACAGCCCACTGGATCTTACAACTGAAACTACAAACCGAAAACTGCACTTTCAATGATGCTCAGCAAACAGGAGACACTGGAAACTGGCTGTTACTATGCCTCTTGTGAGATAAAGTCTCATAGTTATAGACTAGGCTTACCTTGAACTCAGGATCCCATGTCCTAGGTGTATCTAACAGAATAAACCTTATTTAAAAATTTAAAAATTTATCATTATTAATTTGGTGGATCAGGTGTTGAACCCAAGGCCTCACTGCTGCTAGGCAAACATCTCACAGCTGAGCTACATCTCTGCCTCTCTTCCCCCCCTCCCCTTCCTATTCCGAGATAAGGTCTCATCAAGTTGCTCTGGGTCCCCTCAACCCCCTTCATTGTACCGTCAGGCCTCGAACCTGTGATCCTGCAGCTTTAGGCTCCTGGTAAGGCCTGCACCACTACATCCAGATATCTATGTATCTACTTATATCTATTTCTTATTTATTTATTTATTTTTTTTTTGAGACAGGGTTTCCCTGTGTGGCCTTCACTGTCCTGGAACTCACTCTGTGGACCAGGCTGGCCTTGATCTTACAGAGATCTGCCTGGTTCTTCCTCCCAAGTGCTGGGATTACAGACATGCACCACCACTGCCCAGGTAGATTTTCTTTTTTTGAGAAAGTCTCAATATTTGTGGCCTGGAACTCACTATATAGAGCAGGTTGTCTGATTCTGCCCCAAGGCTGCTAGGATTAAAGGTGTGTACTAACATGCCCAACCACATAAAGATACTGTGTTTATTTTTATTTTTAATATTTATTTATTTATTATTTATACAGTGTTCTTCCTCCATGTGTGCCTGCACACCAGAAGAGGGCAGCAGATCTCATTATAGATGGTTGTGAGCCACTATGTGGTTGCTGGGAATTGAATCAGGACCTTTGGAAGAACAGCCAGTGCTCTTAGCCTCTGAGCCATCTCTCTAGCCCCTTATTGTAATTTTGAGGCAGAGTCTCATGTACCCCAGGCTAGCCTTTAACTCCTAATCCTTCTGCATCTCCTTTGCTTCCCAAATGTGAGGATTACAAGTATGCATTAGCACTCCTGGCTTATGCTTTACTTAATATATATATATATACATATATATATATACACACACACACATATATATATTAATTTTATCTTATGTGTGCGTATTTTACCTGAATGTATGTATGCACATCAACCACATACCTGCTAGGAATCAAACCAGTGTCCTCTCCAAGAGCTGTAAGTGCTCATAACGACTGAGCCATTTCTATAGTCCTGACTTTTTTTTTTAACATAAAATATATATTTTCTCTCTTTTTAAAAAATTTATTATGTATACACCAGATCTCATGTACCAGAACTCATTATAGATGGCTGTGAGCCACCATGTGGGTGCTGGGAACTGAACTCAGGACCTTCAGAAGAGCAGTCAGTGCTTTTAACCTCTGAGCCATCTCTCAAGGCCCTATATTTTTCTCTTATATAATACATGCTGACCACAGTTTCCCCTCTCTCCACTCCTCCCAGCACCTTCCGGATCCACACCCCCTCCATCTCAGAAAAGAGCAGGCCTCCAAGAGACAACGACAGAACACAATAACACAAAATACAATAAGACAAGGCAACAGCCCCTGCGCTGGAGCTGGACAAGACACCCCAACAGGAGCGAGAGTCTCAACAGCAGCCAAAAGAGTCAGAGGCACACCAGCTCCCACAGTTAGGAGTCCCACAAAAACACGGAGCTAACAGCCACAACGCACTCACAGAGGACCTGGCACGGCCCCACGCTTGCCATTTCTGTCTTGGTGAGCCCGTCTGCTCCCCGCTGGCTGTGCCCTCTTAAACGGTACACGCTGACTTTTCACAACCTGACTGGCATGACTTAAGAACTTGCCAAACATCTCCCTCTAGAGAGGACTTCTCTCACGTAGCCAGTTACCTGATCTTTGGAGATCGTGAATGCTTTCTTGCTGTCACTCTTAGAATAGAAGTAAACATTATCAATTGGATTCTTGTCTTCCATCCCATAATCCATGTTGATAACCTTAATTACAACAATAAACAAGTAAGCAATCACATAACCACCGCAAGGACTGAACTCAAGAGTTGTTAGGACAGCACAAGAAATGAATGGAGCCCTTTGGGCTCTAGAAATGTCAGAAGGTGTCCCGTGTGAAATAAGGATAACCCTGGTATGTGACCACCTTTGGGGATTTGGTTTAGAAACTTGGGTGGAGGAGGAAGTATCTTTTGAGTATTCAACGAAGCAGGGTATAAAGACAATATTCACTATGTGCCAGACACAGATAGACGGTAGACCATCAACTTTTGTGTATATACGGGCATGTACAAGAGGAGGCCAGAGGTCAACTTTGGATCTCATTCTTCAGGTGCCATGCACTTTCTTGTTCTTGTTCTTGTTCTTGTTCTTGTTCTTGTTCTTGTTCTTGTTCTTGTTCTTCTTCTTCTTCTGCTTCTGCTTCTGCTTCTTCTTTTTCCTGAGACAGGGTACTACTTCATTGGCTTGTTGCTCACCAAGTCATGTAGGCTGGAGGCCCAATAAGCTCCAGGGATCCACTTGGCTTTGCCTCCCTAGCTTTGGCCTGTATCACCATGCTGTGTGTGTGTGTGTTTTAAAGTGGGTTCTGCAGACAGAACTCAAGTCCTCATTTTAACATGGCTAGTGGAAATATGAGGTGTGCTTGCCTGGGACAGTGACTTTAGAATTGAACAGGTGAGCTGGAGTTAAGAGTGCTGGCTGCTCTTCCAAAGGTCTTGAGTTCAATTCCCAGCAACCACATGGTGGCTCACAACCATCTATAGTGAGATCTAGTGCCCTCTGCTGGTGTGCATGCACATAAGCAGGTAGAATACTATATCAATAATAGATAAATCTTAAAAAAGAGAGAGAGAGAAAAAAAAAAGAAAAAGAAGTGAACAGGAATTAACCAGGTAGGAAGAAAATGATTTCCAGAATTTTGCTTTCAGATAGTGTGTGTGTGTGTGTGTGTGTGTGTGTGTGTGTGTGGTGCATGCGTGTGCATGTGCTGGGACCTGAACTCGGGACCTAGAGAATGCTAGGCAAGTGCTTTACCACCAAGGCAAATTCCCAGACCCAGATTCTGGAACATTTTAAATTTCACATTTCAGATTTTTGGATACGGGGTACTTAACCTCTACCGGAGAAAAACATAAGAGTTCAGAAGGCTTTTCCACAAGTTTGCCCTGAGGGAGCTCTCTTTCTTTTTCTTCTTTCCAAGGCAGGATTTCTCTGCAGAGCTCTGGCTGTCCTGGAACTCACTATGTAGACCAGGCTGGCCATGAACGCCGTCTCCTGAGTGCTGGGATTAAAGGTCTGTGCCAGCGTCTACGTTCCCTACGCCCCCCCCCCCACCGGGAAGGCTTGTGTTCTAAACACAACTCTTCATTTAGTCTATTCTTGGGGCTCAGTACTTACATCCACTATAAAATCTTCAGCCTTCAGGTCGGCGCCCAATAGCACAGCATCAGGTTTGGTGTCAGGTTTGATGACAGGTTTGACATTAGCGATCTCTTGGGGAAGCTGTTCATATTCTTCCTAGAAGAGATGAAAATCCCCAGTTAGGACTCAGCTTGTCATTAAGTCCTTGTATCATGGTCAGGTTCCTTCTTCACCAAAAAATCCCCCAGAGAAACCCTGACAAAATAGCTCCAACACATGCTGGCCTCAAAGCAAAGAGTACTTTTCATTAAAAAACAAACAAAGTCAACCATCACATTTTGGAAAGAATGTGGCATTTATCTAGTCTAGCTACCTCCTGCTGTTTTTTCCAGCCCCTGCACCTTATCCCAGCACCTCACCAGTAAGCTGCTTATGGTAGCAGGCTCACCTTTCCCAGCCCTTCTGTATTTCTGGCCCATATATAACACAAACAACACACAAAATCCATGGAACTGGCTGTTATGATGCCGGTGCGGTTCCTGGGCAATGACAGACTGTTAGTGGTTAAGTTTCTGGAGAGTCAAAAATTAAAGGTAAAATTTTGACTGCATAGTGTCAAGCGCCAAGGGTCAACAATAGATAGAATGGGTTCTCAGAGCCTTAGAGAAGCTCACACAGGTCTTATTTCCAGGGATTCCGCCTTAGATTCATTTTCCAGTGCTTGGACCTATCTTAAAATTTGAGGCCCTTATTGAATGCAAGAGCAAATATTTACAGTTACTCAGATCCGACTGCTGTCATGTGCAGTCTATTCACTATTGCCCAGTCTTGGTTTCTCATCTGGGTGAGCAGGCCTAAGAACATTGCAAAGAACAAATGAGAATAAACAGAAAGCATGGTTGTTATGAGACATTAATGGCTTCTTCCTGAGCAGAGACTGGGACAGCCCTCTACCAACAGAAGGATAGTGTGTGACTTAACTTACCTTTCCAATCTTCTGGCCTTTTGGCTGGGTCTCACCCAAATATTTGTATAGATTACGGCGTTCAATGTTCCTTAAAATACTTCGTGCCTCGGACAAGTTTGGATCAGTGGAGTATAAAATCTCCAAGAAAATGTTATCTGTCAATGTGATGAAATTTCATTCACGTTAAAATGATGGTAGAATTTAAAGAGTAAAAAAAGATGGCAGTAAGAGAGGGGAAAAAAGGCAAGTGCAGAAGTAGTTCATCTCCCCTGTGTGAGATGAACTAAGTGCGTTAGAACCGATGGCTGAGCTGGAGCAGGCAGTACTCAGACTTAACGTATTTTCTTGGGCTTTTATTCTTGTAAATGAGACAAGGTCTTGCTGCTTAGCCCTAGATGACCTTAACCATTTACAAACAGCACTATGCCTATGATCTACTTAAAATAGCCCGACGTTTGTTAGAAGGAGGTAGAGGGAAAGAATTGCTATGTGTTGATAATAGTTGAAGCTAAGTGATGGGTACATGGAAGTTTATAAACTGACTTAATTAAAAGAATATTCTATGATGATAATAGAAGGAAAAAACTTTTGTTTTTTTTCAATTTTCTTTAAAATTTTTCTAATTAAAATAGCCTTCAACTAAATTCATTATCATTTTTCCATACAAGTACACTATATGTACACAATTTTCTTGTTTTGTGTTTCTCTTCTGAGAGAAGGTCTCACTCTTAGGGTGGCTTGAGCTCACTATATAGCTCAGGTTGGTCTCAAACTTGTAGTAATCCCTCTGCTTCATCCTCCTATAGGTGTGAGCCACTACACCTGGCTGTGTGCATAAGATTTTTTTATGAAACATTTGAACACTGTAGTATGTATCTCCCAAGAACAGAAACAACTTTTTAAAAATATTCCATGAAAAGGCATCTTTAACATACTTTTAAAAAACATTTGAAGTAATTAGCTAAGTGTGTGTAAAAAAAAATCATTTCCCTTTGAGGGCACTTTGTCCTTTGAAGGAGGCAGGGTGGCAGGGAGGCCATGTGGTCGGTGCTTCGGCCAAGGGTAGGCTTCGATGGAGGCCTTGCTTGGTCGCCATAGTCGTATAGGAGCTCCTGCCTAGCTCATCGTCTCAGGAGGCGATGAGGATGAGGTGAGGCACGCCATCCATGTCATGCAATTTGGTTTGGCAATTCTCACACTTACCGTGGTTGACCAGTCTCCCCAGGAGGTTCGTTTCTCGAGTGGCGCCCACGCTGTAGGTCTTGTTCAGACACTGAAAATAGTACATGCTGCAGCCCGTGGAGGGGTCTTCCGCGTACAGAGCCTCCTGCTTCTTGGCATCGGTGATCTTAGTGAGGTCCCCATGGTACTCTACCCCAAAGTCTCCCCAGCTTGGTGGCAATCGCCCCTGCCTTTGCCATCAGTGAGATCAACCTTCATGCTTTCCTCCTCTCCACTCTTGGCTCATTTTTCTTTCCCTTTCTTCAGACTGCAGCTCAGCTCTGCTCTTCTGGGAGCTTCTTCTCACAGGGTAGAAATCGGTGAGTTTTCTACTCTGCTGCGTTTTCCCTTGAGACTTTTTCCGAGAGGCCTGTTTGCCCTTCAGGGGCTTTTATAGGGCCTGTTTTGCAACCGCAGCATTGATAGAATCACAAGATGGGGTAGAGTTTTTGGAGGTTCTGCTGCTTCGGAGTTTTGGTTTGGAAAAGGTGCCAAGGGGCCTCTCCTGGCATCTTTGATTTTCTGTTCATCGGACTTCACGGTGCATCGGATCACATTCCCAACATTTTTCTCTTCTCCATTCCTGTAGATTTCAGCTAATGGTTTCCCCTGGCATTTGACCTCGTGATGTGCAACCCAGTTCTCTTCCTGAAGCGGGGAGCGCATTCCAGAACATTTGTTCGGATTCACATAGGCATAGATCTTTGACTCCCCAGCAAACATGTTCTCCTGCAGCCCAGCTTAGCCCACGGCACGGCGGCCAGTGCCCTCGCCCTCACCACGGCCACCAGTGCTGCCGATGTTGCTGCCGCCGCGGCTGCTGCCGCGGCCACCAGCACCGGGGCCACCAGCACCGCGGCCACCAGCACCGCGGCCACCAGCACCGCGGCAGCGCCCCAAGCCAGAAACACTTTTTAAAACATAATTAAATGGACCAAGAAAAATTTTTAAAAGATTTATTTATCATGTATACAGAGTTCTGCCTGTATGTACACCTGCACACCAGAAGAGGGCACCAGACCAAGAAATTTAACAGTGGCCGGGTGTGGTAGCACATGCCTTTAATCCCAGCACTAGGAAGTTCAGAGGCAGGCAGATCTCTGTGAGTTTGAAGCCAAGCCTGGTCTACAACTAAGTCCAGGATAGCCAGGCTACACAGGGAAACCCTGTCTCGAAAAACAAAAATTAAGTGATATTTTAAAATACTGTTTACTTGTCTCAATAATGTAATTTAAGGATTTTAACTATTGGTAATAAGGAAATCAAGCAAATATATAGATAAAATAAGTGATCACATACTCCTAGTCTTTTAAACTCTAGAAGAAGAATTAATCCCACCCATCTTCCAGGATGTTGACCTTTAAAACAGGTCAGGGGGCCGTTTTGTACGCTCTGCCGCCATGACACACAGTTAAATGTGATCAGATGATAATTTGATAATAATAATATTCCTCAGATTTCTCTACTGTAAGTTTTGGGGGCTGTGGTGCTGTGGATTAGACCCAGGGCCTCACCCCGAAATCCCACCCACCATCAGCCCTTAATTAACAACCTGCTGGATCTGAAGCTGCATGATACCCCAACAACCTTCAGCCATCGGCCCAGCACTCAAGTTGACAAGGTTTGGGTTTTTTTTTTTTTTTAGTATTAATCTGGTTGTATTAAATAACAGTAAATATTGTATATGTGCCAAGTACTGTGTCTCATTTAAGCGTTATCTACACACCCACTTTAAGAATTACTGTTTTGGGGAGCTGGAGAGATGGCTCAGTTGTTAAGAGCACTGGCTGCTCTTCCAGGGGTCCTGAGTTCAATTCCCAGCAAACACATAGTGGCTCACAACCAACTATAATGTGATCTGGTGCCCTCTTCTGGAGTGCAGGTTGCAAATACAGTGCTCGAAACGTATACGTTAATAATTAAATCTACACAAACAAACCAAACACTGTTTTGTAGTTTCACATACATATGCTCTTCCTCCCCGCTGTCTTCGCTGCCCCGGAACGGCAGCTTACATCATATCCGAGGTAGACCACTTGTGACTTGAGTTCTTACCTGTCAGCTTGGTGAAGGCTTCCATGTCATCAATGGCTGTGGAAATACGAAACTTCTTCCCGGCAGTCCCCATAATCTCCACGTAGGGGTCTGCTTTGAGGAGAGCTTCCGTGATCCTAAGATCATTTTGTAAAAGCACACAAGGAAAATGTGAAGATTTGCTTTACAGCTTGCTCAAGAGGATCCTTCTAGTTTAGGAAAATGAACGAGGTACAATGTGCGACCGACAGCTGTTTATGAGCTGTGGGCTGCATGCCTACTGTGTCCAGGGCACAGCGGCAGAGCTTCAGAGGCCTTTATCTCATTTAGTTTTTCTAATAATAAGCATACTCAACTCCAACTTTATAGATGCAGAAATGACTTAATTTTCCTTTAAACAAGTTCGGAAGAAGTGTATCAGGCTTTGAACCAAAGGCTCTCTGACTCAGAACTGGAAAAAAACAAAATTACTTTAGCTCTTTTCTTTTCTTGAGACAAGGTCTCATGTAGCTCAGGCTACCTTCAAAGTTGCTACATACCGGAGAATGACCTTGAACTCTGTCTCTACCTCTCAAGTGCTGCAGCTGCAGACAGTGCTAGCATATCCAGATTTATACCTTTTTTTTCTATTTTGTGACAGGGTTTTTCTACATAGCCTTGGCAATCTTGGAACTCACTTTGCAGACCAGGCTACCTTTGAACTCACACAGATCTACCTGCCTCTGCCTCCCTACTGTCTGGCTACACCTAACTTTTGGCTGAGGTTAAAACTCTCCTGGAGGGACTGGAGAGATGGCTCAGAGGTTAAGAGCACCAGCTGCTCTTCCACAGGGCCTGAGTTCAATTCCCAGCAACCACATGGTGGCTCATCACCATCTACAATGAGAGCTGGTGATCTGGTGCCCTCTTCTGACACGCAGGTATACATGCAAACACAATATTGTAGACACAATAAATACATCTTTTAAAAAAAGACAAAACCAAAAAAAACCAAAAAAACCCAAAAAAACCCTGGATCCAAGTGTGGTGGTTCATACCTGTAATCCCACACCTGCGAGG
Organism: Pachyuromys duprasi; assembly: GCA_028658305.1. NCBI lineage: Eukaryota > Metazoa > Chordata > Mammalia > Rodentia > Muridae > Pachyuromys > Pachyuromys duprasi. Next base: position 136,465,425 of record CM053766.1, on the reverse strand, counting down.
TGAAAGCCAGAGAATCCTGAATTTGAGGCCAACCTGGCTATCTAGTGAGTTGCAGGCCTACCAGGGATAAGTATAAGATCCTATCTCAAAAACAAAGGGATAAACCAACCAACCAACCAAACAAACAAACAAACAAAAAATCAAAAACATCTCATGGCATCTCTAAGACATGTACAGACTCTGTCCACCTTTTGGCTATAGCTCTGACTGGATCAGGAAAAAAGTTGAAGCTCCTGTTTGCTACTGATTCTGAAAAGCATTTGACAGGATAAAGGCAAAATTAGTATAAAAAGTAATTGCTTTTGTTTGTTTGTTGTTTTGGTTTTGCCGAGACAGGGTTGCTTTATGTTGCCTTAGCTGTCCTAGGCCTTAGGTGTCTCACTTTGTAGACCAGGCTGGCCTTGAACTCACAGAGATCTGCCTGCCTCTGCCTCCCTGAGTGCTGGGATTACAGGTGTGTGCAACCATACCTGACAGATATTAGTTGTTTTAATTCAGAATATCAGCTACCCATGTCTCACTACCTCCATGAATAACATCTGTCCTGAGCAGGGACCCTGAGCCATTCCGGCAACCTCTTCACGCGTTACCTAGGCCAGCTCCTCTTTCTCCATCTACTCTATCACCTGCATCCACTTTGCTCTTCTTACTCCTCCGGCGTTTACAATATGCTCTGTGGTTGGCCGGGGAACACGAATGTGGCAGAGCATCGTGTAAAACTTTCATAGGGAGGTACACTGGCATTCTTACATCATATCGATGAGGTTGCTGATCTTGTGCTGATAGGCTCTGCGGTGTAAGCGGTTGCGTGTGTGGAACATGTCATAGAGATTTCCAACCTCCTACGAGGAAATAGAAACAGTAATGCAGGATCAGATTATGTTCCCCTTTGTTTTGAGGCAGGGTCTCACTATGTAGCCCTAGCTGTCCTGGAACTCAGTATGCAGACCAGACTGGCCTTGAACTCACAGACATCCACCTGCCTCTGCCTCCTGAGTGCTGGGATTAAAGGGCCAGCATACATAAAAAGCATAATTCTACACTACTTTTAAGGCTGCATGAGTACCCTCTAGTAAGGACCTAGCAGCGTTGACATTCCAGTTTTGTTCCTTATTTAACCCCTTCCCTTCTACCTGCCTCACTTGGCTCACTTGTTAAATAGTCAAGAGGAAGCAGGCTGTTGTACAGCCAGCCTGCAACTGCCCCTCCCTTTAGCACCTTCCTTACTTGCACTCTGGCTTTCAACATGCATGGAACAGCATGTGACCCATCCCAAAAGTAGAGCGGATGCTACTACCGTGCTCTTAAACTTCCTCTACAACTGCGAAGCAGATTAAGCTCTTTCCTCTGTAAATTACTCAGGCTCTGGCATTTTGTTACAGCGACACAACACAGATGGAAACAAATGAAATATTAATAGTACTAGCTCCTAGAGTAACAAGGATTGAGCTGACCTGCCAAGAGCACTAAAACCTACCCAGCAGAAGACTCAATAAATGTTGCATTTAATTTTATTATTATTCTTTACCAATGTAATAGAGTGAAAAAAAAGCACCTTACAACACTTAAGAAATACTAAGCATTAAGAAGGGTTAAGTCAACTGGGTCTAGTGGCATGTGTCTATAATCCCAACTCACAATGCTGTGAGTTCAAGGCCAGCCTGGTCCAGGACAACTACACAAAGAAACCCTGTCTTGGAAAACAAAATAAAAAGAAGAAGGAGGAGGAGAAGGAGGAGAAAGAAGAGGAGTAGGAAGAGGAGGGAAAGGGGGAGGAAGGGTTGAGTCTGTGCATTTACTGCAGAGGACCAGTCTGGCTCCTAGCAGCCACATCAAGCAAGTCAAGCTGCCTGTAACTCCAGCTCCAGTGGGTGTGATGCTTTCTTCAGACCTCTAGGAGAACCTGTACTCATGCACATACCCCCACACATATGGACACATAATTAATAATACATCTTTTGTTTGTTTGTTTGTTTTAAAGAGTTTGTAGAGCTGGAGAGATATCACTAGTTAAGAGTGTTTGCTCCAGGACCATGAGGGCCTGGGTTCAGATCCTGGAGTCTGTGGAGCGGTCTCCTGTGCACCTGCAGCCCAGCACTGAGGGAGACAGAATCAGGAGGATGCCTAATAAACGTGAGCACTAACTAGGTGTAGGGAGACCTGGATGTAAAGGGAGACCTGTGTGCAAACACAGACTATACACACACATGCACACAATCTAAAAAAAAAAACAAAAAAAAACCCCAAAAAACATTCAAAGGAAAGCGAGAAAGGGAATGGGAGAGAGAAGGAAGGAAGTAAAAGAAAAGAAAGGTGGCTTCTGGATCTTTCCAGGTTGCTGAATGATTATTTCCAGATGTCAGACCATGAGCTGCATCCTTATTTTCTGAGGACAGAGCTTACCTTTTCTCTCGTACAAATGTGCTTCTTGTCCTCCACTTTACAGACGCGTGCAAACTTAACGAAGCGCTTGTAATCAAAGTTATTTTGGATTCCGAGATGGTGACCATCCCTAGAGTACCAAGGCAGAGACACGAAGCATTTCAACAAGGAAACTGTGCCTTAAATATGAACAATATATTTCTTTTCTGTTCTTAAGCAGGCTTTGGAGCTACCATCTTGCAGAAGGCTGATCAGGGCTGAAGAATATACTAAAGGGCACAAAAAGGTATAACTAAGCTAGGCGAAACAGTGAGAAATTTTTCTGAGGGCAGCTGCTGAGGAATGAAAGCCTGGAGAGCCGTCACCCAGGGACAGTGCACGGACACTGGATCATGAATTGCATAAGCTAACAGTAGCAAGGCAATTATGAAACAGCTGGGGAATTTTTAAATCCTGACCGTATATTAGTACACCTTAGTCAGGAGTGATGGAACACACCTTCAATCCCAGCTCTCCAGAGGTGAGAAGGGAGGATCTCTCAGCTGGAAGCTGGTCTGGTTTACACAGTGAGGTCCAGAACAGCCAGGACTACAAAGTGAAACCCTATCTCAAGAAAAAAAAATGCCTTAAAACGATTGCAGAGTGCTTTTAGGTTTAACAGAGACACTTCATTTACAGGCCCACCCAGAAACGTTTGGTGATGACATGCCACATTGTCTGAGATCTGCTTTAAGTAATGAGAGATCACTCAGGCGGCAGGGGCAGGCAGGTCTCTATGACTATGAAGCCACACTTGTCTACAAAATGAGACCTTGTCTCTAAGCTTTAATAAAATAACGAGATGTAGAGAATAAACAGAATTCTGCCATGTGAGGCAGAGTATAATGGCACACACCTTTAATCCCAGGACTTGGGAGGCAGAGGCAGGTGGACTTCTTTGAGTCTGAGAACAACTTGGTGTATGTAGTGAGCTCCCAGCCAGCCAAGCAAGCCCATCTCAACAAACAACAAATGGACAGACAGAAGACTGATCTCGTACTGACATTCGCAGCAACTTGAGGCACAAGCACCCAGAAGGGCCTCATGCTGTTCTCACTTATTACTAAAATCTTCAACACATTTAAGACCAAAGCCTTGACTGTAAGGAAGAAAGCAAGCAGAAAAAAAAGGGGGACTTTTCCCACCATCTCCTACCTTGACCCAGCTCGAGAGCTAACCTGAAGCCCACAAGAGTGAGTGATTGTGATACAGGGAAAGAGGGCAGGAAGGAGCCCAGCACACTCAGGGAGGAAGAGAAGGCTGTTTCACTTCCACAGTGACCATGAAGCGAGGGCTACAGCCATGCCAGGACTGTGGTCTCCAACTTCTGATTAAGCCGGGTGGGTGCCAACGCGATATTTATACAAAGACTCTTGGTAACGTTTCTGGAATGTTCCGTGCATACCTGGCAAAGTAATCCCACTTGTCCACATCAATGCCACTTCTCTTGTTAGCCACTATCTCATAGAGGAAGCTCTTCTTGGCAGGGCGTCCTTTATATGGCCACTGGGAAACAAGAGAATCTCATGGAGGTTTTAGGAAGACGCTGACCTGTTTACGGGCAGTTGTATCCATCTGCTACTTATACACAAGACAGTGAAGTTAGGAGACGATAACCTTCCCTTCTCCTCCTCACTTCTAATGAAGCAGGAAGGAGGAAGAAACACTGAATTGATAATGCCTTCCAGCCGGGGGTGCAGCTCAGTGGCAGAGGGCATGCATATGTGGGGTCCTGGGCTTGAAGGCCAGCCCCACAGAAATGAAGGAATACATAAAAGCCTAGAGAGGGCTGGTGGCATGGCTTAGCAAGTCAAGGCTCTTGCTGCCAACCCGACTACCTGAGTTCTATCTCCAGGAGCCACAAGGGGAGGCGTGACCCTGCAAACTGTCCTGTGACTTCCACACGTACACTGCAGCCCATGGGCAGGCACGCACCTGCACACACACATACCGAAACACGAACAGATAAATGAGAATGTAACTTAAAGAATTCATATGTATATAAATAAAATGTTAAACCTTTCACTGCCATTGAAAGGATACTATTAAGAAGATTCCCAATACCAGCAACATTTTTTCTTGATTTAGAAGCTTTTTAAAATTATAAGATTTAATTACAAACCAGTAAAAAGATGTTCCTTAAATGGTAAACCTTAAGTTTGTATGTTAAAATAATAATGTCTTTCACTAGGTGTGGTAACACACACCTGTAACCACAGCACTCAGGAGGCTGAGTGAGGCAGGGGGATTGTCACTTCAAAGTCAGCATGGATTACAGACTCCCCAAGTCAGAGGAAAACAAAAACAACCTCTTGTTGTGTGTACATATGTATGTGTGTATACGTGTACGTATGTATATATGTATATACTAATACATATTTCTTACTTTTCTCCTCCCTCCCTTTTTTGCTGTTGTTTTTGTTTTTTAAACAGGGTTTTCCTCTGCAGCCCTGGAACTCACTTTGTCGTTAAGGCTAGCCTCAAACTCAGAGATCCACCTGCCTTCACACCCAGCTTTTTTCCTGTTTTTAACAGTCTCATGTAACCCAGACTCACCTTGACAGCATGTAGGGGCAAGGAAGGCTTTGAACTGCTGTTCCCCCTGCTTCTCCTTCTCTAGTGGCGACTATAATAACCAGGAGCCACCATATCTGAGTTACACATTACGTGCTTCAACACAGCTACACAGCTCCTCTAAATACAAACCACTCAGAGCTAAATTTTTTCAAAGCTAAATTTCTGTTTTAGAAATAAGATAGCTGCTTCTCAGTCTATACTGTGTGTATTTGTGTGTGTGTGTAGACCAGAGGTCACGACTGAATGCCTTCTGCCTCTCATAGCGCTAGGGTTGCAAGCCTGTGTCCAGACACGCTGCCTTTTTTTTTTTTAAATTAAATTGTTGTTGTGTTGTTTTGCTTATCTGAGACAGTCCCACTGTGTAGGGCTCGCTAGCCTTGGAGGTCTCTCTGTAGACCAGATTGGCCTCTGGCCCCCGAGTGCTGGAATGAAAGGTGTGTGTCACCAAGCCTGGCTCTTTACACGGGTGCCGGGGATCTGAACTCTGGTCCTCATGTTTGCGCCACGAGTGCTCTTACTGAGCCATCTCTTCAGGGCAAGATGTACACTTTTACATTCTGATGCTCTTGTTTCTGATTCCCATGTACTGAGGCTGCAGAGATAAGCTGCCATTTGGGGGAAATAAGACTAAAGAACTCAAGGTGAGGGGAAAAATACATCATTCATCTTTTTTTTTTAAACACTGGAAGGCAGATGCATGTAACTTGTGTTCTGACATTTAGCACTCCTACAATAGCCAAGTGTGTAGCCCTGAAAGAACCAAGAACAGCTCAGATGGAAAGTACCAGCTGGCTCTAATTAGCGTGAATGAAAACTTACCGAATGATCTTTGACGGGTGTTGCAGGTGGCCCCATAATTTGTTCATTGATAAAGGTAATATCTTCTTCAGGGACGAGACCATAGTTTCTCATGACATGCGTGAGTCCATTAGAATTAACCAGATGCTTAAACATCTCAATAGAGCCCTGTTCGTGCTGTGGAGAGTCAATATAACACAGCTCGTTAACAGACCCAGCCATCGGGGGCTCCGATGAAGCAGATTATTCTGGATTCTAGGTAATTCTCAGATGAAGTCCTGCTGGATGTTAATTATCTAGTTTCCAACTACATTGTTACAGCTTTTGAATTGGTCAATTTTGCCAATGTTTTGCCTATAAAACATTTTCATTGGGTTGGTTGGGTTTTTGAGACAGGGTCTTATTATTATAGCTCTGGTTGGCCAGGAACTTGCTAAGTAGACCAGGCTGGCCTTGAACTCACAGAGCTCCACTTGTCTCTGCTTCCTGAGCTGGGCCCAGTCACAAGCAACTTTTATTAGTTTTTAAAATGAGTATGCAAAGGGATGGGTTTCACTGTAGCATCTTCACATATCCTTTATTTTACTGACCTCTTCCCCTAGTCCACAAAACTTTAACTCAACCATGTTTATTATTTCATAAACAGATACTGAATATACTTTATGACACATAACAATTGATATTACCAAGAGAAGATTATTACCAGCTCATACAGGTAGAATGAATAGCATTCTAAAATTTAGTTTTTGTTTTTTTCCATCAACAGAAGAACATCTGAAGTGAAAAGCTGTTAGTATTTCCACCTTGGGGTAGGCAAGGATATTGGTAACGCTGCCAGGAAGATCCAGGGTCTCCCAGCTCTGCTGTCAAGATCTGAACTGAGTTCTCATATTGGTCACCTGGTCGCCTATGTCTCTGCTCACTCATTCACACTCACTGTGAAGAGCCAATGACCCCTAGAGACATCTGCCCTAAACTTACTATAGAGCCTGGACTGGCCTGGAACTTGCAATTTTCTCCTTATGGCCTCTGGGATAACTACAGTAGGATGCTGGATCACAGTTCATGGATTCAAATAAACAGGCACTGTCCTCAGTGCAAAAGCCTACTATAGAATAGTAATAAGTGAGTGTGAAGCGAGGGGCTGGAGAAGTGGCTCAGTGGTTAGGAAAGCCTGCTGCCCAAGCAGAGCACCTGGGTTTGGTCCTCAGAACCAACAAGATGACTCACAGCATCCATAACTGCAGTTCCAGGAAATCCAATGCCCTATTCTCACATCTGCACCAGTCACGCATGTGACGTACACACACTTGTGCAGGCAACACCACATACAATAAACATAAGCATAAGCTGTGAAATACAATCTGGGAAATAATTTTTAAAAAGTGTAAAGAAGAATCTGGGAAGATTCAATATATATGGGAAGTTTTAAAATGTCGATAACTTAGTTCACAAGAAAAGGATTAACTATTATTCAATGACAGTCTCCTTCTCAGGCAGGGGCTATAACTTAGCAGTAGAGTTCCTGCTTAGCATGCATAAGGACCTCAGTTCAACTCTCAAAACTACAGAGAAACAGTTAAAGGAACAAATAAAAGAAACATATTATATCTGTACTATCATAGAAAAGAATTCATTCCGTATGAGCTAAGGTGTTAAATGAAAAAAGCAAACCTTCCTTTTAAAAGCTGGGGATATAGCTTAGGGGTACAGTACTTAACTAGCATGTGTAAAACATGTATACACACACACAAAGCACACATACACACCCAGCACACACACCCTATACATACACAGAGTACACACACACACCACACAGCACACAACACAGCACACACACCAACACAACACACACACACATACAACATACACACACATAATAATGGGTGAGTGGCTCCTAGATCTTATTAGAGAAAAAATTAAAAATTCTGGACAACTAACTCCCTAACTATACTGGACCCTGGCTGAAAGCAAGCAGGCATTAAAAGAAAGTGTGTTAAGTTAACAGTAGGATGAGGCAGGCAAAGACCTAACTTCCAATTTTATGGCTTTTATGGCTTTCAATGACATCTGGAATTGTCACACACTGCTGGCGAGAGTGTAAAACAGATCAAACACTGTGGAGAAGCCGCCCTGACTCGGTACCCCTATTCTGGGTATTCACTGAAGAGACATGAGAACGTACTTCCACAAAGTTGCTCTACAACAACATGCATAGCAGCCTTAGATGCAGTGGCCCCAAGGCAAAAACCCGAAGTTCATCAAAAGAAGGAAAACCAAACTGTGGTTCATGCACCGGGATACAGCCTTAGCAGTGAAAAGCCGTCCGCGACAGTCAGCACACACAAACCACAACCATTATGAGGCACGAAGCAGCATTTACTTCTGATTGCACTGACGGCCCTGGGGACCAAACCTGAAGACTCAGCTGCTGAGCAAGGGCTTTCCCACTGAGCAGCCCCCCTAGCCCACTGACTAACTTTTTAAATGGATAGAGCATTAGAGGAAGTCACTCGCACCCACACCCACACCCCAAAACCACAAAGCGCAAACAACAGGAAATCATATTTGCAACAGATTCGAGAACACAAGTGAAACTGAGATACCAAGTGTAAGAACAGACAGACTAACCTATGCCCACGCCAGTCAGAGGTGACGGAGGAGAACGGATTTTGAAAGGACACAGAAGAGGGGCTGGGCTGGGGCAGGGCCATGTACTTTGTGTGTGCAGTGTTGGGGGTCTGATCCTCCACATCACAGAAAGAAAGTCAAGGCACCAGGGAATCTTCCAAATGATGAAAATGGTCTATACCCTGACTGCCTGTGGACAGGTGTCAAACCCAACTCAGCTGTGTCCAGTTTAAGCCGGGAGTGATGGCACATGTCTCTAACTCCAGCTCTAGAGAAACAGAAGCAGGCAATCTCTCAGTTTTAAGGACAGCTTGGTCAACACAGCGAGACAAACAAAACAAAAATAACCCAATGCAACAAAAATTTGCATAATTTATTGGATGTAAATTCTACTTAAAGAAAAAAGGGGGAAGGCACATTCAAAGCCATTCCCAACTGTATAGGAAAACCCTGTATTAAAAAACAAAAGCTCCATCATTAAAACAGATGATACCTAACCTCATGGAAGCTGGGCTTTAAAAAACAACTGGACAGTAATGTAAGAGAGCAGAGGCGAAATGCACTGAAGCAGGGAAGCTGCTTTTCCAGGCTCGAATGACACAGACATGTGTGAATGGAAGCCCTGAACACTTGTTCCAGGAAGGATGCTAGAGCATGGAAAACACAGAGAGTTTAATTGAATAACTAGATGAAATTCTGTTTCTTTCTTTAACTAGGGAACATAGGGAATACATACCTTCCACTTTTTATCTGGGCGAGCAATCGGGATAAATCTTCCATCAAACATATGAGAAAATGGCCCATGACCTAAAAACAAAAGCAGCCTTCAAATTAAAAAAAAAAAAAGTAAATTGGTAAAAACTGAGTTCTCTTTATTTTTTAAAAAGACTTATTTATTACACATACAGTGTTCTGCCTGCATGTACACCTGCATGCCAGAAGTGGGCACTGATGATTGTGAGCCACCACGTGGTTGCTGGGAATTGAACTCTGGACCTTTGGAAGAGCAGCCAGTGCTCTTAACCTCTCTCCATCCCCCCCCAAAACCCTGAATTCTTAAAAAAAAAAAACAAATATATATATATTTTTAGTTTATTTTGAATATTAATAGCCACAGGTGATCATCTATAAATGAATAAAAAACACACAACAACAACAACAAAAGGAGCAGGACAAATCTGCCCTTGAAATTTTCTGAAACAGTAAGAGGGAAAATCATTTTGGAAAGTTAACCCTCCTTAGATCAGTCTCCAGTTTTGTATTAACTACAAGGAATGCTGAGAGTTCTTCATAAAATAAAATAAAATAAAATAAAATAAAATAAAATAAAATAAAATAAAGGTTTATATATTTAAGGCTGAGGTTGCAGCTCACTGGGAGAACCAATGCTTGGCACACATAGGTCCTACATCTGAGACCAATCACCAAAAACAAAACCAGAAAGTACACAAGAACCAACCATCTTCTAAGAAGGGTAACTGAGCCTACTAAAATCTCAGAAGAACGGAATGCTGACAGAAAAACAGCATTCTGTTCCTTTAGAATCTATCCACAGAAACACAAGCTCATGCACACACTCTCTCTCCTGTAACTAGAGGCTAGATTGTCATCTTTTTCTTTCTCAAGGATGAAAAGGATGAGATTCTTCTGCTTGGATTTAATTGGCCTAAGACCTCCTGTGAGTCAGGGAAGAAAAAATATTTCTTAAATCTGTTGTACTTGTGAGTTGTGGGTTTAAGAAAGGAATCAAAGCAATTTTAGTCAATGAGAAGGATAAAAGAAAAAAAAAATCACACCCCCATTATCCTAAAGAAAGAGTAAGAAAACTCCTTGTCAGAAAGCCCTTTCTGCCCAGCTCAGTGGCTCATGCTCACAATTTCAGCACTCAGAAGGCAGAGATAGGAGGACTGCCATGAGTTTGAGGCTAACCTGGGCTATAGAGTGAGTTCTAGGACAGCTTGGGTGACCCTGTCTCACAGATTAATTAATAATAGGTAAGTGAATTATGCCTTTCATGTGGCATAGTAAAGATACTTAATATGGAAAATTCAGAAGTAATAGGAATGTTTTGTCCTTAGCAATAGTATTAGGAAGAATCCAAGGTACACCATGATTAATGAAAAATTAAAATACTGCCAGGTGGCGGTGGCAGAAACTTTTAATCCTAGTGGCAGGGGCAGGTGGATCTCTGAGTTTGAGGACAGCCTGGTCTACACAGGCTGAATTCCAAGACATCCAGGGCTACACAGAGACACCCTGTCTTGAAAAACCAAAGTGGGGCGGGGAGGGGAAAGAAAAATGAAGATACCCGTACGTTTCCTTTCTAGACTGAGCTCTGAATGCCAAGCAGAGGCGGCATGTTGGGTCTTACGGGACTCACTGGCCCTGAGGAACTTACCGAGGTCGTGGCAGAGCCCTGCAATCTGAACGCAGAGAATGTCCCGCTCACTGATCTGCAGCTCTGGCTGTTTTTCAGCGAGTGCTCGTACAAGGCACCCTGCCAGATACCCCACCCTGTGGGGGAGAAAAAAAAAGAGCAAAAGTCACATTTTGGTTTAAAAGATTCATGATAACTGCAACTTGAAGCTTTTTGGTTCTGAGAATTGGTTCTGTGATGTTCCAACACAGACGGAAGGCCGGGGCTCAGCAGGCTGAGATGTGCCTCTGTGCAACACTTGACAAGCATGTTTGAGACCCTGGGCTTAATCCCCAACAAAGCAAACAAAAACAAAATAAACAAATGGTAGGGCAAATGTAAGCACACTCCCCAACACTTCTTTCTGAAAGGAAGTCCTAAAAAAACAACAAAAAAAACAAAACAATAAACAACTTCTTTCCTCTGCCCTGAACTCAGATCTAAAAGGTAGATAATTTGTTTGTGCCCTGGAAGGTTCTAGTAAGTGCTCAATAAATACCGTTTATGATTTCAGTATAGGTACACGGATGTTGCTACTGGACCTGGACAGATGGCACACGCCTGTAATGACTCCCAAATGTGGGAGGCTAAGGTGGGAATATTAGGAGTTTGAGGCCAGCCTAGGCTGTTTAATGAAACCCTGAACAAAAGGAAGAAAGAGAAAAGCCTAGATAACAAATGAAAACCACAAAGTAAATTAAACCAAACAAACAAATATTTAACTACTAATTATTCCCTGCCCACTTCTCCCAGCTCTACACAGAATGGGAAAAGCAAAGTTTCAGCTTCTCTGCACACACCAAGACGGCCCTCTCACCGCTTAGTGTTTCTCTAACTTTCCCATTTCCTGACATAATTACTTTCTTTAAAAGGGTGACTCTACACCACAAAATGGGAGCCAGGCATGGTGGAGTGTGTCCAGAAACTCAGTTCTCGGAAGATGAGGAGGGAGGACACTGAGTCTGAGGTGGATCCCTGTCCCAAAGGACAAGAAACCAAAGGACTTAAAAAGGGATTAAAGGAAAACTAGTCAGAATTTACAGGGAGTTGTACCAGCAGCCAACCCTATTCAATTTAAGTATTTACAGAGAAGTATTTAATCCAACTGACTTAGCAGCAGACATCAGGTTTTCGGAAGGATATGAGGTAGTTTAAAAAACACATAAACAAAACCTGGTAAACAGGAATCCAAGGTCTGAGAGTAAACGAGCTAGCAGGGGTAAGCGGCATGCTCCCCTCGCCTTTCCCTTCTTACCCAAGACTGTGTTCAAACCGATTGTGAGACGCTCCGGGGAAGACGTAGTAGCCGCCTCCCAGCTGCTTGATGTACCGGAGCCGTTGGAACTGGGGTGTGTCAATGATCCGGATGAGGAGAGGGTGGAACTCAATGTGGCCATGAATGGGATCGTTAAATACCTGGAAAATTATATTTAAAAAGTTGTCCTCTGACCTCCATATGCCCGCACAGCCACATGTATGTCCCTCTATCATACATGCACAGAAACAATAAACACAAATTTTAAAACTACCTTTAATAGTTAATGTTGTAATATATACAATTTCCTTTTTTATATCAAAACAAACAGTGAACATCATATATCTTATATAATAATCACTTTGATGGTTCAATTTCATTAATGAACAGCTAAAATAAAAAAATTGTGATATTCTACTCGTTTGAGCGTTTGCTTATGTTTGTGCACCATGTGTGTTTGCAGAATATTAATGTTTCTAATCCTGCTCTGTAGAGTCACTTAATGCTTATCGTAAGCTACACCAAGTTTACCACCACTAACAATACTCAGGGAATGGTATCAAAGTCCTCAGGAAGAGAAGGAACCAAGATTATCAAAATGAAGTCCTCTGGTATCTTTATTGTATAAGACCACGTTCAGTGATCTCTAAATATTTAATCATAAACACACCTATTCCTCCTAACAGAAGGTCAACCTAACCATCAGACAACCTAACCATCTTTGCTACTAAAGATTGTCAAAGAAATTATATATCCTACTTTTAATCCATTTAAGCCTAAAACACCTTTACTGTCAATTTCTCAAGTGGCAATACCTGTTCATAAAAAATTTATTTCATCCTAAATCCATTAAAAACAAAATAAATTTAAGTTATTTTTGAAAAATGAACTCAGTGAAAACTATCTTTTGAGCTGGAGAGATGGCTTAAATATACTGCTGTGTATTCGGGACCCGAGTTCAGTTCCCGGGACACACAGTGGAAAGAGAGCACTGACTCCACGGAGCTGTCCTCTGACCTCCGCATGCCCACACTGGCTCATCCGTGCCCCTCCATCACACAAACACAGAGACAAGAAAACTGCCTTTAACAGTTAATATCAAAATGAACAGTGAACACTTTATACTTTCATATGAGAACCATTTAAATGGCTTCATTTTATTAATGAACAGATAAAAAAATTTTAGTGGAGATTCTGTTTATTTTTTATGTGACTCTCTCTGATCACGTGTCTATGCACCGTGTGTGCGTGTGTGTATGTGTGTGTGTGTGTGTGTCTACTGTATGAGTGGGGGTCAGAGGACAGCCTGAATAAACTGGTTCTCTCCTACCATGTGGGTCCTCAGGATTGAACTCAGGGTATCAGGCTTGTTACTGAACTATCTCACATACCTTGATAAACATTAAGAAAGTACTTCTTTAATGTTAAGTATTAACTTATTGAAAATATGTCACATAATTTTATATTCTCTTCCTAATTTTTAGTGAATGCATGTGATATTTAAGTGTTTTGACCACTATTTTACAATTGGTCACATCTATCTATCCATCCATCCATCTATTTTTCTGTCTTTGGTTTTTCGAGACAGGATCTCTCTGTGTAGCCTTTGCTGTCCTGGAATTAGCTCTGTAGACCAGGCTGGCCTTAAACTCACAGAGATCCGTCTGCCTCTGCCTCCCGAGTGCTGGGACTAAAGGTGGGTGTCATTATTGCTGGGTAGTCATTTTATTTTTACTATTATTACTTGACATAAATGATTCCTAAGTCACATGGTCTACTTATGACTTGTAGCAGCTGTATGGTATTCTAGTCTAGTTCTAACCATCGAGATAATACAATCCCATTAACTGTTTAGTCTACTATACATGCCAAGCAGAGTGGGTAAGAAATCAGTCAGAAACCACTCCTGTACTCTGGGAGAGACAGTACTCTGTCCAGAGTAAGAGAAACAAAATTCCCAGCACCCACACAGCAGCTCACAACCACCCATAACTCCAGTTGTAGGGGACCGATGCCTGCTCTGCGGGCATCATGTATGAAAGTGGTTCAAAGATATACATGTAGGCAAAACACTCACAAACACAGAAAAAATAAATAAATAAATAAATAAAACCTGAAAAACAAAAACTTGTTGGATATGGTGGTGCACGCCTTTAATCCCAGCACTTGGGAGACAGAGATATGTGGATCTCTTGTGAGTTTGAGGCCAGCCTGGTCTACAAAGCAAGCTTCAGGTTAGTCAGGGCTAGGTAGTGAGACACTCCCTCAAAGATGATAGATAGATTGACAGATAGATAGATATAAAAATTAAAACCTAATTGTTGGTATAATGTTCTTTTGGAATGTATACACTTCACCCTTGTTCATTCAAATGCTGAATCCTCTCCCTCACGATTTGGTTTCAATCTAGACATTGCATTGTGATACTTATTCTAAGCATCACCTGTCTCAACTTTGTGTAAACGTGCCAAAATAAAACAACCAGCCCCAATGTTGAGCAATGGAGAGGAAGGAGTAGGCGAGAGAGGGGAGAAGCCAGAGGACAGGAAGGAGTGGGAGGCAGAGGAGGAGGGAAGCGGAGGAGAGAGGCTGGGAGAGCAGAGGCTGGAGGAGAGGTCTTGGAACGACATGGAGAGATGGACCGGCCCTAAGATTATCACTAAAAGCAAGTATAAAGGGTAAAATCTGAATAGTAGAAACTATGTAGACTTGGAGGTTTAGGATGGAAAAACTATTGCCCAGCATTGTGATCTAGGTTAATTAAATAAACCCCAGTCTCTGTGTGATTTGGTTATATAGCTGTTTAGGATTAACCACAGCTTTACTAAAAGATAAATCAATAGTAAATATTAATGACCAAATAAAACACCTAATAAATAAAATTAATCCTATGTTTGCAGGTTACTAGGACACTTGTGTCAATGCAGATGACTAGAATAATATCACATGGCTAGAGCGATGGCTCAGTGGGTAAAGACACTTAAAGCCAGGACTCACGACCTGAGTTCTATCCTTAGCACCCACATAGTGGAGGGAGAAAACTGACTCCCAAAAGTTGTCTTCTGAACACTGCACTTGGGCTATGACACTTGTATGTACTATGTACACACACACACACACACACAATGACATCGTAAATCGAAGTTTTGTTTGTTTGGTTTTCCTGAGACAGGGTGTGGTGGTTTGAATAGGCATGGCTGCCACAGACTCATGTGTTTGAATGCTTGGCCCGTTGCGGGTGGCACTAATAGGAGGTGTGGCCTTGTTGGAGGTGTGTCACTGTTGGGTGGCAGGCTTTGAGGTCTCACATAGGCTTACGATAAGCCTGCACACAGTCTCCTGCTGCGGGCAGATCAAGACGCAGACGGAACACTCAGCTCAGCTCCCTCTCTAGCACCATGTTGGCCTGCATGCCATCTGCCATGATGATAATGGACTAAATCTCTGAAACTGTAAGCCAGCCCCGATTAAATGTTTCCTTTATAGCTCATGGTGTCTCTTCACAGCAATAAGATCCTAAGACACAGGGTTTCTCTGTGCAGCCTTGGCTCTCCTGGCTCATTCTATAGACAAGGCTGGCCTCAAGTTCACAGAGATCTGCCTCCTCAGGGCTGTGTGCGCCACTACACCTGGCTGACATGGTTTGTCTTAATTACTGTTCTATGGCCATGTATAAAAGAAAGCATTTGACTGGGGTCTCACAGTTTCAGTGTGTGAGAGACCATGAGCAAATCAAAGTTTTAACTTGTAATACATAAGACCATTTATATAAAGGCAACACTGTTCATAGGCTAGATTCCTTACCTTCATTAGATCAATGTGAGATTGAGGCAGTGTTTTGATACAGTCAAGAATCCTCTTCCTCTCCTCCGAGGAACTAAAATTGAAGCGGTAAGTAAACATATCAGCGCTTGCTTAGTAATAACCCCAGGAGTACTGGAAGCATGTGGGCAGCTCTGGAGTGTCTACACCAATAAGAAGAAAAAACGGATTAGAAGGAACAGCCAATAACTCAAACACACTCCCAGAAAACTTCTCGGCTCCCATAAGAAGTGTTAGGTCACAAAGCAGGGCCCCCAAATGACAGTGCAGCTGATAGTGGCCTAGGTGGGTGGCCGTCAGCCCAGGCCAGATTCTTACCAGGTAAAGAGAAACCCCAACTCCCCATTCCTCAGCAACCTCGTAACGTCATTTTGTTGCTGTTGTTTTGTTTGTTGGTCAGGACAGCCACTACTTCCTGTCTCTACCTTGGATGGTCATCTAGTTTCCATTTAACCTCAACAGCCTGCATCAGCTCAAGGACCCCCACCCTGCAGACTGTCACATAAAATCCACTTGCTTTTCCACCAGGCTGCTGCTCTCTACTCTCTGATGCAGCCCATTAGTTTGTCCCCCAATAAACCTACCTACCTAAGGAGTGGTCTAGTTTGGTGTTTCGTTGCACTTGCTTACAAGAGGTTCCTGTCGAACAAGGGGGCCCATCCGGGCTTCTGCTGAGTTATGACTCAAGCATGAACTAGCATTTATGAGGGTTTAAGTTTTGTATTTCATCTTCCCTTACCTGTGATACTCCAGGTGGGGACATAACCTTATGAGAACTGTACCTGAACCGCTCAGAATCGTATAATATCCTGCTTCATTAGCAATTGCTCATTGCTTGAACACATCTGACTGAAATGTTAACAAAAACAGCAGCATTAGGTATCAGTATCCCTGCCTGTTCTACTGTTCTTTTTTCAGGCCTGAAAAATATATGTTTTGTTAAAAGTCTTAATAGACTTAAAGTCAGAAGCACTACAATTGGCCTCTTTGTTGTACTGAAACTCACGGCAAAAACCAAATATAAGAGCAATGTTCTCAGGGTGTGCAGAGACATTATTAAGCTGATAAATTAAAAAGGAACAAAATCAATACACCCTAGAGTGTGCTTGCGTGCGTGTGTGTATGTGTGTGTTCTCCATAGCCTAGGCTGGCCTGGAACTCACAATAGTCCTCCTAATATAACAATGTTCACTTTCTGGAAAAACCTTCATAAATCACTATTTAAATTTAAGGAATACTAAAAGTGTTTGTCTAAACAGGACTCCCCATAAAACTCAGAGTCCCACACAAAACTTAGGTACAGGAAGTTTATTTGGGAGTGTATAGCCTGGAAACAGTAGTTGGGGACTAGGAAGAAGAACGGAAGAACTGAGTGAGGCAGCGGTAGTTCATGCCTTTAGTCCCAGCAGAGGCAGGGGGACCCACCTCAGGCTTGCTGTTCCTTGTGTGAACTCAGCAGTTTGGGGTAATAGTGTCCTATGGAAAATAACTATTGAAAAATTAAGTCTGGAATAATTCATACCTTACGCCTCCATAGATAGTTTGGGATTTTATTTCTTGCCTTAAGCACTTTCACTTTTCCTATGTCTCCACTGACCTTTGACTTTCTCCCTTGTCTAGAAAGCATGTACCTTCATCAAGTCTAACCTTGATCCCAGCAATGTGGATTCTCTTCTTGCTGCCCAGTCCAGCCAGGTCCTCTCAGGCTGTGAGGTGAGCCTGGGTTCCTATACTGCCATTTATTTCTTTGTCTGCTTGTTTATGAGTAGTGAAGTGCATTTTTAAACATAATGCCAGATTGTTAGTATAATTTTTAAAACTGAAAAATTGATGATGTGGGTCAGAATTCCATCCACATAATTTTTACTCCTATAAGAAAGTATATTTTTCCTTTTAAGTGTTCGCCGTAATGGCTTTTAGATCCTTTTTCTTACAGTTCTTATCTCTCTTCTGGGAGGCCTTGAGGTTTCCTTTCCCTTCTCCTTCAACATTTAAAAACCATTCAGTGCATCCTCACCTCAGATTCTAGATTGTTCCGTTGAATGTAGGAATTACTTTAAAATAGACAAGTGACTTGTCTTAGTTGGGTTTCTATTTTTGTGATGAAACACCATGACCAAAAACAACTTGGGACGGAAAAGGTTTGTTTGGCTTACACTTCCACACCACAGTAAATACTCGGCTAAGATCTTTAAAGGGATTTCAACTCTTACATCCCAGGACCTCCAGCCATACACAGAGATATCTGCATACATGTGTGTACAAAAGCTATAAAGGAACACTTACATGCTTTAACAGTTTATATACACAGACACACCCAGTTCTCAGACTGTCTTAAGAAGATCTACGATAAACAAAGTGGTAACTTTGAATTTCTTGCTGATTTTTTTTCTTGCTGGTTCCTTTATATTTCTAGTGTGATAATCCAATTATTCTGAATTTGAGAGTAAAAGTTGGTCACTACAAACTTCACGAATGCTCATCAGAAAAGCTCTTTGAACTGAAAACCACGTGTATATCTAAACACGAGATCCATACAGCAAGAGCATCAGGCACTTTAAAACATGTCACAGTACTGAAATGAGAATTGGAACCCAAGATCTTGAGCTTTGTCTTTGAATAACGAACGAAGTGTGTCTGGTCTCACTCTCACAGTAATTTTGTTATTCTTACCTTACTCCCATATTTTCGAGACTTTTCTCATCCAAAAAGGGCAGAAATGAACCACTGACTCTATTTCCTATGGAAGAGGAAAGAGTAAACTCAATCTTCACAGCATGTATTTTCCAGTTTCTTTCAGTTTGAATCCATCAGAATTTACTCAGCTTGTATTGACTAAGAACCACTACGGCAGTGAACCATGTGACCTACAGTCGGGCTTCTGTAGCCACAGATTCCTTATTTATGGTATTAATGAAAAATATTCAGAAAGAAACCCTCTACCTGTACGGAACATATAAATACTTATGTCCATTATTGTATATAACATGTAAAAATACTATACGATAGCTATATTTTATGAGGTATTAGAAGTATGATTTAAAGTATACAGATGTGGGTGTACCACTGTGAAAACACTGTTATTTTATGTAATGGACTTAAACTAAACATCAGATTTTAGTTACCTGCTTGGGTCTTGGAACCAATGCTACTTAGGTACTGAGACACAAATGTATCATACTTCAAAATACACACACACACACAGATTTTAGACTATATATAATATAGTTATAAAATATAAAACATAAATCACTTAAGATAGTTATTTATTAAATATGTATATATTTAACTTATGTCTCTGTGTGTCTGTGTGTGTGTTGTATGTGTGCACCAGTACCGACACACGGAGGGTACTGTATCTTCTACCACTCTCTGTCTGTTACTCTGGGCAGAGGTCTCGTTCCTGAACTTGCATTTGGCAGAAATTGCCAGCAATCCTCCTCCTGTCTGTACCCCACCTCACAGATGAGCCTACGGGTGCTTCTGGGAAACATTCATCTTGTCATGTTGGTGCTGAGATCTGAACTCCAGCATTTTGTAATTACAGACCAATCAATCACTCTTCACCCCTGAACTATCTCTCTAGCCTTCTCTACCTCATTTCCTTATTTATGGGTGGGTTTTGTTGTTGTTGTTTTTGTTTTGTTTTTTTTTTTGAGACAGGGTCTCACTATGTAGCTCTAGCTATCCTGGAACTCACTATGGTCACTCTATGAACCAGGCTGGCTTCAAACTCACAGAAATCCACTTGCCTCTGCCTCCCAAGTGCCTTATCTCTGGGAGCCTCCATAGTTCAAAATTAAAAAAGGAAGAAGAAGAAGAGGAGGAGGAGGAAGAAGAGGAGGAAGAGGAGGAAGAGGAGGAAGAAGAGGAGGAGGAGAAACTAAGGAAGAGAGAAAGAAAGAAAAGGAAAGGAAAGAAAATAATGAGGTTCCTAAGGATTGAATCCAGGTCTTTGTACATGGTAGGGAAGCCTTCTGCTGGGCTACATTCCCCAGCCTGTACCATACTTTTGATCCCCTACTTTTAAAATCTTAATTAGGTAACTAACCTAAGAACTATTTTGATGAGGCAGATGAACATTTATTAATAATTCGTGAGAAAAACAATGGGAACAGTAAAGTGAAACCTAATTATTTGTGAGGTTCTGCCAGGTCAGCAGCTTCCTGTTTTAAAAGTCAGGGCTGGAGGCGGGGTTAGAGAAGGATATTTAAATCAGTTGTTCTTAGAATCATCCAGTTAAAACCAGACTAAGGAGTACCCAGAGTTTTATTCCTAAAACATCCTCTGGGGAGGCTGGAGAGATGGCTCAGAGGTTAAGAACACTGGCTGTTCTTCCAAAGGTCCCAAGTTCAATTCCCAGCAACCACATGGTGGCTCATAACCATCTACAGTGAGATGTGGTATGCAGGCAGAATGCTGTAGAAATAATGAATAAATCTTAAAAACAAATAAAACATCCTCTGGAAGTATATAATACTGTGTTTTGAAAGAATTATACATACATATAGGTACATATTTTTTTCTTTCCAAATAGCTAATTCTAGCTCTTCTTGAGCTCAGATTAGAGAAGTCTGGACTATTTTCAAAGAAACAAAAACCTTCTGTCTCCACATAACAAGAGAAAATGAGGAAGTGTTTTTCTGAGGGAAAAAAAAGGTTTCGTATCTTTTCTATCATGAAAAAGTTACTCAATGTAAAAAAGTCCAAATAATATTAAAAAGTACAAAATGCCAGTTTACTTAAGTTCAAACTGATACCTACTGTTAACATTTTGCGTTTATCTATATACAATTATATAATTTTACATATAAAAGACTGTCATATAACCGATTTTTTTCCATTCAGTATCCTAAACATAATTCTCAATGATGAAAGTCTGTATCTTTCTTAATGAATACTTTATATTCTACGACATATACAAATCGTAATACATTTTACATGAGTGTGGGGGTACATTTGCACATCTGTGCACCTGCCTGTTGAAGGCTGGAGGTCAGTGTCAGGTGTCTTCCTTAATTACTCCTATTTTTCTGAAATTTATTCACGTTTTTATTTATGCGTATAGGAGTCTGCATGAGCTTATGTGTACAATTCAGATAGAGTGCTCAGCAGGAAACCTTAGGATCCTCCTGGTCCCTGCCTCCTCACTTCTGAGATTATAAGTATGCACCACTCCACCCAACTTTTTGTGTGCGTGGTGGATTGGGAACTCAGGCCTTCATGCTTACCTGGTTACTGACTTGAGCCATCTTTCTAGCCCCTGTTGTAAAGATATTTATAAATAATATGTACTGATTGGGGTGTGTGACTCAGTGGTAGAGTTCACATATAGCATGAACAAACCCTTGGGCTTGATCCTCCATATATTATACATACACACACACAAATCTACCCCTCCCCCGAAAGCTTGCAAAATGGGTAGAGCAGTACTTCACATAAAGTATAGACATAATAAATGTTAGCCATCATTATTTACTGTAAGCCAAAAAAGCACTGCCAGATAGTCCATAGTTGAGCCAATGGACACGTCTATCAACTTTACTGGTATACATATTTCACCTAATAATCTTTTCTAATTATTAAATTAAAAACCAGTATGTTGAAATTTCCTATTGAGAGGGAACTGCTTTACTTATGTTTACTGGGTGGTTGTTATTGGTCTCTCCTTGTTATTTTACTCCTTTTTCTATTGGGTAGATTATTTTTCCCTTGCTCTTAGCTGATTTTCTAATTTTGGCTGTGTTCTCCAATGGTGTTTTGTTTTTAGATAAGACCTCATTAATGTATCCTTGGATGGGCTGAAGACCTGCGACTGGAATCTTAAGTTTTGATTGTCTTGCCTCAGTCTCCCAAGTAGAAGGGTTATGGGAATATGTTCCACAGTAATTTTCAGTGAGCATACTAGTTAAGAAATAACTGGAGTACACGCCTAAAATCCAAACACTCAGGAAGGCAAAGACAGGCAGATCTCTGTGAGTTTGAGGCTAGTCTGGTCTACAAAATGAGTCTAGGACAGCCAACGCTAAACAGAGAAACCCTGTCTCAAAAAGAGGAGGAGGAGGAAGAGGAGACTGAGAAGGAGGAGGAGGAGGAAAGAAAAAAAGAAATAACTGGAATGAATTCTGGAATCCAGAGACTTAACCTTTAATCCAACTCTGTACTGTCTAATGACTTTGGAAAGTTACTTAACATCTTTGGCTATCAAAACATTATCTGAGGCAGGAGAGACGGCTTATCACATAAGAGCACATACTGTTCTGCAGAGGACTGAGTTCAGACGCCAGCTTTAGGTCTTGCACAACAGCCTGTAACTCCAGCTCCGGAGGTTTAGGCGCCCTCTTCTGGCTTCCGCGGACACTGCACTCACATGCATACCCACATGCCTCCCTTCACTCCGTTCATCCTCCAACCCTATCCAACCATAATTTAAAATAAAAGTATAGCCAGAAGTGACAACGCGGATGTTAGGAGCATTCACTGCTCTTACAGAGGGCTCTGATTAGGTTCTCAACACCCCTACAACAGCTCACAACCATGTGCAATTCCAGTTTCTAGGAGTTATACCATCTTCGGCCTCAAGGACACCAGGCACATACATGGCTCACATGTACACACGAAGGCAGAACACACATCCGTATAAAATTAAAATAAAATACTGCCCGGTGTGGTGGCCTACTCCTTTAATCCCAGTAGTCAGGTGGCAGAAGCTCGTGGATCTCTGAGTTGGAGGCCAGGCTGGTCTACAGAGCAAGTTCCAGCGCAGCCAGGACTGACTACTGTACTCAGAGACCCTGTCTTAGCCTCTTGCCCCGCCCCCACCAAAAAAGTTACTTTCCCGTAGGGCAAGTAGGAAAGGGAAAAAAGAAATGTGAGTTCCTACATTTAAACTATCTTTATGTCCTGACCTTTCAACTTTGAACTCAGTCCTTCAGTTAGGCACACAGGACTGCCCCCACAAGACGTAAAGTTTACTGAATTTGCAAAGTACAACCGCGGAAGACAGACTTCCCGCTCAAACACCTCAGGAGATCATGCAGGGGGTTAAAGCTTAGCACACACCACAAAAAAAGCCGAGTAGGTTCCAAATATTTGACTGCATGAGCAAGAAGCAGAAGAGTCACTTAAAATTCTCAGCCTGTACCCTCCCCTCTCTGTGGCCAAGCTGTGGAATGTTGGGGTTCCTGGGGTCAACTGATTAGGCTGTTCTTATTTCTGGAAGAGAAATTGCTCAGTTGTCCTCTGCAAATGCGGTCAGCACATACTGAACCCTCCTGGGATGCTATGGTAGCCAGGGAGAATCCAGAGATCAACCAACTTCCCCTTTTAGGAAAACCCCAAATTCCCGGAAGAGCTTACATGTGAAACTTAAAAGCACCCCAAACCTCTGATGGGGCCAAGTGTTCCGGGAGCTGCGGTTAGCACAGAAGGATCTCCCTAGACAGGTGAGCCTCAAAGACCGCAAGCCACTGCCCGAGGTCTGGCGCAAAGTCTTCTAGAAGGGGAGGATCTCTCCTGTCCGCAGAAGAGGTGACAAGTTCCTGAAGTAGATGCAAACTTCCCTGTGTGCCTCCCAGAGCCAGAACCTTATGGGCTCACACTTCTGTGCCCACCTTGCGTAGACCGTCTGGACGGCTCTAGTGGGGAGCCTCCCGTCTCGGGGTCCGGTTCCCGCCGCCAGCCGCTTCCCCCAGGGGCCTCCGATCCGCGAGCCTCCCCCATCGGACGCCTCCCGGGTGGGTCCTCCCCGCTCGGCCCCTGGGTCAGCATCCCTGGTCCCTCAGCCCGGCTACCTCTGAAGCTGTCCAGCACTTTCTCCTCTCGGAAGCCACGTTCCTTTAAGAAGTCGCACACGTCCTCGGGCTCCCACTTTCGGATGTCCAAGTTCGGAGACGCGCTCGTTGCTGCAGGACGGGTGCTCGGCGGAGTCCTTGGGCTGCCATCGCAGCGGGGCCGCTTAGCAGGCTGCTCCGGCTCTGCTGTCTGCATGGCTACCTCCGACACCCGGCGCAGCGAAGTCAAGAACCGCGGCACTCGGCTGGCGCGCAGTCGCACTGACGCCACAGCCCTCACCGCGAGCCCTTTTAGCATTGCCAGCCTCCCTACTGCGCAGGCGCGCTGGACATCAGCCCCGGGAGCGTGGCCTCCCTGGGGCGCTAGCGCCGGGCCTGTTGCGCAAGCGTAATGACTGTGCGGCCTCCAAAAGGGCGGAGTTATTAGAGAAACAAAACTTAGGGGTTGTGGTTAAGGGTGGAGGGTCTAGTAAGGACCCGGCCAGGGTGTGAGGACGCATGGGCCTAATGAGGTTTCAACCACACTCCAGATTGAAGGATCTTGTGGTGAACTGCAGGTACCTTCCTCGAAACAAGCACTTTTTGCCGGGTTTCAAACACTCCGTGCTGGAAACCTGTGAAAAAAAGAAACCTAAAAGGCAACAAAGCTGCCGGCACCACCTCAGTGCGGGGGAAACAATGGGCAAGGGCCTGGCCTAACTGGAAGACCCTGAAGTGATTGACAGCTGGTTCCAGGACTGTCCTTTTGCGTTCCACAGATTCAGTTAGCTGGCGCCTGAGGTGCCGAACTTGTTTCCAAACAGACTGCATTTTTTACTAGTTTCTAGTTAGTGTCTGAGTGGTAGGCGTTTCTCTTGCTTTAAGCCGTTTTTGGGGAGGACCGAAACTTCCCCATAAATCCTTATCCAGGCATTACTAATACAGTGACAACAGCTAATTTAAAAAGCCAACACCTTTTCGGGAAACCATAAACTGTAAACAGGTAGGTTATTTTAACATTAAGGAGTACGAATAAGATGCTTAGTTGTGAGCCCCACAGCTGCAGGGGAAGCCCACGCGTAGAACTGAGGCCCTGTGGTCAGTCCCCAGCACCAAAAGCAGAACACTAGAAAATTGATAAACCAAAGTATTTTTTAGCAGACAGCGCTGTTGTGTTCAGGGCACTGTTCTAAAGAAAAGTGAAGTACTCAGGCAGGGAGGAGAGGGAGAGAGGAGCAAGAACCGACAGACAGGGCCTGCTTCTAAGGGCCGTGTTCCTAATACCTTGTATTAGTCAGGGTTCTCTAAAGGAACAGAAATGATAGAATAAATACTTATATGTGTGTGTGTATTTAAAGGTATTTATTAGCCTGGCTTACAGGAGTCAAGGTCATGTAGTCCAACAACTGGCGGTGTGGCTCTGGAAAATGTGGTAATTGTTTGGTCCAGGAGGCTGGTTGTCATAGCGGTCCCGGTCTGGCGCTGGAGTCCTGGAGGATTCTCGGAGAGCTGCTGGTCCTCTGTCTACACTGGGATCCCGAAGAAGTCGGCTTTAATGCAAAAGGAACGCCACAGCAATGGGATGAATGGACATGCCAGGGAGGGGGAGGGAGGTCAAGCAGGCAGAAGGCTGTTAACCCGTTTTCTCCTCTTTTTATCTGGGCTGCCACCAGAAGATCCCGCCTAGAGTTAGGCTAGGCCTTCCTGTTTCAAATAATCTCATCAACAAATTTCCAGATGCAGTCAAGTTGTTAACCAAGATTTGTTATCACACTTGCTGACCCTTCATTTGTTACTTACTTTTCGAAACTCAGTCTCTGTATAACCTATCCTGGCCTTGAATTTAGGATCTTCCTACCTCAGCCTAAGTGCTGAGATGGCAAGCGTTATCCACCACATCATTTCATATATTTGTTGGGGTTTTTTTTTTTATTTGTTTGTGTTTTTGTTTTGAGACAGGGTTTCACTATGTCCTGGAACTCACTATATAGCTGGCCTTGAACTCACAGAGATCTGCCTCTGCCTCCCAAGTGCTGGGTTTAAAGGCACACACATAAATACTTTTTTAATGAAAAATTTAATGTGTGTACACATGCTATGGGGCATATGTAGGGATCAGAAGACAATTTGTGGGAGTCAGTTCTCTCCTTCCACCACAAAGACCCAAGTAATCAAATGAAGCTTCTGAAGTTTAGCAATTCCGAGCTCTATCACCAGTTTTTGTTGTTGGCATGGAGTTGTTGTTTAATATTCCAGGCCAGTCTCAAATTCACCACAGGGCTAAGAATGACATTACACTTGTAATACTCCTACTGCTGCCCTCCAAGGTTTGGGGTTACAGAATGTGACCCCATACTGATTTCTGTGGTGTCCCAGCACTCTGCCTCCCTGAGTGCTGAGATTACAGGCATGCGCTACGGCGCCTGGCAACCCAACATTTTCAACTATAGTTCCTACAGACTCAAGGCGGGCAGCGTAGGGAAGGCTTGCATGTGGACAGGAAGTCAGGCCGGGACAGACATGCTCCACCCTGTCCACAGAGCGTTTGGTGAAAACATCCCACAGCTGTCCAGACGCAAGAAGCTCAAACAAGAGGGTAAAAGAGATCCACAATGGCTGATTTGAAAAACTCTGCTTCTAAGATTTGTGGGAAAGTCTTTCCCCATAGCATTAGGCAGGAGGAAGTGATCAAACAGGGATTTAGGTTAAATCAATTGCATTTGCGTGCTCAACTTGGCCTAGCAAGATGACTTAATGGGAAGAGGCGCTGGCTGGGCAAGCGTAGCAATCTGAGCTTGAGCCTAAGGCCCTATTGAAAGGTGGAAGAAGGCAGCCGACTCTGGGGAACTGTCCTCTGACCTCCATGTATCCGCTGTGGCCTCGGAGGCCAGGCCCCCATAATATTTGAGTATATATATGTATTATCCTCCCAATCCTCTCATTAACCTTTTCAACTATTATGGTTACTGGCTCAAGATCACTTTGACACAGGATTTTAACTTTTTTTTTTTCAGTGTGCCCCTTGGACAATTCTACTTATAGTCCTGGTGACCTGGTCCCACTCAGTCATCCCACAGCCTGGGAAGCAGTGCCTACATCAAATAGGATCCCTTCCCACACTGAGAGGAACCACTGCCCAAGCTTGTCTTCTGATGTCAGTCTTACCACGGTCAGTAGCAGCAAGGCAATAAGAGCAACTATTTTAAGGTCCATTTCGCCAGGGCCCTCCCCATTCCAAGAAACTTGTTCTGGACCTCCATCTGTGACATAACCAGATGAATTGTAGAGGCTGGTCCTGGATGTATCAGGCTTGTGTTTCTACACCTCGCCACAGCCAAGCACCATACTGATTCACTGTTTCACTTTCTCTTCACCCTTCATTAAACAGTGCTTCCTGGAAATATTTTTCCCCATCTATGCAAATTTCAACGAGGAAACCCAAATTCTTAAAAGAAAAATATAAAATAAAATAAATCCCCGCTGTTAAGGAGGCAGAGAGACAGGAGGATCTTGAATTCAGGGAGGCCGGGTTGACCGAGGCAGTCTGTCTCAACAGCGACCACATGTATCGGGGGAGATAGCACGGTGGGTATGGACACAGAGCAGGCAGGATTGTGTGGGCCTCTGCACACCTGTAACACCTGTAACTTGTTGGGGAAAGGGCGGGGAGGTGAGCTAGAGGGTCACTGAAGCTTGCTGACTGCCAAGTCCAGTAAGAGACCTCGTCTTGCTAGGTGTGGTGATGCACGGCCTCAATTTCAGCACTCATGAGGCAGAGGCAAGGAAATCTCCTTGCTTGAGGCCAGCCTGGTGTACCTAGCAAGCATCAGGCTAGCCAGAGATACATAGTGAGACCTGGTCAAACAAACAAAAAAGGAATAAGAGAATAAAGCAGAGAGTGATAGAACAGGACTGTACATACGTGTGATCCTTTTGACCATTCCATGTGCACAGATAAGGATGTGCACCCCTGGACACACGTGTGCATGTAACAGCAGAATTTTAGCAGAGCCATTGTATCTGGCATGAATTTCCGAGTGATGGCACCTAGGCTCTGACATAGCCTTTTGTAAACAGTCAGTGACTGACATCTGAGACTTATGGAGTTGTTCTTCCTGAAGGATTCTCAGAGCATTTGCATAACTTAGTTCTGAGACACGCTAGCAACCCAACAAGTCTCCTATGGCTGAGAACTGCTTAGGTAATGGTTTCTTCAGACAACTCATAGTTCCGATAAGAGGTTTTTGTATGTGGAAATTGACTTGCTAAAAGTGCCTTTTGTGTAATTCAGAACACTGACACGTACACATAATCACACACACACACACAGATGGTATTTGGCTAGGATTGGCTATAGCTCAGTGGGTAGAACACTTACTGATTATTCATGATGCCCTCAGACAGACACACACACAGACAGACATAATAGCCGAGCCAGACATTTCCATTTTTGCCTTAGTGTCTATAATTTTTAAGTGTCATAAGAGTTTTCTTGACTGGTTATTCTAGAGTTAAGTTTACGTGATTATTAATACATTTTCATTCACCCATAAAATATGAGTGTTTACTGGGTACTTAGAATTTGCCTGGCACTGCTCAGAACAGGCAGGACACATCAATAAATTATATAGACAAAAATCCCTGTGTACTGAAATTCATATTCTGGTGGCAAGGCCAGTAGTGAACAATAATGTAATTAACAATAGAAGACTTGCCAAATATGTCGGAAGCTGGTGCTGCAGAAGAGTGGGCTAAGATAGCAGTAGAGAGAGATAGGGTCGCCATGTTGGGTAGGATGGTCAGGACAGGTCTTTGAGAAAAGTGACATTTGAGCAGAGATGAAGGAGTCAGTGTGGTATAGAGAGAGGAAGTTCTGCTAAGCAGAAGCATGCTTGGAGTTGCAAAATATCAAGAGGTTTTTTGCTCACACTGAACCCCCAAGATTTTGTTGTTTCCTGGAAAAACTTGTTTCTAGTTGTGGTACGTGTCAGCCCTAGCACACACTTCTAATCCAAAGCTTTGCACTTGAGTATTGTAAGCAGAATTAAATAAAGTTAACCCTGGGTCAAGAGGCGGAGCAAGCAACCAGCTGACAGAGAGCAAACAGAACCCCCCCCCCCCCCGGACAGAAGTCAGGAGGATATACAGAGACCCATAGGAAGTAGAAGGGAGGGACATTCAGTTTGAGGGCGGTCTTTTGGAGACAGGGTAGGAAAGGAGGCTTCCTTTTTTGGGGGGTGGTGGTAAGCTGGGTGTTTTCTGTGTCTCTCTGAGTTACCAGGTTTTCACCCCAGTACCTGGCTCCTGGGTCATTATTGGTAAAATGGAACATTTAAGATTTGGTTAGAAACAAAGGGCAGAGGAGGAAGCAGTGAGAGACGAGGTAAAAAGGGAAACCACACCAGGGCTGCACAGAAAGCAGCTCAAGGGTGGGAGAACTCCAACCCCAGCAGAAGATCTAGACAGAATGACTGACAAGGTGACTCCAAAGCTGGACCTATGAGTCAGCTTACCTATGGCTCCTTTAGTCCAAAGGCAAGGAAGGCCCCGTCCTAGCAGGCAAAGCATCGATTCTGCACAAAGCCTCTCGCCCCTACCCCACCCCGACCCCATGCTATCATATCCACATATCCACATTAACAGGTAAAGAAATGAAGCTCAGGTGAAATGAGCTCCTTCTCCAGGGTCACACGCATACCAAGTGCCCTGAAGCTTACACCTAATTTGCATTGAAATGCTTTTTCTGTAACTTAAGCTCAGTAACAGCGCTACTGCTTTTAAGATTTTGCATGGCCAGGCCAGCCTGTGAAGAGTTGGGTGTGGTGACGCACATCTTTAGTCCTAGCATTCAGGAGGCAAAGGCATGCTTTTGAGGCCGTGCCTGGTCTACAAGGCAAGTTCCAGGACAGTCAAATAAAACAAAGCAAACTCATTGGTGGGAGTTATCATAACTCACATTTATGGGTTCCTAAATTTAAGTGGTAGTGTTAGGGTCTGAGAATCACTGAAGAAAGAGCCCAGATTCAGGTAGTATGCAAAAGCAGCGAGTGTTTACTCTGCAGAAATTTACCAGCATGCCAGGGCCACCATTTCTTCTAAAGGCAATCTGGGAGTTCCAGAAGTGAGGTAACCTTTCATTTGATTGGTTAGTAGTGACTCAGGAGGTAAAGAGGGAATTTAAGATTGGCTAAACATTTAGGCACTGTCCAGAGTTGCTAAGGCCTTTTCCTCAAGTTTGCTGAATCATTGGACTCAGCTCAAGCCCATGTGTTAACCTTTAAGCTGATTGGCTGTCTACGAGTTGCAGTTCTTCCAGAAACTGTTTTTCTGTGTTCCAAAAAAACAGGATCTCAGGCTTAGTTAGGCAAAGCTGAAAATGAAGCCTGTCATGGAGTCAGATTAGCTGAACAGATTGGGGTCTTCTCAGGGGTGTCCTGGGGGTTTTGGAGCTATCAGACTTCTCAGTAGTCCCATCAGCTTGCCTTTGGCCAGCATGGATTTGCCTGGTAGTCTGAACAACAACAGAAAAGAAACTTGTCATTGCTACAATTAACCAGGTACCAGCAAAGCCTCTGGAGGAACACTGTGTATCTGCTCAACAGCTGGTCTACTTGTTACAATAGTTTTGCCTTTTCTAGACTGTATTATGCACAGCTGTAATATGCACCTGAGTGCTTTCACTTAGTTCATAATTTGAGGCTTATCTATGGTGCATGCATACTATGTCCATACCATGTATATCCATGTTGTTATACTTCAAAAACAGCTAGGTTCTGTATCTGAGAGGTGACAGGCAGTAAAGTTTGTTCAGCTCTACACAGCCTTCTCTACCTCCACCTGTTTTCCTGCAAATGACATAATTTTTTTCTTTTTGCCGATGAAAGAACAATAGCTCTCACTGTAAAAAAACATGTATTTTAGATGGTTGCACATCTGCTTCTGGTTATACAGTAAAAAGTACAAGTTTAATAGTTTTTTCTTCTTTTTTTAAAAAATTAACTCAATTTACATCTTGGTTGTAGGCCCCTCCCTCGTCTCTGCCCAGCCCCACCCTCCCGAATTCTTTCCCTGTTCCTCAAAATACGGAAGCCCCCACCCACACACCCCAGTTCCTCTAGTCGCACGAGGACTGAGTTTTTAAAACTCCAATTTTTATTAACTACTTTATGTACATCAATACAAAGTCCTGAAAGTTGGTAAAAACATGTCTTAAGCTTAACATAGACATTGAATAAATCCCCATTTATATTTTGTACATTAATAATGAAAGTAATACAGTAGTTATAGCTACACAGAAATATGTACAAAAATTCAAGACAGACTACTATTTGGCTTATTACAACATGTGTAGATACTACACAAAACACAAGAATTCAATTTTCCAAAAAGCAAAATATAATCCAAACCTCTCTTTAAAATTTAAAAATAAAATTTTGTTTATCACTCATCATTAATTGGCAGCCAAATCTTGGAGTAATTCAAATTAGCTAGTGTTGGATATGTTAAACATTATGCTGAGCTAGACTGCCAAGCCAACACTTTATATTTTAAAAAATAAGGTTTGCAGCTACTGAGACATCATCCAAATATTAATTAAAATGGCTTATTCACATCCTTTCAGATTCTAGAAACACATAAGAAAGTGAACATTAAAGACCTGATTCTTTCAAAGGCTATACCTCCAGTGTGAAAAGATCTTCAAAAGGATCCAGGAGTTAAACCCCAGTGGAAAACTCATGAGAAATCATAATTACCAGAACAAAGGGTGATACA
The DNA here is from genome assembly GCA_028658305.1 of Pachyuromys duprasi. Classification (NCBI taxonomy): domain Eukaryota; kingdom Metazoa; phylum Chordata; class Mammalia; order Rodentia; family Muridae; genus Pachyuromys; species Pachyuromys duprasi. The sequence goes on along the minus strand of CM053766.1, from coordinate 136,433,960 downwards.
AAACAGAAAATACAAAGTGGCTCCTGAACTGAAACATTTCGATGATAAGGCATGAAGTGATTTTAATGTGAAAGCTTCAAATATTTTCAGGAAAAAAACAATGAGAATGAATAATTTAGCTTTTTGAGTCAGGGTCTTGCTATGTAGCCCAAGTTACTCTGGAACTTGCTATGTAGCCAGGCTGGCCTGACATTCCCAGCGATCCTCCTGTGTACTGGAATTATAGGCATGTCCTACTGTGCCCAACAAAAATGATCTTATCTTAATGTTACTTTACTAAGGAAATTTAATTTCTCATATATCTAAATTTTATTCTCCTAGATTAAGAAACAGTTTCTTATTTTGAGAACTATACAAATGAATACAATCACATATAATAATAAAGGCAAGATCACGAAAATCAAAACTATATAGTAATTTTAAAAATAAGCAAGTGTCCCTTCCATAGGGTTGTGACACCAGGCTAAGAGGGCCCAGGACCGGATTGGGCAGTGCGGGGGCTTGGGGACAAAGCTGCCTGCGCTCAACGAGAAGACGACGACAAAGGCACAGCCAGTGCAGAACGGTGGCGGCGCCTGAGGTGCAGTTACTCCTGGCCAAAGCAGGCTGGCGCGCCACGGAGCCACGTGTTGTGGGAGCGCACACGAGCAGACAGTACAAGTAGCTCCGACTCACTGACCTCACATTAAAAAGGTTTCGAAAGGAGACATTTGATTATTTGGAAAAGACAGCTAAGAAAGTTTATCCTTAATTCATCCTACAATGTAACCCAAGGAACAAACATTAAAATTGTATTAATATTTATAAAGGCACTTAAAACAGTCTTTTCTAATCTAGCTCAGAATGCATGTCTGTCAGATACATGTTGAATAAATGCTTTGAAAAAGGAGCTTACTTTTGGTGCAAGTTTTGTATAACCCAGTAATAAACGTGTGAAGGTTGGAGCCCCCAACTTTCTCCAGAACAACCCAAAAGTGCTGTGATCAGAAAAAGCCATGACATTAGTGATTTGCTCTTTCACTGACAACATCTTGCAGTCGCTTAAGTAAAACATCATCGTTCTCTTGGCAGAGGCGTTTGGCAGGTGATTCTGCGTCTCCACTGATGGCGATTACACGCTTCTTCGTTTTCTGTTCACCTTGCCTTATCATGTTGTTGATATCTTTCAAACTCTACAAAAGCAAAGGGGCATGTGTAAAAGGCAGGAAAAAAGAGAAATTATAAGTAAAGAACTAAGCTGACTTTTTCTCCCTCAGGTCACCAGGACTGTGCGGCTTCTCAGAGTGTCTACTGCTGTGATAAAAGCACCATGACCTTTGAAAAGCAAGTTGTGAGGAAAGGGTTTATTCTGCTTACACTTCCAGATCATAGTCCATCATGGGGGAAGTGAGGACAGGGACTCAAATGGGCAGGAACCTGGTGGCAGGAGCTGATGCTGAGGCCCTTGAAGGGTTGCTGCTTACTGGCTTGCTCAGCCTGCTTTCTTACAGAACCCAGGACCACCAGTCCAGGGATGGTACCATACACAGTGGGCTGGGCCCTCCCCGACTGATGACTAGACTGATGACTAATTGAGAAAATGCCCTACAGCTTGGATCTCATGGAGGCATTTCCTCAACTGAGGCTCTTTCCTCTCTGATGACTGTGGTTTGTAACAAATGGACTCACAAAACCAGCCAATACAACCAACAAGAGCTCTCTCCCACTACACCTTTTTGCCAGCTGCAATCTAAGTTTTCTGTGTGTGTATGTACAACCAAAACTTATATATATGTATGTATACACACACACAAATACATACTTTTAAAAAACTTTTTGTGTGTTTGCTTCTGTTGTGGGGGCATGTACATGTTATAGTGCACAAGTGGACATCAAAGGACAATTTTTAGGAGTCAGTTCTCTTCTGTCACAAAGATCTTAGGGATATAACTCAGGTCATCAGGCTCAGTGGAAAGGGCATTAACCTGCTGAGTCAACTTACTGGCCCTTTTCTTTTCTCTGAGACAGGATCTCATTACACAGCTCAGGCTAGTCTTGAACTACTAGAAATCTGTCTGCCTCTGACTGATGCACTGCTATGCCTGGTTTAACAGAGTAATGCTTTCAAACTCTGATGTGCTTGATTGTCTGGGGATCTTAGTCATGTAAAGACTCAGATATAGAAGGTGTGGTCTGTGAGTTAACCCACGTAATACAGATATTATAGGCTCAGGAGAAATGGTTCCTGAAACTGCATCCCAGTTGTCTGGAGCGAATGTTACACCTGACCCTCCTGCTAACTTCTGTGATTCCACAGAGAGTGCTGCAGGACAGTACTGGTGTTCAGCAAGCTCCCCAGGGGATTCTCACTCTGATTTTGGAATCACTGTCTTGGATCCCAGATGGCCTAGTGTCTTCTAAATACCTTTATGGGAAATCAATCTTGGAGGAGGAAATAAAAATCTCATCTTGGCCAATTTTCTTTGGCCAGTATACTAAGACCTCAGTAAGCGTGGAGCCAGACAGGAAACTGAGCTAAGGAACTGTTATTGCACCGACACAATCTGTCCAAGTCACACCTGTGGTGTCTAGAAACTTAAGACGCTGTTGTACAATCTTAGAAATGCTGAAAAAGTGTTATCTCTGACATGTCTCCATCAATGTACTGGGTGAAGACAGAGCTAGTATTTCCATGAAAGTAAACATGAGAGGAGGTCCCTGATCTCTGATTTATTCTCATCAACCTGGCTGTCATCCATCTGATGCACTTAGCTTTCAAAGCCATCTTTAGAATGAGCATCCCACAGAGCACGGCCTCATCATCCCTACAAATTTAGGGCGGCTCAGACAATTTATTGAGATACTTCTCAAACCAAACCAAAACAAAAAATTACAAACAAACGATCGCCAAAGAGATGGCTCAGTGGTTGACAGCACTAACTGCTCTTCCAAAGGACCCAGGTTTAATTTCTAGCACCCACATGGCAGCTCACAACTGTTTGAAACTCCAGTTCCAGGGGGCCTTATGCCATCTTCTAACTTCCAAGGGCACCATGCACACAAGTGGTACACAGAAATACATGCACTCACATAAAAAAATAAGGTAAAAACTTAACAAACAAAAACATAACATCTAAAAAAAAATTTAAAAAAGAAGTGGTAGTGGTGATTCACACCTTTATTTCCAGCACTTGGGAGGCAGAGGCAGGAGGAGCTCTATGAGGAGGTCACCCTGGTCTACAGAGTGAATTCCAGGATAGCCAGGGCTACACAGAGAAAACGGATCTTGAAAAAAACAAAACCAACACTAAACAAACACCCTAAAAGCCAGAAACCAATATCTTACTCCTTGAAGTGTCAACGTGTAGCAGTGGATTAAACTCTCAACTGAATTCAGCTCTCTTCTTTTTCTTCTCTTTTTTGGTACAAGGATCAAATCCAGGGACTAGTTCACGCTTTTTCTGGGAGACAGTCGAGGCTGGCCCTGAGCTCAGACCCTGCCGGCCTTGGCACTGTTAGGACGCAGCTCGGGCTGCTGCTCAAGCCACAGGGCCTGCAGCGGCGCTCCTCAGCGCTCTCTGTGAGCCCCCGCTGATAGACTTAGCGGTGCCTGAGATTTTTTTACTTGGGATACTGAGTATATAGGCTTGGAGGACACATCAAAAGGACATTGGGCTCATGTATCCTGCTTCCCACCCACTTCTCTGCCCTGTGCTGGAGAAGCAGGGACCCTGGCTCTCTAGAGTTGTATAAGAAGTCCCTGATTCCATTTCAGAGCTCCCACCCCCTTACTATGTTGCCTGTCTCTGACATGGGGCCTGAACTCTCCGTAGAGCTCCCACACACTGTTGGGTGTTGTTAACTGCTTTTCTAATAAACTTACCCCCAACAACAGGTCTTAGCAACCCCTTCAGCCCCACTTTCTGAGACTGTTCAAGCAACTCAAGAGCTGAGTGCTGGGAATCCAGGTATGTTCCACCGTGCCTAGCTAAATAACAGTGTTTCTGGTCATACAAAGCATGTTATAGTGGTAGCTTTGTAACAAAAAGATTAATGACCGCTGGCTGATAAACTGAAGTCTTAAACGTTAAGAGGTAAAATTACTTGAAATTCAACTTTTCATAAAGTTACTTGAAAATTCTAACCAGAAACCCAACATTGAACAAGAATGTACGTGAACTGCTCTAAAGCATTGTCGATATGCACTGTACCTTAGAAGGGCTGCCATTGAACTTGTACAGCAGAGCGCTCTTGGGGGCGAGGCCTGGTCCGTTTTTATGTGGTGAGACATAAATGGAGTGCTGCTGGGAAATGCGGCGTGGGGAGCCCGGCTGCTGCTTAATATGCGGGAACGGAGAGAGGGGTGGAGCATCCGTCTAAAACGATCCAGATCATATTTTTAACACAAAAGGATTTAAAGAAACATTTTTATTTTTGCAGCATTTCTTTGTTAGAAGATACTACATTTTAAGAACTTATTTATGGCTGAGAAAGGCAAAAAACAAACAAACAAAAACGCCCCAAAAACCAAAGTGGATATATATAGATAGATAGAGATATAGGTCTATCTATCTATCTATCTATCTATCTATCTATCTATATCTCACACACACACACATTACTCGTTGTTTTTGGCAACTTACCTTCTTGGATTATCACAGAAATCCAATTATGAGATTCTGGTCAAGCTGGTCACACTGGCATGTTTGTAATCCTAGTACTCAGGAGCCGAGGCAGGAGTTCTAAGCTAGCCTGGGCTTTGTCTTTCCAAAACAACAACAAAACGAACAACTGGGACAAATCACCAGGAATGGTAAACCAAGAACATGTGGAATCTTGTGTGCATACCATGAAGGTAAGAACAGGGCTTGGGCTCATTTGATTCCAAGTATCATAAAACAGGCAAAACAGCCCCTGTATCACCACTAAACAAAAACAAATCACAACTAAGTTTCACTGGCTGATACGGATGAACATAAAGAAAATACATTTCTAAGTTGATGCCTGCGAAATCACAAGCAGGCCGAATAAAATGACAAATGCAATCTAGGATTTGAAAACTGGGTTCAATAAAGAGAAACACTGATAGAACAGATTAAGTAGAAGATAGAGTATCAGGTCTCAAAGACAAAGTAGAGGAATTAGACCATGTAAAGAATATAAAAACATTTTCAAAACCTAGGAAAGGTCTGACAGGGCCCTAGACCTTAACACAACGGACTCCATGATGGAAGTAACATTCAAGCTTTAAAGATGAACACAAAGAAAGTGTAATTCCAACCAAGCAAGTGAAAGAAATTCAAGTCCTTAAGGAAAGAAATTGAAGAAGATATCAAAAAATGGAAAGATCACCCATGCTCATGGAACAATAGGATTGACATAGTAAAAATGGTTATCTTCCCAAAAGCAATCTACAGATTCAATGCAATTCCCATCAAAATTCCAACACAATTCTTTACAGACCTTGAAAGAACAATACTCAACTTCATATAGAAAAAAACAACAACAACAAAAACCCAGGATAGCTAAAACAATTCTGTACAACAAAAGAACTTCTGGAGGTATCACCATCCCTGATTTCAAGCTGTACTACAGAGCAGTAGGAATAAAAACCACATGGTATTGACATAAAAACAGACTGGTTGACCAATGGAATCAAATCAAAGACCCAGAAATAAGCCCACACACCTATGGACACTTGATTTTTGACAAAGAAGCCAAAACCATACAATGGAAAAAAGACAGCACATTCAACAAATGGTGCTGGTCTAACTGGATGTCTGCATGTAGAAGAATGCAAATAGATCCATATTTATCACCCTGCACAAAGCTCAAGTCCAAGTGGATCTGAGACCTCAAATTAAATCTAATAGAAGAGAAAGTGGGAAATAGCATTGAACGCATTAACACAGGAAATAACAGCTCAGGCACTAAGATCAACAATTAATAAATGGGACCTCATGAAACTGAAAAGCTTTTATAAGGCAAAGGACACCATCAATAGGACAAAATGGCTGCCAACAGAATGGGAAAAGATCTTCACCAACCCTGCATCCAACAGAGGGCTACTATCCAAAATATAATAAAGAACTCAAGAAACTGGAGACAAATCAAACAACCCAATTAAAAAATGAGATACAGAGATAAACAGAGAATTCTCAACAGAGGAATCTCTAATGGCCAAGAAATGTTCAACGTCTCTGGTCATCAAGAAAATGCAAATCAAAATGACTCAGATTCCATCTGATACCTCTCAGAATGGCTAAGATCAAAAACTCAAGTGATAGCACATGCTGGCAAGGATATAAAGCAAGGGGAACATTCCTCCATTGCTGGTGGGAGTGAAAACTTCTTTAACCACTTTGAAAATCAATTTGGCAGTTTCTCAGAAAACTGAGAATAGGTCTACCTCCATAACTAGCTATACTGCTCCTGGGCATATAACCAAAGGATGCTCCACCATACCACAAGGACACTTGCTCAACTATGTTCATAGCAACTTTATTCATAATAGCCAGAAACTGGAAACAAACTAGATGTCCCTCAACTAAAGAATGGAAAAGAAAATGTAATATATTTATACTACTCAACTATTTAAAACAAGAACATCATGAAATTTGCTGGTAAATGGATGGAACTAAAAAAAATATCATTTTAAGTGAGGTAACCCAGACCCAGAAAGAAACAGATAGTATGTACTCACTTATAAGTGTATATTAGCCAAAAAGTACAGGATAACCATTTTACAAACTTCAGATCCAAAGAAGCTAAGTAACAAGGAGGGCCCAAGGGAGAATGCTTGAATCTCACTCAGAAGGGGAAAAAAAACAGACATCGGGAGGTAGATGGAGGGGGGGGGGGAGGAACTAGATGGGAGAAGGAGTAGGGAGAAGAGGAGGGATCTTACTGCAACTTGATATGCCAAGGTGGGCTGATATCCATGAAAGGTCTCCCCTTTTCTGAGGACAGAGAATGTGGGAAAGCGGGGAAGGGAAGGTGAAGTGAGAGGGAGGGGCCTGGAGGAGAGGAGGGAAGAGGTAGCTTTGATTGGGATGTAAAGTAAATAAATTAATTAATGGGAAAACAAACAAACAAAAAGCTTTCCCCAAGAAAGGCTCGGTGCTACACTGGGATCCCTAACACCTGGTGTAGTTACTGGGTAGCTAATAAAGACTTTCTATTGGCTTATACCTATGTCCAAGCAGCTTCTCTAGTGACTCTCACATTTCTGAAGGGCCCAATGAGATCCCGAGACCGAGAGCGCGAGCCTACAAAGGTTTCAGAGCCCCTCGGAGCTTGGAAGGTTGCAGTGTTCATGGAGCTCATTGGAGGTGCACAACCTGAGTTCCAGATCCCCAAGACTCCTTTTGATCATTTGGTGCCTAACACTATGGAGGGATCTGATACTTCCACCCCAAAAGGAAAGAATTAGAAAGTCACCTGCCCTGCCACCTTCTGTTTGGACACTTAGGAGAGGTGAGAAGCTGTTGCTGATCCAGCGTCTGGGATCCATGAGAGATGTCACTGGATTCCCTGTCTGTTCAGGTGTATAAATGTGTGGTAGCCACACCTGGCTGTCTGGACCAATACCTTTCTCTGGGACCACTCTCACCCCCATCCTAGTTTAAGATCTAGCCCCTCCTGTTGGGGATCCGAATCCTTTGGGCTTTGCCAGGTTGCCCAGGGAAACCCAGAACAACCTCCACTGAACTGTGTCACCCGTGTCACTCACTTCTTTCTCCTTGACTGGTCCGGGTAGGGCTGGTCTCTGTGCGGAGGGGCTGGGCCTCTCAGCTAGAGCCCCTGACATCTAAGCACACGGGAAGGGAGCAACAGTTCTCTCCAGTGGAGGGAACTCTACATTCCGTCTACTCCCGCCTGTGCTAAGCAGTCCTAGGGAGCGAGAAAGAAAGCTCCACTCCCTCCTCTTTCATGACTTATGTCCTTTCCAGCCAATGATTCATATCATTGGGAAAACTCAAAACAAAAGTAGAAAAACCACTGGTGTGGGGCCACTGCTGAATAAAATGGATTTCCCCTTCTGTTCAACACTGACCAAGGAGACTTTAAACACTTTTCACTAAAAAAAATATTCCTTTGTCACATAGCCTGAAAAAAGTTGTAAAACTTAGAAAAATGTGAATGTGGGCTGGAGGGATGAATCAGAGATGAAGAGCACCAGCTGCTCTTCCAAAGTTCCTGAGTTCAATTCTCAGCAACCCATGATGGCTCATAACCATCTATAATGAGGTCTTCTGTTCTCTTCTAGCATGCAGGCAGAATACTGTAGACATAACAAATAAATAAATCTTTTAAAAAAGAGAAAAATGTGAATGTGTAAACAGGTCCCAGCTGCTGGAGTTACCTCAAAAGGTGTTTAACATTAGAGAACTGATTGGGACAAGACCTTTTGCATAAACTGAAAGCCACTGTCACCTTCGCAGATGATGAGACATAAACTACAGATACTTAGCAATATCTAAGCTGAAAGTTCTGCCTCCAACCAAAAGATATAGTGGAACTATATCTCAGATTGATAGCAAAGATTCCCAAGGGTGTGAGCAGAAACCAACCCCCAAGACTGGCCCAATATCAACTCCCTATAATTGTTAAACTAATCAGCTCAGCCACTTCTCTCTAGATTAAACAATATCCAATGACCTTGGAAACACAAAGGGAAGCTGCAGTCTATATTGCCTAGCTTAGGCATCCTAGTTGCCCTGCCAGTCACCCTGGAGTACACACTTCTGCCTGTGAAGAAACCTGGAACCTCTGATTCTCATGAGTCTGATTCTTCCAGAGAAACATGGACATTGTCTTGGACCTGAAAGATGCTTTCTTCAGCCTCTTACTGGCAGAGGGGTTTGTCAGGCAAATAAATTATAAAAGGGCCACTGAGAGACTGCTGCAAGAGTTGCAGACCTTGAGCTACAGAATGTTGCTCAGCTTTGTACATCAGAGTCTACCTATCTTGGCTGCCAGCCAAGGGGGAGGCAAAAGGAGCATGGTCGCTGCCATCCTTCAGACTCCAACTCCAAAGACTAGAGACAGGGTTAAGAGTTCCTAGGTGCAGCTGGGAATCACGGCCTCTGGGTATCAGTCTGCGGAAACAGCACGGCCTCTATACACCAGCACAAAAGGGGGCACCGAGCCCCTAATCCAGACTGTGACTAAAGAAAAAGCATTTGAGGCTTTAAAAAGCTCTGGTTCAGCTCCAGCCCTGGAAAAAGAGTTATAACCCGAACTTTGAAGCCATGAAAATGTCTGGACCCAGTAGCCACAGGATAGTCTACCTATCTAAGAGCTGTGATAGATATTGATATTCTAATGAAAACACACACAAAGTTAATTCCGGGTCAGGATCTTATACTTACAGTACCTTGTCCCACTGAGATGCTCCTACGGCAAACACCAGAATTCCCGGCTGTCTAGTGCCTATGTGATCCAGTACCAAGCCCTACTCCTGGACCACCCTAGATTTGGGTTTGAGAAACCAGCCAGATGCCAGGTTTGTACTCACGTGAATCCAAAACAGTGAGGGGTCCGAATGAGAGACCCAAGCTGGAAAACTCTGGAAAATTAACTTCACCAATATCCAGCTCACCCAGGGAGGATACAAGTACTTGCTACTTTTTATAGATACCTTTCAGGTTCCCCACCCAGATGAAACTGCTCAAATAGTAGCTTGAAAAATCCTCCGGAAAAACTGGTCCCCCCATTTGGCCTCCCCCTAGCAATTGGTTCCAGCAATGGCCAAGTTTTCATAGCCAAAATGTCTCAATTAATAGCTAAAGCTTTAGACATAGATTGAAAACTTCATTTTGTGCACATAGATTCCAAAATTCTGAAAATCACTGTTAATCAATAAATAAATAATAAGCAGGACATTAAAAAAAAGACCTCTAACAAAACTCTTATTAGAGTCCAGAAAAGGGTGGACAGACCTCCTTCCTTTGCATTGCTTTGGAGTGCCCTCATGTAGGGAGGGATTTACCCCTATGAGATTATGGTTGGAAGACCTCCCCTACTGCTTCTCAAGCTCAGAGACCAGCAGTTGACAGAATTCTCTACCTTTCCTTTCTCAAATCACTACAAGCCTACCAGTTGCCCCTAGAGAACATTGGAACCAACTTGGAAAAAACCCTACTGTTGGAGGTTGGTCTGATGCAAGATATGGTACACCTATCCTTGTGTAAACCTACCTGATTGGCTGATTTAAATGGCTAATACCTGGGCAGGGCAGAATGGGGTAGGCATGGCTAAGGTTCTTAGGCTTTTGAGGACAAAAAATCATAAAAGACAGACAGACAGGAAGAGAGGAAGAAGGTGGGTTAGGTGGAGAAGGAACCACCTGGGCTGGAAGGAAGGACTCGAAAAATGGCATGAAAAGGCCCAGATGAAGAATACAAGCAAGTATATTGGGATTACGGATGGAAGGTAGACAAGATGAGGATGATTAAGGCGGACAGCATTGGATGGGGTCTGGGAGGTGGATGGTGAAGATATTGAGACAGTGTAGGTGAAATATCTGCCCCACCCAAAGTAAATAAGGCATTATAAAATCCAGCAGGTGTCTGTGTCTTATTATTTATAATAGCAGGTTAGATAATACCACTGTGATGATCTTAGGGCTGATAATAAACATTATATAGCCCAACACTCATTTTTTTTTATTTACTACAACACCCTATAAAGTGATTTTCTCCATTCCTATAGCTGTGAAGGTAAGTGGTTTTACACCATGGATCCACCATACCTACGTCAAGAAAGTGAAAGCCATAGACACCACTGCCAATGGACTATCTCTGGACTATGGACCCATTAAAATTAAGGTTTCATTGGGCCGCAGGCCCTTCCCCTCTACCTCCTTATGTTTAGTATAAATAAAGGGTTATGGTCCAACCCTCATTGCCTTCAGGCCTGGACCTGGGAACTGAGGGGAGGTGAGAACTAGTGTGAGTACAGACCAGCAACCCATATTCCATCTTTACCTTTACTTACTGATGCTCATTTTAAATGTCTGGGTGTATTGGAGAAAGGAAAGATGTGGAATTTATCTTCTGAGATAGGAAAGATACAGGAATTTATCTTTTGAGACAGGAATACAGAGTTTATAATTCTGCCTGCCCTACAGCTGGGCCTTCTAGTTGACAGAAACAAGGGAGTTTCCATTGCAAACAGGATTGTGAAACTGAGGCTTCCTGAAATATTCCTTAGAAAAGATTCTGGCCTTTGGGAAACAGGAAAAATCTGGAGAATCTATGCCACAGGAAGGGACCTGCAGATAGTTAATCATTCTCAGCCAAAAATCAGCCAGGATTGCTGGTTACTCTTAGACACTCAGCCCCCATATTACATAGAGACAGGAATTAACCAGACTGTCAGCCCACTGACTAACAAAATTCAATGTGACTGGTAGGGGGAGGGGGAGCCCAAATTAACATTAGAGACCTTCGAAGGGACTGAAAATTGTCTAATATCCAAAACCTTTAACCTAGGCACTTCCCTTATTCTGATGCCTGCTATTCTGCCTTGTGGAATAACTCACCTGGATAAAAGCAGTACCACCAAGCCCCTGGACTACTTAGAGGGCATGTACTAATGGTTTCATTAAATGTGCCTCTTTTGATGCTTTGCAAACTAAATAGACAGTTTATCAGGACCTAGAGGTATTAAAATTTCTAAATTGAACAACAGATTCCCTTGCAGAAACGATCCTATAAAATTGGAAAGGCTTAGATTTTCTTCTCATGAGATATAGGAAACTATAGATGGTTTTGGGAGAAACCTGTTGTTTCTATGCTAATTTATCAGGAGTAATTAAAAATCTTGCCATGGTTGGAAAAAAACCTCAAAAAGAGAAAAATATAAATTAGACAACTGGTGCCAGTCTCTGTTCTTTTGGTCCCCTTGGCTAGCTACTCTGCTATCAGCACTGGCTGGGCCTTTAGTTCTCATTCTGATTGGATTAATGGTGGATCCCTACATCTTAAACTATATGGCCAATTATGTATCAGTTCAGTAAAATTAATGGTCTTTAAAACCAATCACACCTCTTTAGAGTAGGATGAGTCCATGATTTGCCTCATTCACTAAGACTAGTGGGGAATGTAACAAAGCACAGACCTTAGCACAACTAACTCCACGATAGAAGTACTATTTGGGCTACAAAACTCGGCATATAGACAGCACCACCTGGCAAAACTAAAAACAAAGGCTAATCTATCAAAGTCTAAAGTTCTGGAAAAGTCCCTAAATGTACTAACTTTTTAGCTTCTGTAGTTCTGCTTCTGGCTAACTGTTCTTGTTAACTGAAGTATGTCAACCCAGGATATATTTTTTGTGCTTAATGCTCAACCTGACAAAGGCTCAGTGCCTCAGTGGGATCCCAAACACCCAGTGTAGTTGCTGGCTGGCTAATACAGATTTCTATTGGCTTAAACCCATGTCCAAGCAGTCTCCTCTGGTGAATACCTCATAATAAAAGGAACATATAGAAACTATGGTAAACCATGAGAAGACCAAATATTTGAATAGAGAAATAGATGACGAAAGAGAATTTTGCCGGGTGCGGTGGTGCATGTTTATAATCCCAGCATGTGGGATTACAGAGGCAGGCAGATCTCTGTAAGGTCAAGGCCAGCCTGGCCTACAAATCAAGTTCAGAACAGCCAAGGCTACACAGAGAAACTCTGTCTCAAACCACACCCCCAGGGGAAGAGGGAGAGAGAGAGAAAGAGAGAGAATTTCAGGTCAATGGCACAAACCAGATCTTCAAAAAGATCAGAGAAAACTTCCCCAAACTAAGAAAAGACACACTCATACAAACATGAGAAGCACATAGAACCCCAACTAGACAAGACCAGAAAACAAACTCTCCAAGGCATAGCATAGTTAAAACACTAAATACATAGAACAAAGGACCAAAAGTACTGAAAACGGAAAGAGGAAAAATAAAGTTACATATAAAAGAAAATCCAACAGAATAATAGCTGATTTCTCAATGGAAACTTTGAAAGCCAGAGGAGCCTAGAGAAATGGACTCAAAACTTCTAAAAAGAGCCAGGTGGTGGTGGTGCATGTTTTTAATCCCTACACTGGGGAAGCAGATGCAGGAGGATCTTTGTGTGTTCAAGGCTAGCCTGGTCTACAGAGTGAGTTACAGCACAGCCTACACAAAAGACCATAACCTAAATTACTGTACCCAGCAAAATTATCTACCAGCGTGGAAAAAAGAAAAAAAAAATTTTATGTTCACCAAGGAAGCAATACCTTGGACTAAAAAGAAGCATAGCCAAGAGACTCTAGAAGAAAGACAAACAAATCTGTCATTAATGGAATACAAACATGACTAAGAATACAAACAGAAAACAAACAAAAACCCAAACAACCAACAAAACAATTGCAATCAACACACAACTCTCAACAATAACTTTAAAAATGGACTAAATTCTCTAATCAAAAGACACACGCTAGCTGAATAGAATAACAAACACAATCTGGGCAAGGTGTAGTGGCTCGTGCCAGCACTTGGGAGGCAGAGGCAGTGTGACCGCTGTGAATCGGAGGTCACTGGGGTCTGTATATTGAGTTCCAGGACACAACAGCCTGAGATACACAGAGACTCTGTCACAAATAAACAAACACAATAAAAAAGAAATAAAATCCTATTTCTATTGTCTACTGGTCATTCAATACAAAGTGGTCAGTCCTGAAACCACACATGCAAATACCACACTAAACGGACTCAGCAGGTTTTGTATATAAAGACATATTTCATAATAATAAAGAAAAAGAGGCCTTCAATTTGAGAGGGAGTGGGATGGACATGGGAAAGACTGAAAGTGGAGAGGAGAAATGCTCTAAGGATAGTCTAATTAAAATTTTAAATTTTTTTGAAGAAAATAGCAAGACTTAAAACTTACCATATGGTCCTGATTGGACAAGTCATACTTCAATGCAAATGACTTCACTCTTCCTACATATATTGTATTGTAGAATTTGATGAGATCACCTCTTTCCTCTTTCACTGGTTCACTGGAACAGTTGGGTGTCTTTGTGGCATCTTCTATGTCTGTTAAGAAGAATTCATCATTGTGATAGGATTCTATATATTAAATTAGTGACTTGGATTATGTTCCTTGTAACAAAATTAAAAAGAAATACAAATCCTTATAAAAGGCAATTAATATTTCAGAGAAATCAATCTTACAAAACAAACTGGGAGTATAATAGTACATGCCTGTAATCCCAGCATTTGGAAGACTGAGGCAGAGGAGCAGGGTCCAAGGTACCCTGGGTTACACCATGATACTTTGTTAAAAATAACCCAATCAGAATGTAGAGAAATGTAATTGTGTGGACTGAATGTTGTGCTCTTCTCTCTAGTTACAGATCAGAAAACACATTTCACAAGGGCAGTTTTGAGCTCATTGCCACCGATAGGAACCAGCTATGGTTTGGTCTTAAGCAACTCACAGGGAAAAACCCGGAGCTTCAGAGTACAAGAAGGCCCATAGATACGCATACTGGTTGTCTGAAGAAAGTGGAATGACTCTAAAAGGCAAAGCATATATCTGTAGGTTAAAAAAGAGACTAAGTGAGCCAGATGTGGAGGTGCACACCCTTCATGCCAGCACAGAGAGTTCCAGGCCAGCCAGGGGCTACATAGTGAGACCTTGGCTCAGAGAAGAAAAAAAAAAAATCAAGATGAATTGCTTACGTTTATCTTTTTACAAATGCAAGACAAGTATGTAGCAAGGTTTTTGTCTATTTTTAGATAGTTTTATTCTGTAGTAGACGGTAACCTCAAACTTGCAGCCATTTTCCTGCCTCAGCCTCCAGAGGATTGGGATTTAAGCTGAGCCACCACAACTGGCCAACACATTCTAGGAACCTTGTTTTTCTTGCTTAACAGTATCTCTAGTTTCCGTTGTTATCCCCTTAGTCTATAAAAAAACCAAAAACAAGCAAACAAACAAAAAAACAAAAATGAAAACCACAAAGTTTGCTCCAAGATGCTTTGACTGACTTCAAGCAGAACTATAGTCTCTTCACTGTTTAGGGAATAGCTTACTTGTATAAAAATCACCACTTTCTCTCTCCATACACTCTCTCTCTTTATTTCTCTATGTGTATGTCTTTCTTTTTTTTTTTATTTGTTTGTTTATTTTTTTGAGACAGGGTTTCTCTGTGTAATAGCCCTGGCTGTCCTAGAACTAGCTCTGTAGACCAGGTTGACCTCAAACTCATAGAGATCCATCAGCATCTACCTCCTGAGTGCTGGCACTAATGGTATGTGCTAGCCACCATGCCCAGTTTGCTTCTTTATAGTAATGAAGAACCCATTGCCAATTAAAAGAAATTCAGCATATCAAAAATGAGTTCTTATTTTCAACAGGGTTGAAGTATGCCTTCACTTTAGGAAAACCAGAAAATGGAAAGAGTTCAGGCCCATGCAACCCCAGGGAACCTCTAAAAGGGTCTCAGACTTAATTTGGATGTCATCTCCCACAGCAATGGGCTGGCGATTAAAGTCGGAGTCTTTTTTATCTTACAGTGGACCTGGGTTTAATTCCCAGCACCCAGAGTGGCTCATATTCAAATCTAGTTTCAGGAGATCTGACTCCTTCTAGACTCCCAGTGTACTGCATGCATGTGGTGCACAAATATGCAGCATCTATACATTAAAAAAAAAACAAAAACAAAAAAGCAAACAACCCCACTCCCAAGGTTCCAGTCCTTAAAAATAAAACAAACAAGCTGACTATGTAGCTCTGCCTGTGGGAGATGGTGCTTTTGTCATGTGGTACCCAGCACAACCTCAGACTCTTGCAGAACTTCCCCCATCAACAAGAAGGCTGGAGAGATGGCTCAGAGGTTAAGAGCACTGGCTGCTCTTCCAGAGGTTCTGAGTTCAATTCCCAGGAACCACATGGTGGACACAACCATCTGATCTGGTGCCCTCTTCTGGTATTCAGACAGAACATTGTATGAATAATAAATAAATAAAACCTAAAAAAATAAAGAAGGCCTTTACCAGAAATAGTTCCTCAGCCCTGAGCTTTTCAACCTTTAGAAGTGTAAGACATAAATTTGTTTTTTCTTCACTATACAATCTCAGGTATCTTATTATAACAGAAAACATACTCAGAAACTTAGTAATAGCTGTTGTAGGTCAATCTCATGACATGGGTGAACTGAAATTATTTAATGTTTTCATTAGATTATAAATTTCAGCGTTATAGAAAAACACACTGAATACCATAGTTCAGATCTTTGATTTAAAATTTTTCCAAAGATTTAAACTACAAGTGGAAAAGAAAAAAATAAAACAAAACAAACAACCCATAGTCTTAGGTAGACAGTTCTACATCCCAGGATGATATACGAACATTTGAGCCAAGAACATAAGGGGAGCAGTTCTGTCTTGGGGAGTGTGTTTGGGACGTGTGTTGGGAAAATCTATGTCCAGCTTCTTACAGGACTACTCAATGACTGCAGCTGGTTCCTTTTCATAGACTGTCATTGTCTTCATATTGAGAGGACTCAGACTGTGACCATTGCCACTTAAACATGGAGAAGGCAGGGGCAGAGAGACAGCTGCTTGACAATGAGCCACCATGTGGGTGCTCTGCAAAAGACCACCAAGCCACATCTCCAGTCCCTGTGTATGCTCTTTCAAAAGTAATTCTTGGGTCCCAGCTGTAGCTCAGTTGGTGGAATGTTTGGCATACACCAAGTTCCAGATTCCCTGCTCAGCACGCAATAAACTGCATGGTACCACAGGCAAATGTAATCCCAGAGTTCAGGTGGCGGAAGAGTCAGAATTGGCAGGTCATCCTCTGATATCCACAGAACGTGAGATCAGCCTAGACTAGAAATCCTGTCTCAAAGAACAAAAGCAAACAACTACAGAATAGGCAAAAAACCCAGAGGCTTCTGCTATTTTCCCTGCTTCATTCTTTTACATAATTCCCACTGCCTCAGGAATAATATACTTAGAAAGTCAGATTCTGGAAAATTATTAAATGGTGTTAGAGTTTACATCTGAACTGTCCCCTATAGGCTCACAGTCAAAGCCTTGATTCCAAGCTGGTGGCATTTTGAAAGGTAGTGAAAATTTCAGGAGCTAGGAGCTAGTTAAAGGAAGAAAGTCCTTAGACATGGGCCTTTAAAAGTTATATTTGGTGCCAAGTCTCTCCCATCTCCTTCCTGCTGTCACCCACCCTGATGCCTGCTTCCTGATAGCCCACAAATAACTCAGTTGACTATGGAATGAGAACTCTGAATTCATGTGCTAAAATAAATGTTGTCTTTTTTTCTCTCCTTCTTTTAAACAGCTTCTTTCAGGTATGTGTTCCTGCCACAAAAACTTAGCACACTAAGACTCTAGGACACTGGGATTCTGTTGATTGAGAGCCTCAAAGTTTACATCCCAGTAGACTTGTCTTTGTTACTTCCCCTGCTGCTGTGATACAGCACTCTGAAAACACTTAAGGAGAACGGGTTTGTTTGGTGCATGGTTCAAGGGTACAGCCCATCATGACAGGGAAGTCACAGCAGCAGGAGCTTGGCCCAGCTAGTCTAGGTGCATCTTGTCAGACAGCAAAGAACGATGAAAGCGTACACTCAGCTTCCTGAAGTCCAGGGCCCAACCTCAGGGGCCCATGCTGCTCTTCAGCGATCCTCATAATCATGCCTGGAGGCTTACTAGGTGAGTCCAGATCTTGTCAAGTTGACAGTCAACACTAACCAACCCACCACTATAGTAATGCAGAGCCATGCAATTTAAAAATTGCCTTCAGGCCTGATAGTGTAATGCAGTGGTAGAATGCTTGCCTACCATGCTTAAAGCTTTGGGTTTAATCCTAGCCCTACAAGAGAAAAAAGGTAGGGGCTGGTGAGATGGACTGGCTAACAGCATGCTCCTGCAGAGGACATAGTTTGGTTCACATCAGACAGATCACAAATGCCTGTAACTCAAGCTCGGGGATCCTAACACTCTCTTCTAGCCTCCACAGGTACTACAGTTAGAGTCTCTCTCTCTCTCTCACACACACACACATACACAAATACAAATAATAATTCTTTTAAAAACAGTGAGAGTAAGCCAGGTATGGTGGTAACCCCAGCACTCATGGAGGCAGAAGCAGGCAGATGGCTGTGAGTTCAAGGCCAGACTGGTCTACAAAGGAGTGAGAGTGTATTGGTAATTTCACCTACATTGTGAGCCATGTTGTATGATGCCAAAGGTGTATTATGTATAGCATATTAAGTTGGGTAAGCTTACCACCATCTGTCATTTCACAATCACCATTGTATGCCACAACTTCTCTTTGAATACTTTTCAAGAGAACACTCCTATATACCTACAAGCCAGAGGGGGAAGGATCACTCAGTCACAAAGAGATACAAATTAAAATCAAAACAAGAGCAAAATAGTCAGTTAAGAAATACAAAAGCATATTAACTCTCATAAGTACAGATTACAGGAAACATCATAGGGAATATTGAAACAGAGCCTCTTACCTAAAATGTACAGTTTAGTTTACAAAATTAGGGAAAAATTACATACTAACCAAAGACTGATTAATGAGCAAGTTTCATCAAATAAAAGCAATCTCCAATATATACATCCATTCTCCCTTTCTGTCTTTTTTTTTTTTTTTACAGATTTATTTACTATGAATACAGTGTTCACCTGCATATATGCTTGCACACCAGAAGAGGGCACCAGATCTCATTATAGATGGTTGTGAGCCACCATGTGAGCTGGGAATTGAACTCAGGACTTTTAGAAAAGCAGTCAGTGCTCTTAACCTCTGAGCCATCTCTCTAGACCCTCTCCCTTTCTTTTAATCCCTTAGCAAGAATCAGTTATCTCACTGGCCTGTCCCTAGCAATTCCCCATCTCCTTTCAAGAAACCACACTGAAAAAAAAACAACAAAGTTCCTTCCCTGTCCCTAAAGCCTTTCCTACCTCCAAGATGGCTAAAAGGCATGGCCCATCCCCTTATCTTCTTTATTTTTATTTTTATTTTTTCCCTTATCTTCTAAGTTATCTTATAAGATGCTGAGCTACACAACAAGTAGTGGCTTGGCTCATTTTGCATCCACATTAACCTTAAGGCAGTGATCTGGACATTTCTAGACTTTGTTCCAGGGGATTTTCCACAAGAGGCCCAGAAAACCTGCCACAATGGTTAACACATATCTATACTTATCTTTCAACTGTCTTTGTGTTATTCACTGTTGGTATACTTGGAGCTTAAGAAGAGAGTAATTTTGGGCTCCAGAGCAGTTATGATTATTGCCCTCTACCTCCCACTATTTGCCTATGAACTCCAGACTCAGAAAAGAGAACGTGGTGTTCAAGAGCCTTAAAGCAACTGTCCTGTATTCTTTTCTTTTATTTTATTTTACTAATTTATTTTTTTGTTATCAATCACAGGTTAGGTACTTTGCATCCCAAGCTGTCCTGTATTCTTTACCTCCAATAATGAAGAGGTAAATGTTTCCCATGTGCCAGGACGCCTACCAACAATTCATTTTCCATGACGTAAACAGGAAGTCACTGTGACAGTGACAAGTTATCATAAATGCAAATGTTATGACTTCAAGCAACATAACACTGGTGACACATGCTTACAACCCCAGCATTTGGGAGGGAGAGGATAAGAATCAGGAGTTCTGAGTCATCCTCAGCTTTATTGACAAGTCTGAGTACACCTGGGATTGGTACTTAGGGTGGGTACATGAAACCCAGTCTTCAAAAAGACAAAACTAAACTAAAACTGAACCAAACAAAACTATGCAGATAGCAAAAGAAGCTGTAGTCAATAATTACTCAAATTTCACCATTAGAGAATCAAGCAATCTTCATACAATTAAGAAATGGTATTAGGGAGGGAGGGGGCACTCTTGGGATGTAAAATTTAAAAAAACGTAAAAAAATAAAATAAAAATTAGCTAGGTATGGTGGTGCACGCCTGTAATCCCAGCACTCAGGGAGAGAGAGGCAGGCAGATCTCTGTGAGTTTGAGGCCAGCTAGTCTACATAGCAAGTCCAGGACAGCCAAGGCTACACATAGAAACCCTGTCTCATTAAAAAAAAAAATTAATTAAAAAAATATATATTAGTAGTTAGGTGGCACACCTTTAATCCCAGCACTCAGGAGGCAGAGGCAGACAGATCTTTGTGAATCTGAGGCCAATCTGGTCTATATAGTTAGCATGTAGCCTGCTAGAGCAATATAATGAGACCCTGTTTCAATCAAAACAAAGCAAAATAAAACCCAACAAACAATGAAATGTTATTATGTATCTTTTGGTGAAAATATGCCTCTCTTCCTAAAATGAACAGCAGTTACTCCAGAATTTGTGAAAAGTATATGCAAGGTATGGATGAGTCAGAGAGAGTCAGATTTCCGGGATTCTACTTAACCTGTCCTTTAACGGAACTATTTCTTGAGTTTACTGGCAACCATTAAACCAGAAAATCCAAACTACAGTAAAACTATCAAGTAATTACCTTTTATAAGACTTGACAGCACAAAAATGGCACAAAAATCTATTTTTGGACAGTAGGAGAAATAATGTAACTCACATGACTATTAGCTTGGGGCTGATTCCTATAACTTTTCATTATTTCTTGAAAAGTTCTTTCTTCTTTTGTTACCTAAAGAAAAGAAAAATACATTTATCAACTGCTTTTGAAAGAAGAATGGCTCTAAACAAACACTTAATTGCAGGTTGGTACTGAGAGCAGCCTTGAGAAAGCTATTAACCCCAGGCCAACCCATGACTAAAGAACACATACAATTAGGACTTTCACTACCTTTAAAGTTCAGTCTTCGTGGCCTAGGGGGACACAGTTAACAGTTTCATTAATCAAAAAACACTAGAACTGGTATGAAAGAACTATACCCAAAATGAATTTTATGAAAAGTGATAGAAGAAAATGAAGACCTGCTGAACCCCCTGCAACCTCACATTTTTTTTTTTTTACTTTTAAGTACTTATTTCAAGGTAAATTAACCACCTACTGAAGAACAGAAAAATGTCTTGCAGAGATTCATAAAGAATTGAGTAGCTACTACAGGATTAGGTTTTGAGTGTTTTAAGAGAGTTTGTAGGGGTTCTGATATTTAAAAAATCACAGGTAGGCCTAAGGAAAGGAAAGAGATTAATGATCCAAACAGAAATCCCTTCTGTTATCTGTCTTCATAACATCAGCTTCCTTCCCTGAGTAACACTAAACTCATTTCCTATAATGATGACTTAGAAGTAGAAAAGACAGACTTCTGGAAAAACACACACAATTAGTTAAAAACATTTATTAACACTTTGTATAGAATATTTTTAAATTATTCTTATTCTATGAGTGTTTTGTCTGTACGAATGCCCATGTATTAAGTGCATGTCTGGGGGCCAAGGACACCTGAAGAGGATATTAGATCCCCTAGAACTAGAATGACAAGAGGCTGTAAGCAGGATGAGCACTGGGAATTGAACCCAGGTCCTCTGGAAGAACAGCCAGTGCTCTTACCCTGTGAGACATGTCTGTAGTTCCTATATAGAAATTTTAAAGAGGTACTGAACAGGAAGGTAACAGAGTTAGGAAACATACCCTTTGCCTCAAACACTTAAAAAATTAGGTCTTAAAATTACACGCATTGGCTATTATTGATAGGTTGGCCAATATATAGTCAAGATAGAAGTTATAAATAATTTTTCCCATATATGTCAAACTTGGAAAGAAAAAAAAAACAAGCAAGATGGCTTCAACATGGTGTAGCAACAAAATGCAAAAGGTATTTGCAAAGTTGTGCAATAAATCAAAGGCAGGCAATACAGAGCAGAGGCATCCTACACCAGATTAAGAATGAGGAG
Source organism: Pachyuromys duprasi (assembly GCA_028658305.1). Taxonomy (NCBI): domain Eukaryota; kingdom Metazoa; phylum Chordata; class Mammalia; order Rodentia; family Muridae; genus Pachyuromys; species Pachyuromys duprasi. The sequence continues at coordinate 136,412,087 of CM053766.1, read as the reverse complement.
GATCTGTGTTGCCACTTCCTGGGGGCTTTGGCTAAGCGACTTCAGTTCTGGGCCCGAACTGAAGTCAGGCCATATTACTCATCTAAATGTAATACTCACTTGACTTTAAGTCTCATCAAAGATGTCACAGGTTGAAGTGGAAATGTGCTATTCACATTTCCCAATTCCTTTATAACTAATGTACTATTTTTAAAAACTGAAAACTTCATTTATGATAATGATGGTATGTGAACTCAGGAGCTCCTGTGACCAGAATATGTGTGAAGGTCAGAGGACAAGTTCAGGATTCTCTCTTCCCTTTCTCCCTTTCACTATGGGTTCCATGAATCAACTTCAGGCTATCAGGCTTGTGTGGCAAACACCCTTACCCACGGAGCCCCGTCACTGGCCAAAGGCAAAATGTAGTCTTATAAAGTGGAAAAGCTGATTATTATGAAATTCAGAGAAGTCCAGACAATGTAGTAGCCTGAAATTATTACTTAATAGTGATAAGCAATATTGGCTTGTAGCACAAAAGGAAACTAAAGATCAAGTTCAACAGCTGTTTACTGATGCTTCAAATTAAGGCAACTAGGGCAGACCTTCTCCCATCCTATACATACTTTTGCCATGATGTAAAAGGCACACAGAAGGAGCTGATCCAAATGCCTATCTTTCATTAAATCAGGGCAGTGAACTAAAGTGAATTCAAAACATGTCCAGATCTTCCTTCGTAACTCATTTGAAACATCAAGTTTTAAACATAAATCACGTAAGCGCACACTTGCCAAATGATAGACCTAAGACAGGAGAAAACACATTGTTATAAAACAAGTCATTTCTCAAGTTTTTACGTCTTACCAAGAACATGGGCTTATAGGCCGAAGTTTTCAAAAAAAAAACAGTTAGGCTGTTAATTACCAAATGATCTAAATTTTCTATCTTATAACATTAGTTTACTGCTTGTGGTTAGAGAGTATAAATGAAAGCAAAATTCTCTTTGGAAAACTGCCTTATGGTGTTTTTTTTAAAAAGATCATGTCTATTACTCTATATTGCCACCATGTAAAATAAGAAAACGTAGAAACAGGGTTTACCTGTATTATTATGAATTCAAACATTTTCAAGTGTTCAGAAGTCGCTGGGTATTCTCTTTGTGTTGGAGCAAAATTGCTAGCATGTCTAATATGCAAGGTAGTAAAGATCTGAACTTTTCTGAGCATGAAAATGACTCAGGAAGCAAAACTATTTTAAAAAAAAAGTCTGCTGGGGTTGAAGAGATGGCTCCATGATTTAGAGCAGCCTAGTGTCTTAGGCCAGACAAAGGTGTCAAGGTCCCTGGGACTGTACTTACAGACAGTTTGTGAGCCACTGCCTGGGTACTGGGAATCGAACCTGGGTCTTCTGGAAGAGCAGCCAGAATGACTCTTAACTACTGAGCCATTTCTCCATCCCTAAATAAATGTATTTTTAAAATGAGGTAGGGAGTGACTGAAGAAGACATCCAACATTAACTTCTGGCTTCTGTGCACACCCACACATATGTATGCACATTGTCAAGAGAAAAAATACTTTTGTCAAAATTGGGAATTTTTATATATCAAAGTCAATAGGGTGAAAATGACTGCTGCAACAGCAGAAAAATATCTTAAGATCATAAATCTGATAAGGACATCCGGAATAAAGGACACCTGTAACAATCACAAAAATCCAATCAAAAGTAGGCAAAGAAGCCAGGCAGTGGTGGCAAACGCCTTTAATCCCAGCACTCAGGAGGCAGAGGCAGGTGGATCTCTGAGTTTGAGGCAGCCTGATCTACAGAGTGAGTTCCAAGACAGCCAAGGCTACATAGAGAAACGCTGTCTCAAAAAAAAAAAAAAATAGGCAAAGAACCCGACATTTGTGAAAAGATATGTAGATTAACAATAAGCCACACTTAATATTAATAAGCATAGAAAAACCAAAACCCAAGCCAGAGAGGCTTAGTGGTTAGGAGCGCTGACTGCTCTTCCAAAGGACTGGAGTTCAAATTCCAGCTCCAAATGGTAGCTAAAAGCAACAGGGCTGCAACTCCATCAACAACAGTGTCTGACCCCCTTTCTGGCCTCTGGGGCACTGCACAAATATGGTACACACACATATAAATAAGTGAAGAAAAAAACCGAATACACAATGCCCTGGTGCAATCCTCAGTGCCCCAGGCCAGAAAAAGAGAGAGAGATGAAAATCCAAACTACTATGATGAATTACTACTTAATACTTATGAGATACCTTGGATCTAAAGAAAAAGTAAAGGAAATGGTGACTTCCACTGCTGTGCCCACTGACAGCGCAGATCTTTGGGAAGCTGGAATTGGTTAGACTACCCTCCCCTTGACACCGCTGGGAAAGTGCAACAGCAGGAAGATGAGCACAGCTTTCTCACCACAGCGTCTTTCTCACTCCACTGTCTACAAAGACCTTGAGGTGAGGCCTTAGTTTCCCCTTTCTTTCTGGCTTTCATTATTTCACTGCACTTCAATAAGTTCTTGTATTCCTTCCTCCCCACAAAAAAAGACCTCAGGAAACAGCTTGATAAAGATAGAATGTGCACTGACAGTAAGAATGTACAGTGATGCAGTCACTGACAGGCAGTTGCCTACACAAATATTAAGGGCTGGAGAGACACAACAGCCCAGTCACTGAAGTGCTTGCTGTACTAGCATGTGGACTGGAATTCAAGGCCCAGAGCTGACTCAGAAAAACAGGCCTGGTAGGCATGCACTTGTAATTCTAGTGCTGGGGAGGTGGAGACAGACGGCCCATGAAGAATGGCGGCCACGGCTGTCCTCTGGCCCCACCCCGACACCTTACATACTGGATTACTATCCCACTTCTAGGAATATACTCACACTCTAAGTAGAGACTCAAACATGACACTGTTCATAGAAGCTCTACTCATACTATCAAAAAGCTCTAACCACCCAAACGTCCAACAAATCAACAGATAAACAAAATGTGGCATATATACATAGAAAATCATTCAACTTTAAAATGGGGAGAAATTCCCACAAATGCTATCACACAGATGAATGTGGAAGGTGTGCTCAATGAAGTAAGCCAGTCAACAAAAGACAAACTAAGGTGTGACTCCACTCAAATATGGCACCTTTTCAAATAGGTAGTCAAATTCAAAGACAGAAAACAACATGGAGATTGGGAGCAGGGAAAAACGGAGGCTGCCTCTTTAATGAGTAGAGTTTCAGAAGGGGAAGATGGAAAAGATCTGGAAGTGGACAATGGCAAAGGCCACACAACAATGTGAGCGTATCTACCACTAAACTATATGCCTAAAAATTAAAGCAACAAATTTTATGCTACATATATTTTACAAAAGAAAAAAAAAAGGAATCAAAAGAGAAGCCAACACTGCTGTGTATCCAGCCTTGAGTTAACTCTTTTCAGATACTATGGAAACACATACCTTCCTATAGAATAGCGCCAAGGACCCAGCTCTCTTCGGTTTGCCTGTTCCGGTCAGATGAGCACCTTGTGCTTTGGTCAGATGGGGCTGCTGTGGAGAAGCACCCATTAGTGACTCGGCGGGCAGTGACACAGGGCTCTCAGCTCTGGACTCCTGAGTTGTGTTCATGGAAATAGGAACCAGTGTGATCTCTCCAGCGTCATTGGCAATACCTGAATGTACAAGCAAGCGTTCGAAGTTTGAGACACAAGCTGTATGCTCACAGTAAACTTGTCAACTTATGTATGTATGTATGTATGTATGTATGTGTATGAAAAAAGCACATGGATGTGTTAGAAAAGAATGCAGCTATAACACAGTACCTATATGTTGCAAATGAAGTTTTTTTTTCCAAAACAAGATCATGGTTCACTTGGATATTTTTATGTTTAGTTTTATGTAAAAAATCAAAATTTGAGTAGGAAGGTGAGACTCACATCTGTAAGCTTTAAGAGTCTAAGGCAGGAGGACTGCTATGTAAATCTGAGGCCCTCCTAGGTTATATGGTGAGTTAAGGCTGGCACCACTCACACTACCTGTCTCAAAACAATAAACAGACAACAAAAAAAACCTTGTCTTTTGTTTTGTGTGACTGTAGTGTTTTTATGTGTCACTTAAAACTTTCAAAAACATCATTGAGTTATTTTATTTGTGGGAGGAATGTGTGCATGTGCTATGATGTGAATGCAAAGGTCAGAGGACAACCGGCAGTCAGTTCTCTCCTCCTACCATGTGGGTCCTAGGGACTGAACTTGGATTGTCAGGTTTGCAGGCAAGATCCTTTAGCTAATGAGCCATCTATTTAGCTATTCTTTAATATTTTAAAAAGCAAATTTTAACAAGCAACAGGACAGAAGCCTACCTCAGAGGGCCTCTGAAAGACTCTACCTAGCAGTATATCAAAGCAGATGCAGAGACTCATAAGCAAGCCTTCGGCAGAGTGCAAGAAATCATATGATAAAAAGGGGAGTTAATATGATTGGGAGAGACAGGAGCTCTACAAGGACAAAATATATCAGGGCATGGGGGCCCTCTATGAGACTGTTTCTCCAACCAAGGACCATGTATGGATATAACCTAGAACCCCTGCTCGGATGTAGCCCATGGTAGCTCAGTATCCAAGTGGGTACCCTAATAAGGGGAACAGGAACTATTTCTGACATGAACTCAACGACTGGCTCTTTTACACCCCTCTCCCGAAGGAGGAACAGTTTTGCTAGGCCACAGAGGAGGACATGGCAGCCAGTCCTTAAGATACCTGATAAGGTAGGGTCAGATGGAAGGGGAGGAGGACCTCCTCTAGCAGTGGACTTGGAAAGGGGCAGGGAGGAGATAAGGGAAGGAGGGTGGGATTGGGAGGGAATGTGGGAGGGAGCTATGGCTGGGATATAAAAAAAGACAAATCCTAGGGCTAGAGGTTAAGAGCACTGACTGGCCCTCCAAAGGTCCGGAGTTCAATTCCCAGCAACCACATGGTGGCTCAACCATCTATGAGATCTGGTGTCCCCTTCTGGCCTGCAGGCAGAACACTGTTTGTAAATATATAAAATGTGGAAATTTGAAAAATAGTATAGATTCAAAACAAAACAGGGGTGGAGGACTGGATGCTCAGGGCAGTAAGACCACAGCATATGGCACTATGAAGGCAGAAACGTATCAATCACATAGTCAAATGCACAAAACGTAAGATACCAAGAGTGAACCTTAATGTAAGCTGTGGGCTTTGGGTGGTGAGTCAGTGTAAGCTCACTGACCTACAAATATGCCAGCCTAGTGTTAAGATGTTGCTTTCAGAGGCTTGGGGAGGGAGCAGTGATGACGACAGGGAGTGTAGGAGAAGTGCCTCTATCTTCCTCTCAGTTTTGCTGTGAATTTTAAACTGCCCTAAAACACAGAGTCAGTTAAAAAAAAAGAACTTAGGTTTAAGAATACACTCCTGGGCTGGAGAGATGGCCACGGAAGGAGCACCTGCTGCTCCTGCATCCAAGGCTCAGTTCCCACCACTCAGCACCTCACGCCACCTGCACTGCAGTTCCCAGGGCACCTACGTCCTCTTCTGGCCTCTGCGGGCATCAGGCAAGCACATGGTATGTAAACATGCACGCCGGCAAAACTCTTATACACATAAAATAAAAATAAATCTTAAAAAGAATACTAAGTTAAATCATGTGATCCGATTTAAGAAGATATTTCTTAAATTTTCATCTAACTGAAAAGTATACAGCAGAGATGAAGATGTTACCATGTAAAGGAACTGTAACCTTCTGTCCTGTTGTTCCTGTTACTGTGGTTGTGGCCATTGTCAAAAGGGCTTGCCCAGGAGAAATTGCTAAGCTTTCAGCATTAACACTCGAAGGAGCAATTTTCAGTTTTGTTCCTTCTGCCATAATCTTGTCCGTAAATACTTCCTTTGGTGGGTCATCTCCAAAAAGTCTTCTCTTAGCACTTCCTGCAGCAGGAGAGCTATATCGTTCGTGGACAGAAATCGGAGACAACGGCTGCATATCTAGTAAACAGAAAAATAAAGGAGTTTAAAATGTATTTCAAAACAATAAATCAGGTTTACTTGTTCCTATGCAAAGCACTTAGGATCTAGAAGTAAACAAAATAGTTTCCACCCTTATGGTGTATCAAGTCTAGCAAAACAGATACATAAGTCAATACAGCAGAGTGTGAGATTTGTGATAGCTATCTTTCCGCATTCCTGAAGGTCTGTATATAGCAACAGAGCAACATATTAGCCAGGGAGAACCTGGGCAGTGGTGGCGCACACCTTTAAATCCCAGCACTTGGGAGACAGAGGCAGACGGACCTCTATAAGTTCTAGGCCAGCCAGGTCTACAAAGTGAGTCTAGGACAGCCAGGGCTGTTACACAGAGAAACCCTGTCTCCAAAAACCAAAAACCAAAACCAAACAAATAAACAAAAAGAATTAGTTTCTATCTCCTGTTATTATTTATTAAATAACATCTGAAAAGAAAGTGGCATAACCAAAACTCAGCTTGGGGTCACACTTGTCATTCCCCACACTCCCAGCACTGCAAAGGCAGTAGATGTGGTTTCTGAGTTAGGAAACACAGGATCTTCTTTAAAAGGTCCATCAGAACACATCAACAAAAATGATACATGCTAAGCTCACTTTGCCTTAATTTGAGGGTCTTCCCCTCCAATCAAAACCAAAGTGAACATTATGGATTGGTGAAATGGATCAGTCAATAAAGTATCCACATACAAAAATAAGACCCTGGGGATTTGGAGCCCCAATCCCTACATAAAAAAAGCCAGGCGTGATCACACAGGTCTGCAATCCTAACAAACAAAGGGTGAAGGGAGAATGCAGATGGACAGACAGGCAGATTCCAAGCACCCTATTGAGGACCTGCCCTGACTTCCCTCAGTGATGGACAGTGATGGGGAACTATAACTTTCTGCCCCAAGTTGCTTTTGGTGATGGTGTTTTATTTATCACAGTGATAGAACCTAACTAAGATGCCACTAATAACATGAAGTCTGTAAAATAATAACAAAAACAGATTTTGTCTTCCAAGAGACAACACACTCTCCCTTGTTCTATTGTTTAAAAGTTCAGGTTCAAAGTCTCTTTTGACTCAAGGAAAACTATTAGTTGTGAGCCTCTACAATAACTGTAAGACAAGTTACATATTTCTGGGTATTGCTTTGCCTTTGCTTTTAGCTTTGCTTGGAACTCACTATGTAGACCAGACAGTCTCACTTTGAACTCAAAGGTATCCTTCTTCCTCTGCCTCCTGAGTGCTGGGATGAAATCATGCACCATCAAAACCAGCTCAAGTTACACATTTTCATGATACATTCAATCTTACATTATTGTCCACATTTTTTAAACCAATTTCCTGAACCAATTTTACAAGTATATAAAATGTGCTCCTCTTCTGTTCTTTTGTGCACATTAGGCAAACATTTTACCACTGAACTAAAGTACCCACAATATATAATGTACTTTTCAAGTGAGGGCATCTTGGTATCTATTTTTACTTTTAGTAGGTGATTAGTCAATCTACTTTTAAAACATGTAATAAAAATTAGCCCGGCAGTGATATGTATCAATGAGATGGCTGGGGAAGCGGCTGTGCCTAAATGGGATCTTTCATTGATTCTGGATAAGCAGCTAGGACTTCTTTAGTGCTCAGCAAACAAGTGATTCTTGTAGCTCCCAGACACCTACACGAGTCTACTTGTGTTACTTGAGTGTAAGGATGCCCAACAGGGATGCTCAAAGGAGAGACTTGAGGGCCAGCCATGGCGTTCTCTGCAGACTCCCTGAAATACCTCTCCATAACAGAGCACTTGCTTAGCATGGCTCCAGGCTCTGACCTTGATCCCCAGCACCCTAAAACAAAATAAAAACTGACACGGAGTAACTTAGATGATGCTTGCTGCCTTACATCATTTTTAACAGGGCACCTTTTAAAATTAATTAATTAACTTATTCATTTTACAGACCGATCTTAGCCTCCCTCCTCTCCTCCTGGTCCTACCCTCTCTTCCCCCATTCCCCCTCTCCTAAAAGGGCTTTTTTTTTTTTGTCCTGGCAAACTGTCAATTTTTAAAAAGTGTATATGGACCAGCTATTAGTATATTCATTAAACTGAGTGTGTACCGTAGTTTTTCTGGTATTTGTAAAGTAACAATTTAACAGTAAAGGTTTTAACTATTTTAAAAATTTAAGAATGCAAAACACACACTTTCTTAGCACTCAGAAGGCTGAAGACAGAGGATAATAAGTCTGAGGACAGCCTGGGATACACAGAAAAGCTCTCTCAAAAATAAAACAAAAAAATTCCAGAGTTTCATAATGCAAAAGATGAGTGTATCAGTTGGTATGTCAGAAGAAAAACGAGACTGCGCTCATTATTAAGCCTAAAATGTGTAATTTTAAGAGTCGTGATAAGTCTTTTAGGAGATGTAGCTCAGTATAGAGGTTAATTTTTTAACTGTATTTTAATTTATTTAGTGAGAAGGAGAATGGCAAGCGATGTTGCACAAGTAAAGGTTAGAGAACAACCTGTGGGAGTTGGTCCTCTCCCTCCAGCATGTGGTCCTGGCAAATCACACTCAGGCTGTCAGGATCACTATGCACTGAGCAATCTTACACTTACACATACACACACAAATAAAAATGAACACAAAGTGAATGAACAAGTGAAAGATAAGTAAGACAAAGTAAAGTGAAACCAACAGTTGACAAAACACCACTAAGTTTGTTCTGCGTTAGCCAACTACTGCTGGGCAGGGGGCCTGGCCTGAAATGTAGTGAGATTTACTTTTTCTTTTCTCTTCTCTACTTCCCCTCTCAGACAGGGTCTTTCTTTCTCTATAGCCCTTCCTGGCCTGGAAGTCACTATGTAGACCAGGCTGGCCTCCAACTCAGAGAAATCTGCCTGCCTCTGCCTCTAGAATGCTGGGATTAAAGGCAATTGCCACTAGGCCCAGCCCAGAAATGCTTTTTATATGAAGAAAGTTAACAGGCCACAGAGGTAGCACTGAGCTTATCAAATCTTGATAAAGAAATTATATGTTTTACCATACTATGAAGTTCAGTTTTTCTTTTAAAAACCAAAAAGGTCTTCGTTTCCCCCTCCCCCCCGTATTCCATCAACATCACACCTACCCTTGCGAAGACTCCCACTGTCAGTGCGGACTTCCTTAACTCTTGGATGTACTATTGGAGACATTGGCATCATGGGGAGATGCCCCTGTACATTTCCTCCATTTCCTATTTCAAAATTATTTGGGAATATAACCTACAGGAAAAAAAAAAAAACAACACTTCATTTTTACAGAGATGAACCCGGTGATTGAAACTTATGAGAAAAAGAAACCTTAGTTTATTTTACTTTCTTTTTACTCCTTCACAAAAACATAACGTTTTTCAAAAGCTCCAACAGTTACAATGTGACCCACCAATTCCAAGCATAGACAAAATACCATGAGGACAGATAGCCAAGAAAAACTAACACATGCCCATAGGCCTCATGCATTAATGTTCACAGCAGCATCATTCTTCTTTTGTTGAAAAATTTTTTCATACAATACATTTTGATCAAGTTTTTCCCCTCCCCCAACCCTTTTCAGATCCTTTCCGTCTTCCTACCCAATCAAAGTTCGTTCTCTCTTTAAAACAAACAAAACACACACACATAAACAAAAATAAAAAGGAACACAAACAAGTGAAAGACCAGTAAGACAAAGTAAAGTGAAACCAACAGTCGATAAAACACCACTAAGTTTGTTCTGCGTTAACCGACTACTGCCGGGCATGGGGCCTGGCCTGAAATGTAGTTGACATATCCAGTGAGACACCGTTAAAAAAAACTGATTTACCCTTTGCCAGCAGGTAGCAACTGCAGATAATTTTTGGGTTAGGGTGGGACTCTCTATTTCCCCTTCTCAGTGCTAGGACACATCTCGCTTGAACTTAAGAGCATCGTACTTAATAGCCAAGGCTACACAGGAAATCCTCTCTCAAAAACAAAAAACAAATTATGCTCGCCCAGCTCTGACTTACTTCTTCACAGGAAGGAACTTTGTTTGCAGAAGCATGGAGAGCTTCCCACAGTGCAGAATTATTACTCCAAGCTAAACTCTCCAAAATCTGCTCTTCAATGCTATTCAGGTGTTTCACCATGTCTCTGGAAAGCCCCTCCTCTGAGCGGATCACCACCTCAATAACCTGGAGAGAAGAAAGTTGAAGCAGCAATGAGGTTTGACTAACAAGCAATCACCGGTCTGGGCTTACAAACATGAACGACTCTAGCTTTACTGTCACACAGAACCCACACTGGAGCCATAATTCTGTGGGCTGCTAGATCTGTATATGTTATGAATTAAAACACAAAGTGATTTTAAGTCTTTTTATCCTTTCTCTTTCTTTTTTTCTCATAAAACATATTTTAACTGCAACCTTCCCTCCCTCCATTACCCCCTCAACCTCCTCACTCACAGCCACTGTCCCTCTCTCTCTCCCCAGAAAAGAGCAGGCTTCCAAGTGCTATCAACTGAACATCTTTAAAATAGCACCACAAACAGGGCTGGCACACAGTTACAAGCACTTTCTCCACAAGCAAGGGGGCTGGAGTTCAGATCCCCAGATCTCGAATAAATGCTGGTAGGCGTGGTAGCCCACCTGTAACTCCAGCCTCGGAAGGCAGAGACAGGGGCTGCCTGGAGAAAGCTGGCTAGCAAGACTGGCTGCACTGTAGAATACGGGTTCCATTAAGAGATCCTACCTCAAAAGAACATGGCAAGAGGACAGTGAAGAAAAGCCTAAATCAACTCTGGGCCTCTACATGCACTCATCCATACCACAACACAGACACATAAAAAGAAAAAAATAGAAAAAATTTTATCACATATTTGAGAACTGTCCATCTTCTGAGTGTTGGGACTACATGTCTTCCTTTTTAACAGATAAAAATAGAGCCAATGGGTAGAAACTGGTGAATAGTCCAAAAGTAGTAGGAACTCAGGCATAACTTCCAGTCTAGTTTCTTTTTAATCTACTTGCACTTTCTGATATCTCAAAAGAACAGAATAAATTATCTGAAAATAACTGCAGGTTTCTTCTCTAAGAAAATATTGGCTAGTTCATGACTACAGAACAGGGAGAGATTCTGGAATAATCAACTTTCAGATTCACAGTTGTATCTGGGTCTGTGCTTGAAAGAATAAAACCCTAGCATAATGCTGACAACACTATTTTGCAAGACTGGAACAGTGCAAGGTCAGAAGCAAGGCAGGACAGATGTCCAACAACAGGATATCTGCGGTTGGGCGCCTGGCCTATGAGGGGGGACGGAAA
>CM053766.1:136235521-136400266 GCA_028658305.1 Pachyuromys duprasi | reverse complement strand
GGACGGAAAGTCCTTGTCCCTTCTGAGGAAAACACTCTGGGCACCCGAGATAAGAACCGGGTACGTGACTCGGCTCACATCTGCCTCCCCGCTTTCCCTGGGTATGTGATCTAACTATGACTTTGTTTAAACTGTCCAATCAGACCCCTATAACTATGCTTCTCGCTTCTGTTATCTGCTTCCTGCTCTGAGCCATATAAAAAACCGTCACCCCAACGGGGTGGGGGGGGGGCGCACAAGTCCTCCGAAAGGCTTTGTCGCCCTGGGTACCCGTGTATCGAAATAAACCTCTTGCGGCTTGCATCTGAAGACTGGTCTCGCTGTTCCTTGGGAAGCGGGGTCTCCCCGTCTAGAGAGGCTCTAGCGGGAGTCTTTCAGTGCTAAAGGAAGCAAGGCCTAGGACAAGTGAACACTTGAGGTTAAATACTGAGTACCAGGTCACATTTGGAAGTCAGTGATTTGAAAAAGAACTCAAACTATGAAATTGGCTCAATATATTCCCCCTTTCCTTTGCTTATACCCTAAAAGGAATACTTATTATCAGAATACCTCCAGAAGTACTTTCTAAACATGGCAACTATGTTTCTTCAACATTAAGATAAACATGTTTACGTGAGCAATACATACCATAGGAGGACTCTGCAATCACCTTACCTTATAAAAATAAAATGGTTGCAAATCAAGAACTTCAATAATCCAAGGGAAAGTACGGGGTGAGCTATAGGCAAAGAGCACAATTTCCAAACAACAAGCCACCAAGGATCTATGAAATATATCTTGCTCTAAGAGAACCTTAGGGGAAAAAAAGATCAAAATTTAGTATTTCTCAGTAATTTCAGCTTTGGTCCTCCTAGAAGAAAACCATAACCTAGTGAGGTTGAGAGATGAGGCATAGCAGCAGTGAAACCAATCCCCGCGTCCACACGTACACCATGTCATGTACTCCCCACACATATATAAACACTTTTTTTTAGCTAGTCCGACAGGTCATCTGGTAAAAGCACTTGGCATACAAGTCTGACAACTGAGTCTGATCCATGAAATGACATAAAACTGGAAGAACTGACTCCACAGAGCTGTCTTCTGACTTCTAAGCCTGTACCATGACATGGACATGTCCATACACACATCATATACACAATATTTTTTTCACAATATTTTTAAAGTTTATGTTCATTTGTCTTGCTTGTGTATGTGTTTGTGTGTCTGCACACAGTGTGAGCACCATGATACCCATTTGGAGGTATTCATATGAGTTTCGAGGATCAAACTAAAGTCAGGTTTGCACAGGGAGTGCTTTTTACCCACTAAATCATCTTGCTAGACTCCAAAATTATTTTTTAAAACTATTTACTTTCCTTCTTTTATCATGAATCATCGCAGATCAACTAGAGAATAAAAAAAGCAGAAATTCCATCTAGGATAAAGCTAGAAGTCATCTGTAACTATAAACTACAAGTCATAAAGATCAAAAGAAGAAAGGATGATAAATGACTCACAGACAGAAGACATTTAAATATACCGGAGGGTGTGTGGACAGACACTGAAAGAAACTGGATGTATGAAACCTGGAGGAAGCAGCATCTGCTGGCACAGGCAGAGTGCAAAGCAGGAATAAGGCAAGGACAGACAGAGGGGTGATCTGAGAGTCTGCAGGAGTTAAGAGTGTGGGAGGAGACACACAAACAGTATTCTAAGGGTCAAATGAGGGACCGTTAGGAGTCCAAACTGTTCTCTACAAGAACTAAACAAGACTCACAGGTACTTAGGAAGAAGTGAAAATCTATAAATCGGATTGTGAGACTGTATCCCTTACTTGTCTTGCTCCATAATACCAACAACCAGGCAAGTACAAGACAGCAACAGGTGAGACTCTCATCACCTGAAGCCACTGGATTTTTTCCTCACAGCTTATCAACTCTTTAGTGCCTTACTTATATGTTATAAGTTGACAATCAAGAATAACCCCAACATTTGCAGAAAAACCTTCCTTGAAATATAGACCAAAACATGCAGAAACACTTAGGAGACATATTGTGCAACAGAAGAAAACATTAAAGAAATATAATTCACCTTAAAGAATTTAAAAAAAAAAAAAAGCAAGCTGGGCACAGTGTCGCTTGCCTATAATTCCAGTACTCAGGGAGGTGAAAACAGACAGATCTTTGTGAGTTCAAGGACAGCGTGGTCTACAAAGTGAGTCCAGGACAGCCAAGTCTACACAAGGAAATGCTGTATCAAAAAACAAACAAAACAAACAAAAAACTAAAAACAAAACACAAACAAACAAAAAGAAATGCAAAAATTTAGGAGTATAAAATAGAGCATTGCAAAATAATGAAACAAAACAAACACAATGAATCACAGGACATAATTTTAAATTAAAAGGGGGGTTCTGTAGGATTGCCCAATGGGTGAATGTAAAACCCACAAAAAGGTACAACAGGATGCTAGGGTTGTAGCTCAGCTGCTAGAGTGCTGTCTAACATTCACAAAGCCCTGAGTTCCCCTGGGTATGGGGAAACATGGCTATAATCCCAGCACTTAGGAGCTGGAAGCATGAAGATCAGGAGTTCAAGGTACTGGTTATTCAGTGAGTTAGAGACCAGAGTGACCAGCCTGAGTTTCATAAGACCCTGTCTCAAAACAACAACAAAACATTCTCACAAATCTAACATCAGTGGTAAAAGAAAGATTCTGAAGAATTCTAGAAAGGCTGAGGCAAATAGGATCAGGAGTTCCAGACCAGCCTGAGCTACAAATCAAGCCCTAGGCCAGCTTACCGACTTTTGCAGCGAGAACTAATTAAAAAAGCCAAGGAAATGGTGGCACACACCTTTGATCCCAGAAGTTGAGAGGCAGAGGCAGCTGGAGCTCTGTGATTTTGAGGCCAGCTCAGTCTACAGAGAGAGTTCCAGGGCAGCCAAGGCTACACAGAGAAACCCTATCTCGAAAAACCAAAACCAAAACTAACAACACCAAAACAAAACAAAAAAGATCTCTGAAATAAAGACCAGTCATACACCATTAACAAAGAACTAGTATGCCATTAAAGAAACTGGACAAGGCTGGAGATTAAGAGCACTGGCTGCTCTTCCAAAGGTCCTGAATTCAATTCCCAGCAACCAAGGATGGCTCACAACCATCTACTCGGAAATTTGGTATCCTCTTCTGGCGAGCAAGGTAGAACACTGTATACATAATAAAAAAATAAATATTTAAAAGAAAGAAAGAGAAAAAAAAACTGGACAATAATGGAGTAATGTCTTCAAAGTCACAAAGGAAAACATCAATTCAGAATTCTACACACAGACAGCTACCAGTATAGTGAGTAATAATAAGACATTTATGCAGACTTTTACAAGGAACTTAAAGGGGTTGAGAGATGTGCTTTGTGGCTAAGATTAATGGCAGCTCTTCCAGAGGACTGATGTTTGAGTCCCAGCACCAACATGGCAGCTCACAAACTCCAGTCCCAGAGGATACCATGGCCTCCTCCACCCTCCCTAGACACTTCATGCACATGCTGCACAGCAGACACACACAGGCAAAACATCCATCCAAACAGAGTAAAAGTAAAGGAAAAACCCTTTAAAAGGAATTTTTAAATGTGATAGGGTTTCTACATTGTGCTGAACTGCTGATATCTATACCAGTAGACTGGGAGTCAGATACATATATATATATATATACATATGTGTGTATACATATATACATATACATATATACATATCTTACCTAAAATAGTCATAAAAAATACATACAGCCTTCAAAAATGTTCAAGAAACCCATCAAAAGACAGAAAAAGTGAACAAGCAGGAGAGAGGTTTATCTTTCTGCAGGCTGTATTTTTTAGAACAGGAAAGAAGGGAAGGAGAAAAGGGTGGGGAAAAAGGGTACAAACAGAAAACAGAAATAAAATGGTAGATTTAAGCCTTACTGCATTAATAATTAAACGAAAGTAGGCTAAAATTATCAGCTAAAAGACAGAAATGACAGAATAAGGAAAGAAGGAAGGAAGGAAGGAAGGAAGGAAGGAAGGAAGGAAGGAAGGAAGGAAGGAAGGAAGGAAGGAAGGGGTCTGGCAGTGTCTGACTGTAATCTCAGCACTGAGAAGGCTGAGATGGGATCACTGTGAATCTACCAGGGCTGCATGCCAAGTTCAAGGCCATCCTGGCTACAGGAGACTCTCTCAACCATGCCTACGGCTCAACATTAAATGAATGAATGAATGAGGCATGGCTTAAACATAATGCTTCCTGAAACTCAAGTAATAATAGAGGTAGCTTAGAAGTAAAGTAACAGAAAAAGATGAACCATGTAAACATTAACTAAAAGAAAGCAGGAACCATTAGAAACACTTCATAGCAAACAAAATCACCGCGGTCAGAGAAGGGACACTGTATGATGATAAAAGGGTCAATTTACAGAGAAGACAAAGGAGCAATCTTAAGTTTGTATGCACTGAACAGCAGAGCTTCAAAATATTTTTTTAAAAAATCTGATAGACTTGAATGAGACATATTCACAACTATATTCAGACATTTTAATATCCCTCTCACAACAACTGATAGAAGCAGAAAATCGGCATGGAAAAAGAAAACAGCAACATCATGAACAACATGACAGAAATAACAGAACTCACAATGTCATGAGATACAACTGGACATTTAAAGAACATTCCACACAATGCAGGATATGCATTTTCTTCAAGGTTCTATAAAACATTAACCATGAACTGTCTTAGGCTATAAAATATAGTATCGATAAATTAAAAGAGGTGGATTCATACGATGTTTTATAACTGTAAGAATGTTAAACAGCAGTGGCTGAGTAAAGGCCTTTCTGGTAGCAGAGTTTTGTACGGTAAATAGCATTTTTCTTTGTTTTTGTTGTTTTGTTTTAGTTTTTTTCTCTCTGTGTAGCCTTGGCTGTTCTGGCCTCGGTTTCACAGAGGTCTGCCTGCCTCTGCCTCCCAGAGTGCTGGGATTACAAGCGTGTGCCACTTTTTTTTTTTAAGATTTATTTATTATGTATTTAATGTTCTGTATGCATATACACCTGCACACTAGAAGAGGGCACCAGATCTCACTGTCGATGGTTGTGAGCCACCATGTGGTTGCTGGGAATTGAACTCAGGATCTTTGGAAGAGCAGCCAGTGCTCTTAACCTCTGAGCCATCTCTCCAGCCCTCTATGGTCAATCTTAATTAAAAAAATCTTAAATGAAAAATCACAGAGCATAATTCTTAAGTTTTTAGTTGTGAGGCCTTCTGAGCAGTATAACAGAACATCACACTGTCTCCCTCTCCCCTGCGCTGGATGTGAATCATCCCTTGGTCTAGATCCACACTGTATATGCTACCTGCTCATTACTCACTTAGTAGTAGTGATGCTGATGTGGCATTTCAGTGCTTATGTTTAAACGGCCCTCATTGTACTTAACAATGACCCTAAAGTGCAAGAGTAGAGTGAGTATTAATTTAGACATGACCAAAAATAACTACAATGTACTGTGTTTAGGTGAAACAATAAAAGAATAAGGTACTTTAAGAGAGGTGGATAACATTCACCTAACTTTTAGCATCTTGTTACAACTATTATTAGTTGTAACTATTATTATTAGTAACTATTAATGCTGCTTTCTCACTGTGCCTGTATAAATTAAACTTTGTCAGCCAGGCAAGGTGACACATCTGTCACCCCAGCACTTGGGAAGTAGAGCAGGATGATTGCTGCACAGAGACCTTGTCTCACAAAACAAAAACAGACTGGTGAGATGACTTGGCAGGTCTTGCCAACGAGCCTGAGGACAATCTCTGGGACCCACCAAGGTGAAAGGAAAGAACCTAAAGCTGCCGTCTGCCCTCCACACATATTACGGTATGCATGCACATGGGGAAAGCCTATGCTTAATACATAATTGTTTCAAGCCCCCAAAAGTAATCAACCAGATGTTATCACAGATAAAAGAAACCGAAATATAGTATTAAGAGCTATCTGAAAACTATCTCCTCTCAAAAAAGGGGGACCACTGTATCTTGATTTTTGTGCTAGTTACATAACCCACATGATACACCTGCAGAAGGGTAGAAACACTATTTCCCGGTCAGTTTCTTCATTTTGATACTGTATGGCTTAAGCTATAATCCCTACAGAAAGACAATCTCTGTTACTTTTGCAACTTGGTATGAATCTGTAACTATTTCAAAATAAAAGCAAAACTTTTTCCTTCTCCCTCAGGTGTTTCATTAAGGTGTTAGCATAAATCACACATGTATGAAATCTGAGAAGAACCAATCCTTAAGAAATAAGATGAAAATTCCAGGGTAAAACAGAAATACTTTGTAATAGTTACATAGTACCCTTCCATAGCTACCTGTTTCTACTGGAACAGGAGATGAAAGGACTCTGAGAGTGACCACACAGGGGATAGAGGAAAGGAGGCAAGAACTAATCTTAGGATAGGTTTCACTTTGTAGAACATTCCTTTCAGGGGCTGGAGAGAAGGCTCAGGTAAGCATGGGCACCTGATGCCAAGCCTGATGGTCTGAGTTTGATCTCCAGGATGTACACGGTGGAAGGAGAGAAACCAATTCCTGCAAGTTGACTTCTGACCTCCCCTTGTATGCCACACTATAGAACGAGACACAATCCCCCTAAATACATAGTAAATGTATAAAACTAAATAGAAAGAAAACACTTTTAGTAGTCCTTGAAGTAATTAGAACTGGTCAGATGTTCAAAGAAAATTCTTCTTTTTTCTTTTTTTAAGAAAAACAAATACTACTTTTATAATTTAATATTCTGAGTTAGGGCTGAAGAGATGGCTTAACAGTTAAGAGCACTGTCTGCTCTTCCAAAGGTCTTGAATTCAACTCCCAGAACCCACATGGTGACTCACAACCATATATCAAATATTGGGATGTAATGCCCTCTTTTAGTATGCAAGTATACATGCAGATAAAGCACTAATATAAATAAAATAAAATAAATCTTAAGAATCTTTGAGTTATAAACAAATAGGTAATTGTCAGCTTTAACAGTTTGAGGGGCAGAGTGCTAATCAGGAACTGGGAATGGAGGCCAGAGAAAGCTCATTTATAGAAAGAGAACACTTTAGTATACCACGTATCACCTTTCTACTTCGAGATGAATAGCATGGATGTGTCAAAATCAACAACAGAAATTAAAAAATAAAACCCTGTCCACGTCTGCCATAAACTGATTTCCCACAATGGCCTATGGAGCCTGTCAAAACACTACTTCCAATAACAAAGCTCCCAGGGTTCTAGTGCAAGCCGCATGCTGTGTGTGGGCACTGTGTTAGCCACACTGGGCCAGTGAGCGATGGCACTGCTTCAAGGCCTGCAGGGGGCTCGTGTCTTACTGCTCACTTTTGTATTCTAAATGTTTTTCATTCAACTTGACTAATTATCCAAAAACCCTGAGTGTGATTTTCTATAGCATGGCTACCCAGGCTTAACACTAAGTACCAGATGCAAAACTTTCAGAACTGGTTAGAAAAGCTTCAGTCCTGTGGAAGAAACTTCCTGATTCTAAAAAAAAAAAAAGAATTACACAAAGCTAATGGTAAGGCAGGATGAAAAGCGTGCAAAGCTGCAAGCAAGTTTACAATACAGCTAACGCCACGTCAGTTAACACCTGAGAAAGAAGTCAGGCAAAATATTTTTAGAAGTGTTATTAAAAAGAAGAGAATTAATTTTGCTTGGAAAATTAAAAAGACCTCTATCAGCATATTTACTATTTGAAAACTTTTAAGAGGCTAAAGATAAATCTGCTCAGAGACAACTGAGGACTAAACATCAGGCTTGGAAAACTCTGCAGTGCCCCCAAGCAGGCAAGCTCAGCTTGCTTAAGATGACAGATTTCTTTACGTTAGTGAAATGGTCGGGAAGAGCAAACTGCTGAAGATGGACAAAGTGATCTTGCTGTTAGCAGTGTAAAACAATCAGGCGACATCACTGAGAAGTAAGAAGATGGAGCCGTCTTTGTGTTGAGGCATGAGAAAACAACGAGGTCTCAATTGACTCAAGTTGTTGTCAAATTTAGAAATGACAAAGTTGGTTAATGTTTGACATTCAGTTCCTTTTTCTGTAGCTCATGGACTGCTGCCCATTGAATACATTTCGATTGGTATTTTCAAGCCCTGACAGTGGAGATTCCTGCCAAGTTTCGCCTTTTAAGTCTGGAGATGAGACTGTCCATGCAGATGTGCTGGTGAATGATTCTGCCTTTGATGGAGGCCGACAGACTGCTGTTTTTACACTGGTCACAGTTCTGTGCAGGTGAGCGCCCCTGCCAGAACTGCGTTCACAGCTGTTAAAGAGCTGTGATATAACCGTTTTCAGAGAAGATTCTAGAGTCATTAGTTAAGGTCTGATACCTAGGCATAAATCATGTGTATAGTTAATGGTTGTACATAGAAATAACTGTTTGTGTCCTAACAGCTTTTTCTAGTAAGAAAAAGATTCACACACCTTTCTCATAATCTTTTTTCTTTTTCCTCAACTAAAAACTAAGAAATGATGTACAAAGTCTGTGCTTTTGTTTATACTGTATGAAATAAAAATTCTTTTTTGTAAAAAGAAAGAACAAACAAACCCCCGCTACTTCCCAGGTAAGACTCTGAGACCTTGCTATGACTGGAAGGCGGATTTACTTACTGACATATCCATCCCATGAAGTCTTCGTGTTTCTTGAACCATTATCGTCTCTAATATTTTATAATACAAAATTTCTGCCAGTTTTAGTCTGTTTACAGCAAAGTCTATAGGAAATAAAGGAAAGCGTGTGCTATTGAAACTGTGATGGCAACTAAAGAGCAAAAACTTAAATTGGTACATGAACTGTAAGAGAAGGGAAAGGATTCTACTTTGGGGGACATTCTCCACACCTAATTCTTACCTATGTGGGATCCTGGCTGTTTATCTGTGGACTGGGTATAGTGCTGGCAGAAAGTCTCTCCTATTCCTTTCAATATTTTTATAACATTTTCCATAGGATTCCGCATACAAGATCTATACAATACAAGAGAAGCCCACTCATCACAAAAAAAAAAAATCCAGATTACCAACATTCCTCAAGAGTCTTCAAGAATCACCTTAGGGTTGGGATGTAGCTCAGGAAAAAGACTGTTTTGTCTAGCACACACATGGAACACACACACACAGTCTAATGAGCTCGGCACTGGGATACAAATTCATGAAGATCATGAGTTCTACATCAGCCTGGTTTATAGAGCTAAAGAACAGACAAAACTCAAAAACCAAAACCTAGCAGTCTTTAGTGGCCAAAGTTCTATTTCCAGGTATAAGTTTATAAATGTAAATGTAAATTAAGCTTTATATAGAAAGCAACACATAATAAAGATGGCTCAGCACCAGTTAGAAACTGATGACTTTGTAGTGTGACCTTTTCCCCTTTCTTTATTGGTGCATATGTATATCTGTGCATTTGTGTACGGACATCAGAGGTCAGCCTTGGGCATCAATTCTCAGAAATGGGCCACTGTGTTTTCTCACCAGCCTGTGTTCTCAGGTTAGGTGAGGCTGGCTAGCTAGCAAGCCCCAGGGATCCCCTTGTGTCTGCCTTCTTGGTGCTGTGATTTACAAAGGCATGTCATCACACCCAGCTTCTTTAATGGCTTCTGGGGATCAAACTCAGGGCTTCAGCACTTCACCAAATTAGTTACCTCTCCAGCCCCAAAAGTTGTCTTTTAAAACTGCTCAGGGTTCCCATAACAAGGACGTGCTCTCCTTCCTGCTCAGTCATCAAGGGAAAGAGAAGCAGTAAGCCGTCGTCAGGTACAGCCTAAGTAATGTGACAGGGATAGTTCTCAGAGGACAGCAACAGTGGCCTGGGCCTGGAAATGTAGTTCACTCCCTCCCTAGCCCTGCTTGCCTATTTTTGAGATATGGTTTCATGTAACCTAGGCTGACCTTGAACTCCTGATCAGTATGCCTCAACAGAAGAATGGAGGAAAGAACCCAGTGTGAAACACTATTGAGTACAATTACAATTCATCAAACATACCCCTTTCCCAGTACCACTTTTTGTGGACAGCCATACTAGACTCATCCACTTCTTTTCCTGCCCACTAATTTGGCATCTCTCTCTGCTGATCATTATTTTTCTGATTCTCATATTTCATTAGGCATCAGGGAAGAATGATCTCTGATCTGACTTTATCCTACCACCTTTACCAAGAAAGAGACTTCTTAAAAAATAATTCCATAAAAATCCCATTATATACCATTCCCAGGAGGTGATCAGTCTCATTTAAAACGAATGGATCCCGCAAGACAGCTCAGTGGGTAAGGGCAATTGCCTCTAAGCATAAGAACCTAAATTCAATATTCACGATCTGCATGTGGAAGAAAGTTGTCCTCTGACCTCTAAAAACATGCCATATAAGGGAATGAAAACCATCAAAAGAAATATTCGACTAAGAAAAAACAAAAATAACCCTTACAAGAGTAGAGCATCAGCACTCAATAAACTTTCAAATACACTTGAAAGCCTATTATTTTGCAAAATAACAATTTTCAGTAGGTATTTCTGCCTAGATGCCAACATATTTTATGATCAAATTGATGTAGTAAAATTTGCCACATGCACTCCCAGTCTCAAAAATTCTGAATATATTAAAAACATAATTGAACAAAGATTCTAATTTTAATAAAACATTTAGAAAAATGGCATTATACGTACTCAAAAATATTCAGAAGTTGCTCACTTGGTGCATTTTTTAGTCCAGCCACAATACTCTGTAAGCGGCTTACACTTTGAGTAGCTGAAGCAACAGGTGTGGTGACTGCCTCTTTTTCTTGCAAATACCGCCGCCCAGTAAGAGGGGTAGAAGGTGCAAATGACCGGTTCTGTCGGAAAAGATGATGTGTGAAACTAGCAAGCCATTTCCCCTATTTGATGCAGTGCGCATGCGTCTTCTCTCTTCATCACCTGTTGCTTTTCTTCCTTTCCAGGTTACCCGCCAATGTCCAGCAATGTCATGCTACTGACATCTGTACAGCCCCGAGTCATACTTCATATATGCAGTCTCATTTATCTCATACAACATACCTGAGATACACTGTATACTTATTTTAATTTTATACATGAGGAAACAGGGAGATAAGAACAAAAAATTTGTCTGTGCTAATGAGGTCAACAGAAGAGTTCGGAAGCAGGCTCCCACTCTATTTAGGAGTGAATTTTCCATTAGATTTTGTCCTCTAACAAATCTCACAAATAAACACGGAATTAACCCTGGGCCCTCAACACTCCAATCTACAGTTATACAGCAAAAGTCGGAGAAAGGCAGTTGTATCAAGTGTAGGGAACTAAACTACAATTCTGAAGCAATGTATGTTAACATGGGCTGAGCTGAAGCAAAGAGACTGGTAAGAAAGTTTAAGTTTTATGTCAAAAGACACATATTGGGGCTGGAGAGATGGCTCAGAGGTTAAGAGCACTGTCTGCTCTTCCAAAGGTCCTGAGTTCAATTCCCAGCAACCACATGGTAGCTCACAACCATCTATAATGAGATCTGGTGCTTTCTTCTGGTGGGTAGGTGTACATGTAGGCAGAACACTATATACATAATAAAGAAATAAATAAAAAAGACACATATTATGAGCTAACCCAGATGTGCTTGGAAAATATATAAAATGTTACTAATAACCAGACTGAGCACTATAGTTTAAAAATTACCTTTTAGAGCTTTCACAGGAAATCAGAATTAGTAGGAGAGATGCAATACTTAAAAGATGCCTCTGCTGTTAGTAGAATGACAGAGAGAAAAGACAAATATCATTGAGAACTGAGGCAGGCTAGGCTACATTACCTTTTCAAAGTGTTGCTGAAGGTTGCATTCCACACTGGCCTGTGACGTCAGTTTCCCAAATGGGGTGTCAGCAGTGAACTTTCGAGGTGTTCCAATTTCCTCCTCTGCATCTGCTCCCAAAAAGATCCTCTCATCAAAGTCCCCAACAGTTAGAACATACTCTTCATACTCCTTGTTCACAGCTTTGCTGCAAAGAGAATTGCCTTGAGCTGCCAGACGAAAACTGAGCTGTACAATACACTTACCTTAGTATGAATGAAGACTCACTTGTAGCTTGGGAAAAGCGATGACTTTCTATGTTTATGACCTTTGCTTATCTGATAATATCAGAGGCTGCCACCTTTTTATGAACATTCACGATAGCCACAGCAATGACTTCTCTTGACGTACAGGTCAAAGGAGACTATAGACTTAACCTTAAGACAGAGAAGCTGACTCAAGAACAGAGTCTAACATGTGATCACTGAGGCAATCATAGCGGTTTTGAAATGAGGACATTTTCAATTGCTAACATAGATTAACTAGAAGAATATAAAACCAAACAAAGATGTCATTAGGTGTATTTCTGAGTTCCCATGGGAGTATAGTAGTTTCAAATGCAAATGTTTCTTAAATATATTTAGCTAACAAGGCTTAATGACAATTGTACATAAGGTCATTAGAGCAAGATTCTGAATTTGAAGGAGTTAGCTTTATATTTAATGCTTTACTTACCAAATTTCAACAAATCATGATTGTCAGTCTGTGACATGCCAGACACTATTTATATTAGATATTTACCTGATGTCTATAAGATCTCATGTAGCCTAGGCTGGCCTCAAACTATGTTGCCAAGGCTGGCCTTGAACTTCTGATGCTCCATGAGATCTCATGTAGCCTAGGCTGGCCTCAAACTCACTATGTTGCCAAGGCTGGCCTTGAACTTCTGATGCTCCTAGCACCATGTTCCGAGTGCTGACATTACACACAGGTATGCACCACCACAGCCACCTGTAAAAACTTACCTATTATCAGTAAAACTGGAAAGATCCAAGAGGCATTCACCTTTTAAAATCTGCCAATAAAAAAGAATTTAGGGAATATTAATAAACACAAAAAAGAGATTTCTTTTATATCTTCTGTCCTCTGAGGGATCTTGCACACATTTGGTGCACATACATACACACTCAGGCACACACACATAAAATTAAATAAATAATTTTTAAAATTAGACCAGTAACACCTCTATCATGAACTATTAAAACAAACTTAAAGTCAACTTTTATTGTTCTCTAGCAGCATCCCCCGAAGTAAGTAAAATCAAGACTATGTGATTTTAACAGTGCTAGATACAGAATTTGGGACTTCACTCATGCTAAGAGAACACTACACCTCTGTGCTACATAGCCCTAAATGCAAATTATCAAAATACTCCACAGTTAGTCTACGGCAGTGCTTTCCGAAAAATTTTAAATATTTTTATTCATTAAGAATTGCATACACGGTATTTTGACCATATTTACCTCCTAATTCCTCCCAAATCCACCCCACACTCCCTTCACTTTTTTAAAATAACCCATTGACTCCAACTTGTGTTGCCCATTTACCTGGTGTAGGCTCACCCACTGGAGTATGGTTAATCATGAGCCACACCTTTCCAAACACAGACGTTGCCTCTCCCGAGGCAATCAACTAACCATCGTTCTTTGTTAGGGGTTGGGGTTCTTCCCAGTCCACATTAGGAGGCTGACAGGACTGATCTTGTGCAGGCAACCACAGCTGCTGTGAGCTCCAGAGTGGAGTGGTTCTGCCATGTCCAAAGGGTACTGTTTCGCTCTGGTCCTCCCTGCAAATGGTCCCTGAGCCTCGGGAGGGGATGTCAAACAGATGTTCCTTTTGTGGCTAATCATTCTACTCTCTGCACTGAGAAATCATTTTAAACAAATGATTTCACCAGTAAATCTGGTGATAGAGAGCCATTATATTTTTAAAGATTTATTTATTTTATTTTATATATGAGTCCTCTACATGCATGTACACCTGCATGCCAAAAGTGGGTGCCAGATGTCATTATAGATGGTTGTGAGCCACCATGTGGTTTCTGGGAATTGAACTCAGGACCTCTGGAAGAGCAGACAGAGCTCTTAACCCCTGAGCCAACTCTCCAGCCCCGAGAGATCCATTATTAACAGCAGCGTATGAGAAGGAAAACTACAGTTACTACTACATGCTTCAGGCAGGCAAAAGGTTTAAAGGAGAGCCGGGTGTACTGTACAGTACATGCTTCCAACCCCAGAAGTTTAGGGTGCTGGGTACTTAGCTCAGTGGTACAGCACTAGCCTCGCATTTACACAGCCTGGATTTGAGCTTTAGTACCACAAACGGAGAGAGGGAAAGACCTTGATTCCTATTACTAGTGAGAGGGAGAAACTACATAGTTATTAGCAGTTCCATAGACCTTAATTAGACTTAGGTTGTTGTTAAACTGCAACACGGAAATGCCTTCAAGAGCAAGGGTCCAACATACATGAATGGAGAGAGCTAAATGTACATTTGCCATCCTAATAGTGACGGCCATCATTTAGCTTGGTAACAGTTTACCATAGATATTCCAGCCCTAAATTGCTACAGCTTCTTGTTTTTAAAGGTATATATACATATGTATATACATATATACATATATATATGTATATATATATATATAAAGGTATATATATGTATATAAAGGTATATATATAAAAATAAAAGGGCTTGTTACTTAAATAATAAATTGAACAAGATAAAAGTATCATTCTGTAAGCCAAACAAAACACCTCTGGCCCTAAAATTGAAATACCATCCTTTCCAACCATGTGATCCAGAACACGTGACTAGCCTCCAAGTATTTTCAAAACCAGAATCATGTTTTGGATGACGGTTTAGCTTCTGAAATGAAATAAATTGTTACACTAATTATGCTAAGTCAACAGCCAGATCTACAGACAAAATGAGGTATGGGGATCAGTGGACCAGGGTATCCTGCATCTGGACAATACACTCTTTAAACGTTTTCTCTGCTGGAGATGTCAGACACACCTACAAGAATCCATGACTTATACACTCTCCAGGACAGGTAAGACTAAATACAAAGTATGGGGGAGAAGAACCCAATTAGGACAGGCTTTGTGTTTGAAGAAAATGTCATGGGCCTGCTGGGTAGCTCAGCAGATGCAGATGCCTGCCACACAGGCCTGGTAACCTGAATTTGATGCCAGGAACCCACTTAAAGCAGGAAAAGAACTAAAGATGTCTTGACCTCCACACATACTGGGGTGTGTGCAGCCACATATACACAACAGGTATCCATGCACACACACAGTAATAATACTTTTTAGAAAAAAAATTTTAAGCCAGGCAGTGGAGGCACACACCTTTAATCCCAACACTTGGGAGGCAGAGAACAATCAACACTGAGTTCGAAGGCCAGACTGCTCTACAGAGCTAGTTCCAGGACAGCCAGGGCTACACAGAGAAACCCTGTCACAAAAAAAAAAAAAAAAAAAAAAAAAAAAAAAAACACAAAAAACAACCTTCATATTAAGTAAGGGACCAGAATGATGACTTAAACCAATCCTTTTACTGAAAAGAACTGACAAGGCCTAGTTGAACTTTGTGACTCCAGGTTAAAGAAAAAAGTTAAAAACTCATCCATGATAAACTAATTCAGAAATACAGACAATCAATTGGGGAGAAAATTCAGAATGCATGTAAGTAGCCTGCAAACAGTTTTCTACTCTATTTATGTGAAATTAGAGCAATAGTTGTAGCTGAGTGTAGTGGCACATTGCCTCTAATACTCAGAAGGCAGAGGCAGATCTCTGTGACTTCAAGGCCAGCCTGGTCTACATGGTGAATTCCAGGACAGCCAGAGCTAAAAAACCAAAAGGGGGGTGGGGAGTCTCAAAAACCAAAAAAGAGAAGGGAAAAAGCAATTCTGATATATTATTACAATATAATATTATTTTTAATAAACAGCAGGTAGCCAAACTACTTACGTCAGAAAATCAGTCAGCTTACTCTGACCTCATGCTTTTCATAATCCTTTATCAGGAGAATGCTGGTTTCTGTCAGATCCCCCTAAAATTGCTGACAGCGTATTTTCCTGACATGACATACAACTAAGCACTTTCTTTAACCGCTCAGCTTCTCTTGTGACTAGAGTTCAAGGGTGCATCACAGCAGACACTGAAAATTGGGACTGAAAGACACTGGATCCCCTGGATCTGGAGTTACAGCATGTTGTAAGCTGCCATGTGGGTGCTGGGAATTGAACCTGGGTCTTCTGCAAGAACAGTAAGTGCTTTTAACTTCTGAGTCATCTTTCTAGTCCCAGACCAGGCATATCTGAGTACAGGTCTAGAATGTTGAGAAGATTCTTTCCTTTCAGGTTGCTGCTGACCCCTAGACATTCTTATTTCGTTATTAGTACCTTCTTATCAAAGAGTTTTGAAATGTACGGCTTGAAGTAATGCTCCTTTATTCCTTTGGCTTCTACTGGAAGTCCATCGTGCAGATCACAAAGCACTGCAATGATGCAGGGAGGCTCTTCTGCAGCTCTGAAGTCAGGAGCGTGGAAATCAGAGGGCAAACCTGGTTTGACAAAAGCATGAAGGAAACAGGAGGGACAAAAGAACAGTTAACTTTAAAACTTTCTCTAAAAGTTAATAATTACTTTTCAAAAATAAGTATTTTACCTTTAAATGATGGATTTAGTAAGTCTCGTCTATTTGGGCACATGAGAGCATTGGCAAAAATCAGGTCCAGGCAGCACAGAAGTAAATGATATGAGTTTACTAAATCATCACCAATCATACGAAAATTACCTTCATAAGAAAAAAAAAGTTAAAATCCAGAAACCTCTCCGGTCGAACATCACCAGAGTATAAACAGAAAGCACTGAGAATATAACTCACCCTTAGTGTAAACAAAGAGTGTCCAGCAGAAATTAAAGAGATCCTTAACACTGCAAGGAACCCTCCTACAAGGAAAAATGTATTGTTTTCTTAATTGGCTTTTTTTTTTTTTTTTGGTCTGACTGACCGGCTAAGCATTGAAAGAGAAAATATATATGAAACAGTCAAATTCCATGTGCAACTCCCCTCAGGTGGACAGATGGCTCACAGACTGATTTGGTGAAGCTTTTCAGTATGTATTAAACAATCAGATTTTAAAAAATAAGTATTACCCTTATTTTGAAATATAACTGCCCATGAATTTCAAAATAGATGTCTTTGCAGAAATGTAAAATGCAGACTTTTAAAATTAAATTCTCCTAATAATTTTGCATCACAAATATATGAGATTAAGGGTCTCACCTCTGTTTCCTGCTTCGTGGCAACTTTGGTAGCTCTTCATATGGATTTTGAAATATATCTAAAAAGATGGGCTCAAATTTTTTAAAAATTACAGTAGATACTTCAAAATTTCTTTCTAGCCTTTCTATACGTTCTCGGAATTCCTGTGGTAGGTTTGACATGTCCATCCACTTCTTCATCTTACTAAAAAACTGTATTAAGCTTTGAAAAAAAAAAGAAAAAGTTAGTCCATATAATGGGTGGAAAATGGCACATTCTCTTCATGGCTAAAAATCTTTGTTTTAAAAACCTACAGTTATGAAAAAGCAAACAACATAAACCTTCACCCCTGGCTCAGATTCTCACTCCCAGCACTACAAATTATACTGGTTCCCAGGATCATCACCGAGACTGACAAACCAAAGTGACAAGTGTAGTGGAAGTTTTGTTCTCTTTAAACACTCAGTTATGTTACAGAAATGTGTTTTTGTGTGGGATAGCGGCTTTAGCTTGTCTAAAGCAGTTAACTATGGTTGTCTTGTGCTCTGAGAGAAGCGTGGTCTTTGCAGATACAAATAGTTTAATTCTGAGCACTCTGAGGTGGCATAAAGCCAGAGCCCAGCGTGGGGACAGGAGCACTTGAAGGAGAAAGGGAGCTGCCCACCATTGCTGCTGGTCCGTCCTGCTGCTGATTTGCAGTTTGCTGATATCCTGACTACGAAGACTGGACTTGCCTCAAGGAACTATGTCCCCAAACAGCAGGAAGTTATAAAGAGACATCCCATGACCCTTTCCCCTCTAACCTTCTTTCTCTCCTACCTAGTGTAGGGGGGTTGGAAAGTATTAGGGTGGATAAGAGTTGGAAGGGAGGTAGAGGCATGAGGAACCCAAATAAAATAGATTTAAAAGTAGGCGCTACAGACAGCAGTCTTGTATATGACACAGGCAATAAAAGCACCTACCTATTTCTTTCATCCTCCACACCTAAGCAGTGTTCTACATATCGCTTATGAAGTAAATGTTAGTCAACAATTTATAGTTTCACAAAGTTAGTTTGAAGAAAAA
This sequence comes from Pachyuromys duprasi, assembly GCA_028658305.1. Lineage (NCBI taxonomy): Eukaryota > Metazoa > Chordata > Mammalia > Rodentia > Muridae > Pachyuromys > Pachyuromys duprasi. Next base: position 136,382,024 of record CM053766.1, on the reverse strand, counting down.
TAAGACTCCCAAATGAAAAGCTCTTCACAAAGAACCAGACTATTATGGTTTGGCAATAAAATTCAAGTGTTTGAGTTCTTTTTGGTTTTGGAGACACGGTTTCTCTTGTTTCCCTGGCTGTCCTGCAAATCACTCTGTAGATCGGTCCGGCCTGGAACTCAGAGATCTGCCTGCCTCTGATTCCCAACTGCTAGGATTAAAGGTATGCACATATCTTTGTATGTGTATATATGTGCCTACAATGTCTGAACAAGTGCAAAAAGCAAGGAGGAGGTATCAGAACCCTCTGAAATGTTACAAGGAGTTGTGAGCTCCCTGATATGGGTATTAGGAACCAAATTCAGGTTCTCTGGAAGATCAGGAAGTCTTCTTAAGCACTGGGCCGTATCTCCAGAACCTCCACTTTTACTTTTGAGATAGAGCTCTCATTTTGACTGGACTGGCTAGCCAAGCAGCCCCCAGGATTGGCCTGCCTCAGTCCCCCAACTCTGAAGTTCCAGATCACAAGAAACCTGGCACTCATGCTTGTGTTACAAATACTCTTACCCACTAAGCCACCTCCCTGGCCCAAATTTAATACTTCTAAAACAACATTTGGGAAGGCAAAACATTTTACCTTAACTTAGCTGAGCGTAGTATTCTCGTCAGTGAAACACAGTTCCCTTCCATGACACCTTTTCCCACTGTAGGAATGATGCTCTTGCGGCAAGCAACATATAACGAGCATGCCAGCCAGTGTATGACTTCTCCCTGCAGGCCAACACAAACAATACAGGGACACGTTCAAATGCTTGTCTCAAAGAGGCCTTACAATCTCATCTGCCTAAACCTTAACAAAATAAGGCTAATACAATTCCAAATATCAGTACGGACCTCCACATTCTTCTCCTTGTTCTTAGAAACAGAGCATAAAAAAATCAGAAATTTTTCCAAGTTCTAAATCTAAAAATAGATCTCTCTTTCTTAATTCCAAATTTAGTCTTCCTGAAAGAATTCTACTAAAATCTCTTTGTATTATCTTTCTCAGTTTTTTTGCTTGTTTGTTTGTTTTTTAAGACAGGTTTCTCTGTGTATCTTTGGCTGTCTTGGAACTAGCTCTGTAGATCACCCTGGCCTCAAACTAACAGAGATCTGCCTGCCTTTGCCTCCTGAGTGCTGGGATTAAAGGCGTGCAACACATTGCCATTTTTCTCAGTTTTAAAACACCAATCATATTCTTGATGATATTTGTTCTTTTCTATCATTTAAGTTTTATGTTTCTTTTTAACTAGTTGGGCAGAGAAAAAAATAGATTAGAAAGTTGGCAGGGGTATTCACATATTGAAAACATTAATATTTACATTATCATATAATGTGCTATATTAATATAAGTAGCATGTTAATATATCAATATAATATATTAGTATTAATACCCACAATATGAAGGTATGTCTATGTCATTTTTGTGAGGTAAAGACTTGGGGCATTATTTATCCCATAGTAAGTTATCTTTAAACTACTAAGCATAGTTCTCCATCACCATAGCTATCTCAAGCTCTAAGGAAAGTAATTGTTGGTAATTTAACACTTAATTTTCTGCTCTTGACTTCAAATGTCTTCAGGCTGAAGACACCTTAGGACTGCATGAAATATAGCTGAAGTCTGAAGATTAAGAATTATAAACAGAGACACCAACATGGCTAAGTAAGATGTGAACAAGAATGACCACCAACAGACATGCTAATGTAGAAGACAGAACCTAGACAAAAGCTACAGACAACTAAGGAATACTGACAGAGGGAGAAATAGCACATTTGATGTTGGTTCTTCAACATCAAATTGTCAGCCTAGAAAACATAAACACATGCACCAAGCAGGTTTTATTTATGTATTTGGAAATATACATACATGTGTATACACATATGGAATAACGATTAAAGACTATGAATTTGCTAGAGAGCGCAAAGGGAAAGTACATGGGAGGGGTTGGAGGGAGAAAAGGGAGGGGGTGAACGATGCAATTATATGATAATCTCAAGAAAAATGATAATACTAAAAAGAATCACAGATACAGGGCTGGAGAGATGACACTTGCTATGCAGGTCTCAAGACCTTAGTCTGATTCCTGGAAGCCATGGAAAACGGAAGGAGAAAACTGATTTAACAGAAGTTGTCCTCCGACCTCTACACATGCGCCAAGGCATGTGCCCCCTCCAACACCAACTAAACTTTTATTTTTTATGTGACAGGGTTGAAAATATACCTTCCTGCTAAAGTACTTAACATAACAAAACAAAATCAAAGATAGTTCTCAACCCCAAGTCTAAAGCTAAGAAAAGAAACTACTCTCTATAAGTAAAAATACAGGTTGTAAGAATTGATGGAAAAGTGTGGGAAAATACTGTACAGTAACTGACTTTGACTAGGAGTCAAGAAAAACTTCACAGAGGAAGATTTAAAACTGCTAAGCAGCAAACTACCAAAAAAAAAAAAAAAAAAAGTTAGAGTAAAGGGAAACTGTCTGTCCAGATTTGTGTGGTGTGTTAGTTAGAGGCAGAGACTGCAGAGAGGATTCCTAGCAGGCAGCAGACACAGTAAGGTGTCTTTACTCCAAGTGCCTTTCCAATAGCTAAAAGAAGAAAAGGAAAAGAAACGAAATAAAGGACAGACTACTCCCAAACTCAATTCACATAGCTGTGCTTTCTAAAGCACACATTTAAGGTGTCAATCAACTCTGCTTAAGTATAGAGTTAGAATTCTGATCATCAGCCTTCTCCAGCATTACAGGTGAAGGGAAATGTCCAGGCAGAATGACCTGCAAAAAGCATACAACTTGGTCTGAATTTAACATACTTAAATCTGAAACAAGTGTCTAGTTTGAGTGACTTCGCCACACATTGTACTTAATAATGCTTAGTTGAGGAGTTAAATGAAGGCCTGGGAGGTTAGAATGCTTCCTCTGAGTGCCAAAAATCAATTTCCCTTACTTTTTTGTAGAGTGTATATGTGTGCACATGTGTGTAAATGTGCTCACCCATTCCCGTACGCATGTATGAAGGCCAGAGATAGATGTTGGGTGTCTTCATCTTTAACTTGCAACCTTTTGAGACAGAATCTCTCACTGAACCCCGAGCTCTGTGATTCAGCTAGATCGGCAGGCCTGAGAGCCCTTCAGATTTACCTGTCTTCACCCTCCATCTCTCATAACCTGGGATCTCCAGGTTACAGACCATACTGCCACTGCTCCTGTACCTGCCTTTTACGTGACCACTGGGGATCCAGGCCCTCATGCTTCTCAGCGAGCACTTCCTCCACTGGGCCAGCTCCTCTGCTCTCCCAGACTTTCACAATCTCTGTTTTCTGATTAGGTACCTTCTGTTGCAGATCACTATCTTTTACTCAGTCTATTCTGCCTTTTCCTGGAAGCACGTAAGTTGTCTCGGGCACTTTTCTCTCATGGAAGTATAGACATAAGCACAACAATCAACCCCTATTTCCAACTCCATGCTTCTGAGCGCAGCAATTGTTTCACTGGCAGGCTGAGTCACAGAAGTCTGTATGTGAATCCAGCCCATGTGTATAGTGAAAGCTTTTGCACATCCCAGTGACAGGATGGAAGAGTATGCCCTGATGCCCCCATATGACAGGGATGCTGTTTCAGTACCCCAGAGACACCAAAATCCAAAGACGTTCAATGCAGTGCATTTGCACATAACCCCTGATCACCTCTAGATCACTTGATGTAAAAAGCTACATAAATAATAATGCCATATTGTTTGTGGAATGCCAAGTCCGTTCATGCTCAGGACAAACGCAATTTTTCCCCCAAATACTTTCGATCTGCTGAACCCATGCACGTGAATTCCACTGTACATGCCATCACAATTCTAATTCTACACTAAGCTTACCACCTATCTGGGTTTCTGTATTACAGTGACTCTAGGCAAAACAGTCCTAAGCCGTGATAACAGCAAGAAAGCAGGTAGAGTGGTCACTTCCCTGTTGTAAAAACGAATATAAGTTACTGGGACTGTCCAATAATGATAATCCCCATTTATTTTATTCATAGCCTGACACCACGCCAATCATCAGGGTAATGGCCTGGCGGAGAGGACCGAGGGGCCGAGAACTTTGTGTGTGCTGACTTTGATCAGACTACAGTGCACGGTAACAAGTGAACTAACTGCTGCACACTATGAGGCAGAGGGGGTGGAGAAGTTAAAATGGCTCACGCTGGTGAGCCAGGCTGCTTCAGACACCGTGTCACCCTGGGCGCCAAGTTAGATTCTTACGAGCCCGCTTTCTCTTCTGAGGCGTGGGGATCCAACAGCGACTCAAAAGAGTGGAGGAGACACAACCAAAGGGCTGAGCAGCGATTAGCAATTCATTTTCTCACTGGATCGGGTCCGATCGATTTAACGGCAGCACCGTGCCGTTCGGGGCGCTGGGCGGCGCGCAGAAACCAGGTTTGGAAGCCTGGAGTCTCGGGAGCCCCGGAGCAGCTCAGGACTCAGAACCGGCAGCTCCGGTTTCCCGCCTCAAAACAAATGGGTGGGTTGGCCGAGCTACACCCACCCTTCCCTCCCCGCGCTCCTCGGAGACCCTCGTAGGTGGGGGAACTCCCACCGCCCGACGGGCCGGGGCGGGGGCGGGCCGGGGGTGGGGCCTGGCGAGGGTCGGGGCCGCCGCCCACCTGCCGCCGCTCACCTCCAGGCTGTAGTTGCCGCGGATAGCGGTGAAGTCGTCCAGCGCTTCGGCCGCGCTGCCCTCGTCCAGGTTCAGCTCCTGGCACAGGGCCTGCAGCGCCTCCCTGGCCGCGGCGACCACCGCCGCCCCCTCGGCGTGGGGCTCGTCCTCGAACATCCCCTCCGGCCCGACGGGCGGCGCGACCCGGCTTCGGGGTTTTCTTTTCCCTCCCGGCGAGCTACCCACAACCCCCCGCGACAAAGCGCGCGAAAATCGCCGGCTGGATCTCGCCTTCCCTTCATCGTCTGCCTCCGCTTTCCTTCAAAAAAGTCCCTCTCTCCTCCGGAGCCCGCGGCGGCCCCTCTCCCGCAGTGTGGTGAGAAGACGGACCTCACGCTCTAAAGGAGATCTAGCTCGGGCCCTGGGTGGAAGGCTCCCGGGCACCGGCCCAAAGGGACGGCCGTGAGGGAGCGGGCGGAAGGATCCGGGCGGGTGCTGAGGCCGCCGGGACTGGAGTCGCGACCCGCGCTCTCCCTAGCGAGTCCCGTGGATTGGGGCGAGTTCGTTCACCCTAGTGAGCAGCCTTCTCCATGACACTGTCCCGTGGGGCCTACGTTTGTCCCCTCCCCGGCGCGCATTACACCCGCTCTTGCTGGGCTTTGACCCTTGATGGAGATGGAGGCGGGAGCACCCGCAAGTGGTTCATTCATGTACCAGCGCCACGTCGGAGGCTCTCAAACTTCGCCAGAAAGGGATGCGGTAGCAAGGGTTTTAATTGACTCTTGTCAGGGTCAACCCTTTCTCAACTCCCTGGATTCTGGGAGTAGCCCCAGGAAGTAGTCATTTCAGGAATAGAGATGGTCTTCGCGCTGACCTGAAAGGTGTTTTAAAAACTGGTAACCTGACAGTCGCACCTCCAGTCCTTCAGATTTCTTTTGTCTTTAAAATACAGGAAAATACAGCATTCTGACTCATCAGCTAACCTTGAGAAAATCAAGCCAGTTCTCAGTTGGAAGAGGTTTTTCTCATGTGTACATCAAGCTGAAAATGCTACTAGGCACACCTCTGCTTACCCTCGTTCTTTAAGTTTAATTGTCACGCTCTCAGGCCATTTCTAGGCAGTACATCTAAAAGTAGCTGACACCACTCCACCCAACATCTATCCCATTGTCTCCGTTGTACCTTCTCTGAAACTGTCATTCCTTCTAAGTGTTGCATGGTAAAATAGAACCTTTGTCTTCTCTATATTCCCCAGTTTGTCTTATTTCTCAGCACTCAGTGTGAAAAATTACTAAGTGCTCCTTTTTTGGATGAAGTCACTAGAGAATATGGGGATGTCAAGGCAAGTTATGAAGGAATTCCTATGCCCCACTAAAGCCTGATGTTATACTCGAAGCAGAGATTTTAACAAGCTAGTGATGATCAGTCTATTTTGGACAAAATCCACTGGCCGCAGGTATGGCCTCATGGACTGGATAAAGTAGGGACTACCAAGTTTGGAGATAGTAGGGTGTTGTCTTACATGCTAGAAGGTACCAAATTGGAAAGTCATCTTTGGACTGAAATACAAGGGTGTATTGCTTGATGAGAGAGGAGTCCTGTTGTGACTTTTCCTAGGGGGATGTAATCCTCTCTAAATCCCAGATAGACAAATGGCAACAGACCAAAGGAACAGCTCCAGCCTCATCAAGCTTTAGTGAAAAAGTGAGTTAGTTGACTAGGAGGGAGGGAGAATGGATGACTCAAAGGCAGCTGCATCATCAAAAAGCCCATTCCTTTACAACCTACAAAATCGGCATCTATGGATCTTCCTGCAAGGGATCTTGTGAGTCCTATAAGTTTCTGAGCCTGAGCGTTCTAAATTGTGTTTATTCTCTGAGTCTTATGAGCATCTTTCCAGGAGGAAATTATTTATTTCAGAAAAAATAGCTACACAGCACACCAGTAACATAGGTTTTCATCTAGACCAAAGTTTTGAAAGAATTTAACTAGGGTGGGCCTTTAATCAAAGTGACAAGGTTAGCTATAGTGTTTCATATAGGGTGCTTTCAGGAAGTGGAGACCTCACACTTCATTTAAACTGGAAAAGCAGATTACCATTATGGAGGTTGTAGACTGTGGCTTAAAAGCTATTTGGAAAACAAAGCAAACAAACAAACTTTTAAAATCTGTTATTTTAGTAAAATGCAATGGGATTGGGTGGTCAGATCTTATAATCCTATGAAGGCTGTTGCTGAAATGATGTATGTGAGCAATAATGTAACCCAAAAGCCCTGTAGAAGTCACCAGGGTAAGCACAGGAGAAAGGCCTGAGGGCTTGCTTGTAGATGTCTTTAGTTTTCAGGTGATGGTATTTGAAACTGCCTACAGGTTCATCTCCCTTTCACCATTCTGTCCTTGACACATCAAGTTTTGTCCTGGAAATAGCCACTGCACCATTTTGCTGAAATTTAAAAAATTATTTTGTATTGGTTGTTAAGAAAAAGGTCTGAAAATTTTTCCATCAGCTGATGTATATGTGGTGTCTTTCAAGTATCTCTTCAGAGTATGGCTGAAGACACAGGAGCTTCATCTTGCTTAGAAGTAGAGAGTAGAGTTGGTTGCACTTGTGTGGTCTTCTGAAGTGGTCTGGGATGGCAAGACTACTATTAGGGACCTTAGCAACCAGAGATACACAATAAACTGGGCCCATTTCATATATGTTCTGCATTTTTCCTTTTTACTGTTTAATCTAGTTCACAAATGGACATCTGTGGTAGTTGGAATAAGAATTGCCCCCATGGGCTCATATATTTGAATGCTTAGTCACCAGGGAGTGATCCCATTTGAAAGGATTAGAAGGGTTAGGAGATGTGGTTTTGTTAGAGTAGAGATGGCCTTGCCACTTTGGGGTGGATTCTGAGATTTCAAAAGCCCATGCCAGGCCTCTGCGCTCATTCTGCCTGGCTACAGACTGGGGTGTAGCTCTCAGCTACTGTTCCAGCTTCAGCCTGTATGCTACCGTGATGATAATGGACTAAACCTCTGAAACTATAAACAAGGCCCCAATTAAATGCTTTCTTTCATAAGAATTGCCCAGATCATGGTGTCTCCTCACAGCAATAGAACAGTGAGTAAGACATCTTTTCTGGATTCTTGACTCTCCCTCTAATTTCTTTCTAAATCACCCATCCTGAGATTTTCTGCCTTTCTATATTTGTATCATCATTTCTGTTAGAACAAAAGGGGGGCAAATAATTCCCTCATAACATTATTTATATGTTTTTTACGGTGCTGAAGACTGAACACCATGGCCTTAATCATGTTTTCTGTTACATCTCAGCCCTAATAAGAATGGTCTTAAACCAGTGTTGTCTTCCTTGGATACATACACATAGCAACCATAACCAATTCACTGGGTAACTGACACTGGTTTGAGTAAGGGAAGCCATCCCATGTTCTGGAGTTCCTGTTCCTTTCCTTTTGACTTTGCAAATCTGAAGGCATTTCTTGACTATCCTTTCTCTTCTGTTTTGTCCTTTTCCTCTGCTCTTAATTTATCAATTTGGGAGATATAGGAAAAAGCATATGAGATTTGGGCTCAGGGGTAAAAGGGAAGTCTTCATTTTCAGCTCTTAACTCCACTCTATCTCCTTACACTGCCCTTCTCTGTTCTTCTCAGCAGTGAAATGCTCAGTACTTTAGAACCATGTTCTGAAAGTGTGACTTCATTAAACCTTGCATTATTGATCATTTATACATAGCAAGTGCATCAGATCCATTCCTGCAAAGGAGCGATGGAAGAAGCATGGTGGGAAGTTCGGGAGGGGGTGGCTAGGAAGGACAGATGCATAACCTAGCTTACAGTTTTACCTGGCATATTTTCACTTGCTAGTCTGGGGCCTGAGAGCTCCTCCCCATCCTCAGCCCCATCTTTTATTTACATAATATTTTTTTAGTTTGAGATTTATTTTCTGTTTTGTAAAATGTCTCTTTTTTTAAATTATCTCTATGAATGTCTCTGCACATGAGTGCTCTCAAGAGGTCAAAAGAGGGCACTGGATCCCTTAGAGCTGAAGTTACAAGCAGTTGTAAGCTGACCAACAGGGGTGCAGAAAACCAAGTTAACTGCTGAGCCATCTTTCTAGCCCCTATTTGTTTTTGAGGCAGGGTCTAATATATCCCAGGAGAATCTAGAATTTACAGCAATCCTCCTGCCTCAGCTTCTTGAGTGGAGTAAGCCATCATGCCCCACAATTTCTTATAAAATAGGTATCTCAGTAACTAGCGAAGCTGCTTTTTAAAAAAGAGAGAATCTAAAATGATAAAGACATGGGTGAATCAGTGATAGAAAATGAACAATATATTTTAATAGTGTACTATTAAAATAAAATAATATGTTTTGAATAAAATGTTTTGAATTCTTATTCAACGTATGACAAAATTAAAGCCTAGATCTTTTAGTTTCATATTTTTAAAACACAAAAAATTATCCTGTCTCTAAAGATAGCTTTATATAAAAATAAAGCTACCTAAATTTAATAGATTTATTAGTACTATCACTATTATAATCACTATTACACACTTATAAAACTTTCCAGCTTCCCATGGATGAATGGCTAAATTGCCTTGGTGTTTTTTGGTTTTGTTGAATAAATATTTCAGTCTGTTGCCCTGTTGATCTGAGAACTCACCGTATAGATCAAGCCTGAATTTATAAGAACTCTGCCTGCCACTGCCTCCTTAATGCTAGAGTTAAAGCAGTGTACCAGCACAGCTGGCTCAAACATTCTTTTAATGTCATTATTTGATGACATTCAGTGTTATGCCTATGTGCTTCTTTTAGGAGGAAGGGCAATGCCTAGACCCTGCTCACGGTGCTTTGTGCAGAGATTGCATGTTGCAGAATTGCAGTGATATGGTTTCTGTGAGTGAAAACAAGTTTTCTTGCAATCTCTACTGCTCCTCAGGTTTCCAATGAAAACTGCAAGTTTGTGAGCTGTGTGTGAATGAATCTCACATCTCACAGGGTATAGAACTCAGAGGAAAAGAGAACATTGCATGGTACTTTGTTTTTCATGTTGATCCTCTTGGCAGGTTTTATTTTTGTTCCATGATAAATTAAGAAACTCAGTTGAAACTTGTAGCAGTGGCACACGCCTGTAATCCCAGTACTCAGGGAGGCTGAGGCAGGCGGAATGCTGTGAGTTTGAGGCCAGCCTGGTCTACAGAGGAGTCCAGGACAGCCAGGGCTACCCAGAGAAACCTTGTCTTGGAGGGAGGGAGGGAGAGAGAGAGAGAGAGAGAGAGAGAGAGTTCTCAACTTCTGAGGTAAATCAGTAAACGGCAGTTATCTTTCTCTCTCTCAGTGTGTACTTCTCTCTATGAATTTTAACCAACAAATATGAATAAGCATTGTTATGATTGATACCATCTATTGCTGGCATTACTCAGAAAATAAAAATCTACCTGAAGGGAAAGGGATTGCAACACAGAATATGAGAAAGAAAAAGTATCATTCAGCTTTTTCTGGCCAGTGGAGATCTAAACTATGTTCTCAGCTTAGCCTCTGTAGTCATCCCCTTACACTTTGGATTTGAAAAGGGACTTCCTATTTCTGTGGCAGTCTTGCTGTATAGTTCTGCCTTCACTGGAATTTGCTGTATAGATCAGATGACCTTGAACTTGTGGGAATTCTCTCCCTGTACCTCACAAAGGCTGGGATACAGGCATAAGACACCATGCCTGGCTTGTTCTCTCCATTTTTAAATCTGGAAATTTAAAGATGAGTATTCCTACAGGTCTATTTCTGCCCTGACAATGGAACAGTTCATGAAATCAAACCAAGGACTGAAAAAAAAAAAGCTTCACAAATAAACACCAGTTTTTATATAACTTCATTATCTTTACAGTATAGAATGGATGTACTTCTCTATGGTTAAAAATGTACTGACTTTAGGGAAAAAGTGGCCAGTTCTTGAATTTGATAAAACACTGGAGGCTCAATATCACTAACAGCATATTTGGTTGCATGAGTTTGTTTGGAGCACAAATTCAGCAACGAAGATTGATTATAAAGTAGATCTGTGTTTATTCTCATTGCAAGACCAAGCAGAGTGGAGAAGAATAAAGTAGACTGGCCAAGAATGTGGGTGTAGGAGCCAGAATAATTGGGTAATCTTAGCTTTGCCATTTACTAGTTGTGTGACCCAGAGCAAATCACTTTCATGTTTGTTTCCTCAGCTTCTCCATCTGCAAAATGAAGATAATAAAATGAAGTGACTGCAAGAATGAAAAGGGTTAATTATATAATGTTCTTAGAGTTAGGCTCATCATAAACTCTCAATAAGCTGTTATTCATTTTTATTGGATAATCTAGAAAAAGGACTAGTTCAAAAGTGGATAGCAGAGTTGGTTTCCTAAAAGGAGCCAAAGGAGAATATAGTGAAGGGTAAAGGTCATTCAAATGTATGTTTAGTTAGCATTGCAGTTTTGCATGTAGTGATTTAAATATATTCTTGGCTCTGACTTGGACTGAAGATTTAAGCAGGGGTGTCCAATGTGACATTGTTATCTAGGATGCCTGTGGCCTGCAAGCTAGAGGTTGGGCATACCTGAATCCAACAGACAACGGGATCTTCATTTTAGCTAAAATACTGCAGGGTTGACATAAGAAGACCTGTTTTGGACAGTGAACCTCCTGGAGCTACACTTGGCATATTGCTACATCCCACTCACTATGAAGCATAGGCAGTTTGTACCTAAAGATATGTCAGCAGAGAGATAGCAGTGAAAGTTAGGGGAAAGGGTGAATAAAGATTCAAACTGCTTACTGAACAACACAAACAACGCAAGTCACTATTGGACGCAGCTCTTCATCTACCAGTTGTCACAGTTCCTTTTTCTCTCCATATCACCTCAAGATGTTTCTTTTGTCCTGGAGAGTTCAGCTCTGGCTTTCTGCTTAGGGCTCTCCACTAAACCAGAGCCTGGAAGGTAGACTTCCTACCTCCTTTCTAGTGTGCCCCTTGGGGATTTCCACTCATTTACATGTAGTTACAGAGTATCCATCCAACATAAGTTAACCTATTGCTTGGGAATCCATCTAATGAGGATACCTGTTCACTTATATTTAGAGTGGACAGCCGCCAGAAAAGAGTGTTTCCATCCCAGAGCTGTCTAGGACCTGGCGGCAGTACTTGGAGAAACTAGGAAGACTGCGGTTAAGAAGGGGGAAGTGTGTGTATACTGGGGTAGAGTCAGCATTCTACTCATCAAAATTTGGCATTGCTCACAGGCTTCAGAAAGAATTGGAAAGGAGAAAGGCCTTATGAGAGTTTATAAAGTATTAAGTATGAAAATATAAAAATAGACTGGTATCTGATTTTTAAGATTGTTGACAAGTAGCCTTGATAACAGAGCCTACAATACTAACACAGTAATATTGTTATTTATTTGGAATTGCCTTTTGTTGTTGTTTCCTTTCTTTTTTCCTTTCTTTTCTTGCCTTTCTTTTTTGTTTGTTTTGAGACAGGGTTTTTCCATGTAGCCCTGGCTATCCTAAAACTTCCTCTGCAGACCAGGCAACCCTGGAATTCAAGAGCTATATAGACCATGCTGGCCTGGAACTCTCAGTGATTTGCCTGCCTCTGCCTCCTAAGTTCTGGGATTAAAGGTGGACACGTAAGGCTTTAGTTTTTGATAGAATATAATAGACTCTCATGAAGTAGAGATTCACCTCAAACTCAATGTGTAATAAAGATGGTCTTAAAATCCAGATTCCCCTGTCTTAGCCTCCAAGTGTTGGGTTTCAGATATGACCAGTTTGTTTTTTGTGCACCAAACCCAGGGCCTCTCACATGCTGACCATGCATCTTCCACTGACCTTTATCCCTGGCCCTGGGATAGATCTGTTTCTCTCTCTGTGTCTGTCTCTCTTTCTCTAGCAGTCATCAACACTTGAAATTTGTGGATGTCTAGCATGACTCAAAACCTCATTACAATTTTTACTATGCCTATAAATTTAAACCAAGAACTTCACTCCCTGTTATATTTTACTAAATGTTTTTTAATATTTATTTATTATTTATAAAGTATTCTGCCTGCATGTATGCCTGCAGGCCAGAAGAAAGCACCAGATCTCATCATAGATGGCTACTATGTAATTGCTGGGAATTGAACTCGGGACCTTTGGAAGAGCAGTCAATGCTCTTATCCTCTGAGCCATCTCTCCAGCCCTACTAAATGCTTTTAAAGTAGGAATTATGTTGGAGGCAACTAATTGGAAGTAGCTTCATGCTGGGGTTGTCTGTATCTGGAAGAAAAAAAGAGGGGGATGGAATTCAGGCTGGCAAGATCAACAGATCAAAGCAATGGTAAACATATTTGCCACCAACCCTGACAACCTTTGTTTGATCCTTGGGATGTACATCGGACAAAGAGAGAACTCCCACTTGTGTGCACACATTCCAACATGATACACACACAAATAAAATGTGATAACATTGAAAAAAGAAAGGTGCTTCTCATTTCTGTGGTTTCTGACAGGGCTTGCTCTTACCTGCTGTCATGTGGTTGGCTTTCTAGGTTTGAAGACAGCACGAGAGCTTCTTCAACCAGGAAACTCTCATCTCTGATTCTGAATCAGTCCCTACTCTCTGGATTCGGAACAAAGCCTGGGAGGCGATGAGGCGCAAAGAGGGCTCAGGGTCTTGTAGCAGTTCTTTCAGATCTACATGGCGAGAAAAGCAAGACTGGAGGGTTCTAGAAATGAGTACTACTCTAGATACCAAATAGCCAACCAACCAGAGGAGCTGGGGTCAAAAGGCAACATTTTCCCAGATTGTCTAAAGTCTGTTCCTTGTTGAATTGATTCCAATTTTGACCTGTAAAACCCACTGTTTTCTGACTTGCTGAATAGTTCATTCCTTTGCAATAATCATATTTTAAACAATCTACCTAAAATCAAATTATCTGGGACTGCCAACCTATGTCTAATATTAACCTTTTCACTTCTTGCCTCATTCTAAAAATGTTAACTCTTAAATCACTATTTTCCTTTTCTTATGTCTAATGTTAACTGCTTTTTTCTTTTTGTTGTTTTTTAAATTTTGTTTTTTTCAAGACAGGATTTTAGTGTATTCTAGCTGTCCTGGAACTTACTCTGTAGCCAAAGCTGGCCTCAAACTCAGATCCACCTGCCTCTACCTCCCAAGTACTTGGATTAAAAGTGCATGCCACTACCGTCTGGCTTAATGTTAACCTCTTGTCTTTAAAAATGTTCACTCTTAAATCATTATTCCTTTGTAGTACGTTTTTTTTTTTTGAGATAGGGTCTCACTATGTAGCTCTGGCTGTCCTGGAATTTATTATGTAGATGAAGTCACAAAGATTCACCTACCTCTGCCTCCCAAATGCTGGGATTAAAGGAATATGCCAGAGTGCTGGCTAGTAGTTTTCTATTTGTTTGTTTGTTTATTATGTCTACAGTGTTCTGTCTGCATGCCAGAAGACAGTACCAGATCTCATTATAGATGGTTATGAACCATCATGTGGTTGCTGGGAATTGAACTCAGGACCTTTGGAAGAGCAACCAGTGTTCTTAACCTCTGAGCCATCTCTCCAGCCCATAGTTTTCAATTTTTAATGGCTTATTTTGTTTTGTTTTTGAGGCAGGTTTTCCCTGTGTTGCCCAGGCTGAATTTGAATAGCCATCCCTGTAGCTGAGATATCAAACACAAACTACCATGCCCAGTTTAAAGTTTTAGCTTTTATACTTTCTTATAGCAAAAGAAATACATGTTTGTTATATAGAAAACTTAGATAAATAAGCACCAGAACATAAGTTATGTATGCTTTTACCAACTAGAGATAACTGCTGTTATTTTGAAAGTACATTTTTCAGCAAGGTGATGGTGGCACAGGCCTTTAATCCCAGCATTTGGAAGCCAGAGGCAGGCAGATCTCTGAGTTCAAAGCCATCCTGGTCTAAAGAGTGATCTCCAGGATGGCCAGGGCTATGCAGAAAAACCTTAATCTAGAAATAAACAAGAAGTATGTCTTCCTGATCATTTTTCTATGCATCAATGTTATTGTCTAAATGGAATCATATAATCAAAATAACTGTCCTGTTTTTGGAGACAGGGTCTTGATATGACCTTGAACTCATGATCTTCCTGCCTCTACCTCCTGAGTTCAGGAATAAATGCTTTTTTTATGGGATGATATTTTATCTGAGTCACTTCTGTGTGTAAATAGAAGTTTTGTTCCCCCAGCATTTTTAGGTAAGAAAGAAAAGTCAGTCATATACTATCCTTCCCCAAAGACTTAATTCATATGGCTTCTTTTCTTTCTCCCCAACCCCTGTCTTCCTTTTTTGAAACAAGATCTCATTATGTAGCCCAGTCTGGCCTCCAGCTCACAATCTTCGTGCCTTAGTCTCCCAAATAGCCATCAAGCTTGGCTGATTCATTGCTGCTGTCTTAGATGTCTTAACATCTATGAAGAAATGGTAGACTTTAGTGAGGAGTAGCATGATCAGGGTGGAGAGATGACCCAGTGATTAAGGGCATTTGATGTTCTTGCGGAAGACTTGGATTCAGTTCTCAGCACCCACATTTTAGCTTATAACCATGTGTGACTCCAGTTCCTGGAGATCATGATGTTCTCTCTGACCTCTGCACAGGCACCAGGCATGCAGCATGGTATACATATATGCAGGTAAAACACTCATACACAAAATAAATATTAAGATTATCACTGTCTTCCTTATATTGGCTTTATCCCCTACCTGTTTCAACAATTACTGTGTTTTTTAAAGTGGTGAATTGGGTCCTGCAAGATGAATCAGGAAGTAAAGGCACTTGCCACCAAACCTAACAAGCTGACTTCAATCCCCAGAACCCACATGGTTGAGGAAAAGAATCACTCACTCTTGTAGTTTGTTCTCTTACCTCTATACACATGCTAAGTAAATAAAAATATAAATAAAAAATAAAATTGTTTAGATTTTTAACTTGGTTATGAAAGTAGTGATTTTGGATTGTGAGAATTAGCACTTACATTTCTTTACCTTTTCTACCTGTATAACTTCCTTTCCCTCCAGAGCTAAGGACTGAACTGAGAGCCCAGTACATGCTATGTAAGCATTCTACAACCAAGCTGTATCTACAGACGTGTAACTATTCTTAAGTGGGAGAAACAATTGTTTGAGCAGAACAGTGCAGTTACAGAAAATTTCACCCACTAACAGTTCTGAAAACAGTTCTTTGACGGTTGCCTTACATGACTATAAAGGACCTCGTGCCAAGTCCTACCCTATACAGCACACTGCTGAGACAGTGCTGCAGTCTCCGAGTGTGTGTGAGAGACACCATCACAATTTGCTAAGATAGATTTCTAGAAAGATTATGTTTTCCTTACTGATAAAGTTGAGGACTTTCCCCTAAAGTCATTAAAGCTGTTTCCAGACAGACAGGATCACACTCTTCCTACAATGTGTTGTTATTGCTACATAACCCTGAGTTTAGATGCCAACTCAGTTGTGTACCGAGCCTTCCTGTAGGCACAGAATCAGATATCTTCCAAAAGAGTACATTCTATGTCCAAACAATGCCATTACTTACCAGTTTCTATCCAATCAGAACCCTTCATCTTGAGTTCACTGGGATCCACATACTTTGATAAGAGCCCTGAACACAAGATAGCCAGCTTCAGACTTCTGAGGATTAAAAGGTTTTCATTTTTATCATCTAATAATCTAAGCAGGTAGCAGAATTAGCCTTTGGATAATGAGGCATATTTAAAACAATACATTCCAGCCAGGTGTTCTGGCTCACACCTATAACCCCAATACTTAGGAAGCTCAGATATGAGAATTGCCATGAGCTCTAAGCCAGCCTCAGGTACACAGTGCGCTGTGTCAAAAGCTAAGCAGGGCTGTGAGTGGTGGTACACATCTTTAACCCAAGCATTTAGGGGACGGAGGGAGGTGGAGCTGTCTGAGCTCAAGATAAGCCTGGTTTACACATCAGTTTCAGGCTAGCCAGGGCTACACAGTGAAAACTTGTTTCAAAAAGTAAATAACCAAAAAGAGGAGGAGGTTTAGGAGGAAGAAAAAGAAGAGCCAGCAAGATGACTTAAAGGGATAATGTGCTTGCTCATGAGCCTGACAACCTGAGTTCAATTCCCAGAACCCACACAGTGGAAGGAGAGCTGACTCCTGCAAGTTCTTTGACCACCACATATTCACCAAATCACCTACATGCTATGTCACCTACATGTACACACACACACTAAACAGTTTTAAATATTAAAATAGTATCCCCAAGTGCCTTAAAGTTATTGGTCAACAGCATGGTTCCTTCTCCATTGGAAGTGTTTTCAAGATCATCTATGTAAAAATCATGCCTAAGACTGTAAGTCTTGTCTGAAGTTTGTGTCTGGGGAGGTCAGACCCTAGCAGAGAAGATATTGTTTTTGTTTTCCCAGCTAGATATGTTGTGACCATCAAACTGCCTGATAAGTATGTTAATGCTCTCATGTTAGTGCTGCTCTCAGCTTTGGTCAGAGGTTCTCTTGGTGGGCATCACTTACTGAGAAGCTCACAGAGGCCAGAGTGCTGAGAACGAGACTACTGAGTACTCAGCCCTAACTGAGACGTCTGTCTCTTCCTCCTGGGCTCAGGTAACATTGCCAAAGAGGGGGGTGAAAGAATGTGTGAGCTGAAAGGACAGGTGGAAGGAATGTTGTAGAATACGTCTTCTAAACATTGCACCTACCAGCTCACGGCCTGCCTAGGATCTTCACAAGACTGGGCTCACTAATACTCTGTCACTACGGACTTATAAGGACCTGAACCACCATGAGGATTTCTAGGCAGTTATAAAGGTTTCTGGGGAAATGGATTTGTGATCCTAAACCTACAGCTAATGGTTGCTGAAAGGGGTAAAGTGAAGGAAAAAACATTTCCTTGGTGGTGTAGTCACTTGCAACTTACCCAGGCTCCTGTAAATAACCCTTTACCCATGCAACTATAGTAACCCTAATTAACTTCAAGGAGTCACCAAAGTAAAATACATGGCATCGAAAAGAGACTATTTGGAAAGAATGGGATCAAGGGGAGTGGGTGAGATAAGAGAAGGCTGTGGAGGTTAATAGGATTGGAATACATTCTATACAAGCAAAGACAAGGGCTGAGGAGACTCGATACAGTGTGGGAGGGACAGGATAAAGGTTATACAAATGGAAGAGTTTTCTTTTACCTATAAACAAGACAGCTGTTCTTCTGATGGGAAGTTTTGAATCCTTGGAATACATTAGTGTTTGTTCTAGGATGTTTATTTTCCCCTTGGTTTTTTCTCCCTAAGTTGATGGGAAAGAGTATACAGAGCAGTAACGTAGCAGGTGAATACAGCAGTGCCTGAATGACTACAGGGACCGTCACAGTGACTGCTTTGTCACGATGAGCAAGCCCCTGTAAAGCTAAATCCTCAGAATACCCATGTGCACACCTGGCTGTGACATCTTTATGTCACCCTGGCTTCTCTGAACCTCTGTCTTCCTGACTCTAACCACCTTGAGCTTCAACTTCCCTACCAGCTATTCCTGCCTAGTCAACCCTGCTCTGAGGACTGTACAGGCTTCCTTTCTTAGCACATATTATTTTCCACTTGGAGTTTCTATTTTAGTTTCTGAGAAGTTTTCAGTCCCCTTAATAGTTTGCAGGTTCCAAACTGGAAGTTTTAAAGCTGGGTTGCTGTGGCCTGCTACATGTAGGATGTATTTGCTTTCTGGGCAAGTAAGTATACTTTCAAAGGCCTCTTGGAAGGACAAGCACCTTATGATCAGGAAGGGGAGACAAGAATTGTTTCTCATAGAACTCACAATTTGACATAGATAGTTCGCTCTTTTTCCCATTGGGAATACTAAATTTCTTGTTGGAAATATGGGAAACATTCATGCATTAGCTATAGGTAATGGCTGAAGTTCAGAGACCTAATATCCAGGAAAACAACATGCAAAGGCACTATGATGTGCTTCCTCGCCTTACAAGCTTGATGAAAAGAGGCTATTCTGGGTTTTAAATATGTGGACGAGTCCTAGAAATAGTCCTAGAGACTTCAGTATGGGATTTGGTGGCTCTGCTATAATTGGTCTCTAGAAATCTGTGCATGGACTTCTAAAGTACCCTGCATCAAGCCTGATATGAGCCATGTCAGCTCTGCTGGGTTTGTGACAAAAAGATGCTGAATCTCAGGGCTAGTGACATGATACCCTCTTCCTGTGTAAGGTCACACAGTATGGCAGTACTCAAGTAGGGCTTACTATCATGCTCTGAGAAAAAATACAACAATCCACTCTATCAAGCAAAGGCCTACAAACATGAAGACAATGCATCATTATTTCAATTCAGCTCACATGGACATATTTTGTTTTTTATATACATTAAGTCTCACTATATAGCTCTGGCTGGCCTGGAACTCACTATGTTTACCAGCTTTGCCTTGAACTCACTGAAATGCACCGGCCTCTGCCTCCCGAGTGCTGGGATTAAAGGTGTGCATCACCAAGCTTAGGCGCCCAAGTAGAATTTTTTGACTAGATACTGTCAGCATGACCTTATAGTATATGCTGCAATTTGTTATTACTGTTTTGAGACATTCCCACAGTGCTATGGGAGACGGAGGCAGGAGGCTCGCATCAGCAGAAATGAGAGACCCTGCCT
The DNA here is from genome assembly GCA_028658305.1 of Pachyuromys duprasi. Lineage (NCBI taxonomy): Eukaryota > Metazoa > Chordata > Mammalia > Rodentia > Muridae > Pachyuromys > Pachyuromys duprasi. The sequence goes on along the minus strand of CM053766.1, from coordinate 136,362,655 downwards.
CAGGAGAGGAGAACTGACTCTTGGAAGCTGTTCACTGACCTCTACCTGCATGCTGCAGCACACTCAATGTGTGTGCAAACACACATAAAGAATTTTTAAAAGTGTACTTGTGATTAATTGAGGGAACTATAGAAAAAAAGATCTACCTCTTCAACAGCTCATCGAGAGCAACTACTGCTCTGAAGGGGATGGCACAGGAAATGTTTCCTGCACGCCATGTGTCTCCAGGGCAGCCATGGCTTCACAGAGAAACCCTGTCTGGAAAACCAAACCAAACCAAACCAACCAACCAACAAAACAAACAAAAACAAAACAAAAAACGTTTGACAATGCTGACCTATCAGAAAAACAAAGCCACTATTTCTCACATACAAAGAATTTGCAGACCCTTCTGACTTCATTCGGTCTGATATACAAGGGATCTTCACAGTACACTCCTTTGGGCAGCTTCCATTTCAGGAACTGGGCACAAAGAGTTAGGACTCGTCTGCTCTCCTGTGGAATCAAGAGAGTATCACAGGTCAGCACTGTCAAACACTTTGGGGAGGGATCGCTTGTTTGCTTGTTTGGTTGGTTGGTTTTTGAGACAGGGTTTCTCTGTGTATCCATGACTGTCCTGGAACTCACTGTAAGGACCAGGCTGGCCTCGAACTTACAGAGATCTGCCTGCTCTGCCTTCCTCCGGTGCTGAGATTACAGGCATGTGCCACTGAGCTAGCTTTTCAAACATTTTTTTAACTGAGGTAAATTTTCTTTGGTAAAACTGACACCAAAGTCTAATGTGAAAGACTGAAAATTTCAGAATTACTCTGGGTGAGATGAGTAAAGGGAATAAACTGGAGTTCTGACTTCCTCCTGAAAACCCTAAAGAATCCATAAACCTGCAAGGCGCTAAAAAAAAAAAAAAATGTAGAAACCACTTATGTGTGGAAAAAGTGAGAACTAGTAAAGTAGGTGTGGTACAGGGTAAGGCCCAGCTTACGTAGTCCATACTCCACTCAGGGCTCTGTTGAGCAAGTAGGCCTCTTCTCTAGTCATTGCTCTCAGAATGCCATCAAAGCACTCAACACTGCCTGTCTCTGACCCACTAGATATTTGGGCAAAAAACATCCTTTTAAGGCCAGGTGTGGTGGTACACACCTTTAATTACAATACTGAGGAGGCTAAGGCCAATGGGCAGATCTCCGAGTTATAGGCCAGCCTGGTCTCATAGCCAGTTCCAGATCATCTGGAGCTACATAGTGAGACCTGGTCTCAAAACAAAAGCAGCAGCAGCAATAACAACAAAAGCCCTTTGGGGATTGATGAGAAAAAGAATTAGTTCAGGTGTTCTACACTAGGTTCTTATTCTCTCAAGAAATTCTCACATGCATGCACTGAAGTACTCATTGCATTACTACGATCATGAAAACTGAATACTGAATGAAAACTGAATGTCCTGGAATAGGAGAATGGGGTAAATTTTAGTTTTAATGATGGAATTCCAAATGTTATTAAGTAAATAAGCTGAAAGATTTGTAGGAATATACAACATCAAGTTTAGAACGTGGAAAGTAAACTGGGTGTGGCAGCTCACAACTGTAATCCCAGCACTTGGGTGGTCTCAGACACACACACATATACATGCTAATGCATGCACACACGTACACGCATGCTCCCAGACTGTGTGTGTGTGTTTTCAGGAATAAATTCCTCTCTACCTGTGGGTTCCAGGAATAAAACTCATGTTGTCAGGCTTGGCAGCAAGTACCAGTACCTACTGAGTCATCTTGCCAGCCTCACTTTTTGTCTTTTGAAACAAGACTTTCCTAAATTGTCCCCACTGGCCTTGAACTTGAAGGCCTCCTATCCCGGCCCCTCGAGTAGCTGAGATTACAAATCTCTGCCACTGTGCCTAAACAAACCAGTTCAGTTCAGCGCCTTAATGAAAACCACAGTTCTTACAGCAAAACCCTCAGGAAGCTTAGGAGAAATGAAGTCTCCTGGTGGGCCAGAGAGGTTAGCCTCTCTACCTTAACTCCAGCATGTTACATGTCTCGAGGCCATAGGTAGCCCTTGAAAGAAAAGAACATGTTTGTCACCAGCACAGTTGCTGAGTTGAGCGCTGTATTCTGGGCTTGTGCTAAGCTACAAAGTGAGAATACACAGTTCTTCCCCACAAAGACCATGCTTTACTACACAGAAATTAAGAGTTTGATTTCCCACAATTTACTCAGTCGAATAACTGAAATATAGTTTTGTGCCAGAAGATGTAAAGAACAAGAATGTGACTGCAAAGTCTGTGCTCTCACAGATATAAACTTTAATTTACAGGGCTGGATCTAAACTCAGAGCCATTCATCACTGAAAAGAAATTGACATTACCTTAGCTATTCCACCGTTCTCATCCTGAGAAAACAGAAGGAGTGGGACCAAGCTTCCCAGGACTTGGCTTTTCACACTCTTCTTCTCTGTGCGCTTCACAGCCTTTATGCAGGCTCCAAAAAGCGTCATGGAGAAATAGCGAACATCCCGCCTTACCTGTGATGGGGTTCATAGGAGACAGCTCACTGAACAGGCTTACTCGCTTATAGGAACCCTGGGGAGTCTGGTAATAGGCCTTAACACAGAGAGATCTAGCTGTATGTAGTTGACAGTAAGAAATAAACTATAGAGGGAAACAGCAAGACCTGTGTTTGGTATGCTTCTTCTCTGAACTCTACAAGCAAGAAGTGGGTGGTCCCCTCTGTGGCTGAAAAAGCTTGTACCAAATACTGGTATTAATCATTCACACAAGCACTGAGGATCTCTGTAATTGTGCTCTATGTGTTTCTTTATTAAAAAAATTGTGATTTGGGACAAGGATGTAAGTACAGTCCATCATGTTGACCCATTTCTTATTCCTTGTCCTATACAAACTTCCCTCCCACAGAGCAAGGCAATGCCTTAGTCTTTCAAAATTTTTGTTTCATTGTTTTTTGTTTTGTATTGGTTTGTTTTTTGAAAGGGTTTCTCCATGTATCCCTGGCTGTCCTGGATCAGGCTGGCCTCGAACTCGGAGAAGCCTGCCTCTGCATCCCAAGTACTGGGATTTCTTAAGATTTTTTTAAGTCTGATGAACAAATAACATCAGTCCAGAAAAGCAGGACATCACAGGTTATCTGGAAGGGTCTTGAGGGAGATGATCTAAAAGGCCTCTATAAATTAAAAAAAAATCTCATTCTGTAAGGAAAATAAAATGGCCTTATTATTGTTGCAGTATCTTCTTGCTGGTAGGCGCCTGCCCTTCTCAGAAGAATCTTTTTTCTCATTGTCTTACATCACCAAATAAGGAGATCAGGGTGTTCATCACGGCAGCCAGGGTGGCGGCGTCCAGCGTCCTGACAAGCTGCAGGAGTATCTGAATGGCCAGCAGAACCAGCCTCTCGTCGGCCTCCTGGAGGCTGTCTAGGACACGTGGCAGCAGGCTCCTGACGTCTTCTCTCTGCGTGTTCAAAAGCAGCCATGATCTCTACTCCTGCTAGCACATTGTCTAATTTCTACACGGAGGGATCACACCAACTTACGGATTTCCAGTTACTTTGGCTAGTCCAGGACAGAGAAGTGGTTAAGAGGGACAATAACCCTCTCTTTACAGTTGTCACATGTGATGTGTGGAGGGGCCAGGGAGCTGTTGTGAATTGTTTTACAGACTAGAGGTGTAACCGGAGGGCCAGGGGTATACCCTTGTCTTTACTGTAGGAAAAGCTCTCCCAACATAGAAAAACATGTTGGGAATGGCCAGCTCAGGCCACAGTCATTTCCCCAGCATGAAGAAGGTATTGAAACAGAGGCTTAACCACTCCCTGAGAGGAATTCAGCAATATTTGACTTAAGATCCTTAAAAGTCCTCCCCATCTGAACTCCTACAAGGAAGCAATCTCAAGATTTAAAAATATGTATGTGTGTGTATGCATAGATATATACATACATAAGTGAATAAACAAATCTTCATGCCTCCAATCAACCAGAGCTAGCATATACTACCATTTGCCATTTTTGTTCCACGTATGTATTTATAAAATGAAAACATCTCAAGTGGCAAAAATTAAAGCCTCAGGGTTACTGAGGCATAGTTAATTCTCTCTCTCCCTCTCTCTCTCTCTCTCTCTCTCTCTCTCTCTCTCTCTCTCTCTCTCTCTCTCTCTCTCTCTTTTGGTTTTTCAAGACCGGGTTTCTCTGTGTAGCCCTGGCTGTTGTAGAACTCACTTTGTAGACCAGCCTGTTCTTGAACTCACAGACATCAGCCTGCTTCTGCTTCCTGAGTGCTGGGATTAAAGGTGCATGCCAGCATCACCAGGCTGAGGCATAGTTTTCTAACGAGCTATGTGGAAGATAAGCGTTCTCTCATCGTGAGCGGCAGTGATGATAATGTCTTAGGTGATAGCTATCCTGGCAGCATCCAAGTACTCCACAGGGCAACATGGTAGAAGGCATCAATGGACAGCTGGATGTTTTCTGCTGTGTTGTAACAATAATTGCACCTCCCCCACACAATGAAAGTTTCAAAGTACTATTTATATTTGTGACTTGAAATTTTAGACTTATTTACTTTTAATAGTATCCACACAACTCCTAGGTATACAATTAGACTGGTAAAGATGTGCACTGAGAAAGGTCTTTCCCTGTTCACCCCCAAAGATCCTCCTCCCGGAGTGTCAGTATTTGGGTACTTTGGGGCTGTTCTATTTTAATCCCGGAAATCAGTGGTCAGAGGTCCTTTTACCATCTCTCGGTGTCGGACAAGATTGTGGAGTCCTCTCAGTGCAAGAATCCTGAAGACCTTATTCTCATCATACAGCCAGGCTTTCAGGCGGACAGTAGAGTATAGCTTGGGCAGTCTCTTGGCCACTGGACTCTTTAGGAGCTGAAAGAACCCAAAAATCAGCCAAAAAATGACCTTGAAGCTTTTTCCTAGGAAGGAGCTACCTTCCCACCAACTCAAATGTATGTATTTTCCTTTGAAATCACCAAGCCGCTGCACAGACAGCACAGAGGGAGTCTGCGAGCGGGAACACAAGGAAAGCTGATAAAGGTGAGAGGAGGGAATTATTAGGCTCAACCTAAACAGAACAGCTACTGCGACCTAGAACGGACCCCAGTCTGATCCTGGGCTGAATACAGCTCAGAAAAAAGATTCTGCTGCTTTCTAGGCTCCCTGAATCCAGTACCAACAGGGTTCTTACCTCCACAAAAAAGCCTGCAGATGTGAGTTTATGTTTTGTATTCCCTCGGTTAATCAAAGGGACTAACAAGTACATGGTCTTATACGCAAAGAGTTGATGTCTTTCCAGCAAGGCACTGTAAAACAGAGCAACAGAAAAGTCTCAGACATGTCCCCACACAGACAGCACTGTCGCAGGGACAGGCCCTCCAGAGTTTTTACCTTGCTTCAGGTATTCAGGAGGCATGGCAGGGTCAAGACTTTTGAATTTTTTTTTTCTGGTTAATGCACAGATACTACAGCTAAGCATGATGATGCATAACTTTAATCCCAGAACTTGGGAGACAGAGGCAGGAGGATCACTATAAGTTTGAGGTTAGCCTGGCAGTGAGACCTTGCCTCAAAAAAATTACAGCTAGTAGTAGGCCAGGGAATTGTGGCACATGTCTTTAATCCCAGCACCTGGAAGGCAGAGGCAGGAGGGTCTCTGAGTTGGAGGCCAGCCTGGTCTACAAAGGAAGTTCCAGGATAGCCAAGGCTGTTACACAGAGAAACCCTGCCTTAGACTGGTAAGATGCCTAAGAAAAACCCTGTCTTGAAAAACAAAAACAAAACTCTTTTAGTTACTATGATTTTTTTTAAAAGGAAAATATAAAACAATGCTGCTTAGAGGAGGGAATGACTATGCTAGAATAAGGACGTTTTACTTGGCAAGGAGGAACACTCCCTGAAGATGGCCTTCTCCCTTCAGAAGATTCCATCCGCCACTCCTTTCCATGATGCTGAACTCCTGCCAGCACGATGCTCTGAGGAGGAGAGTCTTTGTAGCTTGTATGGCGAAGCTAGGTTGAGCAAAAAGCAAGCATGGGTGGAAAGAACAGGCCTGCTACTCATTGGGATAGGAGAGGGGCTATATTGTAATCCATCCCTTTCTAGAGTTCTTAAAGATACTTCATGTTCTAGAAAGGCCTTCCACACAAATTCTCAGCACAAAGAAATTTAATTTGATTTTTTTTCTCAAGGAGTTTGGAAAGAGATCTATAATTTAGGAACTGATTTGGGATGCTAAATGAATGCCCATTGCCATTTAAAGTTTTTATGTGTATGAGTTTGCCCGCATTTCTGTAAACCATGTGCATGCAATGGCCATGGAAGCCAGAAGAGGATGCTAGATCCCCTAGTAATGGAGTTACAGACAGCTGTGAGCTGTCATGTACGTGCTGGAAACTGAACCTGGGTCCTTTGCAAGAGCAGCCTCTAAACCATCTATCCAGCTTGATCCATTGAGTTTTTAAAAATTGAGATAAAATTTAAGGCTAAGGATTTGGCTCAGTTGGTAGAATGCTTGTGCAGCGTGCTCTAAACACTTCAGGTTCAACACACGGTAGTCTATGCCCAGACACCCAGCACTTGGGAGCTAGGAAATCATCTTAGGCTTCAAAGTGAGTTTGAGGCTTGCTTGCAGGACATGAGACCCTGTTTCTAAAAAAAGAAAAAGATGCAATTTATATTTCCTCCATAAAAGGTTATCACCACAGCTCACAAAGCACTTCTTGAATTGCCATCCCAGACACAGCTTCAAGAACATGTTAGAGCTGGAAGGGTTCTTGGAGATAACCTGGTCCAATCTCTTCACATACAGATAAGGAAACTAAGGCACTGAATAGTAGACTAGCCCAGAGCATGCAGCTAATTAAACAGATGGATGAGAACTGCACATGGGACCTATTGACACTTAGCCAGGTCCTAAGAATCTCATAGTATAGCTTTTCCTCCCAGGAGGTCTGTGTGTCAGCAGAACTAGGAATGTCTACCAAGACTTTGCTGAGGAACTAAAAAAAAAAAAAAAATCTCCCCGACATTATATCCCAGGAATAAGGAATCATTTCCCTGGATCAGTCTAGTTTGGGAGGCTGGTTTAACACGTTTTTCTCTACTTGCTCTGTCAGGGAAGGCCCAGCACAATATCACACATTATCTGCAGGCATCCAGGGAGCAAAAGTTAACATGATTCCAAAAAAGCTAAAGGTAGCGAATGAAAGCGGAGTGATTTCTGGGCATTTGTATCTGGAGGATTGTGGACCTATGTTCACTCACAGTTAGGACCCCATCTATCCCTGTGTCTACCACAGGGCCCAGGACTCAGGAAGTGTTCAGATCAATGAAATTACAACCGGCAATACCACAAAGGTGTGACCTCTGTTAGTATCTTCTGCTCTGCATACAGGCCACTTGGGATGCTGACATCAGACATGGTGAGGCCGATGCTGTGATGAACCTGGATGAGCAGTGTCATCAAAAGCTGAGGAAAGAGTCGGAATGCAGCTGCTCGAAGTTTGTTTCCCACAAACACCTCATAAAGAGCATCTGTTACCTATGGCAGAAAAGGCACAAGGAAGAACTGAGTGCCTGCTGGTCCTAGCCCTGTCACAGCTAGTCAAGGGACAGAGCAGCAATGGTAACTTGTTGCTACTAAGATTGTAGTCCTTCACGTCCAGAAAGCCCGGAGCTTGTCAAAATGAAGGACTCACTTTGTTAACAGGGCTCCCTCTTCTTTGCCTGGGGAGCCCAAATCCCCACACCCTCCACCTGAAGAATGTCATGTAGTTCTTAGGGAACTTACAGATCCAACTCCCTTTCTCCAGGTAGAACCTGTTCAGCAAGCATCTGGGATTCCTAGAATGCATCCCCATGCAAATGAGACATCCCAGTACCTAAGCCCTTCAGCCAATGACTTGCACCCACCCTGGAAATCTCCACCCCGTCCCCAACATTCTATATAACCCTTTTCACCCAGAATAAAATGGATCTGTCTCCCTGCAGCTGGTCCCAGATGGTTATTTCTGTTCATTCTCACTGGCCACCAAACTCTAGCTCATCACCTCTGCTCCCTTGTTCCTGAGGACCGGTGGCCAACGCCCCAGGAATGAGGGAAAGCAGCAGAAATTGGTAGAGGGGACAGATATGGGAGGGGAAATAAAAGTAGAGTGATCACTAGACACGAGCTGAGGCATGCATAGAGTAGAGTACATGCTTAGCAAAATGGTAGACCCTGGGCTCAATCCCAGTATGTATCCATGTTATACATATGCATACATACATACACACACAAACCGAAAGAGAGAGAGAGGCTGTACAATGAGCAGACTTGACTTCCAAAAATCATAACTGGAATCTATGAGTATACTTAACTAGATACAACTAAAAAAATAAATAAAACACAACCACAACAAAAAAATCTACCAAATTAGATGGCAAATTTTAAGAACTTAGAAAAGTATGCATTTTTATATCAATGTGTTAGTAAAATGTCCTCGTCCTTCACTGAGACAAATGCAAAGGCTTGCTACTCACGGTGCGGCCCCTGCAGCACTTCATCACCTGCCAGCTGGTTAGAAATGGGAATACCAAGTCCCTCCGACATTTCCTATATCACAGTCTGCATTGCACGACTGAATTACACGTGTATTTGCCCTAACTTCCAAAACTGCACTAACACAACATTTTAGAATTTTTAAAAAAGCATAAATACATAAGAAAAGAGAATAAGAGAGAAGACAATAGCAAATCAAAAATGCTGAAAGAAATTTGGAAGCTTAAAATACTACGGCAGTAACCTGGACTAGACAAAGAGGAAGGTAAGAGACAAGGTGAGAATCCTGGGCCTGCCAGGCAGCCTGCGTGGAGGGATCCTGGTGCTTAGGAAGCCGAAGCATGGGGTTCACAGTCACCCTTCCTTACATTGCTATCTTGAGGCCAGCCTGCTCTACTGGAGACCCTGCCTCAAAAAATAAAAACCAAATCTCCTGATAGTCTCTGCATGCTCAGAAGCTAGCGGTTTTCACAACCCTCTGTGTGTTCCATGTGATTCTACTGTGAACATAAGACTGTTTTAAAAAAAAAAGTATTGTTCCAAAAGGGAAACTGGGTGGGAAAACATCAAATACACACTGGTCTTCCTAGAGAGGGGAGATAGGACAGAGATGAGCTAAGAATGGCTTTCTATTTTTGTATGTATGAGAATTAGGTTTTGTTGTTTTTCCTTTAAAAAAAAAAAAGGTTGCCCACACTGGTCTCTAACTTTTGGCTCAAATGATCCTACCTCAGCCTTCTGAGTAGCTGGGACGAGGGGCACAAATACCAATGTCTCGGTTTTTAGATTATTCTTTAAATTCAAAGACTATGTGACAGAGACTACGCATGACCTATAAGCCCTAAAAATATATTGTAGGCAAATATATTGCCTACAAGGTCTAAAACATTCATTTAGATAGAAGGCTTTCTGACCCCTAATTAAAAGGGACATTGTTTTATATATTACTACATTTAAATTTTTTTCTTCACAAGTTTGGATTACTTTGGGTAATTTTTAAAGGCTAACATAGGAATGATCATATTGAATGCTCCTATATTCTCCAGCTCCTCCAGGTCAACGCCAGTGTAGAAACACACAGTTATAGCTGAATGTTGGAAACAATCTTTGAAAGAGAATGAAAAGAGTGCCCTCTGGGAAGGGTCAGTCATCCTCAAACGGGAGCATCCTGTGCTGACACGAGAGGGGCAAGGCAACGCTTACAGCAACAGCCACGTAGGCCATCTTCTCCTGGGTGGCCCCATCGTGGCATTTCTGCAGCTTCCTCAGCAGCCTCCACAGGACCCACGTTGTGTTGGTCAGTTCTACCTCCAAGGTTCTCCACAATTCAGCCAGATGCCTAGAATTCCCAAGCAAGCATCATAAGAAGGGTATATCCCAGGCCTCCTGTGACCATTGCTGCTTTCTTAGAGCCTGTTTGGAATCTGACTCGTGTGAAAGGTTTCCCTCTGGGTAGCAGTACTGAGCTCTCACTGCCTGGCACTGAGCAGTCATAAACTAGTCTTGAGTAAATTTATCAGTGCCTCTGCTTTCCTCTCACAGGCTCGCCCCGGCTGCCTCTTGCCATTCACCTCTGCTGAACAAACCATGGTCTTGGACTGCCCAAGAGGGTCCACACCATTTTCTGAAACCAGAGGCCTTTCCTCCAGCTCCCCTTGCCTATCACCTCCCTTCAAGAGAAGCTCCAGTGGCTTGTCTTCTGTCATGCTTCCTGCTGCTCCTCCATGCTTCTCGCCAGAGTTCCTATAATGCTTGACTTTCTTCTTGTTAGAGGTTTTCTCAGTATTCCACACAGTCAGTGCTCTATGTGTGTGTGTATTTATGGGCACCTGTATACCACATCATACTTGTAGAGGTCAGAGGACAATTTTTTAAGAGTCAGCTCTTTCCTTTTTGTAGGTCCTGGGACTCGAACTCAGGTCCTCGGTTTTGGCAGCAAATGCCATTACCTGCTGAGACACCATACTAGCCCAATCCCTTGTCTTTTATTCCAGTGCTGGGGACTTAACCTAGGGTCTCATGCATTCTAGACAAGCATACTACTGTAAGGTACATTCCTAAATTCATCTATTCTCTAGTTTTCAGAATCTACCTTGGCATCTCAGCATGCTAAAGACTCTGTATGCTGGGACTCTCAGACACTATTGCATACCTTAGCATTCCTGCCTTTGGGTTGTTTTTGTTTCTATACAGCTTTCACTCTGTGGCTAAGACTGTCTTGGAAGGAACTAAGTAAACAGACTAAGGTTGGCCTCCAGTTTACAGAGGCCCTCCTGACTCAGCCTCCCGAGTGCTGGGGCTGCAGGTATGACTCATCACCCTCGCCTCTAGTTTCGTCATTCTAATCTGAGAAGAAAACAAATCAAGAAGATCCCAAGCACACCTGAAAGGAAGGCAGCCTCAAAAGGCGTGTGGGCCTGGTAAAAGGCTCACAGCAAAGTGAGTAATAAGATGACAGAGTGTAAACGTGCATCCTGGAAGGAGCATAAGCAAGTCCTGTGTTGTCTGTGATTCTGAGGCAGTAAGTAAAGGACTTTGAGAAGCAAAGCCTTCTGAGGACTCATTCCCAAATGCTCTAATTTGCTGCACATTCTAAGTATGCTGGGAATGTACAGGCATAGAAAGCATACAGCCCTCATGTCAGCGACTCACAGGGTTTAGTACAAAACAGATCATCTACAGAATTTGCTTAAAATATTTCATTGACAAAATGGTTCAGCAGGCAAAAGTGCTGCTGCCAAGCCTGACGACCTAAGTTTGATCCCCAGGACCCACATGGTAGAAGAAGAGAAATAACTCCCACAAGTTGTATTTTGACCTACACTCTAGCCATGGCTTGTATGCACCTACCAGAATGCGTGCACACGTGCACATACACACACACACAAATAAAATATGAAATATATATGTAAAATACATGTGTGTGGTGGTACACAACTAGCTCATAAGTATTATGTATATATAATTTTATATTAAATAATTTAAAAAGTAATTTTATCCCTAGAACTCAGGAGGTAGAAGCAGGTATCTTTGTGAGTTGAAGGTCAGCTTGACCTATATAGTAAGAATGAGGCTCTGTCTCAAAAAAATAAAATAAATAAAATAAAATAAAAACATACAAGAAGTTAGGAGATATAAGGCTGTAGGCCTGAGAATTCAAGGACAGCTTTCGGTGGTTCTCAACCTGTGGGTCATATCATCTTTGAGGTCAAATGACCCTTTCACAGGGGTCATGTATCAGCTATCCCACATATCAGATGTTTACATTATGATTCATAACAGTAGCAAAATAATTTTATGGGTGGGGTTTGCTGCAACATGAGGAACTGCATTAAAGAATCACAGCATTAAGAAGGTTGAAAACCATTGATTTAGGAGGTGGGTCCCACCTGGCAGAAAATAGGTCACTAGTGGAGGGGCTTTGAAAGTTATGTCGACCTTGATCCTGGCCTTGCTCTCTGTTTCCTGGTCCTCTACGATGTGCACAAGTGCTCCACCTAACTCTCCTGTCACCACACACTGAGCCACTCTGTCATGCTTTATCAGAATGATAAGAAGTTATTAATAAAGACACCAACTTTACAACCAGTATGCCAGTCCACTGAAGAGGAAGAGAGGGATGGAACTCTAATAAAACAATGGATCGAACTTGTGACTTTCAAATGCTATGGGCCTATGATTCCTTATGCTAGTTTGGAATCTCTGCTACTTCCAATTAGGACCTTGACTAATCTGATGCCTGGAAGATACCTTTTCTTAGCACACCTCATGGGAGGTTCTGCTACATTAGTTTCAGACAACGCTTATTGACTGTACTAGAAGACTGGGAGGAGGCGCACCTTTGAAACATACTATCTTCCTTGTGAACAGAAGGAAACAGCCTATTGGCTGCTCTCAAGATGCACAAGAACAGAACAGAGAGGTCAGGATGCTGTCACATGTTTGCTCTGAGCTGTCTTTTTCTGGACCTGTAGTAACAAGATGAATTTCCCAAGCATCTTACTCCCTACAGAGTAACATAAAGCAATTCCTGCTTCAGAAGGTGAAGATGTGGTCACCCCGCCCCCCACCTCCTAATCCAACTTGGCCTTCTGTTTTAGCACTCCTTTCCCTATTTAGTGGGCGGGTCCGGAGACATTTCTGTTCTCTAATCCCTCTCTTCTCTACATCTGAGGATGCTCGGGGGCCTGCCTGCCCTGCCTGCCTGCCCTGTCTCCAATACAGCAACACAACCTATAATCCATCTCCACCAAAGTCACAGGCAAAAGGCACATCTCAAGCCATTCAATTACCTTTTTTTAGGATAAGGTCTCACTATGCAGCCCTGGCTGGCCTGGAACCCACTACCTAGACCAGGCTGGCCTTGAATTCACAGAGATCCACCTGTGCCACTACCATGAAGTTCTTCAATGGCTTCTCCTGAAGTATAAACTCCACTATCCTACCTAATATATCGCTGTTATCTGATCATTTAAAAAGCATTTTAATGTGCTGTATCTGTGAAGCTACCAACACAGTCCAATTTTAGAACCCATCCATCTCTACAGAAAGACCCCTTGGGGCTAGAGAGGTGGCTCAGTGGTTAAGAAGACTGACTGCTCTCTCAGAGGACCCAGGTTCAATCCTCAGAACCAACACAGCAGCTCTCAATTGCCTTTAATTAAAGCATATAACACTCTTGCACAGACATAAATGCAGACAAAACACCAATGCACATAAAATAAAAATAAATTTAAAAAAAAAAGGAAAAAAGAAAGAAAGGCTCCTCATATCTGATAACTCTTTACTGCCCACCTGTCTTAGGCTCATTTCATATACAAATAAGCTACAGGAAGGATCAAAGACTTAAGAGCAATTTATTAGAGAAATGTACAAAAGAATATTTTAAAATCCACATGAACGTCCATATTAATGTATTTCTTCCCTGCCATTTGACCTAGTAGTAAGCATCCAGTTCATGGAGAACACCAGCACTACAATAGGACATGAGAGAGAGTCACTCACACAAAAGAGCAGTTTTCAAACAGGTTAAAGCAGAATAGCACTTCTTTGAAATACAGCAGTTGCTCAGAATCTCTAGAAGGGGGATGCTACCCTGTCAGAACAAAAGCATGACCCATGGTAGGCAATGTCTTGGGGACTGCGAGAGAAGCATCTGGAAAAAAGGCAGAGGGTCTTTTACCTCAGGTGCACTTTGTTCCATGGATTGTTCTTGGACATGATTTTGTTCCTCCAGTGACAAATATTTACATTCATTTTTTAAAAATATTTATTTATTTTGATTTTTTTTGAGACAGTGTTTCTCTGTGTAGCCTTGACTGTCCTGGAATTCACTTTGTAAACCAGGCTGGCCTAAAATTCACCGAGATCATTCTGCCTCTGCCTCTCTGCCTCTCTGCCTCCTCTCCCTCCTCTGCCTCCTCTGCCTCTGCTGGGATTAAGGGTGTGTGCCACCACCGACCAGTTTACATTCAATTTATAAGACATGTTTCTTCTTGTTGGATGTCAGAACAGAGCTATAGAACCCAATCTGGTCAGTGTATCCTGAAGCTGGATATGCCTTCTGCCTTGCTTTCCTGCCTTCCTAGATACAACCAACAGCACATGCCAAGCACTGGTGTTCAAACTGGTATGTCCCAAGAACAATATGGGAAAGGGCTGCTCTGTTAGTATGTAGTATGTGTTTCTTGAACTTATTTACATGTTTTTCTGACCATGTTTTTTTTTCCTGAACTCAAACACAACCTTCCTTGCATTATTGCTTTTTTTGTTAATTTTGGTATAAAAGTACACTGTATTTTTATAAAAGCAAAAGGTCCTCTGCTCCAAGTCATTGCTCACCATGGGTCATGATGACCATGTTCTGACAGGGCAGCATTCCTTCTTAAGTCTGTTTCCTAGCCTGTGACTCGGAAGTAAGGTTGTCTCAGGTCCTCAGACCCCAGGTCCAACAGACAAGATTTGCACAGATTGACAAAAGTTGACACTGCCCTGCGTAAAAGGGCGGGGGGGGGAGGGGGTTGTCTCTCCTCAAGTGTCACTGACTTCTCCATATGTACCTCTTAGACTCAAAGGCTTAGAGCTACCACTGTGAAAACAGCTTAAAAAACAAACAAACAAATAAAACAAAAGAACTCATAGGACCCCATTCTTCCCCACATATATACTTAGACTTTCTTTTTTTTTATGGATCTATTTATTTACTTGGGGTAAAATCATTCTTGAATGCATTCTGCAAGTGAGGTGCCAACATTCTGGATTTCCTCCCTCAACAAGTGTAGTATCTGTCTATCTGTATCTATTTATTTAGACAGGCTCTCAGTCTGGCCTTGAACTCTGCATCCTCCTGCCTCAGCTCCTCAAAGGCTGAGATTACCTGCATGCTTAAGTAACCATCTTCTCACAACTGTGATGTCCTTCTGCATAAACAGTATCACTTTACACATAAGCAGATCATATTAATTTAAGAATCTACTAGAGTCAGGTATGGTGGCAACGTGCCTATAATCCCAGCACTTTGTGTGAGTTTCAAATGAGCCTTGTCTACGTAATGATTCCAGGCCAGCCAGATGTGCATAGTTAAGTCACTATCTCAACCCTCGACCCCTTCTAAAACACAACCAAGAATCAAGTACAGATGCCATTTTCGTTTACAGCTTTTGTGTTGATCCGAGAGCCAACCGAGGCCGCGCTGCTCTGCCGCGCCACCGCCAGCTGGCTTGTTTCTTTCTTTTTTCTTCCTTCCTTTCTCTCTTTTTTTCATTTCTTTAACTTTTTTGAAGAATCCCTTCCATTTGTCCTTTAGAATATCTTCTTAGGGACCTATCTAATCTCCTCTACAGGTGTCTCATTAGCACCCACGTTTCACTGTACTCAGAGATGGACTGTAGCCCCAGTTTAGTACAGAAGCTGCACAGGGTTCCATTACCTGTCGTATGGTACTGGATGACATAAGAGGTGGCTGAGCACTATATCTGTGTACTTAGGTCTGGAGATAAACAAACTCACAGTATTTATAATTTGTTGCCGGACACTAGGCAGTGTGATTATTGACAGCCGAGCACAGATAACGCCTATTATTTCTGGCACCTGAAGAGGAAAAAGGATATCACTAAGACCTTAATCCTGAAGGACAATTATAGATTCTTTGTAGCCACTTCTGAGAGGCTTTGGGGTGGAGGGTAGAAGACAAAATATTTTGGGGTTGGTAAAGTTTAGGATGCTAAGGGTTCAGTTTACTGCTAAAGTACTTGCCTAGCATGTATGGGGACCAATGTCTGATCCTCAGCATTGCAGAAATAACAGTTAAAACTTTCCAATCATGGGCTGGGCAGAGGTGGCGCACATCTTAGGCAGGTGGGTCTCTGTGAGTTTGAGGCCAGCCTGGTCTATATCGTGAGTATAAGGACAGCCAAGGCTATGCAGAGAGATCCTGTCTCAAAAAACAAAAACAACAACAACAAAAAAACAGTATATATGAATGTATGTATACAAAAATATTTGGATGGGGTGGGGCTGTAGTTGAGTGGAGTGGTTGTCCTGGCATAGATGAGGACCTGTATTTGATATCTGATTCTCAACACTAGGGGTGAGCAGGTGGGTGGTCAAGGGGGGCTGATAAAGGAAAGGCCTGCTGGAGTGGTGGGGGTAGAATGCTTACTTGGTATACATAGGGCCTGGGTTCAAACAGCACCACAAAAAAAAAAAAAAAAAAAAAGGAAGAAGGAAAGAAAGAAACACAAAGAAAGAAGGAAAGGGAAGATCTGGAAGGATGTAGAGAGAGCTGCCCGCTGCTGTCGCTGAGAAATGAAGACACTTCCCCCTCCTGTATTTTTTCTGATTTTTGATCAATGATTACAAAGTGATGTTAACAAGCTAATAAATGTCATGTTATGATAAGGGAGCCTGCACCCACTGTCCTCCAAGGTCTTTTGGGAAGCAGAAGCTGGGGTTTGGCCAGTTCCCCCTCTGCTTGACTATTCACACACACACACACACACACACACACACACACACACACACACACACACACACCCCCGCATAAAATGACTGTCATTCCCCACAGGTGCCAGAAGGTGGCTGAAGGATGGGTGGGGGGTGGGTATAATTCTAGCCACAGAAACATGAGGGAGAACCTTCTGGGGGCCTGAGGGAGATTTTCTGCCCTCAATAAAGGGACAAGAAGGAAGCAGCATCTTTCTGGATTGTCTTCTCTGTCTGATCATGAGGTCTCAGCTGCGCCTGCCTCATGACCGCATAGAGAGAAATTAAAAAACAAACAAACAAACAAAAAACCATGGTCTTGACTGTCACTGTCAGTGAGCCCAGCATAGAAACTATACTATGTCCAGATTTCCTATACATTAAGAATGTGTATTTATTATAATTATTTAATACAGTCAAATCACTTTATGACAAGAATATGTCAGATAAACATTTTAGCAAATATATCATTATGAAATAGTGTGATCGATCCTCTGGAAAAGCTTCTCGAGGTTGGCCTTCTGGCCACTGAAGGCTCCTAAACTATCTAGGAGCCATCTGACTGCCTTCCTCAAGTGTTCCTGTTGTATCTATGGTTATTTTCTTACTTTTTGGGTTTTTAAGACAGGGTTTCTCTGTGTATCCCTGGCCATCTTAGAACCCTTTCTGTAGACCAAGGTAGCCTCAGACATCTGCCTGCTTCTGGTTCCTGAGTGCTTTGATTGAAGGGGTGTGCCACCAACCCCTGAATATCTTTGCTATTTTCATAGGTTTTAAAAAAAATGGGTTCTTATCATTTTAAAATGGCCTTTCTTTTTGAGATTGTTGTGTAGTGTACTGAACCGGAACTTTATACATGAACAAGTGCCCCTTCACTTTCACTCTTAAGAAAACAAGGAGAGGTTTAAAATGCCAGGGGCACTGGGAATCATGGCCCATGCCTTCAATCCAGCAGTCTGGAGGCAGAGGCAGTTGGATCTCTGAGAGTTCAAGGACAGCCTGGTCTACAGAGTGAGTCCAGGCCAGCCAAGATTATACAGAAAAACAAACAAACAAAAAATGCCAGTGGCTCTTCAAGTCTCACGTTTGTCCTCAGAAATAACTATACTTGCACTTTTAGCTACTTCTGTATCCTTCTATGTTTAATTAAGATAGTTGATTAATGTTTTTTGTGACAAAGTTTTGCCTAAGTGGCCTAGCCTGGCCAGCCTTACCCCTTTGATCTTCTTGTCTCAGCCTTCTAAGTGCTAGGATTATAGGTATTCAACAGCACACCTAGCTTTCTCCTTTTATTAAAAAGAGTTATGATTGTTGCATGTGTAAGACTACACACACGCCATGTGTGTGCACATGGAGGTCAGAGGACAGCGCTGTCTTCTCTTCCCACCTGAGACCAGGGGTTGAACCCAGGTCAGGCTTGTGCAGCAATCACCCTGACTCACCAAGCTCTCTCACTGGACCCCAGTTCTGCCCTTTTGTATTTTAGATGATAAAATTAAATTGCTTCTTTCCTTTGTTTTTTAAATTTTCATTATTTATTTATTTAACTTTATTTTATGTGCATTAGTGTTAAGGGGTTAGATGCCTTGGGATGGGTATTACAGACAGTCATGAGCCGCCTTGTAGGTGCTGGGAATCGAACCTGGGTCCTTTGGAAGAACAGCCAATGCTCTTAACCACTAAGCCACCTCTCCAGCCCCACTTTGTTCCTTCTTGATGTCTACATTTTAACTATATTTAGGTAAGTTCTCTTGAAGTCACTTCTGGCTGTCTTCTGTCTTAACTTGATAGCTTTAATTCATCAGAACCAGAATTTACACTGAATTCCAACCTCATACTCATCAATTACATCCAGAGAAATCCTGTTCTTTGGTGGGCACACCTCAGAGAGAGAGGCAAAGAGACAGAGAGGCAAAGAGAGGGGAGGTTCAGGTATACATATCAGGGTAAGGATATATCCATGTATGTACTTGTGGAGGCCAGAGATTGATGTTAAAGATATCTTTCTAATATTTTTGGTTGTGATCCTTTAATGGCTGAGCTATTTCTCCAGCCCAAAGATGTCTTTTTTTTTTTTCAAGACAGGGTTTCTCTGTGTAGTCTTGGCTGTCCTGGACTTCCTTTATAGACCAGGCTTGCCTTGAACTCAACAGAGATCTGCCTGTCTCTGCCTCCCTGAGTGCTAGGATTACAGGTGTCTGCCACAGTGCCCAGCTAAGACATCTTTCTTAATCAATCCCACTTTCTTTTTCTTTTTCTTTTTTTGAGACCCAACCAAAATCAATCAACCTGAGTTCACTGTTTCAGCTAGACCTGCTGGCTAGCAAGCTCTAGGAATTTGCCTAGTTCTGCCTCCTTGCGCTGGAGTTATGGAAGCTCATGACCATGGACCATGCCTGGAGTTTACATGGGTGCAGGGATCTGAACAGAGGTCCTCATGTTTATAAAACAAACACTTTACCACTCAGCTATTTCCCAAGCCCCACACCTTAAGCTTTAAATTTCATTGTTTGGCATAGGGGCTGGTGAGTACAAGCTTGCTGAATGGAGGAATGTTTGTGGGCAGCAGAAGAAGGCTTTGGTCCTGTCCCCACTAATGCCTGGTCTCAGCTGAGCAGGAATGGCGGCTGGACCTCCCCAGCTGCAGAATGGGGACAGGACTTATTGCTATTTCAAATCCAAAAGATGTCCCTGAGCTTTTACCTTCTCAAACCGAGCCTCTGCACTCTTCACCAAACTTATTAGCAACTCTCCTGCTGTCTGCTGGATACAGGGGTGTGGGAGGTTTTTCAGGCTGTCCAAGGTAGTCATTATAAACTGCCCAAGCTCTTGAGAATCAAGAAAAACTTCAAAGACCTGCAACGATTTAGGAAAAATGAACTTTCAAGATATATGGTATGGGCTGGACTAGTGTGAAGCCTAGCATTCCAGCATTGAGAGAGGGAGAGGGAAGAGCCAGAGGGAGCAAAAGGGGAGGAGAGGGCGAGAGAAAGCTACCTATTACTGGCTTATTTACTGTGGTGGCTGTGACTCTGTCATCACTTGACCACATCTGGAATTAACTAAAACTCAAGCAGCTGGGTACATCTGTGAGGGATTTTCCTTTTTTTTTTTTTTTAAACCCAACATAATGTTTTTTGTTGATTATTTGAGAATTTCACATAATGCACCCTAATTGCACTCACTTCCCAGTCCTCCTAGGTCTGTCCCCAACCCTTGTGACCCATCCCAAGAAAAAACAGAAAGAAAAAACAAACAAAGAAAAACACAAGTCCAATTTGTGTTGCCCATATAACTAATGTAGCATAGTCAAATTTTCAATGGTCAGCTCTTTAAAGAAAACTAAGTCTTTCCCCGCCTGTACCTCTAGCCAAAGGCCATCAATTGTAGAAAGCCACACTCCAGTATCCTTATCACAATTTTTAAGAGTTCTCTTCAATGGCTTCCTGTTAAGGCTTCACTTTTTTGGGGAGTGGAGTGGGCTGGGGCTAGGGCTTGTAACAGAAACCTTCTATGACCCTTTTTCTCAACTGTGAGTCTGCACACATCAATACCACTACAAAAGTAGCTTCTTTGCCCTTTACGGTCACAGGGGTATGAACCATGAACACCCATATGGCCTCTAGCATCAGCACAGCTCACAGAGCAGCTCAGACCACAAACAACACAGCTCTGTATAGCAGCAAGGACCACAGACAATGGTGTGGTCCTTGGTGGCAGCATAGGCCACAGACACCAACATGGACTTAGGCGTACAGGCTACAAACACCAATACGGTTCCCAGCAGTAGTCTGGATCATGAATATCAACATGTCTTCAGGGGTTAGTACAGATCAAGGACAACCACACAGCCTCCACCAGCAGTACAGACCACAGGCTCAACATTGTCTCTGACCACACTCAGACTACAGACATCAGTATGGCTCTTAGTCAAAGCACAGACCACAGATGTCAACATGGCTTCAGGCAGTGACACAAACCGGGGACACTCTGCCTCATCTTAGGTGGTAACACAGGCTCCCAGCTGCAGCAGGACAATGGACCCCTAACATGGCCTTCAGCAGCAGCACAGGCCACTGACATCCACATGGCTTCAGGGGGCAGCATAGACTACAGACATCTTCATGGCCTTCGATGGGAACATGGGTCCTGGACATCAACACAGCCCCTGGCTGCAGCAGGACCACAGGCCCCCAACATGGTCCTAAACGGCAGCGTGGTCCACAGACAACAACAGGGTCTCAGGTTTCGGCACAGGCCAAGCACATCAGCCTGGCCCCCAGCAGCAACCCACACAACAGGCACTGTAGTATCAGACTATGGACTTCTACCAGCCTCCCGTAGTAGCATGGGTCTCAAACACCAATCCAGCCTCCATCAGCAGCCCAGAACATAGGCATCCACATGAACCTTAGGTCACAACATGGCCTGGAGCAGCAGCACAGACCACAGATAGCAACATGGCCTCTAGGGACAGCATGGACCATCGAGATCTTTTGAAAAGGTCCAATCCAGAAAAGGAACCTTTCTTCATCTTGGACATCTTGTTGTTACTCAGAGCAAGGGCAATCAGCTAGGCAGTGTGGTCAAGTGTCCAAGACTTTAAAAGCTCCAGGATGCTGCACACCACCTTGCTGACCCTACTCAGCAACATATTCCCCACAACTGCACCCTTCCCTCTCACACATCTGCCACCACAGCTGCAGCCATGTTTCTAGTTCTGTCTCTCCCTCCTCATACATACCACTCCTTTTCTCTCTCTTCTACCTTTCCATCGCATAGTCTTTCATGGTAGTGGCACTGGAAACTGCAGTATGTTACACTATATATATAATTTTATTTTTTTGCCCAAACAGAAAGAGAGAAAGCTGGTGTGTAAAGTCATGCATATGGTACTTTATTTGTAAATCCAGAATTTTTACAGAGCACATTTTCTGAACACTCTCTGTGGTTTGTCTTATAAGAAATGAAACAAAAAGAACTTTCCCACGTGATTGATACCAAGAACAAACAAGGCTTCTGGCTTTTCCCTCCCTTGCTAGCACTTCAGGCGATCTGTCTGGATGCGCCTAAGCACTCCATTTACCTGGACAATTCTGAAGGCACAACAGTAGAACCGTTTGACTCTATAGTGCTCCAGCAGCTCCTTGCATTTTTTCAAAGTTTCTCTCAAGTTCTTGCCGTTGTCTCCATCCTGCGTGATATCTAAGAAGAGAATGGATCATTATTATGCTCTGCTTCACTTCCTTCTTACTCATTTTGTAAGACTTTCTGATCTCTGGTATGTACTCAATCCCTTTTCACTTCAACGAAATAATCTAATCTGCAGGCAGGTCCCACCCTCTTCCTTGTCAACAATATATACAAACAGCCAAAGGGAAATGAAAAAGTTTTTTTTTTTTTTTTTTTTGGGGGTAAGAGCTAAAATTTGGAGTGATTTGCTGAGTACAAAATCAGAAGGCCACAGTGCTACCTCACTGGAGAGGAGTTCTGAGGTGTGCTGTGAGGGCTAAATACCGACAAAACTTGCTGATCACATCTGTCCTGCGCACCTAGGTCTGCGGACTGCCGAGTTGCCCTACTCTCCTTGTGCTGCCTTGTCCCTTCTGTGTGCTGGTTTTGTTGTTGTTTTGTTCTTTTGAGACAGGATCTCTCTAGATGGCCTTGGCTGTCCTGGAACTTAATATTACAGATCAGCCTTCCTCTGCCTCCTGAGGGCTGGGATTAAAGATGTGTGCTACCCTGCCCAACTTGTTTCCCATGTTTTAATGTAATTTCATACTGCTGGATAGGTCACTGTAAATATTTGATGAGTCAAGAATTGAATTATTAGGTCTCAGGCTGTCCAAATATCCAGACATGAACTCAAATCAGACTACAGGTTATATAAAAGCCAGCATTCCTAGATGAGTACAGTGGCACATGCTTTTAATCCCAGCATTTGGGAGGCAGAGGCAGGGGGATCTCTATGAGTTTTAGGCAAGCCTGGTCTACATAGTGCGTTCCAGGACAGCCAGAGCTACACAGTAAGACCCTGTATCAAAAAAAACAAAACCAAATCAAACCGAACCAAACCAGTATTCCTTAAGAATTTGTTCTCATCTGCTGAAAGGGGTTGTTTCCCTTCCCTCTGGCGGAGAGGGCACGCTGCTCTCCATTGACACATAGCTGGAGCTGCATATCCAAGCCTATACTGACCCTCCAGGCTCCCTCATTCCCTGTCATCCGTTTGTTCTATTTATAAGAGCGAGGTTTCCCCCCGCCCCTCTCTCTCTCTCTCTCCCTTGCTTGCTATCCTCTTGCCCCTGCTGTTGTCAATATATACTGTCTGTCTGTCTGTCTGTCTGTCTATCACTGAGGGCCCTTGCTATGCTGTTGTTTATGTGCCTGCCTTTCCTACCTGTTCACCTGCTTGATTGCTCTTCATTCTTCACATCATTTTCAAAAAGCCTTTTTGTTGTTGTTGTTGTTTTTGGAGACAGGGTTTCTCTGTGTAATAGCTTTAGCTGTCTTGGAACTCTCTCTGTGTGTAGACTAGGATGGCCTCACAAAGATCTGCCTGCTCTGTCTCCTGAGTGCTGGGAAAGGCTCAGAAAGCCTTTTCTGAATTCCACAACTCATTTGACTCTTACTTCCCTTTGATTGTTTCTCTAATTTTCCCTCATATTACTGCTAATGGTGCTTATTTGTTGGCTCTAGGATTCCACACTAGACTGTGACATAAAGATTTAGGGCCTTTGTCCTCTAGTTGCAGTTTCTACTGCTGTAATAAACACCACAAACAAAGAAACTTGGACAGAAAAGGGGTTTATTTGGCTTACACTTCATTATCACTCACTGTATGTCACTGAAGAAAGTCAGGACAGAACTCACCCAGGGCAGGAACTGGAGCCAGGAGCTGGTGCAGAGGCCACAAATGGGTACCGTTTACTGGCTTGCTCCTCATGGCTTGTTCAGTCTGCTTTCCACCAGCCCAGGGATGGCACCACCCACAATGGGTTGGGCCTGGCCACATCAATCACTAATTAAGAAATGCCCTATAAGCTTGCCTACTGCCCAATCTTTTTTTTTTTTTTTTTTTTTTGGTTATGATGTTTTACTATAGTAGTAGAAGACTTAACTAAGACAATAATTACAAAAATTTGCACAGGAATTCTGCAGAACACAATTCTTGATAAGCTGTTGTGCTGTGCATGACCTACTGTCCAATCTTATGGAGGCATTTTCTCAACTGAGGTTCCCTCCTCTCAGATGACTTCAGCTTGTGTCAAGTTAACATAAAACAAGCCAGCACAGGTTGGAGAGATGGCTCAGTGGTGAAGAGCACTGTGTGCTCCCGCACCTACATGGTGGCTCACAACTATCTGCAATGCCAATTCCAAGGGATCTGACACCTTCATACTAATGCACATAAAATAAAATAAAAACCAAGCCAGCATATTACTGAATCCCAAATCAGCTCTAAATAAAGTTATGGGATAAATAAAACAGGAAACCCCAAATGATGGCAAGGACCTCTCCCATTCTGACCAAACCAATCATTCCAGTTTGTATTTATAGCCACATGTCTGGTTACTCCACAGCCATGGAGATAGTGGGCAATGAGAGGAGGTTCATACCAGTGTTATGGTTGAAGTCAGCGTCTCAGTCACTGTTGTTACTATGAAGACACAGCAAGACCAAGGCAACTCTTGTAATGAAAAGCATTTAACTAGGGGACTTGATTACAGTTTCAGGAGCTCGGTTTATTATCATCATGGTAGAGCGCATGGAGGCATGGTGCTGAAGAAGTAGCTAAGAACTGCATCTTAATCCATGTACTAAGAAAGAAAGACTAGACCTAGCATTGATTTCAAACCTCAAAACTCAACCCCAGTGACGCATGTCCTCAACAAGGCCACACCTCCTAAACCTCCTCAAATGGCACCACTGACTGGTGACTAAGCACTCAAATACACGAGCCTATGGGAGCCATGCTCATCCGACCCACCGCAGCCACCGTGGTGGAATCCTCTCTACCCACGGGCTATGCACCTTTCTAGAAATTGCTAAAGAACATATTTTTAGACCATGGGAAGGAAGGCAGGAGGAGGCTGGTGCCTACAGCTATGCTAGAGATTAAATTACACCTGTATTTCACAATGTCTTACACTTCAGTTTCATAGTGATATGAAGCAGGTAGTGCAATCCCTCTGCAGCCTCCATAGCCACCTCCTTCTGTGGGTCCCCACACAGCAGGGCCATCACAGCAACTAGATGTCCAAGCCTCTGGAACTGCAGTGGAAGCTAGCGAGAAGAAAAATGCTTGTCAGAACAAGAACATTTTCACCTTAAATTGGAGTTGTTGAGGAGTAATATCTGTTCCCAATTCAAGAGAGGTGACAGGCTTATAGGCAGTCTTTAGACCTGTACAGGGTTTCCATTTCATATATTTGCTATAATATATACATCCAAAGAGCAGCTTAACCAATGAGCACATTCTACAAAGTGAGGATGCTTTGGAAATAAAGATGTTCATTCCAGCACTGGTTTTATTTATATTAGTTATTTATTTTTTATTTTCAAGAAAAGGTTTTTCTGTGTAGCCTTGATGGTTTGGAACTCATCCAGCACTGTTTGTAAAGATCATATTTTGAAAATATTTGCCTAGGAAATTATGGTGCAATCATTCTATGAATATATCCACTAGAAATCAAGTATCTGGCCTGAAGGCATGGCAGATATATGTATATATGTATATATATATGTGTGTATATATATATGCATATGCATAAGCAGGGAGAGGCAGGCTGAATTTGAGGCCAGCCTGGTCTACATAGTGAGTGTCAAGCCAGCCAGAGTAACATAATGAGGTTTGTCTCAAACAAACAAAAACTGTAAAACCTACTAGAGACTAGATTACATCTTTAACCTTTAAAAAAAAAAAACCAAAAACTTTTTTTCTTTAAGTTTCTTTGATTTTTGTTAGACTAGGTAAAGCAAACAGGAAAGAGAGAGACAGCAAGAAAAATAGATGCAGAGACACAAACATTAGCTCACACAGAAATCCCATAAAAAAACCACCAAATCGGAAAACATAATACATAAGCAAACTAGTTTTAAAATAAAGTCAGGCACCCAGAGTACAGATGTGCTACAGGTCACTGTGCCACGAGCTTAGGCTCAGTGGCCTTTATGGAATCTAAATTATTCTCCATGTAAAGAAAGCTCTGGGCCTGAAGAAGGGCATGAGCCAGGGCCTAGCTCCTCCTCCCGTTGATGCCTCTGGCTTTGCTTCTTTGCCTTTTCCTCCTGAGTCATGCACCCTGGACTCTGGGATAAGGGCTGAGTGATAAACATCTTTATGACTAGGAACTGAAACCAGCAGCAACAGTGAGGTCTGCAGGACAGGTCACCACCCCACCTCCCCCAACAGGAAATTACCCTTCATGCTAAGGTTACAACCTTGTATCCCTGAGCAGTAGTCACTGTTTTGTGCTAGGTGGACTGTTCCCCTGCAGAGCCAGAGCTGAGACAGTAAGCACTCAGATACAGCCTGAGCAAGGTCACATGCTTTGTCTGCATGTACATCCCACCTTTAGATTCCCCTTTCTACAAAATTTTAAAGTGAAAAGTTAGCTTTTAAGTCCCACCTGCCCAATGATCAGGTAACTTCCTGGAATGCTGGGAGTTGTAATTCTTAGAAAATAACAAAGCCACATGGGAAAACAGATCGGCCATATGGGTTTGTCCTTGAATAGACCCCACAACACGTATCTCACGGTCACTCGGCTGGGAATTCCAGAGAGTAGTCCTGACCAAAGCCCATCCTGGTCAGTATTTAATTAAAGCTTGTTTTAAATTTGGTTCAAATTTATGGAACTGGTTTTTCTCTGGCAAATATCAGGATTAACACTATCAGCCCCTTAAAAACAAATTTGGGGGTTCTGAATCGGTTCTTTTCAACAATGGCTACACTGGCTACATAGAAAGAGTTCCATTGTCTTTTACTCTTCTCTTTGATTGGCACATGGGGACGGTGGATAATCCTAACCTACAGGGGCCCTGAGTGGGACCTTTCACTCTAAGACTCTGATAGAAGACCTTCCACAGAAAAACACAGAAAGATTTTATATTGTAGAGTACAGTCTCTGGGTTTGGTTAATTTTTTTTTTGCAATATTAAAAAAATAAGTTTAAGTTAAATGAAAATTTCAAATAAGGATTCTAAATGTTAAAAAAGGGAAATGAAAAACACAGTAGAGTGTACCATCCAACTTATGCATACAACTTCTAGATGCTCATAGACCTAGTAGTACCAGGCTAAGCACCCTATACTGGCAATCCTCTCTAGGAAAGAAAATGCTGAAGAAGATCCCGGGGCCACATGCTCTCTCTCTCCCCTCTCTGGTACTGTCTTTTTCTCTTTCTCTCTTTCACACACACATACACACACACACACATATATACACAGAGAAGAGATGATGATGATCATCATTTGAAACATTCTTTTAATTCACAGCAAAGAGAGGTTAAAGAATTAGAGGAATAGCATATTGCTGTTGTCGGAATCATAATGCAGTCAGTGTTGAGCAGAGGTCACTTGCTGTGTGGCTTCAGAGGGTGCAGGAGGACAGACTGTGGAGAGGCAGCTGAAGGAGAGGCTCCGTCTGTGCCGCTCTGGGAGTCAGCATCCACGCTGGGGCTGTTTAGAGAGGGCTGTCTGCACTCACGCATGCTCTGTAAGTAAACTAGCATGGTTCACTCTGGTCTGTCACTGGGGTTCTATCTGTGGGAGTAGATACTCGTTTACCCCTGCCCAGAAAAGTTTAAGTAATTTACAGTTTGCAGAAATAATGGAGAATGGAAAAGCCCCAAGACCTGCTCAGAAAGAGATACTGACTTGCAGAAGGAAAAAGCAATAGGCCCAGGAGAGATGATCAGAGTTTGGAGAGACTCTTTTTAGAAGTTAGAGCCGAGGACTGACAACAACTGAGAAGTGGAAGGCTGAAATACAGAAATTGAGGACTTAAAATGTGATTCTCAGTGAGAATAAAGGCTCCAGGAAAAACATAGCAATGTGTTAGTTCCAAAGGAAACTCCAATTCCGCGGTCTCCAAAAGGCAGTCCAAATATCCAGGAAGAGTCTTACCCTGGACTATAGGAGGATCTCTTGTGGCTAGAGGAAAGCCAGCATTCCTCGGGAACTTGTGAAGCCAGCTCCCCTCTGAATGAAATGAGGACGTGACTGCTCCAAGGCAT
This sequence comes from Pachyuromys duprasi, assembly GCA_028658305.1. Classification (NCBI taxonomy): domain Eukaryota; kingdom Metazoa; phylum Chordata; class Mammalia; order Rodentia; family Muridae; genus Pachyuromys; species Pachyuromys duprasi. Next base: position 136,334,877 of record CM053766.1, on the reverse strand, counting down.
GGTTGAGGGAGGAGAATAATTTTATGGTAGATAAACAATGGAGAGAACAGCCAGAGGTTTCTGGAAGAGTCCAGACTGGATCTTGACATAAGGGGTGGGAGAAGTGAGGGAGGAAAAGGAGGGAGGGGCAAGAGAAACCTTGAGAAAATGGCCAAAATGACAGGGTTAGACAGGAAAGAGAAGCTGGGGTAAGAGAAGTGAAGCGCCTGGGCTGAAGAGGGTAGCAGACAGAGGGAGAAGTGCTGAGGAGCAGGTACTGAGGGAGCCAAAAGGCCAGCAGATACTTTGGTATGCTAATAGGCACCATATTTGTCTAGGAACTTGACACCCTCTACCAAAAGGAGTTGTTTCCCTTACCTCTGGCAGAAGGGACATGGCTACTTGTAGCACCTATCAGCATATCAAAGCTTATTCAGGCCTCCTGGCTCCTTTAGCATTACAAATACCTGTTTCACACATTTCAAAGTTCTAGCCTGTGCTGGCTAGTTTTAGTTTTTGTGTTTGTTTGTGAAGTTTGGGGTTTTGTGTGTGTGTGTTTTTGTTTTGAGACAACATCTCTCTACATTGCCCTGATTGTCCTGGAACTCACTATGTTGATCATACTGGCCTTGAACTCACAGAGACTGGCCTGTCCCTGCCTCCCTAGTGCTGGCATTAAAGGTGTGTGCTACCATGCTGCCCAGCTTGAGTTGGCTAGTTTTGTCTAGAATCATCTGATAAAGTCCTCCTGGGCTGGAGAGGTTTAGGGCGGTGGGCCGAACTAGAAGTGCTGAGAGGAACAGCTACTGAGTGAGCCAAGAGGCCAGCAGACACTGGTGTGTTATACACTTAGGGATTAATGAGAGGTGACTCATCCCTTTGTGGGTGGGTCCATTCTTGGGCTGGTGGTCAAGGGTTCTATAAGAAAGGCTGAGCAAGGCAAGGGGAACAAGCCAGTGAGCAGCATTCCTCATGACCTCTGTATCAGCTCCTGCTTCCAGATTCCTGTCCTGACTTTCTTTAATGCTGGACTACAAAGGTGGAAGTGTAAGCAAAACAAACCCTTTCTTCACCTTGCTTTTGGTTATGGTGCTTCACCACAGCAACAAAAACCTTAACTAGATATGGCCCTTCTCACGTCCTCCCCTACCATAAACTCCCTCCAATTCATGAGCTTCCCTATGCCCAGCTACCCTTTCTCCGTTATACCTTGCTATTCTCGCTATGTTTTCTCTATGCTCCCTCCTGATTTTCTCACTATGTTCTCTCTATTCTCTCCCCTCTCACAAATAGCCCTGGCTAGGTCTAGTTTGTTGGCTATATTCAATCTACTTCTTTTTCTGCTCTGGACTCTTCCAGATGCCTCTGGCCATTCTCTCTCATAGCGACAAAACCTTCTCCTTAACCATACTGTGGTGGTGGCATGGTGGCTAGAGTCTGAGGCACCTGCAGAGTAGGACTACATGAGGATAGCATGTGGCTGCTCCAACAGTCAAGCCGAGACCATGCATTTAGTCCCATCTAAACTTGGAAGGTAGCTGGGGCTAACATAGAGAGCCAAGACTGATGGTCTTCTGCTTGATTATAACGGCTTCCATAATATTAGTATTGTGGGTTGGGTTGTTCCAAATTCTGAGACACATCTGAAAACTCCATAGGAGTACAGAAAAGAGGAGCAGACACTATTTTAGGAATTCCTCTCTGACCTGGACCATGAAAACTCTTCTCAGTCATTATGTTTACCCAGGAAGAACACACTCCCAAATATGGTGGGTGTGACTGACTCTGGGAACACCTTTATCCCCGCCCCCCTTGAGTGTATTCTTTTACTCTCCTATAAAACTTTCTCCCAGTTCCTTACTTTGTTTCTGCAGTCTTTCTTGGACATGACAAGAAGGTGGAAACACTAGGTAAGGTCTCTATCTGGTCCCTCTGTCTTTTAGATTCTCTCCTCTGCCTCAACACAGACAACAATGGCGCCATTTCCTTAGAGCCTGAGAAACATTGCATTGATTAGCCAAACTCCTCAAATTCCCAGAGATCTACCTGCCTCTGTGTCTGCCTCCCAAGTGCTGGGACTAAATGAATACACTGTCACACCTAGCTTCATTCTTCAAACACAAGCTACACAGAGCTCAGGTTACTGTAAGCCCCTCAGACATTTTCAGATCATACTTATTAATTTATTCAAAAACATTTACTATGTTAATGTATTTTAGTGTCACGCTAAACAATAGGGATACAAAGATTAACAGACAGTTTGTAGCTTCAAACTGAGCATATTTTAGAATGAGGGCAGACATGTAAATAATGCTGAATCCGGGGAAACTATACCAGGCACCTGTGCAGTGCATGGCCCCTGGTGAGTTACAGAAGGAAAAAACAACAAAGGATCATTTTTGAATGCTTCTTCCTCAGCCAACCAAGGCTACTTACCGTCAGGCTGAGAAAACTGGATGAGCATTTGAGGACTTGGGCCATGACGGCTGTAGCTCGTTCCCGTTCATGGTCTTTGTTTGACTGTAACCAGGGGCCTATGTGCTATAAAAAAAAAATAATAAGGAAGGTCAAATGGAGAAAGTACATCTACCTGAGCAGACAGGTTAGCATGCAGAGAGAAGATGAGGCCCAAAAGCTGGAGCTCAAAAGTAGCAACTCTTCAACAGAAGAAGAAATGGTTAAGTTAGCTTCCAGGACAGGAAAGTACAAAGTACAGCTGGACAAGAAAAGAACCCAGACTGACTGTGGTGTTGATGTACAAATAGAAGAGGAATAAGAAATAATGTCAAGGTCATGTGTGGCCAGAACAAAGCCATCTGTGCTCAGGTGCACAGGGCTACTAACTAAAGATCCTCTCTTCCTGGGATGATTGCATCTTAAAAAGAAGCAAGAGCAAAATACTTGAATCACAGTGAATGAATGTGAATGACTAAACCCCGGTTGGTGGACAGTATGTGATAGATGAGTTACAGGTGGAGGCAGGTGGTATTTTCCACACTTGAGTCCTACAAGGTTTAAAGCTGCCTATTTACTAACTTAGGAGATTGACCCTGGTTCCAGGTCATTCGTCAAAGTTTTCTATGCTATAAAGAAGAGTAAAGAAAATTGTAGTATTGTTTGAACCACTTATTCCAGGCTACTTATTCAATATTCAGAGTGATTGTTATCTTGACAGTGAGGAAATTGAGCCCTGTGGCAGAAGGACTTCAGAGCAACGAATGGCAGTCAGAATTCAAACACAAGCCTCTGTTTCAAAACTGGTAGCTCTGGGGATAGAGAGATGACTTGGGGAGGAAGCCTGTCTGCTGCCAAGCCTGACCACACCACTTCAAGCTTTGGAACCTGGGTGGTGGAAAGAATGGATGCCTGCACATTGTCCTCTGATCTCCACCTGTGTGCCATGACACACATATGTATGCACACACACACACTTACAACGGATAGTACTTTTAGCTACAATGTTGCCTGATATAACTTAATTCTTAGTAATTTCCTTTGTCCTCTGGCATTTCACTTACCTTAAAAATGCTGTCAAAATTTTCCAAATGTGGGTCTTTTATTACCAGACTCTGCAGCATCACAGAAAAGGCCTGGAACATCTGCCTGTAGAGACACTAAAAAGGTGCAGAATCAGCGAGGCCCGCCTCCCTACCCAAAGTTCCCAAGGCACCTCTACCATGATGCTCATCTCTTTACACAAATTCCTGACCCACAGTAAAAGCACCTGTAGACAGTTTATGGCATGAGGTAAACAGAAATAAAAGATTTCAAGTGAGCACCTTAAAACTGTTGGGATCCGGGGTAATGGAGTACATCTGGGGAACTGTGCAGAGGTCATCAGAATCTCTTCAAAGCTGACTCTTGACTCTAATGTCCCAAAGCAGGGGAGTTATCTGAAGCAGTGGCCTTCTATCACTCCTCTACCAGCCGGCTCAACAGCCAGAGAGGAAGCTGACTCTCTTTCCAGCCCGGAGGCTCCTCTCTCTCACTTCCATCCCACCAAGGCTTGCTCTGATTACTTACATAAAAAGAGCCTGTGTCTGGAATCCCAGTACTTTCCCCTCATCTCCTGCTTTGAATTTTGATCAGACCATTTGTACTTTTCACCAGCAGGCATACTTTTCATCAGTGCTCTGTCTCTCTAAAGGGCGCCTGTAAGGGCGAGACTGCACACTGCTCATCTCTGGCCCTTCAAGAAATGTCAGCAAAATGGGAAGAGGTAGGAGTATGGAAAAGGAGAAGAGGGAGGAATGAGGTGCGTAGGGGAATGTTCAGCACATGGACAAAATTTTAACAAGAAAAAAAAATTACATTTTAAGTTTAAAAACTAAAAACTGAGTGTGGCTGCAGTGGGACACCAAACCTATAGTCACAACACGCAGGCGGATTGTGGGTTCAAGACCAACCCAGTCTATACAGAGAGCTCCACTCTCAAAATTAAAAGGAAATGGAAAAGGAAAAGCTGCAAAGTAGATAAATAACAAATTTAAATTTATTATTATTCTTTTGTTATTGTTTTGTTTGAGACAGGGGCTCACTCTGTAGCTCTGGCTCCCCTAGAACTTGCTATGTAGACCAGCAAGGCTGGCCTTGAACTCACAGAGATCTGTTTGTATTTTTCTCCCAAGAGCCACCAGGCCCAGCTCCCACTTTATTTTAAATCCAAGAAAAGAAAGAAAGAACAAAGGGAAAATGAAGGCAAACACGCAGAGACGAAAAAGGAGAGAAAGCTATTATTTGATTGTGTTCACCAGAGTTGACATCACTGGTTGTTAGTTGGTTTCAACCCGTCAAAAGGTGAAGAGCAGCTGACCGGGGGAAGGGAGGGCAGTTAAGAAAAAAGTGAGTTACCTCTTGCTCATTGGTATTGTTTGGCACAGTGCTCAGCAGCCAGGTAGGGGTGCTTATGTTAGGCAGAGATATTATACTTTTGATGATAAGAGCAAGCAAGTCCTCTCGGTCTTCAGAGCCAAACAACAGGTGCACATTACGGTAACTGGGGAAAGACAGTTTGGGAAGAATCGGATGTTTTTGTTTTTTTTAAGATTTATTATGTATAAATGTTCTGTTTGCATATACACCTGAACCCCAGAAGAAGGCACCAGATCTCTATAGATGGTTGTGAACCACCATATGGTTGCTGGGAATTGAACTCAGGACCTTTGGAAGAGCAGACAGTGCTCTTAACCACTGAGCCATCTCTCCAGCCCAAGAATCAGATGTCAAATTGATACCTCAGCTCTTAAAATAATGAAAAGAAAGGCAAACTGGCTGGTGTAGCATTCTGATGGAATAGATAGATGCACTTAGGAGCTATTGTCACAAAAGGCTGGAGGAAGAGTGTGTCCGTCCACCCCACCCCAACCCGGGGGCCACGGTGCCAAAACCTTCTGGGCTCTTCTCCAGCTCAGTCATAGAGGGTCTGTGGCACTCTAATGCAGTAATTCACAATTTCCCTCAGCCATAGAGTGCCTACAGCACCCTAGTGCAGTAATTCACAGTCCCCAGCGTGTTCTGCTGAATGTTACTGAGTGTGTTCAGGCTTTAACTGCAAGTCATCTTAGCAATGTTGACTAACATCCTTTCTGAGAAACAAGTCTCCAAGAGCAGTAAACATCAGGCATCCCTTGCAAACTCCTTAGACCTTACAACGCTATATCGTGAAGCATGTATGAGAGCCACTTTCCATTGAACGTACTCTGGATAGAGCTTAACTCCAGAGATTCTGTGAAGATCTTAGATGTGGATGGTAGCATTCATGATGCTCTAGTTTGCTTTGCATTGCTGTGCTAGAACACTGACCAAAAGCAAGTTGGGAAGGGAAGGGCTTGCTTCATTTTACAGGTTATAGTACATCGTCAAGGGAAGCCAACGCAGGAATTCAAGCAGGAACCTAGAGACAGGAAATGAGGCAGAGACCAGCGAGGAACGCTGCTTACTGGCTTGCACCCTGGCTCAAAGTCTGCTATTTGTCTCACCTGCTCAACAATGGAATTCCTTATAGTGGACTGCGCCTTCCTCCATCAGTTAGCAATTAGGGAACTGCCTCATCGACAGGGCTGATGGAGGCAATTCCACAATTCCCCTTCTTTCCAAGTTGACAACCAAGATCGGTTATCACGCATGGTGCTGAAGTTCTCACAAAAGGATATGGGGCTGGCTTTCCCCCATATAAATAGTTTTCAAAAGTTAATATATGTGGCACTGTAAACACTGCAGCCAGAGAGCAGCGCCAGCCAGAGTGTGTGTGGAAGTCAGAGAGCAGCTTGTGGCTCTCTCTTTTCACTATGTGGGTCCCAAGGACCAGATTCAGGTCATCACCCTTGGTGACATCATCCTTGGTGACAAGTGCCTTCCCTCACTGAGCCATCTTGCCAGCCCTAAATATGGGACATTTTAATCAGCTCTAGCAACACAGGATCCTGAGTGGGAAACCAGGACGCATGTGTGAAGTGCACAGAGTGTCACCTGAGGTCAGTGATGGTGACGAAGAGCTCCTGGCTTATCGGGCTGGACATAGAGTGGAGAGCCTCCTCTTTTACCAGCACCTGCAGGGAGAGGAAAAGAACTTCAGCCATCTGAAAACATACCAGCTCACAAGGCCAGTCATCGGAAATGTGAATGGCCTACCAAAATAATCAGGAGGCTGTCCAGGAGGCCTGCTCTCAGCTTCCCAAGAAGGCAGCAGGACCGTGGAAGAGCCAATTTCTTCTCAGGAAGCAGGCTCCAGGCTGTCCCTTGGCCTATTACTAGCTGTTTGTACTGACTTAAGCTAGTGAGCCTCCCTGGGTCTCAGTTTCCTCATCTGTAAAATGGTACAACAGTATACTCATACCATGGGTTGTTGTATTAAGTGATCCAATTCATAATTCCTGGTAGCCCTAATAAAGTGTTGGTTGTTCATTATCACTATTACCAGTGATGATTTCTAGTTTATTCTAGATTATTCTAAATTATTTCTAGTTTATTCTAACTCCTTTCTCTACTAAGCCATTAACTCCGGGATCATAGTTGGTTTTTACCTGTCAACATGACAGCCTAGAATCATCTGAGAAGAGACTCTCAACTGAGGGCTTGTCTCAATGAGCTTGATCTTTGGGCATATCTGTGAGGGACTGTCTGCATTGTTAATTAATGGTATCTCAGCATCTTGTTTTTGTTGTTGTTTATGTGTATGGATGTTTTGCCTGCATGAGTGTCTGTATACCACATGCATACAGTGCCAGAAGAGGCCAGAGGGGGCATCAGATCCCCTAGGACTGCAGTTACAGGTGGTTGTGAGATGCCTGGTGTGGGTGCTAGTCCTTCTGCAGGCAGCCCGTGTTCTTAACCACTGAGTCTTCTCTAGACCCTTAGCATCCTTTTGTTGTTTTCACACTTCAGTGAGCCAGAGTTAATCTTGTTGCTCACCCAGGAAGAATCTTAAACAATCTTAATAAAAGTGAAAGTTTTGAGGGGTGGGATGATCAAAATACATTATACAAAATTCTCAAAAATAACTATTTTTAAAATGAGGGGGGAAAAAAAGAAGAGTCACCCCCGGGTTTGCAGTATGGGTTCCCAGATATGTGGCGCTCTGGTGAGACTACACTGTAAAGACATCTCCAGGCACAGGGAATAGCACAAAGGTAACACAGGAAGGTATTCTCTCTGGGGAGAGGAAAAGCAAAGGAAAGGCAGGAAGCTGGATCTGACACGAGGAAGGAACAAACAGATGTGAATAAAAGAGGAACTTGAACCAACAGTTATTTTGAATTTCCCAAGTGTGGTGGGAGACAGACACAGCTAGAACTGTGTGAGTTCCAGGCCAGGCTGGTTTACATAGTGAGAGAAACAAACAAAAACCAACCAAACAAACAAATTAGTTGGAGATTCCTGAGTAGATTCCCAGACTATACTTATAATAGAAATATTTCCCCCCAAATTAAAATAGTATCAAAAAATTTAAAAATGAGTTGCCTCAAAGTTCTCAATGGAAGCCAGGCAGATATTAGGGCATCTGAGCTTTAGAGAGACTAACTGATTTGACAAGGAGGCATGGTTGTGAAGGATCTGGATTCAGAAGGATGAAGTCCCGAGCTGGCCAAGGAGGATAAAGAGGCAGTGAGGACAAGCCTGGGACACCAGGATTCTGTTACAGCAGGACTTTTTATTTGTGTGCATGAGTGAAAGTCAGCCACGTATGCAACACAATTTTGTTGCTTAGTTTTCCTGAGTAGTCCATGTTTTAAACAAGTTTTTGTTATTCACAATCATCCCAGTTATTTCCAGTGTTTTGTTCTCCCATACAGAGTGGCCATAACATTTGTGTACACATCTTCAGAGTCTCTGGATTGTGTGACAGGTATATTTACCTTGTTAATACACTGCCCAACTGTTCTCTAAACTGGTTCACCATTTTCCCCTTCCACTAGCAGTGTGTATTAAAATTTTACTCTGCAGCCTCACCAGTACCTGGGATTGCCTTTTTCATGCTGGCCAGTTTACTGGTGTCTAATTTAATCTTACTATGTTTTTAACTTATGTTTTTAACAATGATGGAACACCTTTTCATGGAGTTAAATAGAAGCCTTTGGAAAACTCATAAAGATTTGTTTGCCTTCCTTTGCACATTTTGTTTTGGTTTTATGGGCTTTTTGTTTAATGCAAGAGGCATGCATTAGTGTGGGTCAAGAAAGGTGAATTGATGCCTTCAAAGGCACTAGCTAATTTTATGTCAACTTAACATGACCTAGTTATTTTGAAAGAGAAAACCTCAACTGAGAAAAATTCCCCACCTAGACTGGCCCATGGGCAAGTCTGTGAGGTATTTTCTTGATTGACCACAATGTGAAAGGGGCCAGACTCCCAGGGTGTGGTGCCACTCCTGGGCTGGCGGTCTTTTCAAAGCAGGCTGAGTAAACCATGAGGAACAAGCCATAAGCAACACTCCTCAGTGGCCTTGGCATCAGTTCCTGCCATGACTGAGCTGGACAGTTATCTGACCGTGTAAGCGAAATAAACCCTCTCCTCCCCAAGTCGCTGTTGGTCATACTGTTTTACCGCAGCAACAGAAAGCCATCGTTCTACTTCCGCTGTGCACCTGCCTTCTGGGTGTTGGAAGAATGCATTTTCAACCCTTGTACACGGGCTTCGGTGACTAAGTAGATTCAACTCTCCATGGAATTTCCTCATGAAACTAGCTACCCCTAACTCTTGCAGACAGAACCCCTTCTCAGCACAGATTTTGAGAGATACTAGACATGGGCACACTACTCCTGGCTGGCTGGATCCACTCACAGAGAAGGAATGGGATTGTGCTGTCTGAGATTTGCTATTAGTGGGTTTTCCAGGTTGGCTACTTCAATTTCATGACAATCTACTGTTGTCAATCCTGGTGCAAACAGAACTTTGAAAGTAATTCATGTTGTCTTGGTCCTGTGGCTGTCCCCAGACAATTAGAAAGCTGCAGTAATTGATAAATACACGTTTTTTCAATCCGTTCTTGACACATTATTTGGAATAGTTCTCAATCTACTTGCTTTTCAAATCAAGGTCATTTCTAGGTGACTGGAAACTCTTAGAGGAAAAGGATTAGGGTTGCTAGAGGATCCTGTAAGTGTGTCTCCTGGCGAAACTGTCAGCTGGCTATCTGTAACTGTGTCTCCTGGTGAAACTGTCAGCTGGTTAGCCTTAATTTTTAGAAGGCAGCTGTCAATCCAAGAAGCCCACAGAGCTCTGGTTTGAGGAGAATTGCTTATATTCTGGGATACATAAACAATGTCAGAATCAGAAGTCCAGCAGGTAGGAGAAAATGTGGGGAGCCCTTCCAGACAAGGAGATTAAAGTACCAGAAATAAGATGTGTAAGTGCATCACTCCTTTGCAGAATCTTTCTGGGTCCTCTAACATGGACCATCCATCTTTCTATCCCTCATATACTCATTTAAACTTTTGCCAGAGTCCAACAACTGATTGTAGCTTCCTAGGCAATGGAGCAGGGACTATGTCTTCTTTGTCTTTGTGGCCTCAGTGCCAGTGTCTGGAATTGGCAAGTATTTAGTCAGACATTTTATGAATAGATGAGCTTTGGCAGAAGGTAGCTGAAATAAGTACAAATAGGCAAAAATACAACAGTGACAATAATACCATCGCGTTTCTCAAATGCGTGTGGTATATCAGAGACTATTCCACAGCTTACATGCATCTTAAATGTTCACAATAATTCTGTGAAAGAAATACCGCTGTTCTTGTTTTATTAAATGAGAAACCGAGGCAATCATAAGCTAAATCCTTTCTGGAAGTCACCGAGCCACAAAGGGGCAGCGCTGACTCCTAGACCCAGGCATTTGACAGCAGCCTTTGTCCCCAAACTGCTTAAGTATTTCAATTGCTGAAAAACTTAAATGCGATTCCTCTGTCTTTTTGTTTCTCTTTTAAATGATTTCCAAGTGATCATTTTTGAGAGGTGTCTCGGGATATCCTTCCTCATTGAACAGACATTGCTATGAGATGAACTGGTAACGTGACCATGGGCCAGCTCAAGAGTTCCTCCACTGTAATCTCTGCCCTGCCCAGTACTTACACTTAGAACATGCACTATTTCTGGCGCATGGCGCTGAATAAATGATTCTGTGGCTTCATCATAAGGTAAAGTTTGACTCAGCGAAGACAAAGACCTTAGGAACTTCAACTTTTCAGGTTCACCCTAAATTTGTGGGGGAAAAGATAACAAATGAAATTACACATAACAATCTTACTTGATAAATGTACAATGCTTTTGCAACATTTCTTGAAGTGTTTTTAAGCAGATGCCATCTCATTATGTCAGATCAGTCTTTATGAGGAGTGCACAAATTACAGAAGCATCCCAGGGAGTTTCCTTATCACTCACTGCCTTGGCTGGGGGCCTCCCCTCACACCCTTGGCTACAGTACTGAGTGCTCTCCCTACCTTTGGCTCCACTATACCATCTACCTGCTCTCTACTGTGCTGCAAGATGAAGATTCCCGAAGGTGACCTCTCATTCAGCTACTTGATATGACTAAAGAGTCACCGTTTCAAGTTCTTAAGGCTTCCTTTAAAAATGCAAGTTCTGATATGAATGAAATCTTTCCATATTAAATTTTGTTTTTTATCAGAAAACCAATATCTTATTATAGAAACTTTTGAAATAAATTATAAAGAGGAAAATACAGGCCAGGTCCAACCTTAAGAACATTTCTTCCAGGCTTTCCCCCGTTACAGATGGTATCAACTCATACCTGCTCCCTGGAGAGCAGGGAGTGATTTCTATGGCCTCCACCTGCTCCCAATTGCTGGAGTCAGGAGTGCTGCACTGGCATGGATGTCTTGCTCTCAAGGTTTTGTTGTTGTTTGTTTGTTTGTTTTCTTTCCTTCTTCTTTTTTTTTTTTTCTTGGCCAGGTGCATTTTTCCTCAAACTGCAATTTGACCAGGTAGCTCCTTATCTGCACTGCTCAACAGTGCCCGCAGAGGCGCTGCCCTTCCCAATGCAGTGCAGTTGATGGCTTCAAGCCGTGTCTTGCTTTGTCCCGAGGTAGTCACAGGTCTAGTCAATCAACTTCCAAGATGCCCTTTCTTGCTTCTGGGCTATATACCTCCTGCCTTCTCGACATTTTTGCTAGAACTGCATGTATTTTAGGAGTTGGATCATACTTTTCGTCTTGATGCAGAATCACGAGGCCTTCCTAAGTGCACCCACAGCTGTCACAGCACATGAGATAACTCATAAGATTACTCTCTTCTTTATCTATTCCTTTGTTAACAAAACCAATGGGCTTTCTCTTGTTTTAATTCACTGCAGCAATCTAAATCCTTTATTAAACAAATTTTTTAAAACCTTATGACAGTAAACACAAAAAATAGTTCCAAATTTTAAAAATAAAATGTTTCACATCAAAAGTGAAGACCAACAGACTGACTTCTGGTGTTTTGTTGTTACTGAATTAGCATTATACATAAAAATATATAATTTAGTAAAATTTTATAAACCAATAATACTCATTTACGCCACAAAGAAAGCTGGTTACCAGTATTCCAGAAGCTTCTCTCCTACATTGCCCCAATGCAGGCTCCAAAGGCTCTTTAGTATAATTTGACAACTTACTATTGATTATATTTACAGAGTACAAAGTAAATAAATTTTATGACCTCTTAAAGCATCATATAACAAAATGGACTTCTTGAAGAAAGTTTATGGTTCTATGAATTCTAAGTGATGCATGTCACCACCAGCATCATCAGGGGACAGAACGGTCCCATCACCTCTGAAACTTCCCTCATGCTTTCATTCATCTGTGACCATACCCTTTCCCATGCTCTCCAGTGGGAACCACTCATCTGTTTGCCATCCCTGTAGTTCTGTCTTTTCTAATGTGTTCCATAACTGAAAGTCTAACTCATACAGTCTCAGACATCGGCTTCTGTCACTGGTAAGGACACCACTGAGATGGAACTGTGCTGCCCAGCCATCAAGTTTATCTTTCATTGATGAGTAGTAATTAGCATTCTGTTTTATAGATGTGCTGTAGTTTGATCAGTGAACATTTTCAGCCTCACCATACTATTTATGTATCCGCATTAGGCCAAGTAAATAGCAGGTGTATATTCACTTTTTGTTGATTGACTAAATGAGATTTAAAAGCCCCAAAGAAGGTAGAATTACCTGGAGTACTAACAGAAAGAAGTTGCTGTAGGAAATGCCTCTCATCAAAGTCTAGGCCAAGCAAACTGCTCCATATTAGGATAGAAGTAAGTTAGAGGGTAACAGAGAAAGTAAAGTGTTTGCCATGCAAGCATGAGGACCTGAGTTCAATCCCCAGCACTCACTAGGTGTGTGGTCAGCCAAACCTAATCAGAAAACCTCAAATCCCAGTAAGAGATCCAATCTCAATCAAACATGGTGAACCACTCCTGAGGAACAAGCTCCGGCATTGACATGCATGTGCACTCAACATGCACACCCTACTGCACACACACACACACACACACACACTGAGAGAGTGAGAGAAAGAGAGAAGGAAGGAGGAAGAGAAATCTATTATGTATTGTGTGCATGCAACAATTAAAAACCAATTAAAAAACCTATGTTGGAGCCTGGCATGGTCTTTAATCCCAGCACTCAGGGAGGCAGAGGCAGAAGGATCACTGTGAGTTCAAGGACAGCCTGATCTACAAAGCAAGTCCAGGAAAGCCAAGGCTACACAGAGAGAAACACTGTCTCAGAAAAAACGACAACAACAAAACAAACAAATAAAACAAACCTATGGCCTACGGCTAAGGCAGGAAATAAGTGGGATATTTGTTAGGCAGAAGCGATTCTGGGATAGAGATTCACGCACAAGATATGAAGAGGATGGATGCTTGGTGCCTGAGTTCAGGTAACAAGCTATGTGGCAGAATGCAGATTAGCATAGTGGGTTATTTTAAGGTCTGAGCTAGTCAGAGAAGAGCCTAGCTATGTGACCTAGGTATTTGTAAACTAATAATTGAGTCTCATGAGTCATTATTTTGGGAGCTAAAGGGAAGGGAGAAAAAAACCACCCACAATATAGTGGCGTTGAGCTACTACAGGGGGTGGCGGTTAAGCAAGCAGATACATTTTCTTGTCAAATTGTCTGGTAACAAATAAAAGTAAAACCAAAACATATACTGATTTTGGACAGTTGTGTACAACTAGAATCTAATTCTCTTCCGTGACCGTATAATCAGACTTTACAGCAGCGGTCCTCAACCTTCCTAATGCTGTGATCCTTCATTATAGTTCCTCGTGTTGTGGTGACCCCAACCATAAAATTATTTCACTGTTACTTCAGAACTATAATTCTGCTAGTTATGAATCATAATGTAAATATCTGATATGCAGAATATCTGATTTTGAAAGCTCGAAAATGGCACTTATGGAGACTGGGAAAATGACTGTGAGGAAAGCACTTGCTGTGTATGGTGGCCTGAATGAGGATAGCCCCCCATTGGTTCATATGTTTGAATATTTGTCCCCAGTTGTTGGAACTGTGGAAAGGATTAGGAGGTGTGGCACTTGGAGGAGGAGCGTTTCCGGAGATGGGCTTGACGTTCCCAGTGCCCAGCGTTCCCAGTGCATGCTCTGCCGTCTGCTGCAGACGGAAGGGCACGCTCTCAGTCTTTCCTGCCGCCATGTCTTCGCTGATGGACTCTAACTCTCTGAAATTCTCAGCTCAATTAAATGCTTTCTTTTATACGTTGCCTTGATCATACTGTTTTCTCACAGAAGTAGAAGAGAGACTAAGACACTGTGCAAGAATGAGACCCTGAGCACAGGTCCCCAGCAGCCATGTAAAAGCTGAGCACATCAGACTGGCAGATCCCTGGAACTTGTTAGCCAATCAGTCTAGTGAAATCAGTGGGCTCCAAGTTCACTTGGAGGTCCTGTCTCAAAAATAAGGTAGAAAGAGACTGAGGAAAACACTCCGCATCCATCTCTGGCCTCCACATACATGCACACACATATAAACATGTACCATACTATACATACATAAGTGACACATACCATTTGACTCCATTTATTATTCATGGTGTGTACAGAAACCCATATCCAAGAATATTTATCAATGAACTAAAAGAAAAAAAACAAAGCCCAGTAAGAATCTAAATGTCTAATGATGGGGTATTTGTTAAATTAGGAAATTGTTTTCTTTTTAATTTTGTGATTACTTACATTTATAAGTGTTTTGCCTGTGTCTATGTATGTATGTGCACCGTGTGTGTGCCTGGTACCCTCAGGGGTCAGAAGAGGATGTCAGATCCTGGGATTGGAGATATGAACAGTTGGGTGCAGAGAACAGAACTTGGATCCTGTGAAAGAGCAATAAGTGCTCTTAACCACTGACCCATCTCTCTAGTCACTGGTATTTTTTTCCTATATTCTATTTATTCATCTAAGTTTACTTTTAAAATAAAGATAATAATTCCTGGAAGGCAAAGACAGGTGGATCTGTGAGTTCAAGACCAGCCTGGTCTAAACAGTGAGTTCCAGGACATCCAGGACTACACAGAGAGACCCTGTGTAGTCTTATCCCAGTTTTCAAGGTCCAGCCCATGCCTACCTCTTACCTTATCTTTTATTGCTGTCCTCCTTTATCACCATGAGTTAACCCTGTGAGGCCAGCTCCTCAAGCACGCTGTGTCCCTCTTGACTACTTTACAGTACTCAACTCCTCTAATTCTAACCTTTACTTTCTCCTTTTAACCCTCATATCTAAACTCACAGGTAACTTCCTCAGAGGTGCCTTCCCTCTCCTCGGGTCAAGGTAAGTTTTCTTACACTCTCACAGGTTGTGTGACTGGTTCACCTTAACAACGGGACACCATATACCCAGTAAACAGGACAGCGCAGATCTACAGTTATTCACTCACCTAGAGCATGTGTGACTGTTTTCCTGTGATTATAGTCATTTGTAGGGACAGAAAATGCTAATGGTAATTATGTTAAAAAAAGTGAAACGAGAGATTAACATTTAACTCTTTTTTTTTGTTTGTTTTGTTTTTTGAGACAGAGTTTCTCTGTGTGGCCTTGGCTGTCCTGGACTCCTTTGTAGACCAGGCTGGCCTCAAGCTCACAGAGATCCTCCTGCCTCTGCCTCCCCAAGTGCTGGGATTACAGGCATGCGTCACTGCATGTGGCTTAATCTTTAGCTTCTATTACGACTCTAATATTTATTTTATTTATTATAAATGTAAATTTAATAATTTATAATATTAAAATTATAAGAATAAAAATATATTTTATAACCCATAAAGTGTTTGTATATATAACAATATTTGTATTATAGAAAATAAATTGGATTACTCATCAAAATTACCATACATACCTTCAGCTCACCATGTAAAGCCTCCTGGACAGACTGGACCAGCCTCTCAACAGCGGCCTCACTGAGGGGTGGCTGCGGAGTTATGGATCTGAGGTTATCTTGAGGGAGCTCAGGAGTGAGTCCAGGGATGTCAGAGATGTCCGAATCTGATACCAAAAGAGAGACACTGGGTGATGCCTCTGGTGTGAAATGATGCTGCTGGTTCGTGCATGGGCACACAGTTCCTCCTGCCTGCTCTGATCAAGACCTTTCCCTCCTCCAACTTGTACTTTTTTCCTCAGCTGCACAGTGTTCCTAGAGCTGCCTAGCCACAAGGACCCCTAGGCCTAGGCCATAACAAAATGGTACAGATAACAACCTTAAAATCTCAAGTCTGAAAGCCTCTGTTGATTGATGACCAGCGCTCTTAGAACCTTCTCCTATGGTCTGAATTTGAATAAACAAGTTTTTCAGGAAACCAGTATGGCCTTGGGTCACAATGATCCCACAGATTTTGTCAGGAAGATAATTTCTAAGAATCTTTTCCATGGGGGCTAGAAAGATGGCTCAGAGGTGAAGAGCACTATCTGCTCTTCCAGAGGTCCTGAGTTCAATTCCCCGCAACCACATGGTGGCTCACAACCATCTCTACAGGGATCTGATGCCCTTTTCTGGCAAGCAGGTGTACATGCAGATAAAGCACTCATCTACAATAAAGATATAAATAAACAAATAAATAGATCCTTAAAAAAATCCTTCCATCTTCATTCAGAGCACCAAATGGACAAACACTAACATTAAATTTTTACAGTCAACTTTCATCTTGGAACAAGGAGGATCTGCTGCTTCTGCTATCTGGTCCAAGACCTGGAATCCTAGACCTTCCTAATGACTGTACCAAAAAAATCTATACAAACATCAAAGACATCTTGGCTGTACTGAGGAGGTACAGAAGCTTGTCCTAAGCTACCTCAGTATGATGTTCTTGTCAGAGAAAACAAGTTTAATGATAAAATAGACTGCCTTATAAAAGAAAAAAATCAGCATTTCACAAATAACTGAAAATCCAAAGGGTCTGGATTTAACCACAAATACTTTCAAAATTTCATTTAAAGAGCTGGTACATACTGAGTAATCGAACATTGCTCTCCTGAACTGGAGCCAAAATGATGTAAAGCCAAACTGAAAAGATTAAATGGGTCCTCTGAGGATTTCAACCCTACTTTGGTTTCCTGAATGCTTCAGGTGGGAACTTCTTCCATATCTTGTCATCTACTACAATTAAATTAAATTACAATTTAATTAAAGCCACATACTCATTTACCTCTGGCCTTGGCACAGGATGCTTACTCTGCCTACATATCCCTTCCTTGCCACACATTATTACCTCTCCCTGCCTTGCTGATTCCTACCCATTCTTCAGGTCTCTGCTCCAAATGCCTCCTGGCCATTAATAAGCTCCGAGATATCAAATACTCTGATCCACACTCCAGAGCATGCATAATTCCAGCTCTGGCTCTCTAAGTACATGGCACCCGTTCTGTTCACTGCTGCAACTCCAGGAGTCTGATCACGTTAGGGCACAGCAGGGCATTGATATCTTTTGAGCACATGAATGAGTGAATGTGATCCCCAGGCATAGCAGGTCTTTCCTGGCTTGCACACAGGAATTCCATTTCCATCTCTTTAGGTTACTTTTCCCTCCATTTCTCCCACAGGTTGTCCTTGAGCAGCGTCCTTAAACTGACAACCACCAGTGAAAGCAGGGTTCCCATCTCTCCTACTTGTAGTCTCAGCCTCTTGTTGAATTCTTCCACAGTGCTTACTACACCTCACAATTGCTTTTAGTTACTGTATTTTGGAAGGCCTCTTCTCTGTGCTGGGCAGTTACAGGTGGCGGGGACCACGGAGGTTGGTTACAGTTGTTGCATATTCTGCAGTACTCAATTCCTGCCCGCTGAAAACCAGAGGATCATCTGCAGGCCAGCCTAGATACCACCTTTAGCCATGTGGCCTTTCCTCTCTGGGAATCTCTCTAGCACTTACCCTGCTGCAGTCTGCAGTACCATTTCTCAGGACCAAGTTGTTTCCTGTGTGTCTAGACTAATGCTAAGCTCTCTCTGTGCCACTCTTGTTTCAGAGTTTTAACATCATGAAACAAAATAATCATCAAAATCTAGCTAAGGGCCGGTCACCTGGCAATTATTTAATCAATATCTCTTGGCTAGACTTTTTTTAAAAGATTTATTTATTTATTACGTATACATTATTCACCCTGACGGCCAGAAGAGGACACTAGATCTCATTGTAGATGGTTGTGAGCCAAAATGTAGATGCTGGGAATTGAACTCAGGAAGTGCTCTTAACCACTGAGCCATCTCTCCAGCCCTCTTGGCTAGACGTTTTTTTTTTTTTTAAAGATTTATTTATTTTTATTTGTATGCATGCTCTGTCTGCATGTCTGTCTGTGTACCATGTGTGTGCAATGCCCATAGAGTTCAGAAGAGGGCACTGGCCCTCTGGAACTGGAGTAACAGATGGGGGGAGCTACCATGTGGGTTCTGGGCACTTGAACCTGGTTCTCCACAAGAGCAACAGGTACTGTTGGCTACACTTTAAAAGAGTGGTCTAGGGTGTAGCTTGGTGGTAGAGCATTTGCCTGGCATGTGTAAAGTCCTGAGTTCAACTCCTAGTATGAAAATAACGGCAAAAATCCTTCTTCCTACTTACTTAAAAAGAAAAAAAAACCTTCCCCCTTTCACCTGTTAATTCAATACTAGGTACACCTTTTTGAATGTCTTCTAAGTTGCTCAGCTGTAGATCTACACTTCCTGAGTCACTATCAGAAGCACAAGGGATCACTACTTCTTCTGTACCACAGACCCTAGGAACAAAAAAAAAAAAAGGGAATTAAAAAAATTAGTTTTTCACAGGAGCTTCTGTTGAAAGCCCATGTGCCCCCTTCTCAGAGAAGCAGTTATTGATCATCAACCTAGATTCAATAGTCCCTCCCTACCCCAGCCCAGTCACTTTGCCTTCACAGTACTTGTTCCTGCGTTGTACTGTTTATCAGACATTTGTCCACAATGCATCACCAGCACCCAGAATAATGTCAATCTCTTGTGGGAGTGATAAATGAATACAGGTTGCAGTGGGCAGTAGCTCTCCAACAGGCCTCAATCTCTCTTACCCTTGCTTGATTTGTCTTTTTTTCTGTAGCCCACAATACCTTCCAGTATAGCATCCAGTTATTCATTTATTCATGCTAGGGAAAGCCTGGGATTCACACATGCTAAGCATAGACTGTACCCCAGCCTTATTATACCTCAGCCTAATCAACTGGTTAGTTTATTGATTTATATAGTTTTGCAGTGCTAGGGATTGAGCCAGAGTATAGTATATTCTAGGCAGACACTCTGCACTTTACCATTGAGCTACAGCCCACACTTCTAATTCAGTTATTTGCAATGTTCAATGTTTAATCATTTCTTCTGCTAAGATGTAGGCTCCCTGAAGACAAAGATTGCAGACTGCTCTGGATGAATTCCATCAGTCTAGAACAATGACCTATCCATGACGATCCCAATCCTCTGGAAGCCGAAACAGGAGGACTGCCATGAGTCCCAGGCTGCTTGGGCTATGAAGTCAGACTCCCTTCTTGCAAACAAAATAGGGCATAAAAGGACAAAACAAGGAAGCAGTGGTATAATGTGATCCAATTTTTATTAAAATAATGTTTTTACAAAAGTGATGTGTATATAATACATATGTATATACACCATAAACATACACATACAATATTGCAAAATGGGGAAAAACACGCAGTTAGAGACAAGTATTTATAAAGTAGAATTTTTGAGAGAGGTTCTATTTTAAGCTTTCCATATTGTTTAAAAGTTTAATATTGGCATCAATATTAAATGTTGACAATGACGTGGAATAAAAACATCCTATAAAGTACAGTTGGAAGCATAAGTTGATACAACTACTTTGGCAACAATTTATCATTAAGCAGTAAAGTTTAAAGTGAATATACTCTATGACTCACTATTCTACACCTAGGATGTATTCTGGTAAAACTTACACATGTATGGGGGGAAATATATATATAAGAATCATCACAGAAGTGGACCATCATGGTAAACAAACAAGCAAAAAAAAATCACTTTTGACAGCTGATGACTCAACATTAGTAGAAGAGATAAACTGAGTATGGTCACAAAGTGAAGTACTATATAGCAATAAAAATGAGAAAGTCCAGCTATAAATAAAAATGCTCACCACGCTCAAAGGGGCCAAGCAAGGTGGCTGATGCCTGTAATCCTAACACTTGGAAACCTAAGATAGGAGGAAGTTGAGGCCAGCCTGGGCTATGTAGAAAGAATCCATTCCTTTCTTTTTTCTTTTTTTTAAAAAGGAAAAATAAATAAATAAAAAGGTCATTTTAAAAAGTCTTCAATAACTTCCATTTAAGGGCTGGAGAGATGGCTCAGAGGTTAGGAGCGCTGGCTAGTTATTCTTCTAAAGATCTTGAGTTCAATTCCCAGCAACCACATGGTGGCTCACAACCATCTATAATGAGATCTGGTGCCCCCTTCTGGCCCGCAAGGCAAACATGCAGGCAGAACACTATACAAAAAACAAAACTTCCATTTAAATGATAAAAAATACCCCAAACTAATATGCTTTTAAAAATTATATTTATTTATTTTGTGTATGTGTATGTGTGGGTGCCTGTGTACTATGGTGTTTATGTTTAGAGGTGACAGACTGGGGATTTAGTTCTCTCTTTCCACCATGTGAAGCGCAGGGATTCAACTCAGGTGATCAGAATTAGTGGCAAGTGCCTCTATCCACTGGGCACTTTGCTGGACCTAAAACACTTCTTGACATTATAAGCACATGGTAAAACCCTGAAGAGAAGCAAGGGAACGATTCACTCTGAAGGGCTGGCATCTCTTACGCCGGAAGGGGAAGGATGGAATGGGTACCAGCAGAGAGAACACTTCCACTGTTTCTTTCTAGAAAGTATGGCAGCTGCAGCTGCACAGCACTAGCAGTTAGCCTTCATGCTGAGGTGACAAAATACCTCAGGAAACAGAGTGATGAATGCTCGTGCCACCTCTGTTACCCTCTTCAGGTAAAGCTTTCTGGAGACACCCTCGTAGACACACCCGGAGGAGTGTCTCCATGGTGACTCTTTATCGAGACAAGCTGACAATGAAGATCAACCATCAAACAGGGTCATTCTTCTTCCCTCATGTCTCATAAAGAAAATCACATAGCTCAATTTTGAGAAAACCTTCAAGCCAATAAACTTGAAACTTATCCTACCTACATGTATTTAATGATAGTTTTATTTATGTAATTTTTTAAAGATTAAAATTTTTTATATGTATAGGTGTTTTGCTTGCATATATGTCTACATATATGAACTACAAGCCTGCCTGGTGCCTGAAGAGGCCAGAAGAGGCCATTGGATTACCTGAACTACAGTTCCAGATGGTCGTGAGCAGCCACATAGGTGCTGGGAATGGAAACAGAATCCCCTGAAAAAGCAGCCAGGGTTCTCCAACCTCTGATGATTTTTTAAATTTATTTATTTATTTTTATTTTTCAGAGCTAAGGACTGAACCCAGGGCCTTGCTCTTGATGGGCAAGCTCTGTACAACTGAGCTAAATCTCCAACCCTGGTTTTTTTTAAATGTGTATGTAAGTATGTCTACCTGCATGTATGTCTGGGTATCAGGTACATGCCTCGTGCCTATGGGCGGCCAGAAGGAAGTATCTGATCTCTTGGTACTGAAGTGAACAGACAGCTGTGTGCCACCATATGGGTGCTAGGAATCAAACCCAGATTCTCTGCAAGAGCAGCAAGCACCCTTAACTGCTGAGACAACTTTCCAGTTCCTAATATAATTTTTAGGAACAAATACTCTAATGGTGACATTGTATAGCTGACTTTTAAAGAAAATTCCCAAAGTGGTTGTATCTTAGGTTTCTACTAGCAGCATATGAGCATTTCAGTTGCTTCCAAGCCTTGTCAGCTATGTTAGTGGATGCTTAGCAGTATCTGCCCATGTTTTAATCTGCAATAATGTTGATCATGTTTTCATGTGTTTATTTCCGATTCATACATTTTCTTTGATGAGGCTTCTATTAAAATTTTATTACCCATGTTTTTTAGCAGGCTCTTTGCAGTTGGACGTTGGTGTATGTTTTTTGTTGTTATTGTTTTCTGAGACAGGGTCTCACTATGTAGCCCACACTGTCCTGGACCTCACTATGTAGACCAGGCTGGCCTTGAACTCAGATATTTACTTCCCAAGTGCTGGGACTAAAGAGGTCAGCTACCACACCCAGCTGTTGGTATATGCTTTAACAACAGATTCTCCAAATGTAGCCTGATTTCTTTGTTGTGTGTTTTCTTTTCCTTCAGTGCTAGGGATCTAACTCAGGATTCTATGTGTATTAGGTAAGTGCTGTTACCACTGAGCACAGCCCGAAGTTTAAGTCTTAAGTGAACTCTGATGGCTCTTTCCATTTACGTCAATAAGTAAGACGCAACTGAAACAAAAAAGACATGGTCAAACTATTCACAATGTAAATTTTGCGGTCATAACACTTTGAGTGTAAGGTAACCACTCATGATATGGCTGAGGGTGACTTTTAAACTTCACATTCTCCTGCCTCTGTTCTTGCTCGAAAGTGCTGGGATTACAGCTGTGTGCCACCATACCAGCCGTGACACTTTAAAAATATTAATCTCTTTTAGCCTTTCTTCGTTATTAGGTTTAGACAATCAACAAAATAATAAATCAAGCTCTGCTTTGCCATATATGCAAATTTTAGGGTGTAAACAAATACTCCGAAATCATGGCCAAAATCAACTACAAATGTTACCCTAGATACTGTCTTATCACACATGCATATAGGCCATCACAAATGCTCGGACAATGGTAATATGTAATCCAATCAGAAAATGAAGAGTTTACTTTTCAGCGTATTTTCTTTCACCTTATGGATGTGTAATTTAAATAGCTGCATTTAACTGTCAGGCCCGACAGGTAGGGAAGCAGCTGCTGGACCACTGTCGCCCTGGCTAAAACTTCACTCATGAGTCAGTTATGAACGACCTAAGTAATCCTTTAACAGAATTTCCCGAGTGGCGTCTGTCACTGAGCGCTCCCCTCCCAACCGTACCGGGCGCGTGGCTTTAAAATTGGCCGGGCTGCGGAAGAGCCCCGTGAGCGACAGCGCGCCCGGCCAGTCCCCGGCACTGGCCAATCAGCGGCGGCCCCGTCTTAGGCCCGCCCCAACGCCTTGTCCAATCGCGTCCGGGTGGCGGACTGAGCAGGACGGTTGGGAGGCGGTCGGTTCCAAGTGGGCCGCGGCGCGGGGGTGACGGCAGGGTCGCAAGCAGCAACCGTGGGAGCGGCTCGCACGCCAGGACCGGAGCCCCCCACGCCGCGGCTGCCGGGAACGGCCCTGCCAGGCGGGACCGCGGTCACTGACCTTTGCCGGGAGCCCATCCTGGCCAGCGGAGTGTGCCGCGGGTCCCTGGCGTCCCCTCCGGCGCGCTCTTGGAGCCACTTCCCGGAGCGGAAGTCTGTCTGCTCGGACTCCGGTGGGACCTGCTCGGAGGAATGGCGCCGCCGGGTGAGGCGTTGCGCATGGCTCAACAGCGGGGCCCCGCGACCGACACGCTTTGGGGAGCGGGGCGTCGCCCGCGGGAGGCTAGTGCGGACTACACGGGCGCCGGCCAGGCGCGGTTCCCCTCCCCTACGGGGCAGGGGCATGGGCTCGGGCGCTTGCGGGGTCGAGGGTGTGACGGAGCAGGGCTGCGAGCTGGTGAAGTCCCGGCAACCCGAAGGGTTGGTGGGGGCCGGGCAGCGCGTGGCTACGGGTCCCCGCGAGGCCCAGCGCGAGCCGCGGCAGCGCGAAGCCCCTGCCTGGCTTCCTTCATTCATTCGAATGGTGCCGGCGGCCTGCGGCCTGTTTGGGCACCTTTGGCATCGTCAAAGCTTTTGACTGTATCACCGGACTTCCTTTGGGCTCTAAGTTCTTTTTTTCCCCTGACGGGGACAGGAGAGTCACAGGTCTTTCTAGGCGCCTAAAGCCCACGCTGTGAAGTGATTCGAAGGGTGCAGACTTGTGACTGGCCACGTATTCATTGTGAGACCCTCTGCCAGGGACTAACCACTCCCCTCACGCCTTAGTTTCTCATCTGGGATCTACTTCATAAGAGTTGTATTAAATGGTATTTCTGTGCTTGCTTTTAGCAGTGCCGGGCAGCATTCAGTGCTTGGTAGATTTTTGAATGGACACTGTAGGGTGGAATCTTAGTGTATTCTTTTGAAAAATGACTGTTTCGGTGTATATCTCATTCCCGTCGCCTGATGGATAGCATAGAAGAAGTAACTCAGGACCACAATGAGCAAAGCTTGGCATTTCACTTCTTAACTTGTTGGTAAAGTGGTTAAAGGCAGATTTTGTGTTGAAACTTTCTGAAAGTTGAGTCTCGGTTATGTGTCTTGGGGCAACGGCAGGTACCTACTTATGAACCTTAAATTTTTCTTTCTTTAGATAGGGTCTAGGAAGCTGGGGAGATGGCTCAGTGGAACTTGAGGTCGGCAGAGTTCAAATCTTAGCACTAGGTGTGGCTGACTACATGCACATGTGGCCCCAACATTGGAGGGCAGAGACCAGCGGATCCCAAGAGGTAGCTAGTCTAGCCAAAATGGTTTCAGTCCAACGAAGAGGCCCTGTCCCAAGGCATTAATAAATCGGTAGAGGGAGACATCCTCTGTTTGCTCTGTCCTCTGCATGCATGTGCACTGGCCCATGCTTTTGTGCATGCCTCACAACATGCACAAACACAAACAAAATAGGTAGGGTCTTACTACATAGCTGGGCTCACCTCGAACTCACCATCTTGCTTCTGCTATCTCTCTGCTACCATACAGGGAGAGCTAGCCTCCCTTTGTTGGTTTATAAAATGCAGGAGATACCCACCTCATTTGGATCTTGGAAGGGTTTAATGATTAATGTGGTGCACACACAGAATTCAGCATAATTTGAGCCTACCTGCCAAATTAAGTGTTCAGTTACTTAGCCAGTAAAGTGACTATTGCGCTTAACCTGAGTTGGGAAGAGTCAGAGTCTAGCACAGAGGATGTGCCACTCATGACATCTAAGTACAGTGATTTTTCCACTGTCATTGGGGATTTTGCGAAAGTGCCTTGGTGCCTCTTTCTCCACATCCTCCTATGCATTAGCAATTCAGATAGGTTTTAACTTCAAATTGTATCGAGACGGGTCACTTAGCACCTCCGCTTCTGTCACTGCCCATGTTGGACATCATTCTCTCAGTACTTGGATCATGGCAATATTCTTCTTTCTAGCCTGCTCCTTCCTGCCTTTCTTGTCTTTGCCCCTGCTTCGTCTAGTACAACACAGTATCATCCTCAACAAAAAAAAATCCTGTTAAAATGTATGCCCGATTGCTTCCCCGCCCAGAACCTCTGCTGTGGTCCTCTCCCAGTGACCATCTAAGCTTCTGTTTCAGTCTTTCATCTAGTTTGTTACAGTTCATCCTGGCGTAGTTGCATGGTGTTCTCTGCTTTCAGGTCTGCACTCAGTGTCTTTGTTTCTTATTTGAGCCTTCACAGACCTCAGCATGCAAAATACACTCCTCCCAAGACACTCAATCTGTACTTTGATTTTTTCCCCCAGTGTATTTACCTTTCAACATGAAAAATCATGTTAAATCTTGTTAAATTTATCATGATAAATCTAATTTTTTTTTGTATGATGCCTTCCTTTTTTCACTAAATGTAACTTGATACATTCACTGGAATGTAATAGCTAGGAATGGAGTTTTCCTAGCTGTGTTTTTATTGTTAACACCAAAAATAGTTCTTGGAGTTCACTTCCCAGTGCTAAGGGAAAAACAAGTGCATAGCACACAGGCACATTCAGTATATTGATGGGTACTGTACATTGCAGAGCTCTTTGCTCTTTTAGCTTAGGGTTAAGGGCTTAGAGGTACTATGCCCCAAACCCTAAGCCGCCACCTTTACACATACTGGCTTTTAATTTTTTAAGACCTTTCACATTTAGGTTGACAGCCCACAAAGACTAAATGAAACTGCTGTTCATAGAAGAGAGATTCTGTCTGAGCTATGTATTCTTCAGCATTCTCAGAAACAACAAAAGTAGGGCCTGACAGGATGATTCTGGAGGTTAAGGTTATTGTTATTAAGTCTGATTGAGATGCCCTGAATTCAATCTTCAGGACCTACAAGAGCACTAACTCCAGGTTTTCATTTGACCTCCACCCCAATTTAATTTTTTTAAGTAGAATGTGAACTCTGTGGTGTTAACGGAGTTTGAGTCCGAGATTGGCCAAGTGCCAGCTACTGTAGTCCTTAGTTTTCTTCTTTGTAAAGTAATACCTTTAACAAATTCTAATTCAAATGAAACTTGAGCTGTAGGCAAAGGAATTAGGACCATTGATGTTAGCCTTGTTATTGCTTTTTCACACTTTTAACTTGGGAGACAATTCATTTTTTTCATGACACAGCCTTGGGGATCACAGATGGGACTAGTTTTTCTTTGCACTTGTAAAATATTTATTCAGTGCATACCATGTACCTGGCAGTCTATAAAACTTGGATATGCTGAGATAAACATGAGAAATAGTCTTTAGTCTCTAGGAGCTTACAGTTTAGCAGAGAAATCAACCCTCATACTCTTAACTGTGGAGAACGCTGGTCAGGTACAGTATAGGCTGCACTGAGCGGCCACTGCAGCAACCACAGTAATAGCAGCTGGGCCTAACTCGGGGAAAGCTTACGCTGCGTAAGCTGAGACCTGAAAGGACAAGTCATGCCAAGTTGAAGTTAGGGAAGACAAAGTGTTGCGGAGGAAGGAACATAGCTCCTTAAGGAATAGGCTGGAAAGTGACAGTTGTTGGAGAGGGCGAGGGAGGTGTTTGTTTGAGAAGGAGATGAGATCTAAGGGTTCAAGGTTGGTTCTGTCTTGAGAAGTTTTAAATGGGGATGGTGTGGTCTTGTCCTTGGTGGTTGAAGATGGGGTCACCATTCCCCTCTTGAGGCTAAACCTGTGTTCTCTACTCTTTCCCACATGGTTGGGCTCCCAGACGTTGGTGCATCATTTTTGGGACTGTGACTAGGATAGTGTGGCATGTACTTAATACTGTTTTCCTCAAAAGGTTCAAGCACTGTCTTCCTGTTGGCCCTGACAATCGTAGCCAGCACGCAGGCTCTGACACCCACCCACTACCTCAGCAAGCATGATGTGGAGAGACTGAAAGCCTCTCTGGGTCGCCCGTTCACAAATTTGGAGTCCGCCTTCTACTCCATCGTGGGGCTCCACAGCCTCGGAGCACAAGTGCAAGATGTCAAGGTAAAACTGCCTTTCTTCTGTCCACAGTGTTTTAGGAGAACCTCTGGCGGTGTTCCTCTAGGACACTTTAAAACAAACTCTGCTGGTGTGGGGGTAACTGGTTTAACATGAAAAATACTTCCTTCAGTCTGAAACTGTTTACTTAATGTGTGTGGGGTCATGCTGGGTGTTTCTAAGGAAAAGGAGTGAGTGAGAGCCTTCAGAAACTACCAGAACTCTGTGAAACTGTTCAGTACAGCACTTGGTTTACGTACTTCTGAATTATTTTAGATTTATTTGTTTTGAGTGTAAGAGTGTTTTGCCTGCATGCGTGTGTACCACATATGCCCAAGGAGTCCAGGACAGGACATCAGATCCCGTGGAACTGAAGTTATAGATAGTTATGAGCCACCATGTGGGTGTTTGGAACTGACTCCTGGCTCTCTGCAAGAGCAACCAGTTTTCTTAACCACTGAGCCATTTCCCCAGCTCCAAAACATGTACTTGAAAAGAGCTAGGTGCATGGCTAACAAGTCATAGGAAGGACTCTCAAGCATTAATCAGTGACAATAATAGTGTTGGGCAATTTGGATGTATTTACTTTTGTTGAGCCAAATACATTGTAACTGAGATATTTTCTGGGTTTAGGAACAGCTAAGAGGTGTATATTTATTACAAAATCATGGACAGTTAGACTAAAACATTTTTCCTAAATATTTCTTAGTTTTCTCTGACTTCGTAAGAAATTACCATAAATTTAGGATTTAAAAACCACCCAGTTGTTTGGCAAGATGGCTCAATGAGTAAAGGTACCTGCTGCCAAAACTGATGGTCTGAGTGAGTTCAGTTCCCAGGACTCACACGGTGGAGGAGGGAAACCATCTCCTGTAAGTTGTCTGTGACAAAGACCAAACTCAGTTTGTCAGGCTTGACAGCAGGAACCTTTGCTGGCTGAGTCATCTCCTGTCACAGGAGGACACAAGACCTATAAGAGGCTAAATGCACAAGTCCACCAGAGAGGCTGAGTGTAGAGAAGGGGACAAACTGGGCCCCATGGCGACATCTGTAAATGAGAGCTTACTGAGATAGAGCTACGCCCATCCACATCACATCCTCTGCTGCCTCTGTGTCTTTACAGTATGCTGAGCAGCTCCTTGACCGCCTGGCCCCAAACCCTGAAATACTTAAGTGGCCCTTTATGGGAAACACTGGCTAATCCCTGCAGTCTGGGATGCACTTGTTCAGATTTCTTCCTGGCAGTCATTTCTTGTTTCTGCCCAGTGTTTTCTTCCTGTGTGCGACTTTATTAAGAAGCAGATTTTTCCTTACAGTCTTGTGAATCCTCAAAATTATTTTAGCCTGGAAGTAAGTTCACAGGGATGAGTGCGTTCACCTGAACTTTTCTGTGAAAAGGAGATGGTGTAGCCCACCTCACTAGACCATTCACAGTACAAAGTGAGATCAGAGTGTGCCTTCCCAGGGCTCCCTTCCCAGGGTAGCTAGAGTTATCATTCTTAATGTTGAGACGTTTTTGTCAGGCAAGTGCAGACAATGCCTCCCACAGACACTGTTTGTGATGTGCTTTACGGTGCTTCAGTGCTGCCCTGTGTCTTCAGAGTTTGTGGGGTTCCTGAGGAGAGCGTTGACACCTTGATGGATGGGCTTAGAGCAGTGGCAACTC
Organism: Pachyuromys duprasi; assembly: GCA_028658305.1. NCBI lineage: Eukaryota > Metazoa > Chordata > Mammalia > Rodentia > Muridae > Pachyuromys > Pachyuromys duprasi. The sequence goes on along the minus strand of CM053766.1, from coordinate 136,305,981 downwards.
TAGAGGTTTTGTATTATAAAGTATCAGATGAGGTTGGAATGTTAGATTATTGTCAAATTTGAAAAAGATTGGAATGTAGGATGCAAGGTTTCTGCCGCAGACAGACGCGTTTGTGAATCATCAGATTTGGGTTTGAGGCTTGCGGAGGGCTTCTGAGCTATGGCATGATTTGGAGTTCCGTGTGAAAAGTGGGTTGAGTACATTCCTCTAAAGATGTGGTGTCTGATTTGGTTTAGGGGCCTGAAAGGAAAAAAGGTAGAAGAAAGCACAGGGTTCTTTGCTCAGGAGGATGTTGGAGTCCTTAGGGTTTTAACAAAGGGTTCAAAGAGCTGGGGTGTGCAGGTACCGGATGGGTGGAGTGTTTTCAGCCTGCAGTTGCTGAGGTTTATGGAATGTTGAGAGCAGCTACAGTTAGAAGCACATGTTCTCTGGAAGAGCTAGCTGAAGCCCCAGCCCTGGCACTGAGCGCACTCGCTGAGAGTCCTGACAGGAGCTGCCCCACTCCTGCTGCTGTTAAGATTGTACTGTTGACGTCACGAACTTTGAAACCACTGAACATTCTTGCCATTGCTCTTGGTTGTCCCTATAAGCATCAGAGTAGGTCTGGTGTTACATCTACACAAGAGGTCAATTTAGCAGCTTCTTACGGTATAGGGTACAGCCAGGTTATCTGGCTGCAAAGGTGAGCTCTCCCAGTTAGGAATGGTCTTGGTTGAGCCTTGCTTCTCAGGGCCTTGGTCTTCTCTGTGAAGTTAAGACAGTAAAAGTATCTAAGCATAGGGTTGTTTGAGGATGAAACAGGAAACCCCCAAGAAGCACTTCGAACACATTTGAAGTGCTGGGGAAGAGCACCTGCTGCTGTGGGGGACCTGGTGATGTCTTTTTGTTGTTAAAGCACCAGAGGGCAACAGAGCACTTCTTGGCATCTTTATTGAGCGTGGAAAGGGTTTTCTTCATGAAATAACCAGTTTTCTTCTTCAGATACCAATTTATAGAAGGTGAAGTATTTTGTTTCTTTTCTTTTTCCTCTGATTCTTTCAAACTGCATTCAAGTTGAAACTTGTTGTTTTGAGGATCTTACTTAAGTTTGTTCCTAACATTTTAAAAAGAATTTGTTGCAGTGTGAGTAACCCAGGCAAGACATATAATGTAGCTTAGCTGGTAGGGGAAGGCACCGGGCAGTTTCCTGGCTCACCCACTCCTGTTCCCTATTCTATTCCCTAGTGATTCCTGCGTTTTCTTTTCTATCGTTTTAGAGATCAAATTCCAGGTCTTGTGCAAGCTAGGCAATCTCTTTGAGCAGCATCTTCAATGCCAGAAGCACCTACTTTTAACTGTATTGGTCATGAAATTTTAAACAGTTGGGTTTTTTGTTGTTGTTTTGTTTTTTTGTTTCTTGAGACAGGGTCTCTCTGCAGAGCTCTGGCTGTCCTGGAACTCATTATGTAGACCAAGCTGGCCTCAAGCTCACAGCCTGTCTCAGCCTCCTGACTGCTAGGAATAATGGCATATGCCACCATGCCCAGCAAATAACTGTATTTTATACTATCTGATTCAGAATGTTTAGCAGTGTGACATTTCTCCCTTGTAGTTTAGTGGAACACAAGTGGCTGGAATTCTGTTTTGTGCTCATTTACTGTGACGGGAGCAATGCTCTCTCAGGCAACCGGCACCAAGTGCCTGTGGCAAGTGCTTTGGGAAGCAGAGGGCAAGGGTGGGCTGTGGCCTATCATGGCATGAGGGTCAACAAAGGCTATATGGGAACGGTGCATCTGAACAGAGGTGAAGGGAGGACCTCATACGACAGACAAAGGGACAAGGAAATGGTGCCGGGTAAAAAATATCCAAGGGCAGGAAAACAGTTCTACTGGAAAATAATATTTTGGGGTCTGAGGTGGGCCCTGCTGATGAAGCTGCCACAGTGGGTTGGTGGGGAATGTGCCTCAGGCATTGTGTGCTGTCTTGGCAACTTTGGATCTTTTCTGGGAGTGATGGGAACAATGGAGGGCTTTAATAGTTAAGCAACGTGGGTACTTTGTGTTTCATAGGGTGTAGTCTTCCAGTGCACAGAATAGACTGCATGCCTGGAGGCAGTTAAAAGAGGGCTGTGACCCTGAGGTGAGAGATGACAGGGACCTGCCCAAAGACAGCGACAAGTCGGTGTCAGTGGAAAGGAAGCAGACTGGAGGGAAGGGTCAACAGTTCCCCCACTCTGGCTTGGTGGTTGGATGCATGGTGACACAGGTGAGCCAGGGAGTCAGAAAAAGAGAAGGCTTTAAAGTCACTTTAGATTGCTTGCCATGGCTTCAGAGGCATGACACTGGAAAACTTGGAATCAGAGGACACTATGCCATCTTCCACAGGCCGCTTATCTACCAAGTTCCAGTTACTTTCCCTGCTAAAGGAGATAATAACCGTGTCTTGAAGGACCTTATGCTCCTCAAAAGGAAGAGCATTGTGACACCCAGCCCAGGTCATGGCCAGAGCAGAGCATTTGTTAAGTGGTTTCTGCCCACCTCAGGCTTGCTGTTCCCTTGTGTGAACTCAGCAGTTTGGGGTAATAGTGTCCTATGGAAAATAACTATTGAAAAATTAAGTCTGGAATAAATCACACATTACGCCTCCACAGATGGTTTAGGATTTTATTTATCGCCTTAAGCACTTTCACTTTTCCTAGTTACTGTATTATGTCTCCACTGACCTTTGACTTTCTCCTTTGTCTAGAAAGCATGCACCTTCATCAAGTCTAACCTTGATCCCAGCAATGTGGATTCTCTCTTCTATGCTGCCCAGTCCAGCCAGGTCCTCTCTGGCTGTGAGGTGAGCCCATTTGTTTGTTTGTTTGTTTATGAGTAGTGAAGTGCAGTTTTAAACATAATGCCAGATTATTAGTATAATTTTTAAAACTGAGAAATTGATGGTGTGGGCCAGAATTCCATCCGCATAATTTTTATTCCCGTAAGAAAATATATTTTCCTTTAAGTGTTCACTGTAATGGCTTTTAGATCCTTTTTCTTAAGTTCTTATCTTTCTTTTGGGAGGCCTTGAGGTTTCCTTTCCCTTCTTAACATTTAAAAACATTCAGTGCATCCTCACCTCAGATTCTAGATTGTTCTGTTGAGTGTAGGAATTACTTGAAGTAGACAAGCGACTTGCCAGTGTCTTTTGGGAGGTTGTCTTAGTTGGGTTTCTATTGTGTGGTGAAACACCATGACCAAAAGCAACTTGGGAAGGAAAAAGTTTGTTTGGCTTACACTTCCATAGTTCATCATCAAAGAAAGTCAGGGCAGGAGCTCAAGGCAGGGACTGAAAAAGAGGCAATAAAGGATCCATACTTACTGTCTAGTTCATGGCCCCCTCAGCCTGCTCTCTTATGTACTTTACAACCACCTGCCCAGAGGTTACAGCTCCCACCACTGACAGCCCTTCCACGTCAATTCTAATCAAGAAAATGTTCTACAGACTTACCTGTCTGTAGGCCAGTTTTAGTCAGGCATTTCTCAATTGAGTTCTGACTTCCCAGGTAACTGCTTTTGTCAAGTTGACAAAAACCAGTCAGAACAGAGGTGGTGTTGATTTTGTGAGCACTTGATTCTGTTGTGGATTCTGTCTGGTTCAGAGGTAGTAGGTGGTCGTGGCCTTGGCAGCTGTGCACACACCATTGTCAGTGTGCCTTTCACAAACTGCCAGCACCGGTTCTTACTCTGTGTCTGCCCTTCCTTTCCTAGATAGCTGTTTCAAATGAGACCAAAGATTTTCTTCTGGCAGCAGTCAGTGAAGACTCCTCTGTCACCCAGATCTACCATGCAGTAGCAGCTCTCAGTGGCTTTGGCCTTGCTGTGGCTTCCCATGAAGCTCTTGGTGCCCTTACTGCTCGGCTCAGCAAGGAGGAGACTGTGCTGGCGTAAGTTGTCGGTTTGAACTCCTTTTAAGCTTCATTTGTGTAGGTTGCTGAGCTGAGAGGTTCATTCATTGTGCAGCACATGTTTCTGTACGTCTACTGTATGCTAGGCACTCTGTTAGATGTGGCAGATGCTGCTGTGAATTGGGGGGATGGGGTGGGATAGTGTGTGTGTGTATGTGTGTGTGTGTGTGTGTGTGTGTTTGCAAGTGGAGGTCGGAGGTCAATAGCAGGTTTCTTCCTCAATTTCCATCTTATTCCTTTTTTTTTTTTGGTTTTTTGGTTTTTTAAATTATCATTTGTTTTTAACTTGAGGCAGGGTCTCATTATGTATACCTCACTGTGCTATCCTGGAGTTCCCTGTGCAGACCAGGCTGACCATGTGTCATTCAGTGGGACCCTGGACTTTGTCTCCAACTCTTCCAGGAAGAGGCAGGCAGATCTCCGAGTTCAAGACCAGCCTAATCTACAGAGCGAGTTCCAGGCCAGGGCTACAGGGAAACGCTGTCTTGAAAACAAACAAACACAAAGATGGGGATGTAGGAAAGTCTGTAAAGCATTTCCATAATTAGTGCTTGATGGGGGAGAGCCAGCCCATTGTACGTGGTGCCATCTCTGGGCTGGTGGTCCTGGGTTCTGTAAGAAAGCAGGCTGAGCAAATCCATGGGGAGCAAGCCAGGAAGCAGCACCCCTCCATGGCATCAATCTTCATCAGCTCCTGCCTTCAGGTCCCTGCTCTGTTTGAGCTCCTGTCCTGACTCCTGTGGTGAAGTATGATGTGGAAGCGTAGCCAGATACACCCTTTCCTCCCCAGGCTGCTTTTGGCCACAGCGTTTTGTCACAGCGTAGAATCCTGACTAAGACACTTGTTAATGCTTTAACAGGTTGACGGTACCAACTACTCCTTTCAGAACCATGGGATAGGGCTAGAAATGTAGAGCAATAGTAAAGCACTTACCTACCATGCATGAGGCCCAGTACCATAGAAAACAAGCCAAAAGGGCCAGGGAGTAGCTCATTAGGTAAATCTGCTTGCCGTTAGGCCTAAGAACCTGAGTTTGGTTCAGGGAAACCACATGGAACAAGGAGAGAGGCAGCTCCTACAAGTTGCCCCTCCAACCTGCACATATTTGCCATGGCATGCACATACATACATATACCCCAGCAAAAAGGAAGTTAGTTCCTAGGATCTTTGTGAGGTGGGGATCAAAAACCAGATTGTTCCTAAAATTGAAGCTTTGTTAAGGGAAGTGTTCATAGTTAGTTGTCATTTTCCTTGCTACTTTCATACCCTGCTCACATTTACAAGGGTTGGTAACTTGGAAGCTGAAACTTTCTCCTGCAGTGATGCTTTTATGCATACTTTAGCTACTTGGCTCTTGGGAGTCTTTTTATTTTAGGCCATTTGCAGGGTTTTTGTTTGTTTTGTTTTGTTTCTAAGACAGGGTTTCTCATAATGTAGACCAGGCTGTCCTCCAACTCACAGAGAGCTACCTATCTCTGCCTTCGAAGTGCTGGGATTAAAAGTGTGTGCCGCCATGTCTTGCAGGTCACTCATTTTTGTCTCTGATCATAATCCCTTTTGGTGGATGGCATTTCCAGTTAGCACCATATATGTCATTATGTCACTGTTAACCTTCTTAAATACTACCTTCTTAAAAAGCAGAAGCAAAAAAACTTCCCATTTTCTGTCAGGAAAAAAGGGATACTCAAGAGATGAGGTGGAGGCAGGCAGATCTCTTTTGAGTTCCAGGTCAGCTAGAGTTGTATGGTGAGAGCCTGTCTCAAGAGGGAGAGAGTCAGAGACAGGACAGACAGACAAATTCACAATAAGAAGAAGCACAAGGAAAGTTAAGCTGCTTTGGAATTGGACACACTTGGCTTTGAACACCAGGTATGTTCCTTCCTTGCTGTAGGACTTTGGACAAGTTAATGGCTTGAGTTTCATCTATAGATGAGGGCAACGAGTTTCATGTCGTGGGGCAGGTGTGGAGGTGTCGTGGGGCAGGTGTAGAGATGTCGTGGGGCTGGTGTAGAGATGATGGCGATGCAGAGCCTAGTGCTTGCCTGTCCTCGGGCACACAGTGTTTCATTCTCAGGGAGCGAGGTGCTTCCTTGGTTGGACTGGGTAATTTCTGTGTTAGATCCTAAGCTGCTGTGCTTACATGTCTCCTGAGTCTGACACACTGGATGTGCCCAGTAAAGAGTTAATGAAGACTGAAAATACACCTTTGTGTTGTTACGAGAAAGGGCACATGCTGGGAGGCAAGTGGGAGAATGTAAGTCTGTGTTGGTTTGCTTAATACTTTTGTGATAGCGAGCTGAATGCCTCCTCTTTCCTGCAGCCTCAGATACTGTCACTCCAGAAAGTGGCCTGCTTCTCTAGGGTCATCGTGAAGGTCCAGTTGGCAGGAATGAAGCTAATTTGGTCAAGTCAGTAAGGTTTTATGTAAATTAGGACTGTCTAAAATGGGCTTTCCTCTTTAAGTGAAATTGTTCTAGGAAACGTGTGGGTTTTGGGTTGGTGTTTTGGTTTTTTGTTTTGTTTGTTTTTGTTTTTTTATTTTTTGAGACAGGGTTTCTCTTTGTAGCCTTGGTGGCTGCCCTGGACTCACTTTATAGAACTCAGAGATATGCCTTCCAGAGTGCTGGGATTACAGGCGTGAGCCACCGAGCCATGGCTCAAATGTATGTTCTTAAGGTTGTCTTGAATTGCTGAGTGAAGATCTTTGATAACCAAGTTCTCAGAATCTTCTTTTTTTTTTTTTTTAAAGATTTATTTATTTTATGTATATGAGTGTTCTATCTGCACTTACACCTGCCAGAAGAGAGAATCATTTCACATTATAGATGGTTGTGAGCCACCATGTGGGTGCGGGGAATTGAACTTGTGACCTTTGGAAGAGGAGACAGTGCTCTTAACCACTGAGCCATTTCTCCAGCCCCCTCTCAGAATCTTCTGCTGTATCTGAGCAGCACAGAGTTGGCTTTCCCCAAGGTAGAGTGCAGTATTCCAGAGAGAAGGTCATTGCTAACTGGGGATAAGTAATGAAGCCAGAGACAAAATTTTCCTAAAACTGAGTGGGTTGACTCCATTATAAAACTTCTGAGGTTCTTACAGTATAGCATGCAGTTGTTCCAAAGAATAGAAAAATGATGTCTTAACTGAAGGCTCCTTTTTTTACTATCTTAGCAACTGTTTTTGAGCTGGTATTTATCTTAGGTAGATGGGGATTTTTATCTTATTTGGAGACTCGGGTTTCATTTTCTCAAGTACATGACAATGACAAATGTCCATTATGAGTCGCTGAGTGCCTGTGGGGCTTCTCTCCTTGTGACTCTTCTGTTTTCTAAGTTGTCATCTTAACGGAATTAGTTTTTCATGCTGGGAATCTAAATTGTTATGATCACAACATAAGAACACAGATTCTTGCTTTACATTCTTTGGCACTAACTTGATAGTGGTGGTTTACACATGGGCTCAGTCATCTTTTAGGAATTATACTGTGCTGAAGCCACAGACCGTTTGACCACCAGGGGGCCTCATTGTCCCGCAGTTTAACTAGAGAAATGGTTATGCTGTTCATCTAGACTGTCTGCATTAACAGAAAATAAATTAATAAAAATTACAGGTGCATAACTGTCACATTCCATCTTAGGATGGTTTTTGTTGTTGTTATTTAGGGGTGTGTATGGAGAGAGAGGCACATGCCCCATGGCACACATGTGGAAGCTGGAAGACAAGTTTTTTCTTGTTAATTTTTGTTTGTCTTTAAGACAGAGTCTTTCTATAGTCCTGGCTGTCCTGGTACTCACTATGTAGCCAGGCTGGCCTTGAACCCATAGAGATCCACTTGCCTTTGCCTCAGAGTTCTGGAGTTTAAGATGTATACCGCCGCACCAAGCAAAGTGTTTATCTTATAAAATATACTCTTAAAATAATAAACATGTGAGTAAAAAAAGCAAAGAATGAAGTGTGATACGCGTCACAATATGGATGAGCCTCAAAAGCCAAAGAGTAAAAGGTCACGTATTAGGGACTATATCCCAGTGGTAGAATACTCTTGGTGTATACAAGAGCCTGAAATTGATGCTCAGCACCCCCCTAACAAGTTGCCCTGTTGTGTAACTCCATTTATGAGAATATGGAGAACAAGCAAGTATAGAAGTGTGTTGCTGGGAGGTGGGGGAGGGAGGGCACCATGGAGTAGAGCTGCTTAATGCTTAATGCTCTAGGGCTTTATTTGGAACTCAGGCAAATGTTTTGGATATAAACAGATGGTAGTCAGATACTATGACTGTAGGAAGTGCCACTGAATTCACTTGATTTTGAATTTTGAGATAAAGGGTCTTGGTGTCTAGCTTAGTTGGTAGAATACTCTTTGAGGGCTGTAGTGGGTAGAAGGCTTTCCCAGCATGCTTGTCCTGGATTCTATTCCCAGCACTACATAAATTGGTGTGATGGTGCACACCTGTGATCCCAGCACTCAGGAAGCAGAGGTAGGAGGACCAGGAGTTTAAGGACAGCAGCATCAAGTTTGTGGCCAGCCTGGGCTACATAAGACCCATCTCCAAAAAGAATAAAGCTTTTAAAATTGAGTAATTAGCAATATATTTAGGTAGTATAAAGTCATTGTTCATTAGAATTAAGTATATATTATACACTATGTTTACAAATTTTTATACAGAGAATACTAAATAAATGGTTAGAAGAAAAATATAAGACTATTATTTAAGACTGGTTTCTCTCGTGAATGCCTGAGGGGGTGTCACTTGCAGACCTTGCAGTAGGATGCTGGTAGCACAGTGGTAACTTCAGTACGTGTTTACCAAATCTTTTTTATGTGCTATACTCTAGTTTTTTTAAAAGTTGCTCCAATTTCTGCCTAGCAATTTACAAACGTAGATCACATGACACTTCTTTAGACTTGAGTAAGAAAGATGATTGACAATCAGCCAACTTCAGTCTAGTATAATACCTTGTACAAAACAGAGGATGCCTTCCTATGCATTTAACTAAATCCTTGTCTCCTTGTTCCACTCTTTACCTTCCAGAACGGTCCAGGCTCTACAGACAGCATCCCACCTATCCCAGCAGGCTGACCTGAGGAACATTGTAGAGGAGATTGAGGTATAAATCTGTTTCTCCAAATGAGTCTCTGAGCTCCTGTCTTTTCTTGCAAGTAGAATGACTGGTTTCTTAGAGCCACCTCTGTATCTTATACATTCTTGGCTATTAAGTCCAAGATGCTTGTGTTCTTTGTGTTTTAAGCATTATGTCCTAGAGAATATTTGTTAGGCTAGTATTGGTCACAGTTTATAGTACCAACAAATTGAAAACTCAGATGCTTCTCTCTGTTACTTACTGCTTTGAAATTGTAGGTCAGGTGGTTGGTGTTCTGAACCTCAGTTTCCCTGTACGATGGTTGTGGGAACCAGCAAGGTTAAGAGAGCTTGCACATATTAACTAGCTGCCTGTTAAGTGGCCACTGTGGGTGGGTTTTGGGGGGTTGAGACAATCTCTTTATGTAACCCTTATTGGTAAGCTGGAATCTTCCTGTCTCACTTCCTGAGTGCTAGGATTTTAAGTATATGCTATCATACCTGGCCTGCTGCAGTTTTTACCATTGCTTGGTCCTCTACCCAGGATATTCTGTTCCTTGGGCCACCCTCAAGACCCGTATAGTCAGTGACAACAGGCAGTCTGCCCATGTCATTCACAGACACAGTAGCGGCTTCGTTCTGATCCCTAGGAGAGCCGTGCTGTCTCACCGTGTGGAGCGTTGACTGAGAAGCGCTGCACTTTGTCCGTGCTGTCCAGGTGGACAGCCATAGCTCCGTCTGTGTTGTGATGCTGTCTGGCAGCACTTCAGTTGGGATCACTGTTCTGCTTAAACTGGCGGCTGCTTTAGTGCCCAGCCTCTTAGGGGTTAGCCAGAAGTGCAGGGGACTCTTGGGAGGCATGCTGCCAGAGACTCTGCTCATCTGCCCAAGTACTTTTTATTTATGTTTGTAGGACGTACTAAGTAGCTAAGGTAGTCTTCTGTCTTAGTGAGATCTTAGAAGGCCCGCTCTGGGGTCGCAGTGTTTTTTGTATCTCATTTCTGTGATCTCTGTGTCCCAACATACCTCCCTTTTTTGTAATAGGACCTGGTGGCTCGCCTGGATGAACTAGGGGGCGTGTATCTCCAGTTTGAGGAAGGACTGGAAACCACAGCATTGTTTGTGGCTGCCACCTACAAGCTCATGGACCATGTGGGGACTGAACCATCCATGAAGGAGGTACATGTCCAGGATTCTCAAGCATGAAACTTAAAGGCATTGCTAAGTATTTGTCAAAGAGAGCTGTGCCCAAAGGGTGTTGAGATCACACCTCAGGGTGTTTTTATTCATGATTTCAGTTAGGTTTTAGGAATGAGAGTAGAAAGGTGTTAATGTCTGTACTGAGAAGCTGATAGTCAGTGTAACAGGGGTGTAAATAAATCTTTACAGCTGTTTACATGGGGCAGAGTCAAGTGTATTGCCCTGGTTCGTTCTTTCCCTTCCTGACAGCCCTCTCTGCCTGCCTACTGTGTGCTTTCCGCTTTCCTGGCCCCTTTCTCCAGAAAGTGCCTTGGACCTCAGAATTGCCAGTTCTCCCCTCTCTCCTTCATCAATTGAGATAATCTTAACTGTGTGTGTAGTTCTTCATGCTGTTTCCCTGGGAAGCATGTGTGTCTTCCAAGTACTGCTAGAAATTGGGTTTTGTGGGTGGGGGTCGGGGGGATGTTTGCTTGTTTGTTTATTCGTTTTTAAGAAGAGCTTGTTCACCTGAATGATTTTAATTAGAATATGTATGATAAATATTTTTAGGTAGAACCTCTATTAGGTTACCAACCTTTGGTCTAAAGTACTTAAAATAGAAGTTCTATTACTTAAAGTTTTATAGGAAATACTTGAATTTAAAGCTAAAACTTACATTTTTATGCATTATGCAAATGTCTTTATAAAGCCAACAAATAATGTTTGTCTTGGGTGCCTAGAATTGATTTTCTAATACTTTGTTCATATCTTTGCATTCTTACTGTGTCCATTCCTTCTTCCTAAGTGTAGGAGTGCTAGACCGATCAGGCTTTCTTTTCATTTCCTCAGAGTGAACACTGAGGAAGGCAGAGTCTTCTGGTGCAAATCATCTGGGGGTTTTCTGTGTACCCTGAGACAGATGGACTGCCCTCTACATATACAACTTAAACTTTGTCGCTTTATTCCCCAGCTGTTACTAACTAGGTATTTGGCCAGAGTAATCTTCCTGTCGTTTCTTTTGACATAACAATTTTGGTGAATAGTCACCCATTTGAACATGTCAGCAGCCTACTGATGGAAAATGTAATTGGTACAATTACAGAAAATTATTTCATGTCGACTGTGAATAGCACTGTCAGGAAGAAGGGAACTCTTTTGTTAGATGGTAGATTTCAAAAAACAAAGCTGATTGAAGTAGAAAATGTTTCCTCCTAAGCAAACAACCTCCAGAATTGTAATCAGGCCTTTTAGGTCCACTTGTTTTAAAATTGCCTTTCATTTTTCTCTTTTATGCAGCGCCCAGGTTTTTAATGGAGAGTTAGATTTTAGTTTTTTTTCTGGTATACACTTTGACCATAAAATGTGCCCTTATGAATGCGGACTTAGCCCAGTTTATTGCTCAAAGACAGTTTAGGAAGGGAGACAGGCTAGCTGAGAGGATTATGGCAATCAGGGCTCTGGGGCAAACAAATTTTCCTTCCTTCCTCCCTGTCTCCCTCCCTTCTGTGTTGTAACTTATGTTTACTTGGCATGCTTCGGCCCCAGTTTCCTTATTTGATAGCTATCAATCTGTAAAGGTTTGGTGGTGGTTTGAGGTGTGCATGAAAAGCAACTATCATGGCCTGGTATGTAACAGATGGTTACTGTAACATGAATTTTACTCTCCACTTGCATGTCTCAGTACTTACCTGGGGTGGTTTGCATTTGTATACTAACCGCTCATTAAAGGATTAGCAAGTAAATGAGTGAATTTCCATTTATAATAGAAAATTGTATTTAAAACTATCAAGCTCAAATTTTAGCTTAAATGCAGCATTTTGCTCTCTTTTAATCCCTCATTTGGATTAATGCTGGATGTGCTGGCCCATGGTTTGCGGGTGGGCTAATTCCTCCAGAGGAGAGCTGAGCTGTGTTTCCCTTTGCTCTCAGGATCAGGTCATCCAGCTGATGAACACAATCTTCAGCAAGAAGAACTTTGAGTCACTCTCAGAAGCCTTCAGTGTGGCTTCCGCTGCTGCTGCATTGTCCCAGAATCGCTACCACATACCAGTGGTGGTCGTGCCTGAGGGCTCTGCTTCTGACACTCAAGAACAAGCTATCCTGCGGGTATGACCTCCTTGTGCAAGACTGCCATTCTCTTGCTATTTCCAGTGCTGTGCAAGACTTTGAGACGTGCTATAGAGCCAGTTGTAGCCCTGGGAACACGACCTCTGGGGAACTAGGCACAAGTACTTTTGAAGCTGTTAGGAAAGAGGAAGTGAGGCTGGAGAGACGCTCAGTGGGTAAGAGTACTGGCTGCTCTTGCAGAGGACTTGAGTTTATTTTCTAGCACCAGCCCACCTGTAACTGCAATCCCTGGGGTCTGACGTCTTCTGGCTTCTGTGAGCACCAGGTAGTCATGTGGTATGTTGGCATACTTTTTAAAAAAAACTCTTATTTACATTTTTTAATATCTCTTTTTCTGTACTCCACCCAGTCTTCCAACACCAGGTAGGAGAAAGGGTTAGTGGAAGAGAGGACACAGTTCTCTTAGCTGCTGGTTAGGGTCTTCCGGTTCCTTGGAACCAGTTCAAACCATTTTCAGGCAATCTTCTTACCTCACTGCGTGAACAGCAATCAGGAGCAGCAGGGGGGGAAGCAGCAACTGTGCTCTTTCTCAGAGCTCCTGAACACTCCCTGGGCCCTGGCTTTATTCTCTCTCTGGAGTCCTCAGATTTAAACTATCTGCAGCTGGCAAAGAGCCCCTCTCAGAGCCCACATGAGGCAAATAGTGTGCTGCTGTGGACTGTCTGAATCAGTCCCACATCCCACACCTGGGATTAAAACAAAAACATGTTTATATCCACAACAGTAGTACACACATATACATGCAAGCAAACTTTCATTTTAAAAAACAAAACAAAACCCCCAAGTTTTAGATTGTAAATTACATGGGATTCCAGTAAGTCAAGCTCAAGAAAATTGCATTCTGGCTCCATACTCCAGATGTAGAGAGAATCTTTCCTCTTAAAATTGATTTCTGGAGCTAGAGATAATAAATCAGTGGTAGATCATTTGCCTACTATAGGACTAAATCCCACAAAATGTGAGTTAAATACAGATTAAGGTCAGAGTACTGTCTGGTGCATGCTAGGTCCTGGATTTCATCATTGGCATCACACCTTAAAAAAAAGTAGTAATCAGACTTATTTCGTGGTGCCAGAATTTTCCAGATACATTGTTTTATTTAACTATTTTAGTTTATGTGTATTGGTGTTTTGCCTGAATCTATGTTTGTGCACCACTTGCATGCCTGGTGCCTGAGTTGGCCAGAGAGGGTATCAGATCCCTTGGAATCAGAGTTACAGATGATTATGTACTACCATGTGCATGCTATGACTTGATCTAAGTCCTCCAGAAGAACAGCGAGTGCTCTTAACTACTGAGCCGCCTCTCCAGCCCCCAAGATACATTGTCTTAAGACAACTTTTAAATCCCAGGTAATTGTAATGCCTTTATTTTGTCGTTAAAGTAGGTGTAGGCTTCTTTCTCCCTGATGCTCATGAGTAGCCCACTCATGGTCTTCACACACACACACACACACACATACGGCACTGAGCATAGACTTTTGTATTAAGTCTTTGCATGGAGCAAATGAGTAAATCTTGAGTACACCTGGAAGTTTCATCTCAAAGCTAGGTGTAATGGCTCATGCCTTTAATCCTAGCACTCGGGAGGCAGAGGCAGGCAGATGGATCTCTGTGAGTTCAAGGCCAGCCTGGTCTGTAGGCTATCCAAGACAGCTAGGGCTACACAGAGAAACCCTATCTTGAAAAACCAAAAAACAAACAAAGAAGTTTCATCTCAAATGAAGCATTTGTTACTGTTGTTTGTAAACCACTGATAAACTCAGATCTCTGTAAGAGTCAACATTTTGTTTATGTTACTGATGGGGTTCCACATGGGGCAGTTCCATCTGTCCTGTAAGTTTGATTTTGATAACCTATGAAGGTGCCCCATATGTACAACTGTCTTCCCAACTTAAGAACTGAAAATAACCTCATTAACATAAATCTGTGAGTTCAGGTAGGACTTAGGGAGCACAGTGGGGGAAATATTGGCTCTGGGGCTGGCTGTGTACACATACATTCAACACTGGAATGTTGAATCTTATGCTATGTCTTAACTGACTTATGTGGGTAGGTTTGTGCACCTGCATATACATAGCCACACATGTACATAAGCAGGCATACAGGCACAAGCCCAGTGAATAAATTAATCCCCAATGCTTCCTCCAACATATCGTTCTTACTAATAATTTTGGTGGGTGGTTGGTTGGTTTTGTTTTAAGGTACTCTAGTAGAGTTTATAGGACAAGGGTTTAGAAACAAGAAACAGTAGACTGAGTATGGTGCTGTACACCTGTCCGCACAGCAGTGGTCAGGCTCAGGAAGGAATATTCATGTTCCGGAACAGCCTGGGTTACATAGCAAGACACTCTGCTGAGTAGAAAGGAAAAACACAGCTATAAAGGCTGGTGAGAAGGGTCTGTAAGCTGGGAAAGCTCAAGCAGGAGGATCCCACATTGAAAGTTTTCTTATGCTATGGAGTGGTGTTTCAGGACCAACTTAGAGTCTGAGGATGTAGCTCAGTGGTAGAGATCTGGACCCATGCTGTGAAAATAAATAATTGGAGCCAGCCACACTCACATGCATGCTCATACACACATTCTCTAGTTTCCTTCTGAGGTGGTTGGGCAAGGTCATCTGTAGGCTCATCTCTAGCTGTAGCATTCAGTAATCTATCCTGGTCTCATATTTGGTCTTTGGTAGGCTGCAGACCAAAATCAGTGCACATTCCTGAAGAAAGGTACTTGTTCTACACAGCTGGTTTCCTGGAGATAAAGTGCCCCAGAGACAATTCCCACTCCCTTGGGCCTTTGTTCTATTCATTTGTGGCTTATTTTATTTTGACTTTCTAGTTGCAAGTCAGCAATGTTTTGTCTCAGCCTCTGGCTCAAGCTGCAGTTAAGCTGGAACATGCAAAGTCCGTGGCTTCCAGAGCTACTGTCCTGCAGAAGATGCCCTTCTCACTCACAGGGTAAGTCTGAGCACAGGCTTTGTGCTGTGCAGCGTTAACTTTCAGCCAGGGTAGCAGAGTCATAGGGCTAATTTCCCAGGTCATAAAACCACATTTGCCTGCTGTGATAAATCCTAAAAGGAGAGTATGAGAAAGATAATCTGGAACCTAGGCCATTTTGCCCTTATTCTGTCCTTGTCTCTCTAGTGGGCTCTGTCTTGTTGTTGGGTACCTAATTTTAAATTATATATGTATGTATTTTAACATTTTATTGATTCTTTGTGAATTTCACATCATTTACTCCAATCCCATTCATCTCCCCATCCCTCCATAGCCACCTTCTTGCCCTTGCAACCTTCTTCCAAAAGAAAACAAAAAGCGAAATCTCTCACTGTGGATGCTGTGCTGTTACATGCTATATCCTTTTGCCCAAACAGCTTTTCTTGCAAATGTTCATTGCAGTGAGTCATTGGTCTAGTTTGAGGCCTCTGGCTTCAGCTACACTATCAGTACTGGGTCCTTACTGGGACTCCTCTTGGATATCCCATTGTTGCCCTATGTTGAGGAAATCTTGCAGCTTTGTTTCTAGGAGGACCTGCCTCTTCACACGCTCCAGCATTTCCCAGATGCAGTCCTGGATCTGGGTGTGGGTGGTAGCTGAGTTGGTCAGCTTGACAACTGTCCCATGCTCATACCACCGGGGCCAGCTCCTGAGCTGCACAGGTGGGGTCAGGATCAGCTCTTACTCCCAGGATCAGCTCTTACTCTCACGCCTTTGGGGCCAGTTCTCCCACGCTGCCCGTGTAAGGGGCAGGGCTGGCTCTCCTGAGTGCTGAGGCAGTGTGGGATGGGGCAGCTCTGTACAGCCACAGGGACTGGTCTGCATGGCCTTTGGTGGTAACAGACCCCAGCTGCTACAGTGCTGTAGACTAGCCATGGCCCTCGGTGACAGCATAGGCCAGACTTCACCGTGGCCTCAGGAGGCATTGCAAGCTACTCACATTGACTACTCTCCTACACCAACATCTTTGGGCATTTGTAGCTATTTCCTTGAGGTGTTTTGTTGGTGAGCATAATGGGGCTGAGGCTCAGTGGTAGAGCGCGTGCAGCAGGCCTGGGCCCTGGGATTCCTCCCCATCATCAAGAAAGCGAACAACAGCAGAAAGCAACTGGAAGCAGACTGCAGATGGGCTCATAGTGCATCACGGTACAGGAGGGCATTGCAGGAACACTATACATCCTGGTGGTTGTATGTTTTCCACACTGATTTGTGGCCAAGCTGGGGACTGTTGAGTAGTACAAGGAGGCAACCAGGAATGGAATGGCCCTGGACTATATTAAGATACTTTATAGCTAATGTGATATATACAGGACTTCTTGAGTTTTGCTAACCTTCCTGTCATTCCCAGCAGGGATGTTTTTGAGCTGAACTTCAAGAATGTTAAACTTTCCAGTGGCTACTATGACTTTTCTGTCAGAGTTGAAGGTGACAGCCGCTACATTGCAAACACTGTAGAGGTGGGTGCTTTTCTTGTCAGCCCTCTTGCTATGTCAGTGTATCTAAAATGGCCGAGACTCCTGCCTCACATACTGACTTCTTTTGTGCTCAGGCTAAAGTGGACCCTGCCTCTGCCTCCTTTGTTCTGGGATTTTAAGCAAGGGCTGCATTCTGTTTAGATTTTCTTTTTCTTTTATTCCATCTCTGTTTATTTATTGGAATTCTAGTATAAGAAAAATAAACTGCCCTTTCTCCTTCATTTATTTTTATAATGTAGTTTATATAATGAGTCTTGTAATGTGTTATGGATAGTTCCTTGACCAGATGTTATGATCTTACAGTCACTTATTTTGATCTACCATCATCCTAATTTTGCCTTTGAAGATATCTTCAGCTAGATACCTTTGGCGTTCTCTCTAAATAAAAAGAATAGGCAGCTAGAAGATTTGACCTTTTCAAAAGCAGGACCTACTTACCAGGTAGATGCTCATTTTGAAGTTTGGCAGAAAGGAAGATGTCAATGTTTTCTAAAACTCCAGTCTTTGCCTCGTGTCTAACCTTTTGGGCACAGGCAGCTGATCTGATCTACTCACTAGAACATAGTTTAGGTAGAAATTAATTTGTGTATCTTGAACCTTTAAACTTCAGATTATTTTTATCATAATTTCCTTTAAGAAAAAGACCTTATTTACATCATAATACCTTACAGAAAAAAACCTATCTTTGTTGCAGCCTCATTTTTCTCCTTCTGTGTCTTGAAAACGGCTTTCTAGTGACATTGCTAGGCTCACACTTCAGGTTCTTTCCCTTCCTTTCTTTTCTTTTCTACTCATTCTCCAATTCATCACATCCCTCGATGATGTCTTCCCAAAGTCCTTTGTTGCTTTATTAGACACTGTCAAGTGCTTTACGTTCTACCAACATTGGTGTTAACTGTTTTTATGATTATAGTTTAAAGTACTGCCTTGTGATAGTTTTCTTTAGTCTGTTGTGAAGTTGAGTGCCCTTCTTATGGTTCCTGGGCAGCTCTGGTTCCTCCTTATGAATCTGTGTCTGTTGCTGGTTTATGAGCTTTCTCCTTAATGGCTTTCAGGAATAGCATGTGTTCTAGACACTGAGCCTTAGTTGTTGGCTTCAAATTTTTTCTCAGTATTATTTTATGGCCTCTTGATGTATACAAATTCTAAAGCTTTTTTTCTAGATTGTGGGGTTATTATTTCTGTTTGTTTGTTTGTTTGTTTGGTGTATGTGTATGTGTGCAGGCATGCTTACACGTATGAGTATATTGGTAGAGTGGTCTACATTAGGTGTCTTTCTCTATCACTCTGCATTTCTCTGTCATTTAAGAGAGGGTCTTTCACTGAGTCTGGAGCTTGCCATTTTGTCTTGGCCGGCTGGCTGGCCAGTATCCACTGAATTTCCCAGGGTCCACATGCCTCTGTGCGTGCATACATACACACTCACACAATGCTGGTGTTAGAACTATGTACCTCCTTGCCAGGCTTTTATATGGGGACTGTGAACCAAACTTAAGTCATTGTGCCTGCTGTGCTGAGGTATTTCCCCAGCCCTACTCTTTTCCTGTCGTAAGGCTGGCTAAACGATGGGGTGATGGAAGGAGAGAACCAGTTCCCACAAGTTGTCCTATGACCTCCACACATGTCGTGGCATGCACACTTGTACTCACACACACAAATCAATAAGTGTAATTAGATTTTTTTTTTAAGACAGTTCTTGTAGTGCCTCAAGGTAGGGAAAAATCCTGTTAGTGTTTTCTTCCAGTAGTTTTCAGAGCATTTTCTCCTGAGAGCTTCAGTACACTTTAATTCATTCTTGTTCTGGTTTTCATACCATCTTGATAATTGCACTGAGCACATTATATCATCATTGTTTTCTACATGCGTTGCTTTTTCTTTGACCTAGGAACTTCCTGTCAGCAGAAGCCAATTCTTGATCAGTAGACAACTTAGAGAAAGAAAAGGAATCTTTTTCCACATTCTAGGGTGCACAGAACCTGCCTATGGTAATCTCCAAAGGGGGTCCTTGGCACTCTCGGGGGAGCTTTACCCTCGCCCTCTCCCTCTGTGTCTTATTGAACATAACTTAATCCCATTAAATTTCCTCATTGGAAGTATGTGATTAGATGTTTTTGGTGTGTTTCGAGTTGTGTGTCTATAACCGTCACTGCTGTCTGTCCTAGAACACTTTCATATCCTAAAAAGTGGACTTTGATCTGTCAGCAGCCATTCTCCTGTCTTCACTTATTCCCAGCCGCAGCATCTACAAATCTACTTTCTCTGTGGTTTGCCACGTCAGGATGCTCATAGGATTGGGAATCACATAATATGTTAGCTTCTACCTCTGCATTCTTCCTTATTTAGTGCAGTGTTTTTAGAACTATACATGTTTTAGCATGTGTGTGTATTTGCTTTGCTTTTTGCTCTTTGTGCAGTTTTATATAGTCACATTCGGAGCCTCAGAGCAGGTCAGCAAGCCCTGTTTGCTCCCCTTAGAGACGCTAGCATTGGTGAGCATGAATTAGCAGTGGTTTATGTAGAAGCTTGTAATAGCACACATTGACACTGGACTGTCAGGGGAAGCATGGGTTCTGAAGCTTTCATTAGCATTAATTGTCCCTAATACACCATCATTTTTTATAGTAATAAGTCAAACAGGTGGAGTTATTCCTCTCAGCAGAAAGACCACATTTCCTGATGGTTAAACTTTATTTTGGGGGCAGGGGGTGTATGCATACACAGCTCAAGCAATGAAAGAAATGATGTACTGCTACATGGGGCGGGCCGCTGCGTTATGGTGGGCATACGGCCCTTTCCTATTTGAGACGAGCCCCACAGCTCTGGTTTGAAGGAAGAGCTAACCAACTGGGTCCCTACACCAGACTCTTTAAATCGGACCTCAGAAAGTTACAGGTTTTACTGCAGTTTGTTGTAAAAGAGTAGAAATGCTTTTCTTTTGAATGTTTCCACAGCTCCATTTGTTGTGAGATTTTAGGTGCAAAAGGTTTGTTTTAAACTGTTCTCATTCACCAACAACCCTGCAGTGTTTCTGTGTCATTTGGCAGCCTTCTAAAATAGGAAAGCAAACCAAAATTACTCAAGTTGATACAGTTTGCCCTTGTGTATATTCCATGTGTCTGTATAGTCTGGGAATGCTCGTGGTGGCTTCCTTCAGAACAAACATTCAGCGGAATCTTGATGAGTAGACTTTGATGGCTGTGTTACTTCACGATTAAGAAACTTGATGGCTTCCTTATTGCCATGTTTAGGGTACTCTGCAAGAGCCTTGTCCATCCTTAGGATCTATTTGTCTATCTCCATCTGTTGAGAGAAAAAAGTGATTATTTTGAATATTAAATTTACTCTTTGACAATTTCATATGTGTATAATTCATTCTTCCTACATTATCGCCAACTCTTTTTATCCCCTTGTCAACTCCTTACAATTCCCTCTCCTATTTTCATGTCTTTGTTGTTTCTGGTTTTGATTGTTTTGAGATAAACAACACAAAGTTAGGTGGCTAGGGAGGTGGCAGAAGACCCAAGAGGGGTTGGGAGAGGGGAAAAGACGAAAATTTGAGAATGCTTTTTAAATTTCAAATTAAAAGATAATGTCTGTAAAGACTATATGTGCTGGGTGCTAGTGGCACATGTCTTCAGTCCCAGCACTCTGGAGGCAGAGGAAGGGGAAACGAGTTCGAGGCCAGCCTGGTCTACAGAGCGAGTTCCAGGACAGCCAGAGGCTACACAGAGGAACCCTGTCAAAACAGAACAACAAAAGACTGTATAAGTCCCATATTGGTAGATTATCCTAGAATTTTAAAAACAAGAATTAAATATACATGTGGGTATGTGCTTCTTTTTAAAAGTACAGAAAAATTATAATGAATATGAGTCTTTCCCCATCCTCTGAAGTCAATCTTTCTTAGAGAACTCTAGCTATAGTTTCTTGGATGCTATGAAAAAATAAAAGATGAGGCTAGAGAGATGGCTCAGTGGTTTAAGAGTGCCTGCCGCTCTTCCAGAAGACCTGAGTTCTGGTCCCAGCACCCACATCAGTCAGCTCCTGGGGATCTACTATCTTTGTCCTCCAAGGCGTCTATATACATGTGTACATACCCATACTCAGACACATAGCACATAATTTAAAATAATAACAATAATTTTTAAAGTAATAGTTGGGGGTAAACTAAATGTTCTTTCTCTGGGCTGTGGAAGGATCATTTGATAAAGAGTTGTACTCTGTTGTTAACACAAGCAGAGGCTTCAAGCTCTCCCCTTGGGAGTCTGTTGAAAGCTGCACCATTCCTCATCTTCTGCTACTGGGTAGCTGTGCAGTCAGGGGGGTGCTGACATCTCGTGTCCATATGCTTTAGTTTCTTGATTGCGCCATAGTAATCCATAATATGCCTAGACCATTATTTATTTAGTCTCCTATTTGTGAGCATTTAGGTAGGATGAGTTTTCATGATCATATTTACAAACGAAATCTTTCTCCTTAGGTTCACAAAAATGTAGAAAGAAAGGTCTGGTTAATGTGACTGACAATTGCACAGTAGTTAACTTGAAGACAGACTATTTTATAGCAAGGACTACAACTAATTTCTTCTCCCAGAACTACAGGACTGCCTGAGTCCTCCAAACCTATCTAGCCTTCCTGCCGTAGAATGTTTCCCACGCTTATTTTGTACTTCTGCTTTCAAAGCATTTTGTGTATTCCTCTAAAGAATCCCTGGAACCAGCAACCTAGTTGAGGCTTGTGTGAACAGGAAGTGTATATCACCACCTCTATGTATGTATGTCTAAGTGTTCCGCATACTTGGGAGAAAGTGGGGAAAACAGTTTAGGTGTTTGTTGCTGAAATTTCTTGGGCAGCATCTTTGCCTGAGCTTTCCAGTTTCTTGTTGTCTGGGAGAAATTCCAATAACCTCTGTGGACCTGACTTCATGTGGGAAAGCTTGCTCTGATTCTGAACCTCCCCTGCGAGTGCTGAGGTCGGAGCTGGGGGCTTTTAGCCTCTTCCAGGTGATGGCCCGCATCTCCTTCCTCTGCTGCCATAACTTCGAAGTCACCTATCTCATTGCCAGGCAGTAATGCCAGATACAATTCTGCTAGTAAGTAGCTGTGTATCCATAAGAAGGGAAAATAGCTGACAGGTTCTGATCAGAAATCTTTCATACTCAGAACTTTTCTTAAGCAAAACAGAAGCCTATTCAGCCAGATAATTGAGGCTGCTGTCACAAAATGGCTTTTACTGAAGCAGGAGAGAAGACTGCTAAAAAGGGTTACTTTAATTTTTCCTTTTTTGGCCTTGATTTAAGCTGTCATACCTTGATATGGCATCTTTGAAAATGCCGAGGCTCTCCTCCCATTATTTGCAAAGGGCACTCTCTATTGCTTGATCCTGGTGCTTAGATGAAGTGACTGGATTTGCCAAGGATTCTTTGTGTTACAGTCAAACCTATCATATTTGGAAGGCTCACAGTACATTTGCACATAAAATGCCTTGGGTTTGCATAACTTACACATTCAGACTTAGAGTTTTAACTGGAAAATCTCCAATGAATAGACATTTTAACATGTTTCTGTCTCTTTTGGATATTTATATTTATTGTAACCTAACTTTAAAATTTTGTGTTTCCTGGCATTAGCGAGCTTCTCTCTTCTGGAAATGTGTATAAAGGAAGAGCTGGCATGGTCTGGTTTGTACTTAGAACAGATTCCAGATCTCACTGGATTGAAACAATCAGGGTTATTTATTTATTTTTGCCTATGACAGCTGTCTTTAGTGAGTTAGCCCTGCTTCATGTCATCCTTACTCAGAAAGCCTGCCTAAAGGAGCAAGCCTGTGTCTGAGCATTGTCCGTATCCATGATTTTTAAGTTTTTCACAAAGAAATAATACAGTTTACTTGTGCTCACATTTCATTGGTCAAAGCAAATTATGTGTCTCTCTGTGACTTCAAGGGGGCAAAGGCCATATTGTGATAATACACATACAGTAGAGAGTGAAGAACCACCATAGCATCTTACATCATGGGCAGGGTTACTTGGCACAAATGGCGTATTAGCAGGAAGCCAGAGGCCAATAGTGAGGAACCGTGGCCTGTAGATTTTGAGTGCCTGAGTGTGTATATGCATAAGCTCTTCAGCCTTTGATGTCCTCATCTGAAACAGCACTACGTTCCATTCCTACTGTGCAGAAGGACATAGCTTTATGAAGCTAGTGCCATTACATGGTCATAGAGTAAATACAAAGTAAATCTTTGCTTTTAGTACTTCCGGGCTTAAGTTATTTAAACATTAATGACCATGTAAGAAATAACCCCGTGTCTATTTTAAAGAACGTATTTTAAAATATTTTTTAAATACATACTAAAGCTAGAGAAGTGAGAAGGGGACAAGAGCTCAGGTCTTTTCTTGTAGGGATCAGGATGCGAGTGGTGAGAAGTGCCATCTGGCCGGATGGGTCAATTTTACTATGGTCTTGAAGACTCTGTCCTCACATTCTTTTCCTACCTTTATTCACTTTTAGGAGAAGAACATTTTGAGGCAGGGATGTGGCTCAGTTGGTGGAGCACTTGCCAACATGCACAAAGCCCTGGGTTCAGTCCACATAAAACTGGATATGGTGACACACCTTTCTACTCCAAGCATTTAGGAGGTAGAAGCAGAAGAATCAGAATTGCAAGGTCATCCTTGGCTACAGAGTTCAAGGCTAGCCTAGAACAAATGAGACAATCTCAAAAATTGAGAAAGGAAGGAAAAAGGAAGAAAATTTTGGTTTATGGATGTGACTCAGTAGTGGTTCTTACCTACCAATGCAGGAGATCCTGGATTCCATAATAAAACACATACACACAGGCCCAGACATACTCAGGCACGCACTCCAAGGCTTTGGGTACTTGTCTCACACCACCAGTTGATGAATAACCTCTGCTTTGCTGTAGCTTAGAGTCAAGATCTCTACTGAAGTTGGCATCACGAATGTTGATCTTTCCACTGTGGATAAGGATCAGAGCATTGCACCCAAAACTACCCGGTAAGTGGGGTGCCACCTGGGCACTGGGGATCCCCAAGCTTCAGACCTGGGAAAGAGCATACTGCCCTCCAGGTGGTGTTTCCGTGATGGCGGTGACCCCAGTCTCTTCCCGAAATTCAGCTGCAGTGGTGTTGCTCGGGTAGGCATGGAACAGAGGTAGAGATCCTTTGTACTAGTGTTTACTTCAGGAGCCAGCTGTTACTTGGGGTTCTCAGTCTTGAGGGCACTGTGTTGTTCACATTATTTAGGTCAGAGGAAACAGTGGATTAATTTGTATTTTACTGCAGTCTTATCTTAAGAGTCCAGAATTAGCTTTTGGTACAGCCTCATGAAAACTTTAACCAGTTTTGGGTCAAAAACCAGTTGGAAAACCTTAGACCTCTCTCTAAGACAGAGGTTCTGAACCTTCCTAATGCTATAACCCTTTAATATAGTTCCTCATGTTGTGGTGACCCCCAGCCATAAAATTATTTTTGTTGCTACTTTCTAACTGTAGTTACTGTTGTGAATTATAATATAAATACCTGTGTTTCCTGAAGGCTCTAGATGGCCACAGGTTGAGAGTCACTGCTCCAAAACCTGTTTCCCTCCCTACATGGAAGCTCCCGCTGGCCTGAGGCACAGCTTCAGTCTCTCTCTCTTTTTTTTTTCTTTCTTTCCTTTTTTTAATGCAAACTCCTAGGGAACCATTAACATCTTTTAATGTAAAAACATGGAACACTTCACATTTGCATGTCATATTTGCACAAGAGCTGTGATAATCTTCCCTGTATTGCGACAGGTCTTCAGTACAGGCGGTGCTGAGGTGAGCACTAGCCATTGACATTTGGTCAGGGTTGTCCACAACACCAGCCTATTGTGGAGGAGGAGTTGGGAGGAGTTTGTCTGTATCTTAGGTGTAGTTCGGATCCCAGCTTTATTCTGATGGGGTGGCTTCAGGGCAGATGAACCCTCAAGCTATTTTGAAGACAGGTCATGCTTTAAGCCAAACTCACTCCTTGTAGGTAATGTGGAACGGGACTTTCTGCCCTGACTTGGTTGTTACCGTAGCGATAGTGGAGATAAGAGCACACTATCTGAGAATACACTAAAATAATGTCTGGAATTGTGGTTTGCAACATTAATTCTCTGTGGAGTTGGTCTTCATGAGTCAATATAAACCAAGAATGTAAAACAAAGCCAGGTGTGAGCTCTGGAGCTGTTTGGCTTGTTGATCTCTTAGCTGTCTTTCTCTTAAGTCCCAGGAGATGGCTATGGAAAAACAGCTTTCCTCATCAAGTCTGCCTTTTGAGAAAATGACTTTAAAACCCAATTTTGTGGGAGAAAAATAAATTGACACGGTCTAGGAAGCAAAGCATAAAAAAAAAAAAAGCCCAGCACCCCTTCTCTGCTTTGCCCCCTGCTCCTCTGCCGGCCTCACTGCTGCTGGCATCGGCCTGTGATTTCTCTGCACTCCCCAGCCTTGCAGTGTGTGCACCTGAGCCGGGCCGCTTAAGAGAACAAGTCATCAGCACCAGGGCCTGGAGGTACACATTCTCACAGAGCATTTCCCCAGACCCTTATTAAAGTTTTCTCTCTGCTTTTCTCAGTCCTAGCCTGTGGCTGAGATTGTAACTTAGAGGTCTGGTCCGCCTTGACTCGCATGCATGAGACCTTGCTCCGGCATCAAATAAAAAAAGAAAGAAAAAAAAGAAAAGACCTCTTCAGTACAGCTTTATGGATCCTGTAGGCCATAGATATTTTTATACATTAGTTGGTCCACCATGGAGGTGGTAAAATAGGACAGGGCCCGGTTGGGCAGTGATGCCTGTTTTCAGACAGGGTGATGCTATGAGAAGACTGACTACATAATATCTCTTTCAGGGTGACCTACCCAGCCAAAGCCAAGGGCACGTTCATCGCCGACAGCCATCAGAACTTCGCCCTGTTTTTCCAGTTGGTAGATGTGAACACCGGAGCAGAGCTCACGCCTCACCAGGTCAGGAGAAGGCCCTTGCTGTCCACCTGTCAGAAGTCAAAAGTACACAAAAGCAGCCCACACAGACACAGACACACATGTCACACTCCTGCTTCAGAGTCCAGCTGCAGCCTGGCACCCAGCAGCTTGTCTTGTGTGACACACGGCTCCCTTTGCAGTGTTTGTGAGGGCCAGAGAGCTGGCTCGGGGGTAAAGGTTCTCAAGACTGGCAACCTGTGTTTCTCCTGGGAACCCGTCTATAGCCAGAAGAAGATAAATAACTACACAGAGTTGTCTTCCAAACACACGTGGTGCCATACATTACCATGCATATGTCATCTTTTAAACACAACAGTATAGAATATTTTTAAAAGGAGCTTAAAAGATTTTTAAATAATTTCCTCAGAAATCCCCTTGTCCTTAGATACCGTCCCTAGCTTCCCACCTCTCTAGTCCTTCTCAGTCCACAAGGGCCACTCTTGACTTTCTCACGTATGTGGTTAGGTGTTGCACAAAGGGAATTTTAGATAGAGATTTTGAGTGCTGAAGAACATTGTCAAAATCAGTGGACTTTATTTGGTGTTGGATACTGATGTTCGCATGAGCCAGTGAGCCACTGACGGGGGTTTGCTTGCAGACCCTGTTTCTGTGCCTATCAGTGTTGTACCCGTGGTCCTAGAACATTTCTGACTGTTCTCTTTCTCCCCCACTTTACCCCTAAACTCCAGGCAGCTTAGCCAGGGCCTATGCTCAAACTGACTTTTAAGTACTTCAGCCTATCAGCATTTAGTTCTCTTCCAGAAGGACATTTGCCAACCACATAGAGCCACAAAGACAATGAAATCAGAAGACTAAATTGGGAGGGCTGGGTGTAAGATTTAAAAAAATGTAAGGAAATGAGGCTTTGACTGGGTTCTCCTAGGTTCTCTCTATAATCTGTGACTCAGTGTCCTCTCGTGTAGGTATGGCAGTGCAGGTGGGAGACAGGCACCCTCTCCCCACCCCCGAACAAGACTACTTGCTGTAGTCAGGATGCCCTGTGTTGTGGGCTCCCTTCCCTCAGTAATTTGATGTGTGGACTCACAAATGAGATTTATGCTGGCAACTCATTTAATGCTCTTGCCTTATAACCTGTAAATTGGACCCAACCATTTGTCTTGTTGAATGCTTTAGCTTGAAGCCCTTGAAAGGAAAGCTTTACATAGATATTAAATTCAGTTGCCGTTCTAACAGGTTGGCAGAAGACCTTAGTTTCTTATGCCGTTACTGGTTGGACCCAGAACCACTGTGCTGAGGCTAGGTAGCTACAGTTGGATGGTGGTTGAGTGGCTCTGACTTCCCAACACGACATGCTTTGCATGTATTATTACAAAATCTTCTCCCTAATGCCCCCCAAGAAGTTAATATTTCTACCTTACAGGTGAAGAAGTCAAGGTACAAGGAGGTTAGCTAGCCTGCTCAGCTGCTAATTGACGGAGCCAGGTCACTGTCTTCAGAGTCAGGCTCTCTGTGGTACCAGAGGCCCTGTCCCGTTAGAGCTCTGCCTTGTTGTTATCGACAGCAGGGCCTCCGCTGTTAAACCTTGAGCTGGAAAGACTAGGAAATTGAAACTGAGCCTCTTGCAGTTCCACCCCATTTCCCTTCTCTCCACTCTCTAGTGAAGAAGCTAGTTGGGTAGCAGAGTGGCCAGAAGCTGGCAGGAGGAAGAAACTGCAGCAGCAGAGGACAGATTATCGCAAACCTGTCGTGTGGCCTCCAAGTCGCTGAGCGCTGGCTGGATGCCAAAGTTCAGTTTCTCTCCTTGTTGGAGCAGAAAGTTGTCCTTGGGGTAGGAGCTAGGGTCGGATGGCTGCTCCTTCCCTTCTGAGGAGCAGGTGTATGGCTGAGCCAGAACTTTCTCTCACTGTGTTCCTGGCTGACTCAATGTTGGGCTCGTGGGGAGCTCTGAGATGATCAGGTGGTACTCTTGTTCTCTCCAGACATTTGTTCGACTTCATAATCAGAAGACTGGCCAGGAAGTGGTGTTTGTTGCTGAGCCAGATAACAAGAATGTGTATAAGTTTGAACTGGACACCTCTGAAAGAAAGATTGAGTTTGATTCTGCCTCTGGCACCTACACTCTCTACCTAATCATCGGAGATGCCACTTTGAAGAACCCAATCCTCTGGAATGTGGTATGTGCCTGATAGGTGTCAGTGAGGGCTGCTGCGCGCTCTGCCTCACACTGACAGCCTTCTGTGAAGCCCTGTGTTCTGCTACACAGAGGGCCATACACACTGGCTTAGCAAGTATTGATCAAATGAATGAATGAAGTATACACATTTCGTGAATTTCTATAATTATTCTGTTGGAAAGAGGTTTTCCCATTATGTCAAGGCACTGGGGAATACATAGATGAAGAAATGTAGTCTTGGCCTTTGAGATCTGTTGCAGCCTGGGGAAAAAGAGGGCAGTGAATAGTGAATTGTGGTTGTACAGAGTGATGATAAATAATGTCCAGCAATTATATGATTATATTACAGGTTACATGGTTCTTCCCTTACAGGCCTCACTTTTTTGATAGTTCTAATGACAGAAACCTATCAAAAGACAGCTTTAGAGCAAAGACTTGAGGAACCCCAGGGCTTCTTGGAATAGTATCTGGGAGGGCATGTTAAGGAGCAGCCTCCCGAGAACCTCAGAGTGCTCTCAGGGAGATGGGAGACTGAGCCTTGAGTCTGCTGGGGCAGCAGCAAGTGATGGGCCTGGGAGGTGGTAGAGGAACAGATAGCAAGATCAGACAGGGGTTGTCTTCATGCAGCATGGAGAGGCAGCCACCTTTTTTTCTGCTATTTCCATGATTCCTTCTCTTCTGGACTTGAAGGTGCTTTTGTACCAGAATGCAGTTTTGTTTTTTATGTGATTAAATCACACTTTCCAGGGACACCTGGCAGTTTCTGATTACAGCTGTAGCAGCCAGTGTACCAGCAGGGGGTTTTGTATTAAGCAGCCCTAGGGGGTTTTCCCACTATGCTAGTAGGAAATTGGAATCTTTGCTCTGAAGGGCACTTTTGGCAACTGCAAGGTTTGTTCTTGAAATGTTCATTGTCAGTAACCGATGAGAAGTGCCTGGACTGCAGAGCCCTCTCGTCGTGGCCTCCACCCTCCCCTGTACCTCTAATCACTTCTCTTTTTCTCAGGCGGACATTGTTATCAAGTTCCCTGAAGAGGAAGCTCCCTCCACTGTCCTGTCTCAGAACCTTTTCACCCCAAAACAGGAAATTCAGGTATGTTCTGAAGGTGTTTGCGGCAAGCCTAGAGTTGAAGTGGACCCAGGGAGAGAGAAGAACAAACTCCTGGGCTGTGGTTCTGGCCCTGCAGCCTGTGTGCCTGCGGTGCTTTATGATGTGAACCTTGGCACTTTGGGACTTAGATGGGGCAAGTTAGTGGCCCCATCTTCCAGCCAAAAGTACAGTGCTGATGAAATCAGATCCCCACTACCAATGGGCAGTCTGAGGCACAAGTAGGTTTATCTCTCATCCCCTCTGCTGTATAAATCGACTCACCTGGGGAGCAGGGCTTTACTGCCCTGACAGATCCTTGTCTCAGGCTATTCCTCTTCCTTTTAACACAAAATAAGCCCAACCCATCCCAGCCCATTGGATGTTGTGAGGACAAAGTGGGTAAGAAAAGAAAGATCTTTGAAACCCTTCATAGAATAAACACACAGTTGTCAAGGAAAGTGAGGTAGGTCCCTTAGTGGACTGCTCTGCACTGTGAGGTTCAGTCATAGTTGTAGCATGGAGCCCCGATTGTGAGTGAGTGTGAAGTATGAAAACACAGGCTCCTTACTCTATTTGCACTGCTGAAATAATGAACAATAGCCAAATGTGGTGTCCCATACCTGTAATCCCAACATTGGTGAGGCTGAGGCAAGAGGATTAGGAGTTCCAATCAATGTTGTTTAGGAATGTCACATACAGTTACATAGCAGGAGTATCTGTGACAGGGAAGGGGCCTGGGTGGCCTACGGGGTTGACCAGGTGGCCGCAGTCATTACAGATAGCACTAGGAAAGCAGTGTCAGCAAGGAGCCAAGGTGAAAACGCTGGGACTGCAGCCTCACTTGGAGCTGCATTCGCATGGAGCTGTGTTGGCTGCTCATTGGCAACTAGAAAAGAGGCCAAAGTTTTACACTGAAGGACAGAGATTTGGAAAGTGTTCCATGTTACACAAGTATACACAACTGTTATAGCTCATTTGTTCCTCATGGGATCTTTTGCAAACCTACTAAAGTGAGTGATCATTGCTCTCCCTGCTCCTGTTTCTTTAGTTGAAAACTGAGGCAAAGAGTAGCATGCCTCTAGTCTCACAGCCAAACATCCTTTTCGGCCTAAATAGATTCTGTGACTCCTAGTACATTGCTACTTCTACTAGCTCATGCTGTTGAGGTGAGCTACTCACAATTCAGTGTCTCATTGCTCAGGAAAGGAGGAAACAGGTCTCAGAGGTTTTTGTATCCAGCTTTCTGGTTTGACTCTAGACATTAAGTAGAGCTGAGGAGGGAGGTCTGTTCAGACCATCTCTAGAGCCATGACTGGGGAATAAAAAGTGAGTTCAGGGTGGGACATCTGTAATGAGGCCCTGTTAGATTTTAAAGGGGATGGAGTTACTGTTAGTTGGCCAAGGAAAGTAGGGCAGTAACATGGCCTAGGAACCAGGAGCAGTTTTGAAGTCCAGAGTCATTGGGTGTGACATCCATCCATCCCTAGGCCAGAGCCTCCTTTCTGACACAGCTAGGTGGCTCTTGGTGGTCTGCATTCTCCAGCCTCTAAATGGAATGAGTCTTTGAGGAGCAAGGTTGCCATGTACTAGCTGGAACCAGAAGAGAGACCTCTAAGAAGCCATCTTTGAGAAGACCCATGAAGCCAACCGAAGGCTTAGCCTATAGGAAGCATTTCTTCTGCACAATTATTGGCATTTGGTCCCTCATACACAGGCATCCCCTGCTGAGAAGGGCACATTCTGAAACTTCCTGGTGTGTCTTTTCTTGTCAGCACCTGTTCCGAGAGCCTGAGAAGAGGCCCCCCACAGTGGTGTCCAATACGTTCACAGCCCTCATCCTCTCTCCCTTGCTCCTGCTCTTTGCACTGGTGAGTTATCAGAATTAGCCTGGGCAGTGTGTCTGGCTCCAGGCAGGACAGATGTAGCCATTCTAAAAGAGTCTTTATGCTCTGGCCTCAGCACAGCTCCGGAGGGGTCCAGCAGCTGTGACTTGAACTAATAGTCAGAAAGTTTTAGAATAACCAGAATTCCCCACTGTGGGAAGCAGCCAGATAAACCCGCCCATTAAGAAGGGAGTATGAGAAAACCCTACCAGCTGCTGACGATGGCAGAAGCACAGAGTCCACCATGAGAGCATGTTCTCACTGCAGTAGTTTACGGTACCGACTCCTAGAGAACTTAGTAGAAATATCAGTCACTTCCTCATCCATGCAACTTCTGACCTTTTGGCTCAGGGCCTTCCCTGTTTTGAAGCAGAGGAGTTTGCTGTCCTTGGAAACTTTGAGTTACCCAAGCACAGTTGAGAACAGCTGTTGCGATGCCTTTCAGAGGGGAGAGGACAGTTCTTCCTGAGGACTTAGGACAGGGTGTTTGTCACCTGAGGCAATCTTGTCTCTCTAGAGTATGTGACTTAGAAGCTCTGGGGCTTGGCGTTAGATCAGTGCTGGCATAGTATGTACTGTCATCCTCTCTAATCTTCATTTATCTCTCCATCATTCAGTGGATCCGGATTGGTGCCAATATCTCCAACTTCACTTTTGCTCCTAGCACAATTATCTTTCACCTGGGACATGCTGGTAAGTGCCCCAGGCTGCTAATTCCATTTAACCTCCTCTGACATTTTGCCTGCCCACACGAAAACCCTGTTAAGTAGGCCCACAACCTATTAACTATAATGGCTTAATAGCATAACATCTCCCTCTTCCTTCTGGCCTTTTAGGGCAGTTAATATGATGATAAACCTGTTTGGCCATCAGCTTAGAACAGCTATCATTCTATTGGGCCTCATTGTACTGGGAAGCTGTGGCAAGCCATTTACCTCATTTAATAGCCCTGTTCATTTCCAGAGATTACTCACTTAGCGTGTCTTTACGCTGAGCCGTCTTCCTGGATGAAGAGCGTTTAATGCAGTTTCTAAAGGTTATCTTTTCCAACTTGATCTTCACATGTGCTGGCAGCTCTATCTGGACAGTAATAGAAAACACTCCCTTCCCGGATCAGACGCACTATCCTCCATTGTTCTTTGGAGAATATAGAACCTAAGTAGCCTAAGCGTAACAGGACAGTAAATTCCCAAACCATTTAAGCATTTCCAAACCTTTGCATCTCACTGGAAAGTTGATGTCTTTAATTCCTTTGCCTCTTTAAGAAGTCATCATCTCTTCATCCATAGTGCATGGCTTCTCCAGGGGTCCATAGATAAATCTCCTTCCAGGCAAATGTTCATCTATTTTTCTGAGGAAAGGAAGTCTGTAACTTTGCTCAGATTCTCACACTGGTCCATGACCTCAAAAATGCTTAAGCACCCCTGTTCTAGTTCATCTGCGGAACTGGTAGGGTGACCTTTCTTGCCTGCTTATTTACTGGACTTGAATGACAGCCCTCCTGGGTCAGGCTGGGAGCAAGACCTGAACAGAAATCTGTTTAGAGCCTTGACTTTACTTGCCAGTGTACTTTTGTGTGTATTTCCTTGTCTGGGTCTCATTATTCAGCCCTGATGACTGGGGCAGGAACTCTGATCCATTTGATAGTAAGAGAATTTGGGCTTGCTGAGAGAAATTACAAGCTGGTAAAGGCAGAGCCTGTAGAAAACCCAGGGTTCCGTGCTGGGGTCTTACTAAGCCCTTTCCACTGAGCCTTCCCAGACCTCTTTGCTCACTTCCTAGCCACAGTGGGAAATCATTCTTAATATGCTTCTCATTAAAAGGAAGTGACAGATTGGCTTATATCCTAAATATTTTCATTAAGAATTTGAAACAGCAGGGAAACAAAGTGAATAAACAGTAATTAATAAAAATAAAATTAAAAATTAAAAAAAGAAAGAAAGAAAAGAATTTGAAACAGGGAGCTGGAGAGATGGCTCAGTGGTTAAGCATGCTGGCTGCTCTTCCAGAAGTCCTGAGTTCAACTCCCAGCAACCACATGGTGGCTCACAACCACCAGTGAGATCTAGTGCCCCTTCTGGCATGTGGGCAGAGCATTGTATAAATAATAACAAAAAAATAATAATTTGAAACATAAAATTATGCCAAATATTAGAGGGTAAAGACAAAACCCTACATGAAAGAAGCAGAGAGTGGATAGGCCTGTAGATCAGAGAGAGGTAGAAGTGGCTAAAGTCAGATTTTTACCTTTAGATTTCATGGCAAATAAGGCTCAAAGGCAACTATATTGAGTCATCTGTTGTCTGAGGTTGAAATAAAAAGGTTAAACATAAAAGCTGCCAAGAAAGTCCTACCCTTATGACACAGCAGGCCCTGGTCCTTAGTCCCTTCCCACTGTCCCTGCTTCATTTAATTGGATGTCATGACACTTCTTGTAGCAATGCTGGGGCTCATGTATGTCTACTGGACTCAGCTCAACATGTTCCAGACCCTGAAGTACCTGGCTGTCCTGGGCACTGTGACATTTCTGGCTGGCAATCGAATGCTGGCCCAGCAGGCGGTTAAGAGGTGAGGCTGGGGATGCACCGAGCTCCCAGGTGGGATAAGACAATGTTTGTGTGGACACTGCCAGCCTAGCTCTGAGACCACAAAGAGGTAGCAGAATTATCCGCATCCTTTGGGGCAAGTCTGACACCTTCATCCAGCCTGTTAGGGAAGCCACAGACAAGACCAAAGAAGAAAGAAGAAAGTGACCCGTTGAAGATATTTGGAAGTCACAGTAATTTGTGTCCTGCATGTTAGAACAAGTTGCAAATGACTGCATTGTATAGACAAAATACAATAGATATGTGGTGTAAAAATTCTTCTTGCCCTACCTCTTCTGTGCCCTGAGGATGGCAGCTCTGGGGCTCAGATTGGTGCCAGAGATCCTCCTCCTATCTGTAGGTCTGTGTTCTGCCCCTCAGCAGGTGTGTAGGCTTAGCAACAGCTCCCAACAGGGAGAATCCACTCAGAAGCCCACACTGTTACCTAGCAAGCAGACAGCATGAGAGGCAGACAAATGCACAGACCTTGTCGTGCTGGCAGCTTGACTTTCAGAACAGAATTGGAGGCAAATGTAAATGTCACCTAGGTGTTTCTCATTGATTTTACTTTATTAGAACCTGATTGACTTCAGCCACACAAAGGCCAATAAGAAAAGGTCAGAATTGCTCTCACCTTTGAAAGAAATAATTTTCAGAAGCACCTTGCTTTCCCTGCTCTGGGACTTAATGCTGCCAGAATGGAACTCAGTAGCATGCCCTTAAACACTCTGCCAGTTACATCTGTTTGATCCAAGAGGGGCGTTATCAAGGAGATCACTAATGACTAGGTGGGATGGGGTCTCAGTGTAAGCTTTGGAGTGCCTCATCGTGAGCTCCTGTACAAAGATCCCTGACTTCCCTGTGCCAGCCTGGGTTCCGCCAGAGCTTCCCTTGGTGCCCCTGATAGCTGCTTTGCTCTCCTGCCACTGTGCATTGCTTCTAGAAGAGGCCAGGACTTGGTTGTTTTTCCTTGCAGCAACCAATCTGGGCTCTCAAGGGGCTGGAAGGCTATGCTCTGGCTGCTAACTTCTCTCTCTGGAAATTTTCCACAAGACCAACAAAGTCAAGGGAAGAGTAGTGGGAGGAAACCATTCTCTATAGAGTCCGTGCAGCAGAAATTCCACATTGGAACCCCAACTGACACGCACTTTCTAGAAAGAGCATGGCTTTCATTAGAAGCCCAGTGTACCCCCGACTCCATCCCCTCACAAGTCCTGTGCTGTCTGGGAAAAGGACCATCCTTGACAGGAACTCTGGTCTGGTTTACTATATGTATCCTCAGCTTGTCTCTCTCTCACCGTCCTTTCTTGATTCTCAAACCTCTTTCCTTTGGCAGGATCGCAGCAGAGCAGAGCAGTAGATTGGCAAAATATAGGACACTACGGTAAAGATGAAGGGTGATTCGTCCCAGAGGCAGGCTCCCTTTTCTGTCTCACCCACATCATGCATGCCAGTTACTGTCTGTTTTTCACCCGCTAATTCCTCCCCACCACTCCCTATACGAAGGTCAATTCTGAGGCCATTTACAACTTGCTGGATAACATTGTGGCTGGACCAGGGCAGCTTTCCCAGGGAACTGGTGTGTATACAGTAGCCCCTCTGTGTGGGAACAGGAGTTGAGGATAAGACAAGTCCAACTTGGACTCCTTCACAGGGTCCTCATCTGTCCAGACTACTTGGTTCACTAAGCAATGGTCCCATGGCAACTCCTGGCACACCTTGTCACTACTTCTAGGCCTTTCCGTAACACTTGGCCAAACCATGTGATTTGGTTTGATTTAGTAGTGAATGACTGGTGACCACAGATTGAAGCCAGCAGCAGAATTGTACTTGGAGTTCAAGGCATGACACACAACTGTCCTCCCTCCATGGATTCCTGCTGGGGAGGCAAAGTCAGGACCAGAGCAAGGGCAGGGTGCTGCTTCATGGATCTGTTCCTATAGATGAGGGGTCCATGAGAGGTTCTGTGAAGAGTCCGTGCTGGTTTAGGCTTTGTCTAGTATGTCATTCTTCATCTCCTTCACTCCAGCAGTACCACCAACCAAGAGAACTATTATCCCATAACTCTATCTCCCCAACCTGGAGGTGGGTTAGATTGGTCCTGTGTGACCTAGTTGGCTGACCCCTGACTTAGACCACAAGTAGGAGGAAGACATTTTAATTTTCACATCATGTCTCCTTTTATCCCTTGCTTTGGAAATGGCTTTCCCTGTCAGAAAAGAAAAGAAAAAAAGAAGCAAATCCTAGCATACTTAATCTTTAATCCTCTGAAAATAGGAAAGGTCAACAAAAACATAGGATTTAGAACTTTCTCAGTGCAGTGTTAGCATAAGCTGGGTCATCTTGTCCTGAACACAGAGAAAATGGCATTTTGAAGGAGGGTAGGTTTTTCCCCCAGGTGTAAGTGAGGTGTATTGCTGAACATGGTAGCTTATACCTGTAATCCCAAAATTTGGAAGGCAGAGGCAGGAGTTCAGTATCATCCTGGGCTCTAGGAGACCCTTTGTCTAAATAAATAAATAATGAATAAACAAAAATAAGCATGTAGTCATGCAACTACCACCTCAGTAAGTAGACTGGTTGCGGTCCACACGGCTCCCCTGTGCCTTGTTGGAGGCTCTCCCTCCCTCACCCTCCTGGCCTTACTTTTTTGCTTTCGTCCTAAATTTAGTTGCTCTGTCCAAGGTTTACCAGTCCTTTCTGCAACATGTCAAGTTCTTTCATTCTTTACTCTGATCCCTCCTGCTGCCCAAATCTGATTGTTGGAGCCTTTGGGACTTGTTAAGGTAGAACCCCGTGAGCAAGCTCAACCCCTACGGCTCGGTGCTCCCAGCTGAGGACCTGTTGGCTTGAGTGGGTAGAGCGAAGGCCCTCAGTTCACGCCCGAGGTTGAGGGCTGCGAGTCCTGCCGCTTCATTTCACGCCCTTGCTGTCCTTCCAGCAAGAACACTGCCAGGCACACTTCCTAATGTCAGGAATTTGTGAGCATTGAGAAAGAATTAGTGGCACACACTCTAGACCTTAGGACTCAGCACCATGCCTGCATACCCTCCTGTGGACTGCCTATGGGTTAGTTTGAAGCCTGCCATTCTGTGAGAGTAATAAAATCTTTCCAGTCCTCACTATGACTCCACTGCCCACTGAGGACATGGTGTCCTGTCTCTGCTTGCCATTTGCTTGCTGCTGTCCCCTCCTGGTTGCATTCCATTTGGATTATACGTTTTCCCCCTCAAGCTTCCACAGCTCTTCTTAGAGTCAGGGGCAGGTGGGAAGAAAGTGGCAGAGACATGCTTATCTGAAGAGTACACTATCCCAGCACTCAAGAGGCTGAGGCAGGAGGATTACAAGTTTGGGGCTAGCCTGAGCTACATCACAAGACCCTCTCTCAAAAACAAAACGAACCAAGAAACCTACACACAAAAAGAAAACCTAACAAACAAAAGCAATGGTTTTGTGAGCCAAGTGCCATTTCTGTGCTTTTTCTGTGTTAGCTGAGGAGTGAGTCTGTGCTGGCAAGAACGCAGCCGGCTGCAGCATTAAACTCGTCTCTTTTTCTGGCTGAAGTCTTCTCTCTCTTTTTGGCCTCTACTGTGAGGGGTGTGCCTGGAATTACCTCATCCCCATGTTTCACATGCTCCTTCCTTAGTTATCAGGGCTACTTCATGGTTTTCAAGTCGTTGTGGGCTTCGGTTGACTTTTGAAATGAGAGGGACAGATACAAATGGAACCAATAGATTCAGGGTTGTCCCCTTGTCGGTAACATCTTCCAGTGGGAGAACACTTTAGTCTCCCTGTTGTCCCACTTAGGAACCATAACCGTCAGCTGAAACCATCGGTGATTGTGTGTCTGTCTTCGTTTTCTTCCAGAACAGCACATTAGTTCCAGAAGAAGGTTGAAGACCCTGAAAAGTGAAATGAATGTTTAACAAGGAGTGGAGACAATTCACAGTATGAAAAGAGGAATGATGGTAAAACAAAACAGAAAGTGGAAAAAAAATCTGTTATTTAAAAAGAACCAAGTTGAGATGTGGTTACACTTTTATTTGTTTTTTACTTTCTGCTTCACAGAGCAGGTGTGTTGGGGCTCAGGTTGTCTGTCCCTTTGTCATGATGCCTGGCAAGATGCTGTAAATACCCCAGATGTTGCATTTGAAAGGTTGAAGTCTGTAATTCATCTGCTTGAATAAAGAGAATGGTGATAGAAATGAAGGTCTGACTGAGAGTGCATTCCCAGTGTTGCTGGAGTGTATAGTGTGAGGGCTTAGCTGGGGCTGGGTTAATAGTGTCTAGTGTCTCAGTTGGTCCGTCTTACCCGCCCGCTCTCTGCACAGCCCAGACCTACTCCTATTTTAGCAGTACTAAGAGTGGCTAGAAAAGCCTGTGTCCTTTCTGCAATAGCAGCAAGCGCTTCATACGACCCAGGCTGGGTTCTGAAGAGCCTTCTGTGACCGGCGCCAAAGATCTGCTCTAGGTCTTTGAACATTTGGGCTTGGCATGTAGAAATGTCAAAAAGATAAAGCTGACTACCTCAGTCCATTCTTTCTATGACAAAATACCACAAAGTAGGCTGGTAATTTAATACAGTAGATCACTTATAGGCAGTAAGATAGATAATTTATAAACACTAAAAATAGATAGATGAAGGCCTTGGAGAGATGGCTCAGTGGTTAAAAGCACTGGCTGGTCTTCCAAAGGACTCAGGTTCAAATCCCAGCATCCATGTAGCAGTTCAGAACTATCTGTAATTCTAGTTCCAGGGGATCTGACACCCCACACAGACATAAATGGAGGCAGAACACTAACGTAAATAATAAAAGAAAAACCAAAAAGAAAAAAAAATTTTAAGATGGATGGATAATTTATAAATAATAAGGTAGGTAGGTAGATGGATATATAGAGAATGAAAGAGGTAGGCAGACAGATCATGGGAACAGGAACTCGAAGGTACTGGCAGATGTGGTATGTAATGAGAAAAACTTTCTCCTAGATGGTATTGGTGCCATCTCAGTGTTCACAGTGTGGGCAGAAGGGACAGAATAACAAAAAGCAGCTAGCTAGTTTCCCTAGCCCTTGAATAAAGGTAATAGTCTTGCCTGTGTGACTCGCCCACCTCTTATTGCAGTGCATTAGGGATATTTATCAACATGATTCTGGAGAGACTGTAATTCAGACCATAGCACTGACCACGTCTATGGTTGAGTAAACGTCTGCTATCCCAGCATCCCTACAGCAAGATAGGAGATGAATAGGAGTAGCCTGGAGTACATAGAGAGGCCCTGCCTCAGCAAGACACACACACTAATATTTAAGAACAAATGCTTATGACTGTAATTTGGTCCATTGTCTTTAATGCTTTTGAGACACAATACATTTTGTGGTGGCATCCATTTGTAATCCACTGAAGAGGCTGAAACAGGAGGAATATGAGACCCAGACTAAATAGCATTACATCTTAGAATCTTTGATTAAATTTGTGCTGAAGAGATTGCTTTTCAGCCTAACTGGATTTTGCTATGGTAAGGAAATTGGGGTTTGGTTGGGGAAGGGAAGGAGATCCTAAAACTCCAAGATAGTTCTATCTGCAATTCTGCAAATAGTAGGTCTTAACTCTACCAGGGATTGTAAAACAGTGCCTAAAAGTATGTTGTTTTATCCATGGTGGTTAAAAATTGAACTAAATGCCAACATTTAAAAATTGAGTCGTTTGGGCCAGAGAGGTGGCTCAGTGGGTGCAAGCTTGGGGATGAGAGTTTGATTCCAGTCCCCATGGCTAAGCGCTGAGTCTTCTTGTAATCTCAACACCGGAGGAGCAGACACAGGCAGATCCTAGAGCTCCTGCCTTAGAGGGTCCCAGGCCAGCAAGAGACTGTCTCAAAAACAAGGTGGATGGTGCCTGAAGTTGACCCCTGGCCTCCACATACACATATTCACACACATACACACATTATTTTCTGAGAGATTTTATATTTTAAAAGCCTGGATTTTGAGGGGGCTGAGTGGTTAAGAGCACATTTTGCTCTTGCAGAGGCCTCCCCAAATTCAGTGACTAACACCACATGGGGCAGCTCACAACCACTTTAACTTCAAGCTGGCCAAATGGGCTTGGCTGGTTGGCAAGTAAGATCCAAAGGTCTGCCTGTCTTCCTCCCCAGTGCTGGGATTGTCAGAGTCAGGCACCACTGTGCCTGGTGTTTGAGTTGGCACTGGGGATCTAAATGGGGTCCTCATGCTTTCACAGCCAGCACTTTAAGACTGAATCATCTCCCTAGCCCCTAAGGATTAGTAAATGTTTGTTTGTTGAGACAAGGTCCCACTATGTAGCCCAAGCTGGGCACAGCCCTTGACTATATTTATTTTTACTTAATGACGGTTTCACAGGTTTCAATCAGGTGTAGCCCCATCATAAATCAAGAGCACCTGCATCATGATCATGCTTTCCTAGCTAGTGTTAATAGATGTCCTGTGAGCAGTTCTAGGTCTACCTGTGCCGATAGTTTTAAGCCACTTGATGTCCCAGCTCACAGTTCTGAGGGGCCTGAAGTCTCACAGCCATCCAGGAGCACCCCACCCCCACCCCCAAACCCCCAGCCATCAGTCCCTGGCTTTGTTGCCTCTTGGGTGTGTGACAGGGTATCTTGGTGGG
Organism: Pachyuromys duprasi; assembly: GCA_028658305.1. NCBI lineage: Eukaryota > Metazoa > Chordata > Mammalia > Rodentia > Muridae > Pachyuromys > Pachyuromys duprasi. The sequence goes on along the minus strand of CM053766.1, from coordinate 136,265,854 downwards.
CAGCTTGCCAGTAAGTGGGCCTTTGCCTCCTCCAAAGGGCAGTTGTAGGGAGTCTCTCTGTGAACTCCAAGTTAATACAGACATGAAAGGGACAAGTCCTCTATTGATTAGAAAACATCTTTAGTGCGGTGAAAATAGCCCCTAGTCTTAAGTAGGGCCCCTCGGGAGAGGGAAGCTCCCAGATCCTCTAGGGGGAGGAGCTAAATCTTTAAAGCTGACATTAGTGTCCCCGCTAATGGAGTTTTAAGCCCGCAGTGGCTGCAATGGTTTTGCCCTATGTAATTGCATTCACCTCAAAACCCACAAGTAGCCTCTGATCATTATTTCATTTGGAAAATGAAAATTGAGAGAGCCCGGAGTTTTTGCTTTCAGGATGGGGCAGGGAAAGAGATGAGCTGGTGGGGCCCAGAGGGAGGGCAGGGGGGTTGTGAGTCTCCCATTCAGCTCCTCCTTTGTCCCAGACCTTGGCAGGTTCCCCGCCTCCTGCCCTTCTGGGCTAGCCTTCTCCTTTGGAGGAGCTTTTGTTTCCCATTGTTCTCATTGTCTCCACCAGCCAAGGAATGGCCTCCTACAGTGGATTTCCCACGCTTTGCTTGCTTGTGCAGGCTCCCTGGGGAACAGGTGGTCTTTCATAGGCTGGTGCTGGGAGACAGGAGACCTGATTTGCAGACTTCCCAGGAGTGAGGTCAAGTGTTCCCCTTTCCTGCTGGCCTTGAACTAGGCTGGCTGGGAAAACAAAGAGGTAGGAGTCCCATCCGATTTTAAATGGCGTGGTTATTTTTACACTTGTAATCAGTCATTCCAGACATCCCTTCATTCAGGCTTCACAGTTGTCAGTTTTTAAGGCTTAATTTACTTACAATAAAATGGCCTTTTTTTTTTTTTTTTTTTTTTTTCAGAAAGCATCATATGTAGCCCAGACTGACCTTTACTATGTAGCCAAGGACAGTCACCTGTTTTCTGAGACGACTTCATCTTGGGACTCACAGACTAGACTAAACTGATTGTCCAGTGAGCCTCAAGGGAACTCAGCAAACCCCCTGAGGCTATAGGCTGCACTCCCATGCCTAGCTTTTCTGTGGGTGCTAGAGACTGAGCAAGAACTTTACCAACTGAGCCCTCTCCCCAGCTCCAGCTGCTCTGTACCGCCATACTTTGTCATGCGGCCTGAGAGAGGTAACCATATAAATCATGTTTAAAAAAGAAGTCAGAAGATTGACAATAAAGGATGCAGAATTGCAGATGACGACAGAGAGTTTTATTCTATTTACAGAAGCAGAAAAAGGTCAGAGGTGAAGTGGAAGTTACTTGTGTTTGGGGGCCAGGTGGCTCAAGGGTCCGCTGAAGCCTTCATCCTTAGGAATCCCTGCTGCAGAAAGAGAGAGACAATCCAAATATTAGGTACCATGATAACTGGGGTTCCAGGCAGGGGCAGAATCTCTGGGTTCCCAGAGACAGTGGCAGAAAAAAATGCTCTTGGGTTTCAGCAATGTAAATCCCACTCTTAGTTCCTGTCCTGCTAACTGGCTGGAACTGAGACCTGGACTAGTCACTTCCTCTCTGGCCCTTAGACAGGACCAGCGTCTTCCCACACAAACATGCGCCTCACCCTACAAATCTTTCTGTTGGTCACAGGCTGAATGAACAACCTCACAAGAACAAGTGGTACTCCTCAGTGCCTCCTTGGAGTAGACCCCGTGAGAATAGAAGCTGCCCCTCACCTGAGCACAGTCCATCCTCAGCCCAGGAATGGCTAAACCAGAATGACAGCTTCCTGTTAGGGAGTATAACAGGTGGCTGGGTACAGATTGTTCCCTTCTGCTCACTGTACTTTATTTTGAGGCAAGGTCTCATACTAGCTGAGGCTAGCCTAGAACTTACTAAGTAACCAGGCTGCCCTTGCACCGGTTTTTAAAATTTATGTATATAAAGTATATAATGCTTTATTTGCATGCATGTCTGCAAACCAGAAGGGAGAATTGGATCCCATGGCACTACAGTTATAAATGGCTGTGAGCTGCCATGTGGGTTGCTGGGATTTGGATGCAGGTCCTCTGGAAGAGCAGCCAGTGCTCTGAACTGCTGAGCCATCTCTCCAGTCCTGGCCTTGAACTCTTAATCTTCCTGTCTTAACCTCTCAAATAGTGGGGTAACAGGGCATGAGCCATCAAGCTCCACTTCTCTCAGGCTCCTTGTAATATATAGACCTGTAGATGCTTTCCTTTGGGCTCCAGAGGGAGATTGCCTCCTCTCCTGGTGAGAAGCACTGGATGGGATTCTTCAAAAATCGTCTCAGGGTTCTAGCCTTTGAGCTCTTAGAAGTGAGCAGAGTTCACCCGTTCCGTTTAGGGAGGATGGAATTGTGGGCAGAGAGATCCCAGCCTGGATCCTGCCTCCAGTCTGGTTCTACACACCCCACCCTGTCCTCCATCATCTGCCTGATGGTGCTTGTGGCTCCCTGGACTGAAGCTGGTGAGATTTTCAGCTCTGGGTGTCTGCTTAGGTTAGAAGGAAGGTGAGGGTGCACACAGACAGCTCTGATGGAACTGTGTTTGCTTCACAGGCTGCTACGGGAGCAGTCACACCAGAAGTGCATGTGCTCAGTTTACAGTCGGACTGTAAAATACAGATGATTCTTTTTGAACGGTTGCACCATTCTTTGGAAACTGGGGTCTTATGGGAAGATATCTGAAAGTAGACAGTGTGAGCCTGTACTTGGCTAGTCTCTCCAACCTGCCTTCTCTTAGCTTCTCTTTACAGAAGAGGGTCTGTAAAAGTGGAAACTTGTTCTTCATACTCCCTTACTCCCAGTGGGAATGTGAGGACCAGTGAGATAGGGAAGGACTATCATGAGCAGCTTTCATGGCAGTGTCTACCTGCCCTGGTCAGCAGTGAACACAGGAAAGCCAGCCTATCTTAGGTACTACAGGTTCATGGACTGGGGGTCTGAGGCATACCCTTGGAATCACCCTCAGTGCAGTACCTTGGGGCACTTGCTATCGGTCTGAACCCCACACCAGAAGTACTGATAATACTTCAGTCACATCAGTGTGAGCAACCTGACCCCTTGCTCTGTGCTGGACACATTGCAGTGGCCAGTGTGCAGTCCCCTTACACATTTCCCTCCCTGTCCCTGAGGTCTGGGGGGGGTGGGGGCCTTGTCCTTTCACTAGGAAGACTAAGGCCCCACTTGTGAAGAACAAACAGGTCTTTGCTTTTCTTGGAAACCCAGAGGGAAGGAAGTCTTTAAAGTCCCTAGAAAAATCTCTTTGGGACAGGTGCTGATAACTACACCTTTAATCCCAGTACTTGGGCAAGAGGCACGCAGATCTCTGAGTTAGAGGCCAGCTTAGTTCCAGGACAGCCAAGGCTTCCCAGAGAAATCCTGTCTTGAAAAACAAAACCCTCTCTCTCTCCCCCTGCCCTCCTCGACTGTGCCCTCCTTCCCCCTCCCACCTGTGCCCTCTCCCCCTCACCTGTGCTTCTGCCTCAGGGCTACCAAGATGCTATCCAGCGTTATCTGCTTGTCATCTTCCCACACGCTGTCCGCCTGACGGCTGAGCCTGTTGCCTTGTTTCTGGTTCTCCCTGTGGATTGCAAAGGGAGAAACAGTAAGGTCCCTGGTAGGTAGGATGTCCAGTCAGGTCTGTAGCCCTCTGATTGGGCTATTTGCTATTCCAGAATCTGATGTCCATTCTTAGGAAACACGCTTGCATTCAGCGACATCTGGGGAGCCGTAGCATGGCAGTGAGAAGTACAGCAGGCATATTCATCCCACTGCAAAGCCCTCCCCACAGATTACTAATCTTGTAGCTAGCACATTAAAAAAGTGTCATGCTGCTGTGTGGTGGCTGCTGATACCACAGCTTAGAAGGCCACAGCAAGTACTAACTAGGAGAGTACCTTGGACAGGTTCATTGTGAAGGACAGTCTAGGAAGAAATGACACTTACTAGTCCAGGTTGTCAAAGTCATGAAAGTCAGGCATTTTCTAGATGGAAAGAAACTCAAAAGATATATTGAAGGGCTAGAGAGATGGCTCAGCATTTAAGAGCTCTTGTAAAGGACCCAGCACCCATGTGGTGCTGCCTAGCTGTACATAACTCCAGTTTCAGGGGACCTAATGCCCCCTTTTGACTTTGGAGGGTGCCTGGCACACACGTGGTAAGCAGACATACATGTGAGTAAAAACAGTCATATACGTAACATAAATCTAACAATGGAAAAAATATGGTGGTGACTAAATGGAGTCTGTGATCCTACACTGAGTCATGGATCAGAAAAGAATTACGAAGAATCTTATGCTGAGACTCATAGCCAAACTTTGGGCAGAGTGAATGGGGAGATAGGAAGACATGGAGGGAACATGTTTTTATCTACATGTATGTCTGATGTCTGTGGAAGCCAGAAGGGGGCATTGGAGCTCCAGGACTGGAGTTGCAGACAGGTGTCAGCCTCCATGTCGGTACTGGGAATTGAACTCAGTTCCTCTGCAAAAGCAGCATGTGCTAACTCCATCCCCATGACATTTTTGTACATCTGAAGGTTTTCCAAAACAAAAACTCCAAACTGGGGCTATTTGGGTCTTTGTTCAGCCACTCTCAGTGCATCCTTTAGAGGTGACATGTGAGTCTGTCCAATGGGGTAATGACAGGTGCTCGCAAGGATCTGAGGGGAGACTATAGTGGCTGCCCTGGCACGGGCTTCCTGTGTCCACAGCGTACTCCTCATGCATGCGCATGTCCCCATGCCTAGTCTTTGTTTCTGTCTAGCCTGCAGTCCCGTCCAAAGAGGAATATGACCATCAGCATTGTCACTGCTGGAGCCAAGGACCGAGAGAGGCACACAGTACGACTAAGTGGTGCTTTTTCTGTGCAAAAGCCAGAAAAGACACACGGCAGTGGTTCTCAACCTATGGGTCGTGACCCTTTTGGGTTACATGTCAAATATTTACATTACAATTCATAACAGTAGTGAGATTTCAATTAGGAGGTAGCAACTAAATATCTGTATGGTTGGGGGTCACCACAGCATGAGGAAGTCACAGCATTATGAAGGTTGAGAAGCACTGGTGCACCCTGGGTCAGGGAAGAGATGATGCTTTGTCCCCACCTCCCACATCAGGCTTTCCCAACCCTGATGCAGAGGTCACTGGGAAGAAGCTCCCAGAATGCTGCTTACTGCTGGCTCATGATGTCCTGGAGCATTTTTCGGACATACATCTGGGTCAGAACTCTCCTGTAGTTGTTGGTGAAGATGGCGTCTATGTGGCGCCGCATCCTGTGCAAAGGGGTCAGAGGTTAGGATGGGGCCAGGTGAGAGAACAGAGCTGCACTGCATCTCAGGAAGGCCTCCCTTCCTTGCCCGTGCTCCCCTCACTCCCAGAGAGACTCCGGGCCTGGCTGCTTGGCTCTGGGGCTCCATTTCTGGTCACTGCCTGAGATCATCAGTGCGTACTGTGAAGAAACAGCTGGTAGCTCCATTTAGCACCCTCTTCCCTGCCATGGCAGGGAAGTGTGAGAGGTTCGGAATCCTTGCTGCTTACCTGAAGGGAAGCGAGGGCGTCTGTGAGCACTGGGAGACGCTGGTGAGGGTGAGGATCACCAAGAACACCCAGAGTGGCATCCTTCACCTCTGCGTGGGACCTGCAGAAAGAGGAGGAGGACACAATCAGACATAGCCACCATGACCCCTGGCTACCACTGCATGACAAGCCCTGGTCTGCATCCTTTGGCTGCAGGGCTTTGAAAGTCAGACACACATGGATTCAAGTTCTGCACAGTCAGCCCTCAGCTCCCCCTTCCCTGCCTGGAATGAAACCACACTGGCCACCTCACTGGGCTGAGCAGAAAAGTAGTTAACACAGTGAAGCTGCCTCTCCTGGGAAGTGTGAGGGGAACAGTCTCCCTCAAGGACAGACAATGGAGGAGAACATCTGCCCCTGCTTGGCTGACAGCAGTGGGCAGAGGGCATGCCATGTTCACAGATAAATCTGACCTCAAATCCTGGTTCTCACTGCCTGTGCTTACCCTAGCTGAGCCTCAGTTTCCCCAGCCAGCAGATGGTGATAATAACCATTATTATTAGGTCAAGTGAGAAGAAACATCCAACTTAATAGCTTGGCACATAAGAACTCTTGAGAAACCTTTACTATGGTCACCTAATACTTCATTCAGAGGGTATGTTCACGCTGTTTCATTTTGTGTGGAGTTGGGACAAAGGGAGAACCTTCTCATTCCAGAAGATTACATTTTTGAGATAGCACCTTGAAATGTAGCTGAGGCTGGCCTGGAACTCACGATGTAGCCCAGGCTGACGGCTAACTCCTAATCCTGCTTCAGCTTCCGAGAGCTGGAATTCCAGATGTGTGCCACCGCACCTGGTAGAACTGTTACATTCACAGAGGGTTAGCTCTGGGAAGGGGAGCATCAAGTGTGAGTGTGCCAGAATCTTTTCACAGACTTCATAATTACCTTTAATTTCAGCCTGTTAACAACATGCTCTGCAATTAGCCTTGGCTCAAGAGGATGCACCTGTCAGCTCTGGCCTGCCCTGGTGTGGAGCTGGTGTGGGTCTTCTCCACAGGATGTCTGCTCTGGAGGAGCTGACTGGTCCCTGAGGCGGCACCCTTCCGTTCCCATGATTACCGTCTCTCCCTAGTCCCACTGAGGGCTGATTTCTGCAGGCAGGGCCAGCACTAACTCAGTCCACCATGTTTGCCTAGGCTCACTCTTCTCCTCAGTCCCCTTCTGCAGATTTTAGCCTCCTCTGGTCATGGATGCCTTGGGCCCCAGGAAGCATCCATGGGAACTGTTCACTGTGGCCTCAGGCCCCTTACCCCACCCCAGGCCTCTTAGGTACATTTTCTTCTGATTTAGGTGTTGTTTCTTGGGCCAGGCATCTGCACCCTATGCCTTCCTCCTGAATCACACCAGGCCACTCCTTTTCCAGATGGGCCTCTCCAGAAGTGGGATTTTCAAACAGGGAGCTCTTTGGACATAAGGAGGGTCCCTTGACACAGCCACTGCACTTCCTGCTTCTCCGCACACACTGACTTCTCACCTCCTTCCTAACTCCAGGCCCCTGGTCTCTTTACTCCCATGATCAGAAACCCTCTAGCATAAAACCCAGGCCCTACCCTTGGCCTAAGTTCTCCTCTGCCTCCCTTCTGGCGCTGTTCCCTAGAGTTCGAAAGGAGCTCCCAGTCTTTACCCAGGTTCCCACTGCCGTCCCATGGCCTGTCTTGCCTGCCTATCTTCCTCACACCCACATCAGAGCAGGCACATTCACCCTTACTTCACAGCCAAGCCCAGAGCCCAAAGAGAAGGAAGGAAATTTTTCACATGGCTCTCCATCAAAATAGCTTCAGAATGGGCCCTTACTTTCCAGGCCAGCAGACTTCCTTCTGCTTGCAAGACATTTTCTCAGATACAATACCCTATTCAGTTTTCCCTATTCATGGGGCCTTCAGGATTTGTCACCTGCACGTGGGAAAGGGTTCTAGAGGAAAGAAAGAAAAAAAAAAGGCAGCTTTTGCTCTTAGCCATGGGGCCTCCCAGAAGTCAAAAGGGGAACAAACAGGTACACTTGCACTTCCCTCTTCCCTTTGCATCCTCCCCACCCCATGTCAAAGGAGTCCAACTTCTTCATCAGAGGGCAGGCTGCAGGAGAGCAATTTTGCAAGCCCAGCAACACCCCCGACCCCCTCCTCCTTCCTAACAAGACTCAGTTGACACTTGCGTTTACTCGTTTGCCCTAGGGATGGGTCCAGACTCTACAACAACCCCAGCCATGCAGACTTATTGCATGGGGCTGCCCAACCCCGTGATCACAGATTGGTATGACAAGAATCAGCCAGCCTGCAGTAAGACAGAAACGGAGACCGTGAGGTAGCCGCTGACAATGTCCCTTGTGATGCAGTGGCCCCAGGCCAGCTGCCAAGTCCACTAAGAAGCTCTAGGTCTTGAAGCACCGGCTTTCAGCAGGGCTAATTCTGGGATTAGACATCGATGGGCTCTTGAGTGTAGAGAGAAAGGAAGTCAGTCCGTTTGCCAGCCTCCCTCCACCAGCACCAGGAGAACTCTACAGACACACATCTGTGGCAAACTGAGCAGAGACTGGCTCTCAAATGTCCAGACAAGCGAAGGTGCTTTGAAAGCCTCCAGGGAGTTTTCTATCTTTGTTAAGTGTTCTCCTTTGCAGCACAGAACCCCAAAGCACCAAGTCCAGTTCTGAAGTCATTCAGCCAAAACCACTTCCAGTGCAAAGAAATCTGAGGCTGAGTGGTTTTTGTTTGTTTGTTGTTTGTTTTTGTGATGCCAGAGATGGAATTCAGGGCTTTGCACATTCTAGACAAAGCTCTAACACTGAACCACACCCCCACACCAGATCTTAAGTTTTCAATAAGGAAGTACATGCCAAAGAAGGATTTGAGGCAGTTTTTGCTAGACAGCAATAATGATGATGATAATAACAAGTATTTCAGGTCTATTCAAGCAAGGAGCAGAGGTCAGACATTGAGTAGTCGAAGCCTCCAAGACTCGATAATTGTGACTGAAAATCAGAGCAAGGAGCATGGCTGCAATTGAGGGAAAAAGCAAAATGTTATCAATTTCCAGGCAATTATCCTGAGTTGGTTCTGTGTGGTCGATGAGCCGTATTGATCTCTAGCAGCAACTGGACTACTCTTGGATGCACAGCTGAGTCCTGTCATTGGCGTGAGAATCCAGCCAGCTCATGCCTCAACCCAGAAGCCTGCTCCACACCCTGGAAAGCTCCCAAGACCAACTCCAACTCTTACCGACTCTTGCAACACTTCTGCCTGTCACTTCTCCATGTGTCCAAGCACCACACCTTCACCACAGTCCCCATATGGCACCAGCCACCAAATGCACATTCCAGAGTCTCTATGGAGGGGCCACTGCACTCAGAGCAGAAATGCATGTCCTCCCCTCCATGGACACAGAGGCTGGCCGTGGGCCCTTGGACTGGGCTTCTGTTAGCGGGTGAGATGTCCGTTTTTCTTGCTCCCATCCAGCCCCACCTCCAGGACCACCCCCTCTCACCTCCGATGTGACAGGTGTCCTTCTGTGACTGAAGCACTGCTCAGGTCCCACTGACCTCAGGCTGGGCGTTCACTCCAGCACTCACATTTATACCTTCATTTTCCTGAGCGTTGCCAGCGTCAGAGAGTCAATTACGCAAAAGTCAACCAGTGCACCGTTTTTAGCACCACACAGACTTGACTATAATGGGGAAAATTGGCTTTATGCCACAAATTAAGACCCATATCGAACCTTCCCTTTGTCGTTGTGGGGGTGAATGGAATATAATATTGAATGATTTTTCTGAGAAAAAATAGTGAATAATACTGAGATTCTAGTAATTATATTTATAACAATGTCATGGTTTTGTTCATTCTCCCAAAAAAACTGCCTTTTCAAGTTCATACAATTCTGTTCTGTCCACACATAACTTTATTTCATTGTGGAGTAGACAATATTAGCAATAAGTGGTTTTTTTCCCTTTAGTGAGGAAAATTCTTCACTCTCTCCCTTGTCATCCAATTATAAGAATTCCCCCGTGTTTGATTTACACCAGCAGCTGCTGTCAACAGCAGGTTTTGACAGCCGAACCCCAGAGCAACCTGTCATGTGTCAAGACAGCCTAACACGGAAGTTGCCTCAGAGAAGAGGGAAGAGAGAGAAAAGAAATGGAGACCTTGGGAGACCTGTGATGTTTCTGGAATTCTCTAGCCTGTAGCTAAACATTTCTCAAGAATAGCATAAAAATGTTTGAGGCAGAGGCCCTGGCTTCCTGTGTAGCTCTGTGGACCAGTAGAGAGAGGTCCACACAAAGGTTGGACACCCACCTCCTCTCCCACCCTGTCAATCACAAGTCCGTGACCCTCACAAGCTCCTTCTACCCTCCAGGCCTCAGTTTGTATAACTGGGAATAACAGCTTTCAAACTTTTTAAAAGTTGATTTTCTTTGGAGAAGAAAATCTCTATAAACAGAGCTTAGAAAACTGACTCTTAAAGGGGCCTAGCTGGGTACTGGGGTGTAACCTGCAGTACCAGCTTTTTGTTGTTGTTTGTATTGTTTTTTTCAAGACAAGATATCTCTGTGGAGCTCTGGCTGTCCTGGAACTCACTGTAGACCAGGCTGGCCTCGAACTCACAAAAATCTGCCTGCCTTTGCCTCCCAAGTGCTGGGATTAAAAGCATGTGCCACCACTGCCTGGCTCAGTGCCAACTTCTTACGAGCCTGAGGCAGAATTGCTTGAGTTCAGGAGTTGTTCTATGTATATTCTGTCCAGTGCGAGAAAGCACTGTCTGACTGGCTCTTAAGAGAGCATTTATTTCCTTCTCTTACAGATTTCCACTCAACATCTAATTAGGTCCACCAGAGCCCACGGCACTCTTTGGATTAGCTGTCCTGAGAGCCAGGGTCTCATCTCTGCCCTCTGCTCTGCGCTTGGGCCTTGCGAAGTAGGAGGACCTGTGAGAAGCAGGAGCTTCAATTCCAAAGACACACGATAGTGCTCAAGAACTGGGGGAAGGAAAAGTCACCTTAAACAGGAAGTGCTTCGTCAGACAGTGGTTCGTCAGAGAAGGAGCCTAAAACAGGCACACTGGCCAGGGTGGGCCTAGATGGAGCAGCTCTCTGCCCCATGTGTGTATCTGGGAAAGGCCCTCGATCCCTCTGCATCCCATGTACTGCATTTTCACGGGAGGGATCACACACCAGCCTCCCCAGTAAGGAAGTGAAGTACATACAGTTTACCACCAGTCCTGAGCCCAGAGAGCCAGGCTGCATGGCTAGGGGAGCTGGGAGCCATCTTGTTGACAAGCTTTATTTGTCCCTTAGCCCACTAGGAAGATGGAGCAAGAATGACAGAAAGAGTCCAGAGAATGAAAATCCAGCCACCCCCTCCGATTCCCACCGTTCCGCTCTGGCTGGCCTCGCTCAGTACTGGCTCTTTCCCAAGACGCGCTTTTACCCCAAGCCTTAATTAGTGATCTTGGCTGTGTCTAGGGTCCCCGGGCTTGAGCTGAAGAAAAAAAGCACCCCAGTGAGAGGCAGGTTCTAAAAGGCCCCCAAAGGCTGGGGCAGTGTGGCTAGGCTGAGAGGGAGACAGTCGGCACATTTGTGTTGCAAATTTCCAGTGTGAAAGCCAGCCATTCAAAGAGGTGGCCGGGCCTGGGAGATGGGGAGGGAGAGTCTGTCCACAGAGGGGGCCTATCTGAGGGCCTCAGACCCCGCTTTGTAAAAGCTGCTTTCATGTCTTTCCTGAAGGAATGGAAGCAATCCCGGCCTGTCCCAGGCCAAAGTGCAGAGGGCAGGCCCAGACCCTAGATTTCCGACTTCCTTGATTTCCTTTACCATCCCCCTTGCCCTTCCAGGTCTATTTGTGGAATCCTTGGTAGCAGGTGTCGTATGAGTGCGCAGTGTGTTCTGTCAGAGCAAGGCCACCGGTGTTGGCTGCAGTGGCCTTTCTGGGTGACCCCAGATGAAGTTCCTTGCTTTCTCTGAGCCTTAGTTTCTTTTTTCTGTAAAGTAGCCTGGTTGGTCCCCCTTGCTAGTCTGTGGGTTCTTCCAGGACAAGTATGCTTGGACTGGATGGTAACTCTGAAGTTCTTGTTTTTTTTAAAGAAAAGATAAGCCAGGCTTGGTGGCTCATGCCAGTAATCCCAACACTCTGGGAGGCAGAGGCAGGAGGATCTCTGTGAGTTTGAGGCCAGCCTGGTCTACAGAGCGAGTTCCAGGACAGCCAAGGCTACACAGAGAAACCCTGTCTCGAAAAACCGAAAGAAAGAAAGAAAAGCCTGCATTGGAGGAGGTCACTTGGCAAGGTCTCCAATGAGGAGGCAGGGTCAAGCCCTGCCTACCCCTTAGAGCTGGCCGCGAACCCCAGCTTCTTAGTTGATGGAGGTAGGAGGGTCACAAAGTCAAGGACCCCCTGGGGGCTGCAGTGTGAGTTTAAGGCCAGCCTAGATCTCAATAAAAACTTTAAAGAGGGAGGTGGCTGTTAAAGTCCCTACCTGCTGCAGGGCGTGGCTGCCATACCCTGCGCTCCACCTTCTCCCCCAGAGGCCTTTCACTGTAGAACCAGGCTGCTTGGTCCCCTTGTTCTGCCCTTTCTTCCTCTTTGTCCCACTTCCTGCCCTATCTTTCCCTCCCCCCACCAACAGGCTCCTCTTCCCCCTCCCTCGATGCTCCCAATAAACCTGCATTTATATAATATAACTTCGTCTCCATTAGCTCGTTCTGTTTTATTTAATCGAATATTGGGCTGGAGACGCAGCTCAGGGATGCAGTGCTTGTCTCAAATGCACTGGCCACGAAGGAGCAAACCTGGGGCTGGGGGGAGGGGCGTGACACCTCTGGGTTCCACCCCCCTGAAGTAGCAGTTCTAGCATTCTTTTTGCTTGGAATATCTCACCCGTGGCAAGTGAACTCTGACCCATGAATGTCCACGGGGCTATAGGAGTTAATGCAAGCATCATACCACAGAGATACTTCAGGCTACCTCTCCCTGCTGAAGGCCTTGAGCCTCTCTCCAAGAAGCATTCTCCCTGGTCTGCCTGGTGTCCCCTGGGGAGATGGATGCTTTATATGTGGGGAGAAAATGTTTTTTCTCTAAGCCCCTCCAGACGCTGGGGAGCAAAGGTGATCCACCATTGAGTCTTCAAAGCTTTGTAATCAGAGCATGGTCTGAATAGCAGATGTATTGGTGAGGAGGAGGGTTTGGTAAAGGAGCAGAATCTAGGGCTCATCAAAAGACAGAGAGGGGGGGGAGGGAGGGAGGGAGGGAGGGAGAGAGAGAGAGCTCAATGGGTGGCTTTATTCTCTAAAAGCCTGCAGCCCTGCGGTTCTGCCAGAGGAGGAGGGTCATAACCTGAGGCAGCCAGGAGGTGGCGATGTTCACCAGTCTTTGGTGGTGTCAGGCTTTGTTTCCAATGCTGGAGGCGCCTTGTGTGGGGCTTTGTTCCCTGTAAAATCCCAAGACTCACAAAGCAGGTCCAGGTCAGATAGAAGCGCCACCCCTCCCTCCGCTACCCAAGGCCCCTTGTCTTTCTCTTTCCAGTGCATCCCTAGGTTCTTAGCCGTGCCTCACTTTATCACCCAGGGCTCAGCACACCTCAGGGGCAAGCACACACCTTACTATGTGTCTGAAAGGGAGGAGGCTCTCCTGCGAGACCCTTTGCTCACTGGAATCTCAGGGTTAGCACATCTTAGTAACAACAGATCCACAGACACAAAGAGGAAGTTCTTATTATCTTCCCATCACAGACAAACCCCAAAGCACTGTGAACCTCCAGTTCCCAGTTTCCCCGAGACAAAAATATCAAGGCTGTGATATGGCCTCCTTTCCCCTCTGTGGTTCCACTTCAGTTAAGGGAACCTAGTAGCTCCACATCAACTACCAGAAGCAAGGTATCTGAATTTCCCCTTCAGAACCTCGATCTCCCGGCCCAACTTTCGGCCACTCCCAGTCGTTTAGTTCAAGATCAGCCCCGCCACGCCCTGTCCCGCTTACTCCTGGCTCCCAAGTGGCCCTGCCACTAAACCCCAGTGGCTGGGACCCAGCTTGCTGCTCTAGCCCTAGCACCTGGGGCCAGCAGCTAGGCGTCATTTACTGAACTCCAGCCTTCCCCCCTGCCAGTCATTCGGCATGCAGGGCTTCTGCCCTCAGCAACCGTCAGGATTAGGAACACCTAGGGCTCCCTTTTCAGAACGAAGACCCTGAACCTTGGACACAGGAGATGGTATGTCCAGTCTCACACGGACAGGAATGGCCTGAGTCAAAACGGGTGTTTGTCGTTCATGCCAGAACAGTGTTACCGCCCTGGCCTGGTACAGCCCCCAAAGGCTAATTTCCTCGAGCTCCACAGCAAAGAGCAGATTCCCCAAGAGTTGAGCCTGTGGGGTCTCAGGGTACTGACTGTGAGAAGTGAGACTTCCCTGAGGTTCATGACAGGGGTGCTGTGATGGAAGAGGGCTCTGCATTCCTCACAGCAAGGGTGATGACGACGCGGCTCAGCAGGTAGAGAGCCTGCCGGCCAAGGCTGACTACAAGAGTTAGCTCCCTGACGCACACACAAGGTGGAAGGGGAGAACAGACACACACAGGTTTCTCTGACCTCCATATGCATATTGCAGCACACACAGAGATAAATAAATGTTATAAATGGTTTTAAAAGTTGATGTGGTGACTTCGTGAAACCTAGATCCCATAGAGCCACGCTCTGAGGGAGTTTGCAGCTCCTGCAGATGGTCTCCTCTAGATGAGCATTCCAGAATGCTAATCAAGGAGAAGCCAGCCTTAGTTGATAAATGCAAGTCCTCCCCGCTTCGAGCTTTCATCCATCCTTTGGTAATCTTCCCATCAGACAATACCCACCGGTGCTAAGCACCGTGCTTGGCGGTCAGGAACCAAGGAAGAACGAGACACAACCAAAAGAGCTGATACCTGGGAAGCACCGCTCTGCTCTGCACTGAGCGCTGTGTTAGGGGACCCTGGTGTTCTGGGGGCTTGCTCTGGTGAAGATTCCGCTCTCGGCAGGAAGGCAAGCAGAAAATTACTTCCAGGGGGATGTGCACAATGTATGACAGAAGCGTGCTTAGTGCTACCGGAACTGAGTGGGTGAAGGGTCCCCTTTGTCATCAGCCAGAAGGAAAGGCTTTGGTGAAGGACATGCATTGTGACTGGAGAAAAGTGATAAAATCAACCCAGCATGAGTGGAGCCCTGGGGAGGGCAGATGATGCATACCGTGGCTGGAGGGAGGGTCCTCAGATCTTTTGTGTGTGGCGGGGGGGGGGGTATGTGTCGAGGTCCCGTGTGTTGCAGACACACGACCATGTGTATGTAGAGGTTCATGTGTCTTGCAGCTGTTCGGGCATGTGTGTTCATGTGCAAAAGCCAGAGGTCAGCACCAGATGTTTTCCTCAATCACTTTTCCACTTTTACTTTTTAAAATATATGCTAAAAAAATTATAGTGGTGCATGCTGGCACATACCCTTAGTCCCAGCACTCAGGAGGTAGGGGCAGGTCGATCTCTGTGAGTCAGAGGCCAGCCTAGTTTACAGAGTAGGTGCCAGGACAAGCCAGGGCTATGTAGAGAGACCCTGCTTCAAATATATGTACCTGTGGAGGCTAGGAAAGGGCATCGGAGCCGTGGAGTTAGTTACATGTGGTTGTGAACCGTCCAGTGTGGGTGCTAGATGAGAACTGAACCCATCTGCAAGAAGAGCAAGCACTCACTTTGTTTCCCCCTCTGAGACAGGGTTTCTCTGTGTAACGAGAGCCCTGGCTGTCCTGGGCACACTTAGGAGACCAGGCTGGCCTCAGACTCACATGCCTCTGCATGCGCCACCACAGCCCTGCCAGAGCAAGCACTCTTTAACTGCTGAGCCATCTCTTCAGGCCCTCTACTTTATTCTCCAAGACATTCTCTCACTGAAACTGGGGTTCATTAATTGAGCTGGACTGGCTGGTCAGCCGGCCCCAGAAGTCCTTCTCTCTCTGCCTCTTGGAGGCATGCCGCCATGCCAGACTTTTACGTAGATTCTGGGATCTGAGCTCTGGTCTTCAAACTTACACAGCCAATTACCCACTGAGCCCCGTGTCCCCTCAGGTCCTTTCTGGGATTAATCGATTGATCAATCGATTGATTGATTGATTCCTACTTCAACCATTTGAGGTATGGCCTAGCATACTGGAGTGATAATAAAGGCCCTAACTTATTTTGGTATGAACCTGGGTCCATGGCTTCATCAGCAGGAGATGTAGATGATTTAGACCAAGCAAATATGTAGAGTATCAAATGCCACACTAGAAAATGAGTCCTTTCTTGATCGCCACAGCTAGAGGCCATTGGAAGCTATCAAGGCCTCAAGGGATGATTTGGGAGGGAGAACATTGCCAGCGGCCTGAAGGAAGAGAATCCAGTGAGAAAGCCCAGGGCCTGAGCCAGTGTGGTGGCAGGAGATACCTAAAGAGAGGCTCTGGAAGATGAAGCATGGCCTAGGACAGCTGGGGGAAGGAAGAGAGGGAAAGATGCTGAAATGAGACTCTGGGATGACTGGAGGAGGATCAGAGCAAGAGGGAAGGGGGAGCTCCGTTCACACATGTTGTGGTTGGAATGTCCTAAAACCTCCAAGAAGTCCTGAGTAGCAGGTGGCTGAATCTGGTCAATGTTTGTCCTCTAAGCTGCCTCCTTCCTTCCTCCCTCTCTTCCTTGAAGGGCACAGGAGTCACGGGGGTCTGGGGTGGAGGGGCCAGACAGGGTTGGGAGGAGACCGTGGAGAATCTACATCTACCTTCCAGGCAAGTGAAGCAGATGTAGAAAAAGAATCCAGGCTGGTGAGCTGGCTCAGCAGGTAAAGTCACTTACCAAGCAAGCCCGGCCACTTGAGTTTGATCCCTGGGACCCATATAAGGTCAAAGAAGAGGGGATGAGCCTGGAAAGTTGTCCCCTGACTTCCATACACACTAATAACAAAGCCAAAAGGAGAAAAGACCCCAGTGGGAAAGCGAGCTGTTTTCTGTCAGCCTTGACTCCCCTTTGTAGATGAGGTAACTGGGATCCAGATGAGCAAATGCACAGGCCCTGAGCTCACTGAGATGGCTCTAGCTCTCAGGTTCTCTCCTCTGCTGAGGCTCCCAGAGGCGGAGCCCATCCCCAACTTTGCAATGTACAGATCCAAAGATTGGGGGCATAAGAGGGTAAAGGAGAGGAGGCGAGGAGGGCCCTGCAAGAGACATGGGTAAATAGCTTAGTGATAGAACCCTCACCGATCATGAGGTCCTAAGACCCAGCCCCAGTACTGGAAAAGAAATTAAAAATTGTGAGAGAAAGCCAGCGGAGGCTAGACTAGCAACTTCAGTGAGCAAATGGAGTGTTCGCCACCTCCCCCACCGAACCGTTTTGAGGTAAATCCCAGAGTTTATATCATTTCGCTGGTAAATATTTCAGCATGTATCTCAAAAAAAAAAAAAAAAAAAGATAAGGGTCCTTTCTTTAACATAGTCACAATCCTATTATCACCCTTTAAAAAAAATCTAACAATAATTCTTATTAAGAAAACCTATTGAGGGCAATTTGGCAAGACCTCGGAATGGAAGCTAGGCCGGCTGTCCTTAAGCTGGCGCTGTCACAAGCCATGATAAGGAATTCAAATTCTCCCAAGATAATTACAGCCAAGGCGAAGAGAAGATTGGAAAGGCAGGGGATTTTAGAAGCTCACTGGGGCCCTGGGAAGGAAATGTTATTTTAAAGGAGGGGGGAGGGGAAAATGAGGTATAGAAACATTTGCAGAGCATAAAAGAAGGCCTTCTCCTTGACTCTGTTTTCCTCACCCAGGGGCCTTTAGTCATAAATAAGAAATGGGAACCAGGTCTGAAGTGAAACCAATCAGATAAAAATAACAAAAGAGGAATTGCTAAATGCAACAGAATAGAATGACAGGCTCATTTCCCACCTAGGCTATGCAGTTCTGTGTGTTTCATAGGTAAGGGTGGTTAGCCATTTGCTGCCCAGAGGTCTGTGCCATCTTATTAAGCCAGCAGTGAGGATGCTGTCTATCCCTCACAGGGGCTGCAAGAGAGCTAGTTTCTAAGTTCGGAAAGCTGTGAACTTACTCTGTGGAGCCAAGCAACCAGGAGAGCGATGCGACGGGGGAGCGTCCTCCAGCAAGAGTGAAGTTGAGGTGTGCCCAAACCCCTCTCCTTTTGACACCTCCAGGAGCAGGATCCCTCCCTCCTTGCCTTGGGCCTGCATGTCCCGGTGCACGTAGCCTGTAGGTACCTATGTCTGTTACCCTGAGGTAGTCACATAACCTGGTGGCCAGGTTACAGGTTAGACTTCCGCACTCCAGGTCACGTCCAGCAAGCGCCTGGAGTCCCTTTTCATATAAGCAAAGTGTCCCCAGAACCCTGACCTCGGACAATCATGTACACTCACCCTAAAAACCTCTATTGACTCCCCAAAGGTTTAATTAGCCTTTGCTCCTCCCAATTGAACTAGCAGCCTGTCTGTAACCCCACTCCCTCCTGCCTCACTTTCCCTCTCAGGCCACTGGCCTGATCCCCAGCCACCACGCCATTAACACCACTAACAGAGAGGAAACAGGGTGGGAACGACATTACTCTTTAACCTTGGGCAAGTTAGATCCTATCTCTGAACTGATTTGTGAACTGAGGGTGGTTGACTCCCAGTTTGGTGTGCCAATAAACTACCTAATAAAGTGGCGTGCGACTCCTGGGGTTCAGAACATGGGATTTGGTTCGATGGTTCCTCGCATCTGCAGAATGCTCCAATAAGCTTGATGAAGGATGCCATGGAGACTCCCTGTGCTTATTCCGTTGGTTCATGCCTTGGGGATGCCCAGGTCTGTCATCTGCAGACCCCTGAAAGGAGAATGAAAGTCAGCCCTTGGGGAGGCTGCTGGGAGGTGCCTAGGAGGGCATGGTGCTTGGAAGCCGTGCACAGCCGTGCACAGCCATCCACAGATGGGGTGGGTTGCCCAAAGCCCAGGAAACAAGCTGTACAAATCAGCTAAAATGACTGCTTTAGTGTCCCCGTTCCACACGCTAAGGCAGGGATAGCATTTGGTAGGTGGTTGCCAGAGATCGGGACTGAGATGAAGCCAGAGGAGAGGGGCCTGGCAGACACCACCGGATATTGCTGTCCTCTGTTTCTGGATGCTGGGAGAGGGCCCGTAAGAACTGGTGTTGGCAGGGAGCCAAACAGAGTAGGCGAGAAACGAAACAGATTGTGTCCTGGGGCGAGAGAGAAGCCCTTTTCCAGCGTCCTGCCTCCGGCCAGCATCTGGAAAAAGGAGACGTGCTGGGCCTCAGCTCCAGCTGTTCCTGCTTCTGTTTCCAGTTCCCCTCTGCTCGGACCTCAGTGCAGACTGCTACCCTGCCCTGTCTGTCTCCAAAAAACCACTGTATCTCAGAACCTTAGAAACAAAACAAAGCTTACTCATCACCGTGATAACTCTTTATGTATTTATCTCTTCTTTTACGTAAAAAAGTAAAGTTTATTATTATCTTTTTATTTCTAATTTCAGTCTGTCTGCCAGTCTTTTCTTTCTTTTCCCTTGAAACAGAGTCTTATGTAGCCCAAGCTGGCCCCAAGCTTGCTTTGTAGCCAAAAATGACGTGTAAATTACGATTTTTTATTTTTATGCCTCCTTCCCAATCCCTGGCACTGGAATTACAGGTGTGCTCCCCCATGCTGGTCTCCTGTGGAGCCAGGGATGGAACCCAGGGCTTTACGGTCTACGCTCTACGGACACACCTCACTCCTGGTTTCTGTTGTTATTGTTTTGTTTCAAGCTCAGGCATCACTGGAGTTGATAGTTATCCTCCTGCCTCAGTCAGCAAGCTGTGTGTATTGGGTGGGGCTGGGTTTGGACTTGTTGGCCCTCACATCCATTTCTGAGGGAACTCAGAATCCTACTGAGGTCAACTATGGGGCCTGAAGACAGCTGCCTTCACCTCTGAGTCCTCTCCAGCCTGCTCTGGCCCTTCCTTAGTTAAACATAACGAACAGCTTCGGTTTCTTCTGGCCCAGTGGTCTGTGTTGGTCAACCCCTATGGTGAGTCAGCTGAATGAAAGAGTTCTAGCAAGAACAGCCAGGCACAGGACAGTCTTCCCACCTGCTTGTGTAGACAGGTGTGGCCCCTGCTTTGGAAGCTGCCCTGAAAGCCCTTGGCTCACAAGCTCTCTGCTCCATCCCTCTTGTGGGGATATTAGGGCGCGGTGACACTTGGTGACAGAGGAGACGACGGGGTGTGTGGGAAGTGTCTAGGGAGAGTGGAGCATACCACTCACAGAGCCCAGTATGGATCCATCAGGAGAGTGGCTTTTCAGATGTAGTCCCAACCGGCACTTACTGGGAACTGGGTCAAGGCACCACACATATCAGAGCCACTGGAGCAGAAGATGATGACTGAACTCGTCTCTGGCACTTCCGATGCCTGCCTAGGCCTCCGGCCCTCTGCCCTCTGTCATCCCACCAACTTGAAGGCAGTATCAGCTCCAGAAGGGTCACCCTGCTGCTTTCTCTGCTCCGGACGACATCCTCTCTCCCTGCAGCCCATCTGCAGATTACCGGTATTTGCTTTTATTTAAACTGTTCTCAGAAAGGAAAATAAGCTTATCAGAGGTTATTATATTACCATGACAACCTGGCAGCTGGCAGCAAAGAAGCAAGCAGCACGTGCAGCTTGTGGGTCTCAGTGGCACTAAAGTGATCCTGATTTTTTTTACTGGGAGGTCATTGTATGTAGGCCTAGCCTCTTTGTGTCTCCTGTCTCCTCCTCCTCTTTTCTCCTTCTCCTGTTTGGCTCTTTTGTCCTCTGCCGGCTCACAGTAAGCAACACATGTTCTAATCCTTCTAGATCTTCCCAAAGGCTGATGTATGTAACTTCTCCTTTGAGAATAACAATATCATCATTTGAGAGGCTGATGTATGTAACCTCTCCTTTGAGAATAACAATATCATCATTTGAGAGGCTGATGGAAACAGAAATAATGACTGATATTTTTTTTTCTTCTCCTCTCACCTAAGTGGTATATGCAGATTTTCTTGGGCTGGAGAGACGGCTCAGAAGTTTGCAGTACTTAATGCTTCCAGGGGACCCAAGTTCAGTTTTCAGCACTCTTGTCAGGAGGCTCACAACTGCCTGTAACTCCAGTTCCAAGGGATCCCCCCTTATGGTCTCCATGGACACCACACACACACACAGGTTTAAAAATAAACTGGGTGAGCGGGTGTGGTGGATCATGCCTTTAATCCCAGCACTTAGGGAAGCAGAGGCAGAAGCATCTCTGTGAGTTCAAGCCCAGCCTGGTCTTCAAAGCAAATCCAGGACAGCCAAGGCTACCCAGAGAAACCCTGTCTCAGAAAAAAAAAAAGATGTAAAAATATTTACATTTTTATTTGGACTGATTAATATATATCTTCCAGGAACATTAACGAATACAATACAAAAACCCAAAGGTACAAAATGACATACATCAGACATGTGACACATACCTGTAATATTAGCACTTGGGAAGTAGAGACAGGGGAAGGTTAGGAGTTCAAGGCTACCCTCAGCTGGTTTGAGCTACAGAACAGAACAGATTAGGTCTAGAGCTGGGTGTGATGGCATCTGTAACCCCAGCACTGGGGAAGTTGAGGCAGGAGGACCAGACTCCCTTTAAACCAACCAACCATCCCCAGTAAGTCTCCTCTGGAGTGTGGGTGTCAGGTTTTCTTCCTGGAAAGGCCCTTTTTAAGATTTTTATGTATACAGTGTTTTGCTTACATGTGCTTCTGCTCACCAGAGGAGGGCATCAGATCTCACCATAGATGATTGTAAGCCACCATGTGGTTGCTGGGAATTGAACTCAGGACCTTCGGTAGAATAGCTAGTGCTCTTAACCTCGGAGCTATCTCTCCAGCTCCCCCTTTCCCTGTTTCTTACACAACCTTGCTGGACACCTGTGTGCACTAAGAAGAAGCTCCTCTATCTCCTGTGCCTGGCTCCTTCCCTTCACTTTGCCTCAAGGATCCTTCTCCGTCACTCAGAACTGCCTCCTGCTTTCGGGTTTATGCTTTGCTGTGTTTCGACAGATTCTCGCTTTGCAGTCCAGGCTGGTCTCAAACTCAAACCCTCCTGCTTCAGCTGGTATTACAGGCAGACACTACCGTGCTTGGCCTGCCCCACTGTGTTTAAAAGCCACAAGGTCCACGGTATAGATGTACTGTCATCTGTTGAACAGTCCCCTGTGGGTGAGTATTTGAGTTGCTTCGGGTCTTTCATCATTGCTGTTTTTGTTCCCCTTTTATAGCTGGAAATTCTGTGACTCAAAGAAAGAAGTACCCTGTGAACATTTGCAGAAAGAAAAAAAAAAGTAGGCACCCTTTCGCATGGCTTAACTACAAAAATATAAGAATAAGGGCAGAGTTACTGACAACTTTCCCCCCCCCCAAAAAAAGAGCCATCCATCCAGAGATCTGACTAATCTTCCTAACGGCATCTTATCTAATTCTATAAAGGTCTTACCACAAAAGCGCAAGTACATGAGGTCAGCCTCCTGCGCCCACCCACATAAGAAGCTGGCTGTCTGCAATCCAAGTAAAGGAGAGGAAGAGGGGGGTGGTCCCTGGGGCTTGCTGGACAGTCAGTCTATCCTTATTGACCATCCCCAGGGCCCGGTGAGAACTGTCCAATTAAAACAAAACAAAACAAAACAAAAAACCAAAATAGGACTTTGAATCTTGATGTTTTCCCAGCTTTTTGGACCACGCCCGTTCTTGGGAGTCTCTGTTTCTTTAATAAACTATCTGGGGCTGTGGAGATGGCTCAGCAGCTAAGTCACTTGCAGTGAAGACCTGAGTTAGGATCAGTAGATTCCATTTAAAGCTGGGTGAGGTTTGTCATCCTATTCCTCCAGAGACTGGAGAATCCCTGGAAGCCTGCGGGACACCTAGCCTGGCTTAGGCAGCAGCCGACAGAAAAAAAAAAATATATATATATATATATTTTATATATATATATCAAATAAGATGGAAACCAAGAACTGACACTTGAGGTTGACTTCTGACCTCCACATGTGCATACCTGCACTCACACACACAAGAATGTACACATAGACACACAGGTTAAAATGACTAAATAAGTAGATGAGATTAAAAAAAAAACTGTCTCTGTTTCTATCACTTAAAAACAAACAAAAAAGCACCTGAAAAAAAAAAACACAACAAACCACCACCAGAGGCTGACCTCCGACCTCCAAATGTGCAGACACATACATGTAAAATCCTGTTCAGTGGTGTTCACATGCTCCTCTGTGGAGAAGTTTTAAGTCTGTTTTCCTTGCTGGATGACAATTCATTAGGGCTGGAAACGTGTTCCTTCACCACTGCTTCCATAGCAAGTGCTGGCTTCAGAGGTAGGTGCTCGGGGCTGAAACATGGCTCAGTGGTTAAGAGCACTGGCTGCTCTTCCAGAGAACCTGGGTTCAAATCCCAGTACCCACGTGGTAGCTTACAACTGTATATAATTCTGGTTCCAGGGGATCCATGTCTTCTTCTGACCTCTGATGGCACCAGGCAGGCACACATGTGTGGTGTATGTACATACATGCAGATAAAACACTGTACACTTGAAATAAACATATAAAAAATCTTAAAAATAACTATGTACTCAATAAACACCTATTGAATGAATGAATTGCGGGTTTGTCTGTGGGTTAGCCAAGGAGCCTCAAGTCCTGACTTTGAGTCCTGGCTACCACACTGATTAATGTTGTGTTAATCAGACTGTCACTGTGACAGACTCCAGAGAGAAACTGTCTAAAAGAGCATTGATTTTGGCTCACAGACTCACAGATTTTGGTCCATGGTTGCTTGGTCCCATCACTGTGGGGGCACAGCTGCTTATCTGGCAACCAAGAAAGCGTGGAGGGGCACTGCAGGCATCTAGACAGAGAGACAAAAGTCTCTTTCCCAGCCCTCCTCCTATCAGACCCTCCCACTGGCTCCTCCATCCGGGCTCCTTCCAAAGACACACGTCTTTAAAATGGGCTCAACCGCTTTTTTTAAAATTAATTTATTTATTTTTGTATCAATTACAGGTTAGGCACTTTGCATCCCAAGCATAACCACCTCCCTCATTCCCTCCCACCTTCCCCCTCCCTAGGGCTCAACCTCTTAATCTCCATTCCTTTCCAATAACACCATCAAATTGTGAATCCATCAATGAGTGGAGAACCCTCAAGATCTAAGCACTTCTCTGTAACCCAGCTCTGAACTGGAGCATACTGGGAACCAAGCCTTCAATAAGCCTTTTTGTTGTTTAAAGTTTATGGATGTGTTTGAGTGTCTGCTCGCATGTAGGTATCTGCACCATGTGTTTCTTGTGCACACAGAGGTCAGAAGAGGGTGTCAAAGCCCTTGCGATTGGAGCTATACAGCTGTGAGCTGCCACATGGGTGCCTGGAACTCAACCCGGGTCTTTAGTAAGAGCAACAAGCTCTACTAACTACTGAGCCATCTCTCCAGCCCCCCAACACGAACCTTTTGAGGGACCACCTCATATTCAGAATATACAGCTAACCCTAGATCCATTCACCACCTAACTTCTCTGCCTCGGTTTCCTCAGCATTGATGGGAGGTTCAAGTGAGCAAATGCAGGTCACAGACCCAGGCTCAGCCAGAACTAGGTGCTCTGTGCTTTCCTCGGTGACTGGAGAGTCCCATATGGGGATAGAGAAAACTTCAAGGCCTAGAGAGTGTGAGCTGGGCCCCGGACGAAGAAGTGTGGACTCCAGGGTATCCAGTTCCCTTTACTGAGCTCTTCAACTGCTCAACAGAGATGATGACATTGTTTTTGTCTCCCTTTGGGAGATGGTCCTGCCACAAGTCCCGCAAGAGGAAAGCGCTGCATAGTTAAAAGGCGCCCTTGTTATTCAACTGGAAAAGTGCTCTTTGCAGGACAAGTGAGCGAATTCCTGCCAAATGTGAGCTTGCTTCTGCTGTGTATAATTGAATATTTAGTGTGGATTTAACCCAGGGAGCCAGCAGTGCTGCCAGAGCCAAGGTTAATGGGGCACTTAATAAATGTGGAAGTAATTAATACCAGCCGGATGCTGGTGCCCATGAAACTTGTGCAGCTTCTGGACTCCGTGCAGGGGGACGGAGCTGGAGAGCCCTGGACTGGATCCGCGGTTCTACTGTGTGCTCCTCTGAGAGACCGATATTCACCTCTCCTGGAAAGCCTCCCATGGCTTCTAAACATCTCTCGCGTTTCTCTTGGGTTGCCTTGTCACTCTGCAAGTTTATTTATTTATTTATTTTGTACAGAACTCAAAATACTTTATTGTTCTGGGTAAACGGAGGCAAGAAGACTGCAAGTTGGAGGTTAGCCTGGGCTACACAGCTTGTGTCTTAAGAAAAACAAAATGAAGCAGGGAGGAAGAGAGGGAGGGGGCAAGAGAGAGGGTTGGAAGAGAGAGAGGGTAAAAAAGAGAAAATACATGTTGGTGAGGTGGCTCAGAACACGGGCTGCTCTTCCATAGGTCCCGAGCTCAATTCCCAGCAATCACATGGTAGCTCATAACCATCTATAAAGGGATCTGATGTCCTCTTCTGTCATGCAGGTATATATGCAGACAGAGCATTCCTATGATGGGCAGAAGGAAGAATGAAAACAAAATATAATAGCATATATGAATGGAGACGCCACGATAAAACTCACTACTTTGTATGCTAATGCAAGAAACTCTGTTGTGTTATTTATTGCCTGTCACTTCTGCCCACCCTAGCCCAAGATCTTGTCCCTAGCGTCTGGCAATAGTCCATGCACTTTTGCTAAAAGAAAGCTCTTTTGGACTTCAGAATGCCCAGGGTGTTTGGATTTTCTTAGGAAGAGTCTGGTGCTTTGAATGAGAATAGTTCCCAGGGCTCATATGTTTGAATGATTGGCTTCCAGTTAGTGGAACTGTTTGAAAAGGATTAAGAGGTGTGGCCTTTTTGGATGGTCTGTCACTAGGGATGGCTTCAAAGATTCCTGTCAAGTCTAGTCTCCCTCTCTTCCCCTGCTGCCTGTGGATCATGAAGTAAAGCTCTCAGCTACTGCCCATTGCCATGCCTGCCTGCTTCTCATCAAGACGATAATGAACTGTGGCGGTCTGAATGAAAATGGCTCCCATAGACTCACAGGGAACGGCATTATTGGAGGTGTGGCCTTGTTGGAGTGGGTGTGGCTTTGTTGGAGTAGGTGTGGCCTTGTTGGAGGCAGAGGACTTTGAGGTTTCAGAAACTCAAGGCAGGCCCACTGGCACTCTCTCTTCCAAATGCCAATTCAGATGTAGAACTCTCCGCTCCCTCTCCAGAACCATGTCTGCCTACATGCCACCATGCTTTTCACCATGACAACAATGGACTAAACCTCTGAACCATAAGCCAGCCCCAATTAAATATTTCCTTTATAGAGTTTCATGGTCATGGTGTCTCTTCACAGCAGTAGAAACCCTAAGACAGGAGAGTGACGTTGCTGTGATAGGCCTGACCATGTTTTTCTATGGAGAAATATAAAACACTTTGGGACGTTGGACTAGAAAGTGGTTGGGCATTTTAGGTGGGGCTTAATGGGCCATCCTAGAAGACAGCAGTGCTGTCTGTAGATGGGTTATGCATGCCCAACTTAAGAGATTTCAGAGGAGAACAATGTTTATACCAGCAGCTGGCATAGACACCATTCTTGCGATATTGGCAAAGAATGTGGCTGTCTTTTGCCTTTATCCTAAAAATCTGCTGGTGTTATTAAAAACAAAATCCCAAACGTTTGATTTTACCAATGAAGACTCAGGAGCCAGATGCTGGGGTGAAAGCCTGCTAGCTCAGAGAGGCAGAGAAAGCACCTGGCTAACTTTCCTAATCAGCTCACATCCCAGAAGGAAAAAGCCTCTCCTATTCAACTCATGTCTCAGAAGCGAAAGGCCTTCCTTCTCCACAATGTTCTAAATTCTCTTCAATTCAATGTCCCTCCTTTCCACTTCCTGTTTGTCTCTCTATCCATCCTTTGGACTTCCTCTTTCACCACAAATACATGTTTACAATAGACAGAAAGCTCTAGGATCAAAGACTGAGCCATGCCACAATAAGAAACAGGTTTTTACAGTTCACAATCTCAGGGTTCACCATGGAATCAAATGTCCTGCAACATGCTGGAGGCTAAATTGAAGAGTTTAGGATTAATGCTATTGGGAGAAGTGATGTCAGGACAGTCCTGTACTGACTGTGTCATATGGTTATTAGTGATCACTCTTACTCAGACCTACAATGAAAAGGAGCAAATAGAGCAAAGAGAAACAAAATGTCCAGTCGAAGGAAAAAGAGCAGCAGGAAATGTAATGGAGGAGCCAAGACTTGTGCTCAAGGAAATGGGAAGTTTAAAGAAAGGCCTGATTCCAAAGCGAATGAAGAGTGGTAACCTCGGGGAAAGACCCTGCACGGCTAATTCTGAAAAGGCCCGAGGGATTTCCTAGGCCTAAACAACAACTAAGACCAAGGAGTAACCCTCAAAGGGTACCCACATGTGGTTGGTCTTGCCATAGGAAGTCTGTCTGGTGTCCTTCCCAATGACCTAGCATTTCAGTGTGGACTTTCCCCTGTAGCTTAAGGCCTGCTGGTACTTAGGAGCCCGCTGGAACTGTGCCTAGTGTGGAACCCAGCCCTAACATCACACCTTGTAGACAGAGAACAGGCCTTAAACAACCCAGGCTGGCTATCTGCTAAAGGCTCCTGCAGGCCCAGTGAATTAGCACATGGCAAATCTTCACTCAACCCCGCCCCCTCCGACTCTGCAGTGAATCTGGGCCTGGCCTTGCTGCACATGTACCATTGCTGCTGGTGAAGACAGATAGGGTGTGGTGGCAGAAGGTAAGGATGGAGAGTCTCTGCAATGCAGACTTCAGAACAGAGACTTAGAAATTCTTCTAGGGCCAGGCCGTGGTGGTGCAAGCCTCAAGTCTCAGCACTCAGGAGGCAGAGGCAGGTGGATCTCTGTAAGTTTGAAGCCAGCCTGGCCTACAGAGCTGTTCCAGGGCAGCCAAAGCTACACAAAGAAACCCTGTCTAGAAAAACAAACATTAGTAGGGGAGGAGGACTCCCCCTTTCTGAGGACTAAGAGAGGAGGTTAGGGGAGGGAAGAGGGAAGGGGGATGGGACCAGGAGAAGATGAGGGAGGGGCTATAATTGGGATATAAAATGAATGAAATTTAAAAGTAAATAAATTTAAATTAAAGAGAAAAACATAGGCAGTTCTTGGTTTGGGGATTATGACTCGGGTAGGGCTGAGCTGGGGTCCCACTGCTGCCCCATGGGGTATCTGCGGAGATGTTGTGTGTGGTGGTGGTGGTGGGGCTTGGAGACTCTGCTTCCTATATGATTTCTTCCTATAGATTTTATAAAGTTTTATAAAGCCTATATAAATAAAGGCTGGATATTATGGCTCGGTGGTAAAGACTACTTTGTGTCCTCTGAGAGGACTCAAGTTCAACTTCCAGTACCAGTTACAGATGTCTGGAACTCCAGTTCCATGAGATCTGATACTCTCTCTGGCGTGCACATACATAGCGGACACACACACATAAATGAAAATTTTTTTTTAAAAAATGAAATTTTATAATGAAAATCTCCAGTTTTGGTTTTGTATAAAAGCCAAAGTAAATACACAGCAAGTACCATGCCCACCATCTAGATTCTACACCTTGCACCCTGCCTCTGTTGCTTTCTCTTGCATTCATCTCTTGACGCCATCTTCTTCCCTTCGGGGTCTGATGTCTGAGGCTGGCAGCTGGGTGGGCTCTGGGTAGACCCACTTTTTACATGGCAGGACAGTTAAGTGCTGCACCTGATTTTAACATGGTATCTCTTGAACGGAAGTCCATTGTTTGAAGCCATCCTTAGGAAGCACCGTCATCTTCAGGGGACGTTCCCGGAGACCTTTTCAGAGAACTTGATACGTGCCCTGAGCTCGAAGAGCTGAGAATGAGTCTACCTCATGGAGAGAAGAGAACATTCCGTTAGCGGCAGCAGTGTCTGGGCCAGAGAGACAGCTCCACAGGGCCACCCGCATCAGACCAAGGAGTGTTTTTCAGACACCTCTACTCAGGTGGAACAGTTCCTGAGTTCCCTGCAGAAAAGAACTTCAGGAGAAGCCTGTGTGACTTTGAGCTGGCATTTATTTGGGAGAAGATTTTTACCTAGATTTAAGCACAGGGATTGATATAGAGGGGCTTGGGAAAAGGGCACGCCCAAGTGTATACATGGGGCTCCAGAGTCTCAGCAGCACCACATAACATTATTTTAGTGGCTTCTGAAATCGCACTGTTTGAAAGGCTTCTTCTTCTTCTTTTTTTTTTTTTTTTTAAGATTTATTTATTTATTATTTAGACAGTGTTCTGTCTGCATTCGTACCTGCATGCCAGAAGAGGGCACCAGATCTCATCATAGATGACCATGAGCCACCAGGTGGTTGCTGGGAATTGAACTCTGGACATTTGGTGTTCTTAACCTCAGAGCCATCTCTCCAGCCCTTGAAAGGCTTCTAAAATGAGTTTTGTTTTTTTTATCAGCCCCCACCTCTTTTGTGTGTGTGTTGTTTTTGTTTTTTTGGAGACAGGGTTTCTCTGTGTAGCCCTGGCTGTCCTGGAACTCACTCTGTAGACTGGGCTGGCCTCAAACTCACAAAGATCTACCAGCCTCTGCCTCCAGAGTGCTGGGATTAAAGGTGTGTGCCACCACCTGGTCATCCCCCTCCCCTTTTTGATAAATGAGATCATAGGATGGTCCTAGGTTGCCTTGGATGGGGTTACAAGCTGATAAAGGAAAACCACGAGCCAGAGTTTGTACAAGGGAGTTAAGCCATGCCTTTTTATTGTAAGTGGAGTTTATAGCCTGTTTATGAGGTATCTAGAATGTTATAGGCTCTCAACCTGGAAAGGAGAAAGGCCACACTTTGTCATAGCCACTCAGACTTGTAGTGTGGGTCAATGCTATTTTAACATTATTTGAAATAGCGATGTATAAAAGGAATTCTGTCTCTACGCAGGCAACTTTCAAAGCAAATTTTGATACTTGTACTGGAATTCTTGGTGCAGTCAGCAAGACACCAGGATGAAGAGACCCTTTTCTCTCCTGCTGTCCCTTTAATCTTAGCTGTCTTTCCATGTTAGGTGTGGGGACCAACAATGGTAAAGACTGGCATATGCGAACCATGCCTTCTACCTACTCCTATTTTCCTTTTCCTATATCCAATGCACCAGTTACTTAATGGTGTGTGTGTAAAAATCAAAGGATAACTTATTTTGGTTGGTTCTAATGTGGATTAATTCCAGAAATACGTCACCAGTCTTATGCAGTTTGTACCTCTACCGGCTGAACTATTCCATGGGACCCCTAGTTACTTTTCTCATCACCATGACAGAATACCTGACTTGAATAACTTAAAGGGAGGCAGGAGGAGGTGGCTGTGGCACACCTTTGATCCCAGCACTCAGGAGGCAGAGGGAGACAAGTCTCTGAGTTCGAGGCCAGCCTGGTCCCCAGAGCGAGTTCCAGGACAGCCAGTGTCCCCCAGAGAAATCCTGTCTTAAGAAACAACAACAGGCCCCATCTACTGCGAGAATGAAGACCATTCTCAGCAATCAGACGGTCGACATCCCAGAAAATGTCGACATCACTCTGAAGGGGCGCACAGTCATTGTGAAGGGCCCCAGGGGAACCCTACGGAGGGACTTTAATCACATCAATGTAGAGCT